>OY723385.1:19762698-20384228 GCA_963210295.1 Ophion ellenae | reverse complement strand
TTTTTTATGTGCTCGATAAGACCCCTCTTCAATCTATCGAGTCTTCTTACTTCTTTCAGCCATCCTGGAAGCTCATTAAACATTTTAAAACCTCGGTACGCTACAGTTGTTTCCGCACTTCTTGTTCGCGTCGCTGTTATGTCCATTTCATTTCGATTTCGCGTGTTATACAGACTTCGATCGCTCACTAGCCGTAGCTCCTGTATTAGATAATTTGGGCACAGCCCATTTTTCATCTTGTACACTAGCATACATACATTAGAGAAGACTCGTTCTTTCACATTCATGAACCAAAGCGTTCTTAACATCACTCTTATCGGGGTATATATATTAACGCCAAGTATTGCACGCATTCCTCTATTCTGGATTTTTTGCAGCATTTCCATACAATGCTCACTACAGTTTATTAAAATCGTGCTACAGTAGTCGTAATGCGGCCCTACTATAGTTCTGTATATTGTGATGGTCTGTCTACTGTATGGAGATAACCATTTTTTTATTCTATTGAGGAAACAGACTTTCTTCGCAACTTTTTTCCCTACATACCAAGCATGTCTATTGAACTGGAGGTTTTCATCGATTATTATGCCAAGGTATTTCGTTTCCGTTACCTCGCGTATTACTGTCTCCCCTATTTGTATATTACAACGACCTCTGACATTCCTTTTCCGTGGATCGTGTATGGGAATAAATACTGTCTTATTACTATTAATTTTAAGAGAGTACATTTCATCCACTTCGTTATTTTTACTAGATTGCGGTTCAGCCTATTTTCTATATCGATAACGTCATCACTGTGAACATATAAAATCATGTCATTTGCAAATAATTTACAATAACAGCCATCCTTTTCTAAACATTTAATAACGTCATTTATGTACAAGATAAATAATATTGGGCCTAGCACAGAGCCTTGGAGCACCCCATATCGAACATTTAATTTATTCGAAATTGTTTTTTCGTATTTGACCTGTTGGGTTCTGTTTTGTGGGTACGATGTGAACCAGTCTGCAACTTTCTCTGTGATACCGTACATTCTTAATTTATTAAGCATTATATTTCTGTTTATTGTTTCGAACGCACGACTAAAATCTATAAATACCACTCCAATTATTTCTCTTTGATCTATTTTTCTCCTCCAATCTATTAGAGTTTGCTGTATTGCTGTTTCACAGGAATGATTTTTTATAAATCCAGATTGCTCTTCAATTAGTATACTATTTGTGTCTAAATACTCCAGCAGTTGATTTTTCACAGCTATTTCGCAGTCTTTCTCGTAGATTGGTAGGGTATTTATAGGTCTGTATTCATCGACCTTATTACTCCCACTGATCTTTTGTATCGGAGTAATTATAGTTTTTCCATTCATCTGGTACAACTCCTTCTTGCATTATTTTGTTAGTCAGGCTCAATATCACAGTACTATTGTTCTCCCATACTAGTTTATATATTTCAGCTGATATTTCATCGCTCGTGTTCTTTTTTTTGTCCAGTTCTTTAATAATTTTATCCATTTCCGCGAAAGATACCACTCTGAAGCGTTTGAGTTCACATTTTCCCTCCTGCACATACTGCCCAGCATCTTTATCTACATTTATATCTCTTACGATATTCTCTATACTCTGCAGAAAAAATTCGTTAAATTTGTGTGCTATTTGGTTTACATCGTGACATTTAATTCCCTCAAAAACTATTCCTTTATTCGCTTTTATTGTCCTTTTACTTCGTAATAATTCTTTAAGCGTTCGCCACATTTTTTTTTATCTCTTTTTTGACAGTCTATATTTTGTTCATAATATTGTGTTTTTTTGTCACGAACTTCAGTTACTACCTTATTTCGCTGTACGTGGTAATCTTCCCAGTCTTTGCACAGCACCGTTTTTTCGTGTCGTCCTATTAGTTGTACAATGTTAATCCAAAACTTATTTTCTATTGTCATTATGCTTAGTATTGTAAATTCGATATCCTGATATAAATATGTCAATACTTCACCAGTTCTGTTATTATTCATATCCGTTCTCACTACATTATAGTTCTCTATAGCTAGTTCGCATCCCTCTATCTCCTGGGTTACATGCGTCTCTGTTACACATAATATTTTCGGTCTCTTATCATTAACTAATTGAACAATCTCCTCTTTGTGTCTTAAGAATCCTTGGGCGTTTAACAATAAAACCGCTTGGCTACAAGATGATTCCTTTTTTTCCCCCTCGTCTCAACACCCAGTCGTTGCTATTCATTATATTACATTATGTTTTTTTGCGCTCTTGATAACATTTTTGTGTACGTTTCGCATCTTTTATCGGTCGCTTCATGTTCCACTGATATTCCGGTGACTTTGAATTTTTCTACCATATACGCACAATTTTTACATTTTTTTACTTCTTCTTTACAATCCCCCTCTTCATGCGTGCCCGCACATTTACGACATGTGACTTCCATCCTACATTTTTTGCGAAGTGATTGTATCCCCAGCACTCGAAACATTGTAGAACGCTTACATAGTCAAATACCCTGCATCTTGTCCATCCTATTTTTATTTTTTTCCCTTCCAATAACGTTCTGTGTGTCTTTGAATCTGCTTCTAGTATTATGGTACAATTTCCATTTTCATTCCTGCTTTTTTAAATTATGCTCATATGGAAAGACTCAGTTTCCTCCTGTGTTTCATTTTAATTTATAATTAATTCAACTATTTCTTTATTCCTCAGCGTGTTTGTTTCTTCTTCGATACCTATTATTTTCAACTTTGGTAATTTTTTTGTTGCTACTTTAATTTTACACTGTTGTCCGATGTTTTCTTTTAGCGCTGTACTTAGTTTTTCTTTATCACGATTTTTTTGGCAGTCTATTATTATTTTTCCTTTTTGTCCATGCTTAACCCTATTTATACCGACCCCCAGGGCCGTGATATCAACTTTTTTTTAATGAGCTCCATTGTTTTCTCACTTCCCAGATAGACGGATGTACCTCATATTGGCATCATATGTACATCATCACTGCGGCATAGAAAGTCTTACAGCTGTGTATCCCTTATGAGTGCTCCCGTTGAAGTCATATTTGCATCACATGATGATTCACAATAATACATCCAAATGAAGCAAAGTTGTTCTCACGCAAATATGCATGCAGTGAATTCATCAGACTAGCAAATTTGGCTCACGAATATCTAACAATAAGTAAGTGCATATGGGGCTCATATGGGTGTCACGGCGTGAAGAAACTGTAGTGCTCATACGGAGCTCATATTAGCGGCATGGCGTGACGGAACTATGCTGTACTCATACGGAGCTCATATTAGCGGCATGGCGTGACGTAAATATGCTGTACTCATACGGAGCTCATATTAGCGGCATGGCGTGCCGTAACTATGCTGTGCTCATATGGAGCTCATATGAGTGTCATAGCGTGAAAATTTAAAAAAATCCCAAAATATTGATAAAAAAAATTTGGTAGGATTTTTATTATCCCCATGCGCTTTATTGATGTTCCTGCCTATATGATAAATGGATTAAAAACGTATTCTGCCTAGTTAAATTTTGTACCTACCTACGGTTTGAACCACGTCTTCTAATTTGAGAGCCGAGAGCGCTACCTACCTAGCCATTCTAACACTTCTGGAAAATTTTCTTTGTGTCTGCTTATTTGTATCATTCTGGATTTGGATGCATATCGCCGTCATATTGCGCTTATGGGATGTATCACTGACGAATATACATATCGCCGTCATATTTCGCTCATCAAATGTATCACTTACAAGGAGAAGGCAGAGCCTGGATGTCGCGAATCGTGTTCTCCTTTCGCGTGGTGAAAGTTGAAGACCTCTGAATTAACGTCGTTTTTTATTTTTGTTACAATAGGCCTTAGTTGCTGAGATATGGCGATTTGAAAATTTGGGAGTTTCGGCTCGCGCGTAGAGTACGTTGAGCGTTGATACTTGAGACAAGAGCGGCCGTAGCTAATACGGTAAGACGACGGACTGGCGCTCTGAAAGTTCACGGTTCGCGGCCCCATGCTTTTTTAAATTTAATTTTTATTTTTATTTTACAATCTCTCATAAGACTCTGCATGTGCAGGTAAAGAAGTCAATACGAAAATATGTATTACTAGTTTAATTCATCTATTATATTAAAATAATTAATCCAATAATGAAGTCACAATTACATAGCAAAATAATATTGTATAACAAATAATTAATCTAATAATCAAGTCACAATTACAAAGCAAAATAATATTCTATAACAAATAATTAATCTATTAATCACGTCACAATGAGAAAGCAAAATAATATGGTATAAAAAATAAATAATTAATCTAATTCACACTTGCAAATTTCGCGGCAGGTAATTATTCTGATTCTTCTTCTATCAGATCAGTATGTTGAAAAATTGGAGGGTGGAAACCATCGTAAAAGCAAGGGAAGCACGAAGGCTTACGACACCACGAACATAAAATGAACGTAATACCACCGCAACTATATTTAACCTTATAAATTCTACCAGGAAAGAATATTTGAAGATATATATCTTCAAATATGCTTGCCTGTGAATTAGATTAATTATTTATTTTTTATACCATATTATTTTGCTCTCTTATTGTGACGTGATTAATAGATTAATTACTTGTTATTCAATATTATTTTGCTTTGTAATTGTGACTTCATTATTGGATTAATTATTTTAATATAATAGATAAATGAAACTAGTAATACATATTTTCGAATTTTCTTATTTACCTGCACATGTAAAGTCTTATGAGAGATTATAAAATTTAAAAAAAAATGGAATTAAAAAAAAGCATAGGGACGCGAACCGTGAACTTTCAGAGTGCCGGTCTGTCGTCTTACCGTATTAGCTACGGCCGCTCTTGTCTCAAATGTCAACACTCAACGTACTCTAGGCACGAGAAGAAACTCTCTAATTTTCAAATCGCGATATCTCAGCAACTAAGGCTTATTGGAACAAAAATCAAAAGCGACGTTAATTCGGAGGTCTTCAACTTTCACCACGCGAAAGGAGAACCCGATTTGCGACATCCAGGCTCTGCTTTCTCCTTGTTAGAAATATGCACATCGCCGTCATATTGCGCTCATAGGATGTATCACTGATAAAATATACATATCGCCGTCATATTGCGCTCAACGAATGTATCACTTAGAAACATGCATATCGCCGTCATAGGATGTATCACTGAGAAACACGCATATCGCCGTCATGTTGCGCCCATCGAATGTATCAGTGACGAACATGCATATAGCCGTCATATTGCTTGCATGGCATGTCTACTACCAGTGCTAACCCAGTGAATTTATCAACACAGTCATTGGATGACTTCCATATGACGTAAAATTTGCAGATATTAGTTGTGGACACTTGAGCACAGCGATATGAGTTCAACGTGCTTCAAACGTACGATGCATTTGTAAACGACATATTGAAATCAAAATGCTTTGTACATTCACTATACTAAATGAGTTCACGGCTTTGCATCATGACATGTAGTCAATATGCTGTAAAATTTGCTTAATCAATTGTATGCACGGCGTGATGATCACGACTGTCTATCTGGGATGATGTTTGACAAAATTATATATATGAGTGTTTTTTGGCCATGATTCTGTTATATAGTTTTATGTCATGTTGTATAACAATACTGTTAGTTATGTTTAGGTTATAGTTATGATAATATATTGAGTTATTTCAATTTTATGTATTAGTGTTTGAGATGTGTGAAGTGTGCGAGAGAGGGTCAATCTATTGTGATGTAATAAAAAGGATAAATTGTGTGATCAAACTAACCTCGATATTGTTGATATTTTAAGTTTTTGCCCATATTATGAAGGTTGTTGTGTTGAGCATTATTTATGTTTGTAAATAATGTTCGGTGAAAGACGTATTCAATTGATAAGGATTTTTTTCCCGTTTATCAGCGATTTTTTTTCCTTGTCTGTAACGAATGATTAATTCTAAAAGAGTTATATGGTTTATGAGTAAAGGTAAAAATCCTAAGAATGTGATAGTTACCTATTGAGAATTAGTTTTTAAGGATATGTTTTCCTTTTTTAAATGAGCAAAAACTCGAAATTTACAATATTTTTTTCCCTACATGTTGAGTTTTGTGGTCAACGAGGGTTCGAGAGATATTGAGAGGTGTGTAATGTTTCGGAAGAATATTCGAGACTCTGTACGGTGAATTGGGGGAGAGCGATGATTTAGGCAGTGCCGTGTCAAGGGAAATAAAAAAGATGTGCCAGATTGGGGATGTTTAAAATTAGTGATAATGTCATTAAAAGTGAGTTTATCATGTTACTGTATTTGTTAGTTAATGATGTCATTTATTTAAAAATAGAATAAACAATTTTTTTATTTAATTAAAAAAAATATATTTTTTTTAGTTAAATTAAAAATAAAAATGTTGTTATGTGAGGTGAATATTGTAAAATGTTTTAATAATTATATTGTAGAATTGTAAATTGAGCTTAGTTTTTGGATATCAGTTCTAAAATTTATAGCGTTGGGGTGTGCCTTGATTTGAATCATTTCTAAGATTAGTCTTTTTTTGAGCCAGCTCTCATTGTTTAGGATTTTTACGTTGTCGAATTGAAAATCGTGTTTTAGTTCTATTGCATGTTGTGCTAAAGCTGTGTGTATTGTGGTGGTGTGTTTTAGGCTATTTTTGTGTTCTTTTACTCTAGTTTCGAGATATCTTTTGGTTTGGCCAATGTATGTGGCGTTGCAATCCTTCCAGTCAATTTGGTAAACTATGTTAGATTTTCGGTTGTTGGATATTTTGTCTTTGGAAGAGCCAATGATTGATGAGATATTGTGTTTGTTGTTTGTGACCAATGGTATGTTGTATTGTTGGAAGAGACGAATTAGTTGATGGTGTATGTTTTTAGTGTAGGGAAAGTTTATTATTCTGGAAGAATCAAAATTCTTGTTATTAGTCTTTTTATTGTTGATTATGGAAAGCCGCTGTTTTATTATTTTTTCTGTGAAAGAGGTTGGGTAGCAATTTTTTGTCATAGTGTTACTAATCAGTTTTAAATTATCATTGTGAAATGAAGGGTGAGATAGTTTTATTGCCCGGTCAACTAGCATGTAGATTATTGCTTTTTTTTTGGGAGAGAGGGTGGTGTGAGAAAAAATTTATGAATCGGCCAGACCAAGTTGGTTTCCTATACCAATTTGTTATAATAGCGTTCTGTTTGTGGATTAAAAGTAAATCTAGGAAAGGGATTTGTTGTCTATTTCGATTTCGGATGTGAACTGTAGTTTTGGATTGTAAGAGTTAAATATTGTTTTGGTGGATTCGATTTCGTTTGTTGGGAGAGAAATAATAATGTCGTCTACGTATCTTTCATATAGTGGTAATGAGAATTTTAGTTTTTCTAAACAATTTGTTTCGAGATCTATCATGACGATGTTGGATAATATTGGAGCTGAAGGTGAACCCATAGGTAATCCTGAGATTTGTTGGTAGATTTTATTTTGGAATGTGAAGAATGTTGAAAACATTATGTATTCAATACCTTTGATTATTTCTTGTAAAGGGAATGTTTTTGAAAATAAGTTTGATCGTTTTTGTAGGCTTTGGATTTCCCTTGACACGGCACTGCCTAAATCATCGCTCTCCCCCAATTCGCCGTACAGAGACTCGAATATTCTTCTGAAACATTACACTGTTACATCCTAGCGAATATCCCTTCTCTCATCTAGGGTTTTTCATCTCGGTTATTCCCAATATCCTCATTTGCCGTCAGAAGCGTATTAAATGTATAAATCTAAGCGTTAAACGGAACTTGCGCACGTTCCGCGAGCATATTCAAATAATAGCGATATATACACGATAACAGTACCGCCACAGTCATTGACTTTTCCTATCACAATGGCTTTCAACAAGAACATGATCTCAGGCAAATATTCCACGAAAAGCCGCAGCTCAAAAAAATCAAACAGGCACTCACTCCAAAAGCTTTACGCTAGCCATCCGCATGGGGACAAAGAGAAGTCTGCATGATTCGACCCGGTAACCAGAGCGGAGTATGAAAACATCCGGCCGTCCGAATCAAACGGTCACCGCGCTATCGCGAACGGCTTAGCGCGAATTTCGACTACACACCTCATGCACGTTCCGTTAACAAAGCGAAATTGCCCCTTCCACCAGCGCCATTATTTCTAAGAAGAGAAACCAAAGATTGTCTCCCACTCACTCGAAATTCGCATGCGAACCAAGAAGAGTCAGTGTGCAAAAGGTCGAAGCAGTCGCCCGTCAACTACCAACGACTCAAGTTCTTCTATCAAGTCTAAATCTCAGTCTCCCGATAATCTTCATCAAGTTCAATCTCAGTCTCCCGTCAACCAATATTTCCATCAACCGAATCACTCCTTGTATCAAGTCTTAACCCAGAAGCCTAACGAATATCTCCGATTATCTTTCATACGAACCGTCTTCATTTTTCGAGTTACAAAAGTTTTATTTTACACTTGTATAATTTCTATCATCGGTCCGTGATTATCAATCTCAACTCATCGACCTTGCGCGCCGTTCATATTTCTATCTACACGTAGTGCCGTCGTAGTAAACACGTCAAGTATATACACGACCAGCCGAAAATCCTGCGAGCGTCTTACCAGCAATTGTACCAGCGAGCGCACCAGGCCAAGAGCGAAGGCCCTTGTAACGCGAGCGACAACAAACATCCACGCGAGCGAGCGAGCGAGCGAACGACCGAGTGTCAAACACAACGAATGTAAGCTAACTTTACCGTTTCTTTTTGTATCATTCATCGTAAACCTGATCGCTTCAAACCGTCTGGTAATCGTCCAATAAACAACATAGTGTCAATCGTACACCAAGTCTGTCGAATTATCCCTCAATTTCAAAACATCGTGTCAATTCCTTAATTTTACTCTTTCCCACGCACTACCCCTTTTTACCCTCATCCCGTGCTATTGCGCTAGGCGTAGGCAACAAAGAGGGAAACAAAAATATTATGCTCTCATCCCTTCCGGATGTGACATAGAAATTTTGGGGGCTCGTCCGGGATCTTAAAAAGGGAATGTGCTAATTAATCCAACGTCCATAAGTGATTCGGAAATTGATATATCGGATTTGTTACCTGGTTTGGAACCTCCTAAACGATCGATCAAATTACAAAAATTCTCAAAAATCGAAAACAAATCCACAAAAAAATGACGACGTTAGAAACAAACCAGTTAATATCCCTAAGAGACGCCATAAGCTGCGTCCCCGAATTTGACGGACAAAATATCCCTTTATCAGAATTCATAGCCGGGTGTGAGGATGCAAAAGATATGCTCCCTCCCGAAGCCGAAAAATATTTAGCCAAACTAATAAGATATAAATTGAAAAACCAAGCTAGAGAAGCAATCCATGGGACGAAATTCGAAACGATAGAAGCACTAAACAAATTCCTAAAAAAATTGTATACACCAAATAAATCCGTAATGCAATTATTGGGAGAACTCGATAACATCTTTCAAACGGCCAACGACAGTGTCATAGATTTTTCCGTAAAAATCAGGAAAAAGGCAAGGGAAATAATCGAAGCGCGAAACCTATCGAATGACGGGGCGGACGACCCCGTATTCAGAATAGCAGTAGACGACTACTTCCTGACGTGTTTTAAACGTGGATTAAAGGAGGAAATTGAACAACGACTCCCTCCGTGTGCCAATATCGACGTCGCGATCGACCACGCCATACAAATTGAACATGAAATCGCGTCGCGAAAACAGTTGCACTCGCCTTCCATTAAACCCGTTCCGATCAAGTCAATCAAGATCTGTAATATTTGCAAAAAAAATAATCATCCGACCGAAGCTTGCCGATTCACAATCCTTACATGCCAAATTTGCAAAGGTCAAGGCCACAGTGCCATCGAGTGCAGAAAAAAACCAAACGAGCAATGCTCGGTCATTTGTCAAATTTGCAAAAACCTCGGTCACACCGCCGACAGGTGTTACACCGATCAGGACTCCCGCGTCACGACCTGTCAATTGTGTAAAAACTTAGGGCACACAGCCGATAAATGTCCTTCGCAAGGCATGGCCGTTCGAACGAACAAACGAACACGACGAGGTAGTAGAAATCCCCGCGCGTTCGACACCTCTTTCCCCATGAGAGTCGAAAACCGCACGTTAAAGGAAGGGTATATCCCGCCTTTAAAAATCCGTAAGGATGTTTACGCCGGCGACTGCCTGCTAACAAACATCGACGGAAAGGCCCATTTGAACGATCCCAATCCAACAAATGACGCCGTACGACCGATCGTGCCGGTCATAAAACTACAGGAATTCGACATCGTGGAAAACCAAACCAAACAAAATATAAAATCATATCGCAGGACAATCTGCGATTCTAATCCAGTTCCTCATGATTCTAATCCTAATTCAGACGTAGATTGCACGTCAACTACGCCGGTCCAGAGCCCAGTAGTGGCCAATAAAAGCAATGAAAAAATCGACAAAAATGTCGAAATAAAACTTTGTCAACGCTCCAGTGAGAGCGTTGATGAAGAAAAACCAAACGAAAACATAACAAAAAGCAAATCAAACTCAGATTGCACGACAATCTGCGTTTCCAATCCAGTTCTTCGCGATGCTAACCCAATGTCTCGCGATCATTCTAATCAAAAATCAGATTGCATGTCAATCTTAAATTCCAGGCAAATTCCTCGTGATCCTTCTATTTTAATCGTAGATTGCATGACAACTACGATAATCCAGAGCCTGAAAGTGGCCAATCTAAAAACTTCGGCAAAAAACGTCGAAGCAAAACCTTGCCATCACTCCGATAAGAGCGACAAGCTAGGAAAATCGAATAAAAAATTCAGTAGCGAGGAAAAATCAAAAACAAATAAAACCCAAAACGAAAAAGAAAAACCCAAAACAATTCAAAATCCAAACAAAAAAGAAAAACCCAAAATAAAACAAAACAATGCCGAAAACAAAAATCCAACGACCTTTACTGTTCAAGCAGATGTCCACCCCGTCTCGCGTGAGAAAAATATAAAGATCGTCACTCGCTCTCAAGCCAAGAGCCCTATAGAACAAGTGCACGAATCATGTGGCGACTACGCTAGCGTCAAGGCCAACGCGCCTGCAGCCGAACGCGTAGACGCGCACTCCAAAACTCAACACCTTACGCGTCGAATTCGTAAACTCATAAATTACGCAGAGAGTAGCGACGGCGAGACGAAGGCCGACATGGTAAGACCCATACGCACTAGTCGACCCGCGGAGGGCATTGCCCCGAAATCAGCTGAGGGCCCTGACAAGCGCAAAGCACTTCCGATCGCTCGCTCCAAAAACTTGACCAATCCTAATTCCGATAATTCGACAACTTCAGATTTCAACTCTGTCAATTCACAACCCTCCGAAGACAAAGATCCTCCAGCGGAGGAAAGAAAAATATCAGAATTCAAAATTGCAAATTTCATCAATACCCAAGAGTTGTTCCATTTTCGAAACAATAATCCGGTTTATTTCACCAACTCAACGGGTAAGCCGTATGACCCTGGAGGACGCAAGGGTGTCCCAAAAACCGATTTCAGTCGTTATAAATAAATAATCATAATAATTAACCGGTTTTTCAGATGGCCGTTATCAATCTACTCTGTAACTCTTTACGATATCACCTTTGCACTCGCAATGAGAAAAACAGATCAAATTTTTAGTTACAGTATCCTCAGTACAGACCCTTCGAAATTGTTTATATTCAAAACTCGCCGAACTAACTGTTTCACAATTCTACAAAAATTTCCAGTTGCGAACCTACATATAATCGCCTACACGAATTCGAAATTCATATACTTAGCCATTATATTATATTAGAAAATTACTATATAACGATATTCCTAGGCAACGGCGGAACAATACCGCCGAATGCTCCAAAATAATTTGTTATCAGCGATCCAAACCTCGGACAAATTGTGTACAATTTAGCAGAGAAACCGACGTATATGGCAGTACTTTCTGGCGATAGAGTACACGTTATTCAATGTATAAGAATACAAGAAAATCTGATCAGGTTAAAAGAATTTTACGATCAACTGCCTGTCACTCGTGGGAGCGAAATATATCTCCTTATTCCTCGAACGCATATATTACCAAAAAACCTCAAACAGACTACGATTCCTTACTTTCCCCCTTTTACCTCTTCGGAGACATTTGGTACAAGATCATCCCTGGTCCGGTCGAAGCCACACCACCTGCAACCACGAAATCGACAACGAAGTCTAGTCGGCGATATACCAATCCAGGATCACCAGCATCATATGGGATCTATTCTATAGAAGATATCGACAACGTACGAGAATGCGTAATGTTTCCCGTGGAGAAACCCGCTGTCGTAAACAATATGACACGGGGCGTCAGTGGTCAAAACACTGTCAATCAAGGGGAGAAGTTGTTAAATTTCCTCGATAACAACAATCTATAACACCAAGCGGACTCCACCTGGAATCGCACCTGGAAAAATCCACTGAATTCGGTACAGCAAGGGCTGGTTTCACCCGAACCTCACTCGTCGTGCGAGCGATCAAGGTCCTCGTAGATACGGCGATCCATGCATACAGACTACATCCTGTGGACGGCTGGTCACGTTATCTCGTCGGTGCAGTATGGGACTCGGTTACGTACCTCCTGATGCACCTGGCTAAACAACCCAAAAAAAAAAACATCAACGGATGCAGAGAATGGTCAAGAACTTCATCAACTCGTGTCGGCCCCTTCAGCTGAACCAGAGGGCCAAGACCAACGCTGCAACACATGATCTGTACCCCAAAATCTCCGATCATCCAGAAAACGACAAATATTCCAAACCGCACTCCTTTCCTTAAGTTCGCACGAGGAGACTTACGATATTTCTGATTGTGCTAATAATTTTCTTTTTGTCATCGTTCTTTTAACCTCGTCAAGTAAGATAGGCCAAAGTAAATAACAGTACCTATGCATCACTCAAAATAAAAAGGAGGAAACATGTACACATACATTTCATAGCAAACAAAAAAATATATATATATAATTTTTTTTACGCAGAACAATGAAAACCTCATACAAAGGTCTAGACATACAATAACCAAAACCATTCCCAAACAAAGATCATATATACAATAATATCATACACATACTTTGCTTTTTCTATAGTCTACATAATAATCCAAAAATTGTACCTACCGACACCGCAACCGTTCAAGAATAGGCTGATGACGATATTGAGATAACCCTTCGAACATTCATAATAATTGAGCGGGACGCTCAATCTTCAACCGGGGAGGTGTTACATCCTAGCGAATATCCCTTCTCTCATCTAGGGTTTTTCATCTCGGTTATTCCCAATATCCTCATTTGCCGTCAGAAGCGTATTAAATGTATAAATCTAAGCGTTAAACGGAACTTGCGCACGTTCCGCGAGCATATTCAAATAATAGCGATATATACACGATAACAGTACCGCCACAGTCATTGACTTTTCCTATCACAATGGCTTTCAACAAGAACATGATCTCAGGCAAATATTCCACGAAAAGCCGCAGCTCAAAAAAATCAAACAGGCACTCACTCCAAAAGCTTTACGCTAGCCATCCGCATGGGGACAAAGAGAAGTCTGCATGATTCGACCCGGTAACCAGAGCGGAGTATGAAAACATCCGGCCGTCCGAATCAAACGGTCACCGCGCTATCGCGAACGGCTTAGCGCGAATTTCGACTACACACCTCATGCACGTTCCGTTAACAAAGCGAAATTGCCCCTTCCACCAGCGCCATTATTTCTAAGAAGAGAAACCAAAGATTGTCTCCCACTCACTCGAAATTCGCATGCGAACCAAGAAGAGTCAGTGTGCAAAAGGTCGAAGCAGTCGCCCGTCAACTACCAACGACTCAAGTTCTTCTATCAAGTCTAAATCTCAGTCTCCCGATAATCTTCATCAAGTTCAATCTCAGTCTCCCGTCAACCAATATTTCCATCAACCGAATCACTCCTTGTATCAAGTCTTAACCCAGAAGCCTAACGAATATCTCCGATTATCTTTCATACGAACCGTCTTCATTTTTCGAGTTACAAAAGTTTTATTTTACACTTGTATAATTTCTATCATCGGTCCGTGATTATCAATCTCAACTCATCGACCTTGCGCGCCGTTCATATTTCTATCTACACGTAGTGCCGTCGTAGTAAACACGTCAAGTATATACACGACCAGCCGAAAATCCTGCGAGCGTCTTACCAGCAATTGTACCAGCGAGCGCACCAGGCCAAGAGCGAAGGCCCTTGTAACGCGAGCGACAACAAACATCCACGCGAGCGAGCGAGCGAGCGAACGACCGAGTGTCAAACACAACGAATGTAAGCTAACTTTACCGTTTCTTTTTGTATCATTCATCGTAAACCTGATCGCTTCAAACCGTCTGGTAATCGTCCAATAAACAACATAGTGTCAATCGTACACCAAGTCTGTCGAATTATCCCTCAATTTCAAAACATCGTGTCAATTCCTTAATTTTACTCTTTCCCACGCACTACCCCTTTTTACCCTCATCCCGTGCTATTGCGCTAGGCGTAGGCAACAAAGAGGGAAACAAAAATATTATGCTCTCATCCCTTCCGGATGTGACAACACACCTCTCAGTATTTCTCGAACCCTCGTTGACCACAAAACTCAACATGTAGGGAGAAAAATATTGTAAATTTCGAGTTTTTGCTCATTTAAAAAAGGAAAACATATCCTTAAAAACTAATTCTCAATAGGTAACTATCACATTCTTAGGATTTTTACCTTTACTCATAAAACATATAACTCTTTTAGATTTAATCATTCGTTACAGACAAGGAAAAAAAATCGCTGATAAACGGGAAAAAAATCCTTATCAATTGAATACGTCTTTCACCGAACATTATTTACAAACATAAATAATGCTCTACACAACAACCTTCATAATATGGGCAAAAACTTCAAATATCAACAATATCGAGGTTAGTTTGATCACACAATTTATCCTTTTTATTACATCACAATAGATTGACCCTCTCTCGCACACTTCACACATCTTAAACACTAATACATAAAATTTGAATAACTCAATATATTAACATAACTATAACCTAAACATAACTAACAGTATTGTTATACAACATGACATAAAACTATATAACAGAATCATGACCAAAAAACGCTCATATATAAAATTTTGTCAAACATCATTGTATTTAAAAAATGTGTATCACAATATATACAGAATAAAAAGACTTCTGAAGAGGACCCGAACCGAGGGCCGAAACGTAAACACATCCTGTATTTCCACTATTGACTTTGGAATACCCTTCATTGGCCGGACCGAAGCCGAATCCACACGATCTACTTGTTCATCCACACGGCCGCACACATCCCTCACTCGTTATAATTGATTGGCTATAAACAGGCACAATGACCTTCTTCAGCGAGATACTACAACTCTTCGGATATTTCACCTTAGCAGCTTTCAAGAACTGGAAACGAGACACTGCCACGAAGACTCGCCTAAAACAACAACTCCGATTTTTACTTAAATGTAGAAAAGAAGGTTTGATACCGAAACACATCTTCTCAAAACACGCTAATATTCTAATTTCTGGTAACAAAAACAAAGTAAAACTTAATAAGATATCACACAAATTCCACAAATCACTATTAAACATAGAAATAGATGATCTCAACTTTCGAATAAAAATTCTGAACCAAAAAATAGAAAAAAACTCAGAAACAATCAACAAAACTTCAAACAATATTAAGAAAATTTTGTTTACTTTTGAACAAACAAAATTAAACAAACTTTCAAAACTTGCATATGAAAAACACCAAAGAAAACTCCAAAACCTTAGATTTCAACGTACCAAGAACATACATCAGCACATCTTCAACCACGAAGAATTTTTAAAAACAATATCTTCACAAACACATATAGACCAAAACAACACACATTACATAAATTATCAAAACACAAATCAACCAACACAATATCACAACATCGTATGCTCAACACCAAATAATAAACAACAATACACATATGATAATCTACCCACCGATCCTCTGAACAATATTAATTCAACAATGACATTAAACAAAACCAAAGATTGGCTCATAAACCTCTCCAACATTGACATTCCGCTACACATTTCAACTTTCTTGTCTCTAGGGGAAAAATTTTGTTTTCCCTACCTCAAACCCTCAAACATAAAAAATCACATCTACAAATCAATCTCTGAACTAGAAACCAAACTGGATTTTTTACTCTACAAACCTAGACAAATAGAAATCAGAACCAGATTCAATAAAATACTAAACAAGATAAATATTCCAATATCATTTTCCAACACCAATCAAATCATAAAACACACATCCTTATTTTTAAAAAACAATTCTCAACTTTTAGTTACAAGAGCAGACAAAGGAAACTCAACAGTCATCCTCAACAAATCTGACTACATTAATAAAACTCATGATTTACTCGCAGATTCTACAACGTACAAAGCAACGAATAAAAACCCCATCAACACACTACAAAAAGGCATCAACAACATTCTCTCCAGATGGAAAACCCTTAAAATCATCGACGAGACAATTGCAACCTATCCCGTCTATACTGCTTACCCAAAATTCACAAAAACAACTATGCACTTCGTCCAATAGTATCATCGATAAATAGCCCAACACACAAACTAGCCGAATTCATACAATCAAAACTCACTAAATTAATTAGTACGACCAACTCACACGTCAAAGATAGCTTTCACCTGAAACACTCACTCTCTAACATCTCAATCCCTTTCAACTACAAATTAGTCTCCTTCGACGTCGTTTCTCTCTACACTAACATCCCATTACAACTAGTTATCCAAAGCCTACAAAAACGATCAAACTTATTTTCAAAAACATTTCCTTTACAAGAAATAATCAAAGCTATTGAATACATCATGTTTTCAACATTCTTCACATTCCAAAATAAAATCTACCAACAAATCTCAGGATTACCTATGGGTTCACCTTTAGCTCCAATATTATCCAACATCGTCATGATAGATCTCGAAACAAATTGTTTAGAAAAACTAAAATTCTCATTACCACTATATAAAAGATACGTAGACGACATTATTATTTCTCTCCCAACAAACGAAATCGAATCCACCAGAACAATCTTTAACTATTACAATCCAAAACTACAGTTCACATCCGAAATCGAAATAGACAACAAAATCCCTTTCCTAGATTTACTTTTAATCCACAAACAGAACGCTATTATAACAAATCGGTATAGGAAACCAACTTGGTCTGGCCGATTCATAAACTTTTTCTCACACCACCCTCTCTCCCAAAAAAAAGCAATAATCTACATGCTAGGTGACCGGGCAATAAAACTATCTCACCCTTCATTTCACAATGATAATTTAAAACTCATTAGTAACACTATGACAAAAAATTGCTACCCAACCTCTTTCACAGAAAAAATAATAAAACAGCGTTTTTCCATAATTAACAATAAAAAGACTAATAACAACAATTTTGATTCTTCCAGAATAATAAACTTTCCCTACACTAAAAACATACACCATCAACTAATTCGTCTCTTCCAACAATACAACATAACATTGGTCACAAACAACAAACACAATATCTCATCAATTATTGGCTCTTCCAAAGACAAAATATCCAACAACCGAAAATCTAACATAGTTTACCAAATTGACTGTAGGGATTGCAACCCCACATACATTGGCGAAACCAAAAGATATCTCGAAACTAGAGTAAAAGAACACAAAAATAGCCTAAAACACACCACCACAATACACACAGCTTTAGCACAACATGCAATAGAACTAAGACACGATTTTCAATTCGACAACGTAAAAATCCTAAACAATGAGAGCTGGCTCAAAAAAGACTAATCTTAGAAATGATTCAAATCAAGGCACACCCCAATGCTATAAATTTTAGAACTGACATCCAAAAACTAAGCTCAATTTACAATTCTACAATATAATTATTAAAACATTTTACAATATTCACCTCACATAACAACAATTTTATTTTTAATTTAATTAAAAAAAAATATATTTTTTTTAAATTAAATAAAGAAAAATCTTATTCTTTTTTTAAATAAATGACATCATTAACTAACAAATACACTAACATGATAAACTCACTTTTAATGACATTATCACTAATTTTAAACATCCCCAATCTGGCACATCTATTTTATTTCCCTTGACACGGCACTGCCTAAATCATCGCTCTCCCCCAATTCACCGTACAGAGACTCGAATATTCTTCCGAAACATTACACACCTCTCAGTATCTCTCGAACCCTCGTTGACCACAAAACTCAACATGTAGGAAAAAAAATATTGTAAATTTCGAGTTTTTGCTCATTTAAAAAAGGAAAACATATCCTTAAAAACTAATTCTCAATAGGTAACTATCACATTCTTAGGATTTTTACCTTTACTCATAAAACATATAACTCTTTTAGAATTAATCATTCGTTACAGACAAGGAAAAAAAATCGCTGATAAACGGGAAAAAAATCCTTATCAATTGAATACGTCTTTCACCGAACATTATTTACAAACATAAATAATGCTCTACACAACAACCTTCATAATATGGGCAAAAACTTCAAATATCAACAATATCGAGGTTAGTTTGATCACACAATTTATCCTTTTTATTACATCACAATAGATTGACCCTCTCTCGCACACTTCACACATCTCCAACACTAATACATAAAATTGAAATAACTCAATATATTAACATAACTATAACCTAAACATAACTAACAGTACTGTTATACAACATGACATCAAACTATATAACAGAATCATGACCAAAAAACGCTCATATATATAATTTTGTCAAACATCATTGTATTTAAAAAATGTGTATCACAATATATACAGAATAAAAAGACTTCTGAAGAGGACCCGAACCGAGGGCCGAAACGTAAAAACATCCTGTATTTCCACTATTGACTTTGGAATACCCTTCATTGGCCGGACCGAAGCCGAATCCACACGATCTAATTATTTATGATATTTAATTCATATATGTTTAATTTAAAAAAAAGACATTGGCTACCGGGGATCGAACCCGCGTCGTCTGCACTCAGAGCCCGCACGCTGATATATCAACCGCGAGGCTCTTGTGACTGCAAACCTGCCTTACGTATACACACTCATCCAACCTTAAAAAAAAATTCGCTGCATACCATTTGCATATTGTTTTTATGACCCCAAAGTATTATTGGAGACAAATGAAAACGATTTTTCCAAATTCCTAGAGTGGTGTTATCCCTTAAAGAAAAGAAATTGATTTTTTGATCGTTGTAAATATATATCCCCTCTTAAGAACTTTAAGGCGTCTGGCCACCTTGGCCGATCGAAAAATGGGTATATTAAAAAAAAATAATAAACTCGAAAATATGGACCGGAATATTTTTATTTTTTTACACAACGTCAGAAAGGGCTTTAAGAATAACGTTAATAAATTTCCGTTCAAAATATTAAAAAATGGCGCCGCAAAAAAAAATCAGCTCATTTGTGAGTATTGTCGCTACAATGTAGCGTAGCGTTTTTTTTCGACCAATAAAAAAATTATGGAGAGCCGAAAGAATTTTTTTTCATTTTTCACCGAAATTATGGCTCACTATAATTTATTTAATGGTCGAAAAAAAACCGCTACGTTACATTGTAGCGACACTACTCACGAATGAGCTGATTTCTTTTTCGAGATGTGACATGACCGGGTAACAGCTGGGACAACGACTGCGCGTATCGTGCGGAGGGCCTCCGCGGCAATGTGCATAACGGCGCCATTTTTAAATATTTTGAACGGAAATTTATTAACGGTATTCTTAAAGCTCTTTCTGACGTTATGTAAAAAAATTAAATTATTCCGGCCCCCACTTTCGAGTTTATTATTTTTTTTTAAACCCATTTTGGGATCGACCAATGTGGTGAGACGCCTTAAAAGAATCTCGTACGTGTCAGCGAAAACCGGCAGAACATTATGAAGCAACTCGTTCATTTCTTTGAAAATTATGAAGCAACTCGTTCAGTTCATTTCATTTCTTTGATAGTTCGCTATTTTGGACCATCGCTCGTTTGCCTCCTCGTTTGTATCCTCGATATATATGTCTTTTTGCTACAGATGGTATTACCAATATTAGATACTCACGTCTTTCCATTTCGGAGATATGGATGTTCTAGATTGTTTGAATCTGTATTTGTATGACTCAAACTGCAGACAATCTGAATACACGTTCTCGAATAAATGAGCCCTCGAATAAATGATCCTTTGGTGTAATAGTTATTTAATTTCGTCATCGGTCGAAACATAACATTTTGAATAATTTACAGTTCGTTACATTGAGTTTATAATTCTGTCATTTCAAAATCTTTGTCGTTCTATATTTGGCCTTTCAAAGTTTTTGCCCCCATCCCAATGTGAAATGTGTTGTAAAAAATGCCGAAACACACTTATCCAATGTGAAATGTGTTTTGAAAAAAAAATGCATATCGAGAAAGACTGAAAGTTCTCTTTGAGCCTTTCTCGATCGTTTCGGCACTTTTCTTCAATAATTTTTTAAATTAATTTTCTAAGGGGAAAAGTAAAAATTCATTTACGCATTGATGGAAACATTAATTTTTTTGTCATATTTTTCAATACTGTTTGCACCAAAATTTGGAACGCCCGCTCGTTTTGAGCAACTTCAACATACGTCCGGCGGGGCGAACGACTGCGGGTTCGGTCGCGTCGACGATACCCGCGACGTCCTTGCAGCGGCCGCTCCCCTCGCTCCCGCCCCTGTTTTTTCGATGGCCTGCCCTTCTCGCGCCCTTGGGCTCGGGTGCCTCTTGCCGCTGCGGCTGCTGCTGACGACCACTTTTCTTTTTGTTGCGGCGCCAACATTTCTTCTTTGTAACTGTAAAAAATAAATAATAAAATGTACAAATAAAATACACTACTCACACAAATTAAGGGATATTAAAAAAATTCCAAATCTTTGGCTGATTTTCAACAAGGGATAACTCGGAGAAAAATGGTCGTACAGAAAATAAAAAAAGGAAATTATAGCTTCAAGTATCTAGTTTTCAGATCTGGACTGTAAAATTTGTTAGCGTAGCCGGTTTTCTTGTAATCATCCGAAAACCAAAGAATTTTTTTTCCAATTTTTTGCTCGTCTTTAAAATGGTCAGTCGACTTCAAAGATTTTTTTTTATCATACGACTATAAAAGTCTTTTAGACAATTTAATCAGCTTCAATTTGACCTTTTAACGAGCTCCGTACGATGATTTGGCGCGGAGTAATCGTCGATCGAAAAAATATTTGAAGTCGACAGATTAGCGACACTCGTGGTCACTAGGCGAAACGGCCAGTGCTTCAATCCGAGGACATACCCCCACCACCAGAGTTTCAAGACCTGTATGTAAGACCGTGATGTCGACCCACGATGAACGGTGGGTCATCGTGAGCTCGCCGTGGTCGCGCATATCAACGCAGACATAGCGACCAGACAGCGACCGCGGTCGTTAAGGCTGGGAACAGACGTCCGATTTTTTCTTTCCGACAACCCGATCCGACAGTCGGATCCGACTATCGGAACAAACAAATGTATGGCACGAGTATGTATCCGATAGTCGGATCGGATACAAATGTTACAAATGTATGGCACGAGTGCCTTCCGTTACTCGGATCCGACTGTCGGATCGGATTGTCGGAAAGAAAAAATCGGACGTCTATTCCCAGCCTAAGCGGACCGCGGTTGCGAGTGCAGTGAGCGTTGCGGGCGTTAAGTGGGCGTTTAAGGTGCTCTGCGGCACGCAGTATAAATTGTGTCAATTTTAATTTGGACAAGATAATTTTTTTATTAAATCTAGATGAGTGTAGCTAGCGAACCACGTAGGGGATTTTAGAAATATTGATTTTTGAGTAATTGCCGAGTATTTGACTAAAAATGTTCCATTTTTTAAGACAGTTATTTGTTTATAAATATTGTTTAAATTAACTTATCGAAAATCCCCTACGTAGTTCAGTAGCTACACTCATGTAGACTTAATAAAACAAAATTCTTTTTTTTTAGATTAAAATTGGCACTGTTTTACTGCGTGCCGCAGAGGTTCGACATGCTCCGGAAGAACTGCTGCAGTGTCACTATTTTGTAATATTTTCGGTTAAAAATTTATAGAAACATACTTAAATATATGCTCAATAAATACCGCAAGTATTATTTGTTAATCACATTTTTTTACAATGAAATAAAAAAGAAACAACCAATTGAAAAAAAACTAAGAAAAAAGAACCATTTTTTTAATTCAACCAAGAAAGAACCATTTTTTTAGTTAAACCACGAAGAAAGTGCCAGTTTTGTTTTAAAGTAAAAATCAAGAAGAAAGAATCATTTATTTTTTAAGTAAGAATCAACAAGCAAAGAATGCATTTTCGGTAAAAACAAAGTATTTTTCTATACAAGAACAAAGAATCAAAGTATTTTTTATAAAAGAAACAATAAGTAAGAATAGCAAAAGATTTTATTTAATAATCAAAATATTGTACTTTTTCTATTAATAAATATAACTGATGAACAGGTGATCATGCATTTTCATTTTGTTAGTTTGTGTTACTTGATAACCAGAGGAAGTATAATTTGAGCAAACAAAATGTAAGAATTCATTTTTTATCTATATTTTTCATTTCATATAAATTCCGAGATTTTCCCGTGATCGTGATTAAAATGATGAAATATTCAGAAAAATTCGGAGAATTTCGGAGAAACTCGGATGTTTGCGTAAAAATAATTGTCCGCAAAACTCCGAATTCTTCATATTTGTTCCAATTCATAGAAAAATTCGGAAAGATTGTCCGGAAAAAATCGGAGTTCTTCGGAAAAAAATGTGCACTAGGGCTGAACCTTAATATTATGTTTATGCAATTAATTCGCGAATTAGCGAAAATATTGACAATGTTGATTCATTTTGTCAAATCGTTTGTATTTTTTTCATTGCATGCTATCGTCGCCGAATTTAATTATAATTGCCATTAATTTTAATGCCGTTAAAGGTTTCTTTGATACAGCAAAAATGTAATGCATGATGCTTGGACAAAAAAACGTTTTTTAGGTTAAATATGCAAATCCTTTAATATAAATACCTCTCGCTCCCATTTCGTTATAATGTATTACCTATAATATTTAATTGGATTTATTTTTTGTTTTCAGCTTCGCCATAGGTAAATATTGCGCTTACCCCGCATGTCCCTTCCATCACTAGAATATGTAGTTTTCTAATATTTAAGTTGTTGCCCCGCCTGGGGTTTAGATTCAGTTTGGTTTGAGGTTTGATGTAAATTATATATTCTTTTATTTCTTTTTGTAGCGACAAAAAAATATTTTCCTTGGAAATCCAGTATGCAATATTCACATTATGGCTGTTTAATCGTACCCTGATAGACAAACGTGCTGTGAAAATTCACATGTCAGCATTATAGCGGCAAGAGGACAGCATACGGCGGCACACCGTGACACCAATATGCTGTCTTCTGCTTCCGCATTAAGCTGCAAATTTGCGCCACACCCTGCTGCAAATTCCCGTACGGGTTTTAGTGTGGGAATGTGTGGGAAAGCATGGGCCAGCCAAGGAAAGTGTGGGATCCCGTACGGTTTCCTGTACAGGATGAACATTTCTGTACAGGAACCTGCATGGGAACCTGTGTGGGGCAACGTAGTAAGCTGAATCCTGTACGGGATCCTGTACGGGAGAACGCAGCAAATAAATTCCTGTACGGGATCCTGTACGGTAGAACACGGGAAATAAATTCCTACACGGGAACCTGCATGGGAACCTGTGTGGGGCAACGTGGGTGGCTTAATTTTTGAGACAGCGCTTAATAAGCTAATCACCATTGAATCAAAACAAATGTGAAACTTCTAATCTTTTAAATTTGTATATACACTTTCGTGAGTAAATAAATCATTGATCACTATTGTCAACGTTTTTTTTGAAAATGTTTTATCTGAAGTCAAAAGTATTGTTTTTCAACGTGAGTCCCGGCCTCGCAAAATGGCGTGAAATATTTAATACACAGTTCTTAGTCAAAATTAATTAAACGCAATGTCTTAATGTTTTTTTATTAAACTTTTTTATTATGTTATCATTTTACGTCTTACAAAAATGTGTTTACAGAAAATTGCAATAATATTATATGATTAATTTACTATTACAATGGCTATTAATAGAAATACAAGTTTGTTAGCGGTGCAATATATTCATCCTCGTATACCTTAGTGTGGAAACACACCCTAAAAATGTTGGCAGTGGCGACTGCAATTAATTTTCTCTTTTTCTCAACAATTTTTCGTAACACAACACCGGTACTAAACAATAACAACAAACCAATGATGCATGTAAGAGTACTTTTTTTTTCATTTATCGTTTTTATTTTTTTTAATTATTACTTTTGTCACAATTAAGATAAATAAATCTGCAAAAACCAATTTTTAATTTTGCCTTTTCTCATTTTTGACATTAGTAACCTGTACGGGTTCCCTGTACGAAAACACCACTTGGGATTCCGTATGGGAACCCGTACGGAACACCACGTGGGATCCCGTACAGGATCCCATACAGGAACTCGTATGAGTCACCACGTGGGAGCCCGTACGGGTTCCCATACAGGATCCCATACAGGACCCCGTATGGGTTCCCTGTATGAAAACACCACGTGGGATCCCGTGTGGGATCCCGTACGGGATCCTATACAGGTTCCTGTGTGGGAATTTGCAGCAGGGCAGTGCGTGGTTTGGCGAAATAAATGTGTGATGCCAAGACGGCAAGAATGCAGCAAATATACGCAACAACGGTACTGATGCGGCAAGCTCCATATTTGGAGTGATGTCATCTTTATATCGCGTTTCAGTCATAAATGCACCACGCTGTGACGCTCCGTTGCCGGTAAAAACGAGGCAAGTTATCGCGGCATTGAGACGGAAAATTTGGAATACGTTATTCCGGCAAGGTTAGGGCACATTGGCGGCACGCTGTGACGTTCCATTGCCGGCAAAAACAAGGTATATGGTTATAACCATAGGCAGATTCGCTACGACAAAGTCATGACTCTAAAATAGTTACTACTGTGTCCAAAAAATAAGGTGACATTGTATTTATTTTGAAAATGCTTTATTTATTTTGCCAAATCAATTTCATCCCCTTCAAAGTAATCCCCTCCCGATGCAATGCACTTATGCCAACGGATTTTCCAATCTTTGAAACACTGATTGTAGTCACTTTCCGGGATGGCCTTCAGTTCCGTCTTCGCTGCGGCTTGAATCTCCTCTATCGTATCAAAACGGTATCCCCGGAGCGATCTTTTGAGCTTGCTGAACAGCCAGAAGTCGCACGGCGCCAGATCAGGTGAATACGGTGGTTGCGAAACGATATGGGTTGAGTTTTTGGCGAAATGATCACGAATTACGAGTGTAGTATGGGATGGTGCATTATCGTGGCAACGAAAAACTCACTTTTAGCAGCTCACAAAACGACGCGTATCGCAAACACTAATGAATATTTTGACATGTAAATTTGACATAGATGTCACTGACAGTACTACCAATCTAAAAAAAAATTCTCCAAATCCTTCGACGCGCGCAGTTTAAATTCAAATTTCACCTTATTTTTTTGGACACAGTAGTATATAAGTTGAACCAGTTGGATGGTCGAGTGGTTAGCGTGCTTGCCTTCTAAACCAGCCCATCGTGAAGTCGCGGGTTCGAATCCCTGCCTCGTACTTTCGGAAAAAAATAATTACGGGCATGACGCGTAGCCCTCAGTCATACGCGGGCACACACGAACCGGTACGTGTGTGCGATTGTATTCAATAAAATGATTTATTTTGCCCTTTTTTTATTGCCGCCTGCCCAGCTACCGGTAATGCTGGGCAGGCATATTTAGCCGGTCACAACACCGCAATAGCGGATCTCGTTTATGCCGGAAGGAGCGTCACGGCGTATTCGAAATATGCCGGCAACAGAACGTCACAGCATGCCACCAATGTGCCCTCTCCTTGCCTAACAGCGTATTCCAAATTTTCCGTCTCAATGCCGCGATAACGTGCCTCGTTTCTACCGGCAGTGGAGCGTCACAGCGTACCTCCAATGTGCCCTCAGCTTGCCGAAATAACGCATTCCAAATTTTCTGTCGCAATGCTGCAATAACCCAGCAATGAACGTGCTCCAAATGTACCGCGAATATTCTGTACTTTCATACTGCAATATTAACACCAGTATCCACGCGAGGATGCGCAATGCTGTGCTGTAGAACACAGCTTAATGCGGCGGCAAAGGATGCCATTTTTCCGTCACAACTTGCACTCTCTTGGCGTGGTGTTGCCAATGTGTTGTCGCCAAATTTCTTACTGGGAAGAGGTAGAGCTGGGTGGAGCCAAGCGCGCCTGGGGATGGGTCCGTGCACATCGATAGAGGCAACGCTTTAGGTGGTTGGGGAAGTAACTACGATACTCCCCCAAGAAATCTTGCCAAATCGCCCTATAAGACCTGTTGTTCCATGTAATATCTGTTCTTTCCCTAGATATAATTTTTGTTAACATAGTAGGAACTTAACTTCAGTTATTGACTTCAAGCCAACGGAGCAGGGAGACTAGAGAGAAGGAGTGGACACAGCATAGGCCAATACGTAGTTCCAGCGTCTTGAAAAATCCGACTTGCAATAGTTCCAGTTTGTGCTACTAGCAGCTCTCCTAACGAGAACGTCTCAAATAATTATAATAGTCCAAACTTAACGCATGCGCACAAATAATAAAATAATTTGATTTCGATGTGTCTTTGTGCTCCGCTATGAGGCTCATTTGTAATATTATTGTGTTTTGTAATATTGAGAAATAGTACAGTCGTGCTGTCGCTGAAAAAGCCCGGAATCGGAGAAAATTAGAAGAAGGCTAGTTTTTTGACGGGTGTTTTTGTAGGTGCCGCGGGTGCTAAATCCAAGTTTGCCTAAAAATCGGGGTGTAGGGTTCTTTTTTAGGGGATGAAAGGAGAAGGGGGTGGATTAATGCCAAACCTCAACCCCTACGAGGTTGGCGCCGTGAGACAAAATGTTCAGAAAAATCCGGGCTTTAGTTTTGTCCACAGCGCCGAAGTTGTGGAAGTTCATTTTGGGGGTGAAAAAATGGGGTGAAATTTTGAAAAATCAGTTTTAATTCAATAACTCTTTTTAAAAAAATCGTACACTTTTTGTTCAAATGGGAACGTTTTAGCCGTTGAAAAGACGCGTCGATCGAGTATTTGATCATCACTTTCCGATAATATCTTCACCCTCAAAAAAATGGTCAAAAAACAACAAAAAATTGTTTATTGAATAACTAAAAAACAATCGGTTTTTCGGGTATGTTTCAAATGTACGAAAAATTTTCTCCATATTTTCGTTACTATGGACCACCCTTGAATTTTGAATTTCCAACCTCTCTCGGGGGTTGAACATTCAAAATGAAATTCTGGGAAAACTATTGATCGCACGAATTCGCCGCCGTGGAAGAATTTGTAGCTTGAACCCTCAGCTACATTCTTGTCCAAAGCGCCCAACTCGTATCTCTTTAGTTTCGGTCAATAGTTTTCCCAGAATTTCATTTTGAATTTTCAACCCCTGAGAGGGGTTCGTAATGCAAAATTCAAGGGTGGTCCATAGGAACGAAAATATAGAGAAAATTATTTTCTACATTTCGTACATTTGAACCATCCCCAAAAATTCGATGGTTTCTGAGTTATTCAATGAACAATTTTTTTGTTAATTCTTCAACAATTCTTTTGGGGGTGAAGCTATTATTGGAGAGGGTTGATCGAATACTCGATCGACGCGTCTTTTCAAGGGCTACAACGTTTCCATTTGAACCAAAATTTTATGAATTTGTCCTAAAGAGTTGCCGAATGAAAACTGATTTTTCAAAATTTCACCCCACTTTTTCACCCTCAAAATGAACTTCCACGACTTCGGCGCTATGAACAAAAATAAAACCCGGATTTTTCTGAACATTTTGTCTCCCGGCGCCGACCTCGTGGGGGTTGTAGTTCGGAATTAAGCCACTCCCAATCCCTAAAAAAACCCTACACCCCTATTTTTAGGCAAACTTGGTTTTAACACCCTCGGCACCTACAAAATCACCTGTCAAAAAACTAGCCTTCTTCTAATTTTTTCCGATTCCAATATACGGCACGACTGTACTAAAAATCTTCACGAAATTGTTTTCTTCGAAGCCCAAGGTAGGATTATTTTCAATATTCCTCCCAATCAATCGTCATTAGGGTTAGCCTTCAGTGTGTTTTTTCTTGCATTTAGCTCAGTTCATGAGAAACACAACCTTTACGCTCCATTCTCCCTGGAGTAATAAGCATGAAATTGTGCATAATTTATAAGTTATTTTTCTTGCAATTACAACCGCAATTTTTTATTTTTCCTTTTTTCCCTAGTGCAGTTGCATTTACAAGCCACATAACGAGTAATATTGTTTGCATGGCGCAATTTTTTTCCAACTTGCATTCGCATCGGTGAAAAAAATAAATCAACTGAACACCTTTTCCTGAAACATATTTCCAATCCATGACAGTCAAGGCTATATTTGTGTTCTGTTTTTATTTTCTTAGAATGGGGAGGATTTGTTTCGTCCCAGGTTGCAGTACCGGGAGGTATAAGGATTATCCTCAGCGGAAAAAGTCAGGGTTGCAGCAGCTTTCTCGGTTCACGGTGCCTAAGGTAAATAAAAATTGTTTTAAATATCTAAACATGTGGCAGCATCATGACTTAAATATGGCAATTACTGTTATTCAATGGGTATTTTCCAATGAGAGCACGCTATGGTACTGTGCGGCATGGTTCGCTGCTCTGAATGTTCCAAATATGTACTACACTGTGCCAGACTTGTGGAAACTGGCTGAGTCAATGCGTGTTGTACCATCATTTGCATTATCCAGGGTGCTGCACTGTGCGGCACCGTGTCTTCTAATTGGAAAAGATCCTATTTTACTGGCCTATTAAGGGGTTCAAGATTGTGAATCTGCCGAGCAACTGACTTTTAAATAAAATAAGCTGAATGGAAATTTTAATACAAGCCCTTTTATATCACTACTGATATATTTTTTAGTTCAATTGTAATCATTTGTAAAAATTTTCCACCGTAGTGTAAAGACAGGGTCACCACCTTGAAGAAAAGTCTCAGAAAAGAAGAGATGAAGTCTGGAAATTAAGCAGTCTGTTCGCGAGCTCAATTTTCTGGAAAAACATATACGGAAGAACGAAACGCTGCAATTAGTCGATGGTACAATAAGCACCATTCCGCGAATCCATTGGCTACTGGGAGAAGATGCTGTACCATTGGGTCCGGATGCCATTTTATTAAATCAAGGATATGCTGTATCATCGGCTCAAGATGCAGTCCGGAATCACCTGACGGAACATCGTAAGGTAAGCACGGTCCTTTTTCTATTCTTGTGTGCGAAGAATTGATATTCTTTTGTGTGTCCTTTCGCGAACGTGTGCGTATGCATGTTTGTGTGCACGTGCGCCCGCATGTGCAAATAAAACCAAATGCACGTTCATTGCATTACATTTATTGAATGTATACTGTGCCAAATGATTACGGAAATTTTCTAATATGTAACTTTATTTCCAATTCCCACAGGATTCTATTTATTCTCGCTTTTATTTTCTTTGCTTTCTTTTCTCTCAAATTGAATATTTTAGAACATGTTCGATGCACCGGAGAGTACGACCACTTCAAAAACACTTGTTGAGTGTATCGAACACGAAGGAAGTGTTTATAGCGATAGTGTCGTATTAAATACGATTACGTCATGAAATGCGAGCCTACGCAGGGAGCATTCTTCGACAATAAGATCGCTCAGCACGATCGACAGGATAACCGGGGAATCTTAGCTGTCGATATTCAGCGGGAACTAAATGCAGCGTATTTACCGGAAGGCTGGGCCTGGTGTCAGAAAGGATCTGATATTTTCTTCCCTAATTACATTGCCGGCGATTTTTCTGTTCGTCAACACCGTGCCCTTTCTCCAGATATGTCGTTAAATGTATTTATGTCACAGCCTCCATAGAAAATTCCGTACTCATTCATAGTATACATTTTCGTAATAATAATATATGTGTTTCCAGCTTCATCTGAATACCGGTGCCGTCATTTTCTTGATTGCTATTACGTCTCTTGCTGATGTAATTGGATACATGAAGACGATGAAAAATTTCACCATTTTCACCGGGACAGGCATCGAAAGCGAAAGGTATTTCTGCATTACTGCATTTCTACGTTTTGGAACAAACTCTTACCGTACTTTCCTGTACAGAAATAAATGCTGAATATATTTTTTTATGTAGGTTTGATCGTCGATGCGGAGGTATTCGTGAACCCGATGAACTATATAAGCGGAATCAGAGAAACCCGAGGTGCTTGCTCTGTCAACAACTTTGGAAGAAGCTGTTGCAACGACGGAACAAAAAAAACTGGAAGAAAAATACGCAGCTTCTGTTGCTGCAAAATTAGCCCGACGGAAATGTATTTGTTTGCAAAAAAAAGTAATGTGAACAATTTGAATCTTACGTATTCTTTGCTTGATAAAGTTGGCAAGCTTGCTGATTTCGATATTTTCAATGGATTTTGCTTTATGAATTGACATAAAACTAATGCCATTTAAATCTCATTTCTTAACGGAGACTTTGTCCTTGGAGTGCCATATTTCAGGTGTTTACATTTTATTTTTTAAAGGAATCGAGTGAAGCTTTTTGAGTGCGGTTTTTTTCTTGCTTTTATTCATGATATACAGAACGTTAAAAAAATTATTTTTTTTGAAAAAAACCAAATGGCGGCCATTGCAGCTCCGCGAAAACAGGTCCACAAATCGCGGGAGGTAAACGGCTGACATCACTGCCCCCTCTTTGTTGATCTGAAACACAAATTCAAAGCATATTATCAATCTGTGACCCTCTGGTCATGGAATGACGGATGGGTTTTTCGTTTAGTACAAATTTCAGAAAATGGCGGCAATTAAAAAAAATCGAATTCTCGCGTTTTTTTTGCATAAAAAGATAAATAATAAATGCAAAAATGTATCTATCGAAAAAAACGATCCGTTATTCCGTGAATACATATTTTCTAAGTATGCTCTCCAAATTTCAGGTCGATATGTTAATTACAGCGGTCAGGAGAATGTTAGCCATTTTTAAAAACTGGTTTCGAGGAAAACGCGTTTAAAGTTTTGTAATGTGTTTACACAAATGTGTTTATAATTACCGCTTATCGGCAATGCCTGGTCAATAGAGGCATCCCTCCTCTTCTTCTAGCTGCTCATGTTGAGCCGCTAACATCTCCCGCTAACTTCAAGGACAAAGTCTCCCTTAATAGGCTGCAAATTTGACGGCAAATGTTGCTCAGCTGCAAAAAAAAAATATTGCGCAATAAAGGAGCATACTCTTGAAGAAAAAATCGCCAGCCTTCCGGAAACGCAACAGCAGGCAGTGCGAGCTTGTTTCGAAGCCGCGAAGGTTAAGCCTGGCAACAGGTGTCGGTACACGACTCAATGGACGTATGAGTGTCTATTGATGCGAATGCAAAATGCCTCGTTGTACAAGTACCTTCGCGACAGAGAAATTTTGCCGCTACCCGCCCGAAAAACTTTGAATACATATATTCAAAAAATCAGCGCGTCAACCTATGGGTTTCACCATTCCGTTTTCGAGTGCTTGAAGAGAAAAGCAGAACGGATGGATAATGCTTCAAAACGAGGTATGATTAATTCATGATATTTTTATGAATCGACAGTAGTACAATTTATTCTTATAGTTGTGTACAGAATTTTTCCGCTTTATACTCTTCATAATCATTCGTTCCATTTTCAAAAATATTCCTCTCGCCGTCGTTCAATTTTACCAAGAGACAGCTGGAAATATTGTCCATCTTCACGTTGGTAACGAAATAATCGCCATTTATGCTTTTGCTTGTCGCGTTGTTTGTGATCATGGTTTTCAGCCTTTTTATTTGGTTTTCTTTCACTGCACGAATTTTTAATTAACCACACCCTGAAGTCCTGGTTGAAGTGATCCCGACTGGAGGTTCTGATCCTTTTGTAATATTGCGGTCGCAGTATAACATTATTTTTTCCATTCAAGAATTCTTTGGTGTTTTGTCTACAATTTTCCTACACTGAGTCTTTGGAAAAACTGCATTATGTTTCTATTTCCTTTTATTCTAAGCACAGCTACATTTTTGTGTACATGTATTAATTGCTTATAAATTTTGCTGGTCCTTATGTTTTGCACCAATAACTGTTTGCTCGTTGTGCCTGCCATAAAAATTAGGCCATTTCAAGCTTCGTTCAATATTTGAAGAATTGGGAGGATTCTCTACCAAGTAAAGGGATACCCTTTTCATCAACTACTATGAAAGGTTTGAAAGTTACCTTAGGGGCAACCCTCGAAATAATGGATGCCCTCCACCTCGAGTCCAATTTCGAGTATGTCATGACGGCACGTTTAAATCAAGACGCTTTGGAGGCAGGTTGCAAGTTTTATTTTTTACAACTAAATAGTTAATCTGTATTTATTATTAAATGCATTACTGAAAACTAGAGTCCCTATTCGAAGAAAATTATGCTTGAATTGATGCAGCAATATTTGTACACTAATCCTATTCTTGGTTAGCAGAGATTCGTGCAATTAAGTATCATCTTTTTTTTGCATAGATTTTTCGGCATGATGCGGAATGCAGGCGATCGCAATGATCATCCCGATCCAAAATTTTTCGCCCAAGCATTCCGACTGCTTTGCAGTTACTCCTTGGTGAAACCGCCGAGAGGATCTAACGTTAGTGGATCTGAATTGATGGAAAGCCTCATGCAGACGAAAGGTTCGTTGGCCACTGCGGTTAACCCTCGGTGCGAGTGGTTGGCAGCCATCGATAATATGCTTGAAAAAGCATGTACCGATGAGGTCCCCGTGGAGAGCCACCAGCGTGACCATAATTACGAAGAGTCTGTTGCCATGAGCTGGTCAACTTGGAACGACAGCGTTCATGATCACACGTACGATGTCACGCGAACCAGCCCAGAAGTACAAACGTACATAGTTGATTTCGTAGTACGGGCGATGTTGAAGCTGTGCAGGAGTGCATCAAGGCTTTGAAATCAGGCGAAGGAGACGAGAATCCACACGAAATAGCAATAAATCTGCTAGAACGGTATGGAGGATAGATTCGACCCAGTGGAGCGTCATTGCGTTTGACCGAATTCATGGAATCAGCCATTTTGGATGTCATCGGTAAATTCGGTATCCAAATCGATTCTATTGACAGAATTTTGGAGCAGATTTCGGAATTAACGACTCTACCAGTCATCGGATGTACCAATCACTCCACTGAAACTATGCGCAAAGTAATCGATTTTTACGTAGTTATGCGCGCAAACGTTTTGACGCATTCGTACAATGCAAATGAGAATGGAAAGCGCACCGAAACGAAAAGATTGCGCAAAAATGCGAAACTTTAGGTTTCTTGGCATCAAAAATTCAAGGTAAGAGTTTTGCCTAAAATCCGATGAAGAAAAAGATCTAATAATCAGCAAATATCAAAAATTCAATAGTGAAAATAGAAAACAACCAATTTTTCGATAATCTTTTTCATATGTTCCAGGGAGTACTTTGAAACATTCATTGTGACACGTGGCAATGGTGAGGCTCCCCAATGTTACTGCTTAAATTTCTCGTTATGATGTCTGGCATCAAATTACCTACCTACTGACCTTGTTGTCTACGACAAGGGTGAGGCATCGAACCTCGGCAATGCTACGATCGAATATACCGGGTCACGGGAACAAGTTGAAAAAGAGAGACTGTTGCTCGTAGCAAGTACGTTTTCTTGCCCTTTTTTCTTGACCTTTTCAGTTTTAATTCTGCTCTGATTATCTTGTCATTCAATGATTTTAATTTCCCGTTTTTTCTAGCTCACAGATGACAAGCCGCTCTTAACGAGATTCAACGTCTAAAGGTGGAGGAAACGCTCAGACCGGCCGTGCCAGGTTACTCGGAAATACAGGAGAGCGGCCCGCTCACGATATCGGCCCTGACGCTGCATCTCAAGCGCGACTAGTTCAGAAACGTCGACGTCGACGTCTGCCTCCACTTCGTCCGTCTCATTATCGTTACATGGAAAACGTCGTCGCGGCACACGCATTTCTTCTTTTTTGTCTCTCAATTTAAATTAATTTTGGAGATTAATAATTTTTGGATTTCTTTCCGGTCGGTCATATTCCGCGAGCAAGACGCTGCCGCAGATCGTGGCAGTGATTCGTCGAGCTGTACTCTCTTCCGTTGGTCCCATCTCTATCGAGTATTTCGCTTGGCTGCTTATTTCTTGATTCCTATTGTCGAATCTCGCCGAGACGCTCAGAATGATACAAAAAATCGTACTGGTCACAAAGACCGCAGCTATAAAGCGACTGGCCGATGCGATCGAGCTGCAAACGAGTCACCAGGAAGTCTTAGCCGATGAAATGTGATCGACAATGAAATATCTAAATTACGTTTTATTTTATTCTCATGGCTGGCAGGTATATTCATTACAGCTAGAAATAATAATAATATTAATGGAGACGAAAGAAAAAAGAAGAGGATGAAATGAGATCAATACTGTCCATTCTGGTGTGTGCTCACAATAATCATTCACAAGAAATGCTAGTAACGGGTCAGTTTATCTTAAAGCCTTTTTCTAAAATATTTATTACTGTGATGAAAATAAAATAAAAAATACGAGTCACTTGAATAATAGTCCTTGTTGTATTGTTTGTTTTGTACTCATGTGTCAGTTTTTGGATCACAAACCTCGATGGTATGTAACAACGTCGAGCTATCTCATCCTCAAACGTAAAGGTAACCAAAGAGTGTGGCAACGTCGATTCTGCATTTTCTTCGAGCTGTTCTTTCTTCCGTTGGTTCCATCTTCATTGGGTATTTTTTCTGTTTTCTTTGTTTCTCAGTTCTGATTAATGCTGATTAATGATCCCTGCTGCAAATTACCGTACGAGTTTTAGTGTGGGAATGTGTGGAAAAGCATGGGACAGCCAAGGAAAGTGTGGGATCCCGTGCGGTTTCCTGTACAGGATGAACATTCCTGTACCCGTAACGTGGGGCGCTGAATCCTGTACGGGATCCTGTACGGGAGAATGCAGAAAATAAATTCCTGTACAGGAACCTACATGAGAACCTACATACATGGGAACCTGTGTGGGGCAATGTGGGTAGCTTGATTTTTGAGACAGCGCTTAATAAGCTAATCACGATTAAATGAAAACAAATGTGAAACTTCTAATTTTTTCATTTGTATCTACACTTTCGTGAGAAAATAAATCATTAATCACTATTGTTAACATTTTTTAGAAAATGTTTTATCTCAAGTCAAAAGTATTGTTTTTCAACGTGGGTCCCGGCCTCGCAAAATGGCGTGAAATATTTAATACGCAGTTCTTAGTTAAACTTAAGTAAACGCAATATTTTATTGGTTTTTTATTACACTTTTTTATTATGTTATCATTTTACGTCTTACAAAAATGTGTTTACAGAAAATTGAAATAATATTATATGATTAATTTACTATTACAATGGCTATTATAGAAATACAAGTTCGTTAGCGGTGCAATATATTCATCCTCGTGTACCTTCGTGTGGAAACACCCTAAAAATGTTGGCAGTGGGGACTGCAATTAAATTTCTCTTTATCTCAACAATTTTTCGTAACACCGAAATACGGGTTCCTATATGGGAACCCGTACGGGTTCCCTGTACGAAAACACCACGTGGGATCCCGTACGGGATCCTATACACGGTCCTGTGTGGGAATTTGCAGCAGGTATATTATTTATCAATTGAATCGTTAAAAGATATCAGAAACGTGCCTATGCGTATATGAGAAATAAAGATAAAAATTAAAAATTCAACCTCGCTGTTGATCGTTCAAAAACGTTTTCGATTACTTTTTTTCACGATATAAGTTAAAAATAAAGTACAGAATTCATGGATATAATAATTGTATAAGGGGGAAAAAGTTTCACGACGAAGATTTGAACCCAAACAAACCCAAACAAACCCACGGAGCTATCAGCTCCATCTTAATAAGATCTAGGTTTCCATTATTTAAGGTGTGGCTACACTTGGGGTTTATATTCGGTTTGGCGGTTTATTCAGTTGGTTCACCGCTTAATTTCACTAATTATTAGTTGCTATTATGAGTGTGCAGCGATAAGAAAGACAGGGAAATAGGAGAGGTAGACGCAACAGTTAGGTCCCCCACCACGAATGTGCTGTTAACAGCAACCGAGAGCACGCAAAGAGCACGGGGCTAGTAGGAGGAGCATGGAGACTATACTAAAGGAGACCGAACTCCCATGGAGGGGGTAACAAAAAGTGGTCACAAAACCCGACGGTGTGAGGTAGTTCGGAAACCTCCACTTGTAGCGCTAGTATAGAATGTTGACCGGTGAAGCTAGTTACGTGTGACCTCACCAAAGTTAGCCCCCCACTTTGACTAATCGATCGTTTTTTTACGAATCGGTTGGTGGTCATTAGGTAGCGTTTGGTAAACCATTCAAAACGGTTGGTAGTTCTCCGTTTTTCAAAAAAATCGATAATCAAATTTGGGCAGTAAGTTGGCCACTCCACTTTGACTAATCGAACTTTTTTTTACGAATCGTTTTGTGGTCGTTTGGTAGCGTTTGGTAGCGTTTAGTAGCGTTTGGTAAACCATTCAAATCATTTGGTAGGTCGCCGTTTTTCGAAAAATCGATAATCAAAAATTGGGCGGTAAGTAAGCTCCCCCCCCCCCCCCCCCCCCCACCCCACCACTGTGACTAATCGAACTTTTTTTTGCGAATCGTTTGGTGGTTGTTTGGTAGCATTTATTGGCTCACTGAAATCCTGGTTTGGTAGGTTCCCGTTTTTAAAAAAATCGAGATTTAAAAATCGGTCCATAGCTTGGAATCGACCATACTATGTATAAGCGGCCATTTTCTTCACAAATCGTTTAGGCCCGGTTCCACAACTCTCGGTTAACCGATTTAACCGGAGTTGAGCCAGCTCAGCGTGGCTCTGGTTGCTCCAGTCGCCCTTAAGCTTCGGTTAACTCAGTTAACCGAGAGTTGTGGAACCGGGCCGTAATAGTCGTCCTAGCAGTCCTCTAATCAAGACGCTGGATATCCGTTCTTGGTTCGGTTATGACTTTGGATCCTGATCTGTCATAGCCGAGGCATAACATTTTTTTCATTCGAGACCTCATTTGGAAATGATTATTCAATTGAAGTGTGCGCAAACTTATTACTAATAAAGAATCAAATCAAAGGAACTCAACCGGAAGCCACAGAAGAGAGATGTCCCAACGATGGGCCGCCTGGATACCACCATAAACTTAGCCGGACAACTTTAACTTTTCCATGTTTTTTCATTCCTAATCGTTTGGTGATCGTTTGGTGGTGATTGGTAGCTTAATAAAAAGGTTCGGTGGTTGACCGTTTCGTTATGATTAAATGAGACTTTTTTTCTGTAAAGTTGGCCAGACCTTTTTTATTTATCACGCAATCCATAAAATGCCACGCCCAATCGATGCAGAATCGTTTGGTGGTCACAAATATGCAAGCCCCAGCGTTTGGTAGTTAATTTATTAGTTATGCCGGTCGAAAAACTATCTACGTCTAGGCGCATACGACGGAGGGCCGTAATTGGTGATTTATAGCTCCAACGGAATACGGCGCAGTGATATTTCAATTTATTAATGGTTTCCTTCGCCGATCTCGTTCCAATGAGTCTCTAACGGAAGATAGTCGTTCGGTAGTGATTGGTAGCTTAATTGAAAGTTTAGTAGTTAATTCCTTAATTACGCCAATCGAAAAACCATCTATGTTTAGATGAAGGGGTAGAGGGCTGTAGTTGGCTGTCCATGGATCCAACGGAATACGGAGCAGTGATATAAGAATTTCTTTATGTTTTTTCACCGATGTCGTTCCAATAAGTCTCATACGGAAGATAATCGTTTGGTGGTGATTAGTAGCTTAATTAAAACGTTTGATACTTAATTCCTTAACTACGCTATCGAAAAACCATCTACGGCGATAGTTGGCTGCTGATGGATCCAACGGAATACGGAGCAGTGATACATCAAGGTGTTTATGTTTTTTGACCGACCTCGTTCCAATAAGTCTCATATGTAAGATAATCGTTTAGTAGTGATTGGTAGCTGGGAGGTGCTTAATTAAAACATTTGGTAGGTAATTCCTCGATTACGGCGATAAAAAAATTATCTACCCTTAGACAAAGGCGATAGAGGGCTGTAGCTGGCTGCTGAAGGATCAAACGCAATACGGAGCAGTGATATTTCAATTTCCCCGCGTTTTTCTTCACCTATCTCGTTCTAATAAGTCTCAAACGGAAGATAATCGATTGGTAGTGATTGGTAACTTAATTACAACGGTTGGTAGTTAATTCCATAATCACGCCGATCGAAAAATCATCAACCCGTAGACAGAGGCGATAGACGGCTGTAATTGGCTGCTGAAGGAGCTAACGGAATACGGAGGAGTGATATTTTAATTTCTTTATGTTTTTCTTCACCGATGTCGTTATAATAAGTCTCGTACGGAAAATAATCGGCTGGTAGTGATTGGTAACTATATTAAAACGTTTAGTAGTTAATTCCATAATTACGCTAATCGAAAAACCATCTATGTTTGAAAGAGGTGATAGAGGTCTGTAGTTGGCTGCTGATGGATCTAACGGAATACGGAGCAGTGATATTACTTTATGTTTTTCTTCGCCGATCTTGTTTTAATAAGTCTCAAACGGAAGATAATCGTCTGGTAGTGTTTGGTAACTATATTCAAACGGTTAGTAGTTAATTCCATAATTACGCTAATCGAAAAACCATCTATGTTTGGAAGAGATGATAGAGGGCTGTAGTTGGCTGCTGATGAATCTAACGGAATACGGAGCAGTGATATTTATTTATGTTTTTCTTTACCGATCTCGTTCTAATGCGTTTCAAACGGAAGATAATCGTTTGGTAGTGATTGGTAGCTTAATGAAAACGTTTGGTAGTTGATTCCGTCATTACGCCGATCGAAAAACCATCGACGCTTGGACGCAGGTGATAGAGTGCTGTAGTTGGCTGCTGATGGAGCTAACGGAATACGAAGTATTCCCAAGTAGCAATTTCAAAATAGTTGTCTATTAGTTGTCCAAATGGGTACCAAATATCCGCTTGGAAGTTACCTATAAGTTATCATGTGTCCAACAGTTATCTTTTTGGATGGTTGTTGCCATTAAGATAACTTCCGGGCGGACATTTGGCACCCTTTTAGCGGACTTTTGGACAACTTTTTGAAAATTGCTACCTGGGTTGATATTTAGATTTCTTTGTCTTTTTTTCACCGATCTCGTTCCAATAAATCCAATAAGTTAGCTAGCGACAAACAATAAGAGGCTCCCTTTCTTTCGTGATCGTGCATGCAATTGGCTGTCACCAGCTAACGATAACGAAAACAGTCGCTACGAAGTTACGGAACCGCGCTGCTGGAGCGCGAGGGAATGTGATTACACTTTTCACCGCTGCTGTAAACGTTGAGTACGTGAAAAGAATGAGAAAGTGAACGCAACGGCAAAGAGGGCGGAAGGACCGGGTTTCTTTCCCCCTCCCAACCTTTGACCGTAATTAATCTTTTTGCTTAGCACGCAACTCCGGATCATAGTTCAAACTCTAGATCAGGTTTAACTTATTTGGCTGTTTGATTTATATATATATATTTTTTATTGGCTTTTTCCAGCCGCACAGGGCCTTGCCCTTTTTGCGAGCCCCACAATCCGCCTCAACGTCGTTCTACCTCCGATTCCATATCGCTCCTTTGCCACCCATTCCACTACCCCTATATCCCCTCCACAACTGCCCCCCTGACATATCCGCCATGGGCATAGCGAAACTGCGGAAAAGCTAAACCGATATAGCCGGTCCTAAGTTCACCTCGCAGTCACGGAACTAGTCGTCTTTCGCCAAGAACTGACGACGAAAGACATTTCACGACAAAAGTGACGTGACTGGGATTCGAACCCGGGGCCTCCTGATCCGCTGACCAGCACGCTAAGTACTAGACCAACGCACCGGGTTCTGTTTGATTTATGTAATATCACGGAAACAACGTTGCTATCGTACTACGCCGTTCTGCGGCGTTATGATGCATCTTTATCGCATGTACTACCCACAAGATGATATTCAGATTGCGACTTATTCGAAGAAAATTGATGAATCAATCATTTTAAACAAATCGAAATATTGTCCGATGCATTGCGCCAGCGGAATAATAAAATTGGTGAATAGAACATAAAAAACCGGAATCGTCTGCGTCAAACCGTAGATGGTATTTCGATCGGCGTAATTGAGGAACGAACTACCATACGTTTTAATTAAGCTACCAATCACTATCAAACGATTATCTTCCATATGAGACTTATTAGAACGAGGTCAGTGAAGAAAAACATAAATAAATTAAAATGACACGGCTCCATATTTCGTTAGATCCTTCAGCAGCCAATTACAGCCCTCTATCAGCTGTGTCTAAGGGTCGATGATTTTTCGATCAGCATAATTAAGGAATTAACTACCAAATGTTGTAATTAAGCAACCAATCACTATCAAACGCATATCTTTCGTTTGAGACTTAGTAGAACGAAATCGGTGAAGAAAAACCATTAAGAAATTGAAATATCACTGCTCCGTATTGCGTTGCATCCATCAGCAGCCAGCTGCCGCCCTCTATTCCTTCGTCCAAACATAGATGGTTTTAGGACTGGCGTAATCATGGAAGCAAGTACTAAATGTTTTTATTAAGCTACCAATCACTAACAATCGATTATCTCCTGTTTGAGACTTGTTAGAATGAGGTCGGTGAAGAAAAACATACAGAAATTGGAATATCGCCTGCATCTAACCGTAGATAGTTTTTCGATCGGCCTAATTGAGGAATTAACTACCGAACGTTTCAATTAAGCTACCAACCACTACTAAACGATTATCTTCCGGATAAGATTTATGGGAACGAGATCGGTAAAAAAAAATATTAAGAAATGTTCATATCACTGCTCCGTATTCCGTTGGATCCACCAACAGCCAACTACAGCCCTCTATCCCTGCATCTGGAAATAGATGGTTTTTCGTTTCGTGCAATTAAGGAAGTAAGTACCAAACATTGTATTAAGCTACCAATTATTACCAAACGATTATCTTCTATTTGAGACTGATTGGAACGAGATCGACGAAGATAAACACAAAGAAATTGACATATCACTGCTCCGTATTCCGTTAGATCCTTCAGCAGCCAACTACAGCCCTCTATCGCCTGCGTCTAACCGCAGATGGTTTTCTCGATCGGCGTAATTGAGGAATTATGTACCGAACGTTTTAATTAAACTACCAATCACTACCAAACGATTATCTTCCGTATGAGATTTATTGGAACGAGATCGGTGAAAAAAAAAACATAAAGAGATAGATATTTCATTGCTCCGTATTCCGTTGGATCCATCAGCAGCCAACTACAGCCCTCTATCCCTTCATCTAAACATAGATGGTTTTTCGATTGGCTTAATTAAGGAATTAACTAACAAACGTTATAATTAAGCTAACCATCACTACCAAACGATTATTTTCCGTATGAGACTTATTGGAACGAGATCGGTGACGGAAAACATAATGAAATTGATATATAACTGCTCCGTATTCCGTTGGATCCATCAGCAGCCAACTACAACCCTCTATGGCCAAAACAACCAAAAACCTGGCCATAAGTCAAATTTCTCGAAATGGTCTACTAGACTTCAAGCTTAATCCCATGAACGGTAGATAATCCACGTGTCACTAGGCAATGTCTCTACCGGCTTCAGAGTCCCCGGCCGCCACACGGACCGTCGGAACCTAGCGCTTGTTGACAACACTCGTCTCTGTTTGCGGCAACTCTAAAAAACCATTATTTCTCCGTGCCTTAATTTATGTGCATAGTGATTCAAGATACAAAAAGTGCTATGGATTCTATGAATCAAGGTATGTACTACATTCTATGATCCTTTTTATTTATTGAGAGAGCTTATTCATGGCCTATTTTTCAGTACATCAACATGCCTAAAAATATTAGATTTCTGCTTATTTTTTTGTTAAAATTCGTATTTTTAAACATGTGCAACTCATCGCAACTGCATCATAGTAATATTTCAATAAACTAAAGGATACGTGCAATCATATTAAGTAGCAACAACATTCACATATATTCACATAAAAGATAATTTTTACTCTGAAAACTGTCTCTTTGACCGCGATTTTCTAACGTTTATTTTTATTTTTTCAGACTCTCTACATTGTGTCACATCTATGACTAGGAAAGAGCTTCATGAATTAGTTAGAGCTAGTTCGCTGCGATTGCTTGACGGAAAGCTCCAAGATTTGGACAGGAAGTTACTGGAAGTAACAAAGTGCCCCCCCCCGCTGAGAAAAATGACGAACTTTTCAAAACAATCAAGTCATTTAAAGCGGTATATAAACGAAAGTGGTTAGCGTGCAACAGTACGGAGTCCCGTTTCCTGGAAACAAACGAGGAATGGCTTAATGAAGACGTCACTTTACCTGCCGGGCCGACTCCAGGAAGTTTCAAGGGTCGTCCATCTAAAGAATTAGGAGAATTAAGGGATCGGTCAAAGCGTCGTAAAACAATGGCACTTAGACAAAACCTGTCAGTGGAGAAACTCACTTCCGCGGCACAAATGAGTCAAAGAGCTGCAGGTAACAACGATGTTGCCTCTGTGATTCAAGAAGTGACAAAATGCCCTACCCGAGCAACAAAGTTCCGCAAGGCAGCTGCTATTGGTAGTAGAACTACTACTACCAAAAAGCATACGCCAGAAAATGCCTTAATAATTTTTGTGGAAGCCGACATGACCTTAAGAGGGATTGACACCTCATTGCAGTCGGCATGGTACAACAATTATAGATCCCAAAAATCTCTGAAACGGCTCTTCAGATCCCATCGAAACTTTGCCAATCAACGTCAAATAGATAGACGAACAGCTGTCTGCCCCTCAAATTTTCTGAATTTGAGAAAAAAAAGTAGATTGACCTATCATTAGCCGATCTAGTTTTTTTTTTCTCAAATTCAGAAACTTGAGGGGCAGACAGCTGTTCGTCTATCTATTTGACGTCGATTGGCAAAGTTTCGACGGGATCTGAAGAGCCGTTTCAGAGATTTTTGGGAATCTATAATTGTTCTAGCACACCGACTGCGATGAGGTGTCATTCCGTCTTAAGTCAATACGAGGTGATACACCAGGCAAATAAAGACGTATACACTTGTTATACGTATGTCCAGAGGGCAATAGAGGATTGTTATCCACCGAGAAACGTGAATGAGACGGTTGCCGAGGTGATACTACAAGATCTGCTTGATCACACAGCTTCGCGCCTCTGCAAATATTTGGAACCAGTTCTCGAACGACTGCAGCCAAACGCTGAGTTTGTACTGATTTATAAATGGGGATGCGATGGGTCTACCCAAAATCAATACAAGCAAAAATTCGAGGAAGATGGTAATAGTGACGCAAACATATTTATGAGTTCTATGGTACCACTTCGGCTCACATACGGTACTAAAGTCATATGGCAGAATCCCCAACCGTCCTCACCAAAATTCTGCTGGCCCATTAGGTTTCGGTATGTAAAAGAAGACAAGGACGTCATTAACGAAGAAATCGATCATATTAAGAATCAAATAAAATCTCTTCAGCCTACAGTTGTTAATGAAAATATTCAAACTAAACACGTGTTACTCCCGACAACGATCGACGGAAAAGTGTGTAACGCGGCCACTAACACGAGTTCAACATTGCGCTGCTATATATGCGGCAAAACGTCTAAAGGTTTCAACGATTTGGAAACATCCCAACAACCGGAAAACTCAGAGACTTTTAAATTCGGATTGTCCATTTTACACGCGCGAATCCGTTTTTTCGAATTTTTGTTACATTTGTCTTATAAAATAAGAGCGGGTGTAAATAAGGGACGGATATCTGGAAAAGAAAATAAAGATAAAATCCAAACCACAAAGTCAACGATACAAAAAGAATTCCGGGAAGAAATGGGTTCACTAGTAGATATTCCCAAGGCTGGGTACGGAAACACGAATGACGGGAACACCTCTCGCAATTTTTTTTCCAACCCAGAAAAAGCAGCATCCATCACGGGTATTGACGAAGATCTCATCAAAAAATTTAGAATAATTTTAGAAGTCATATCAACAGGATTTAAAATAGATTTAGAAAAATGTTCTGCCTACACTATGGATGTAGCGCATTACTACATTAACTTGTACAGCTGGCAACCAATGAGCCCTACTGTACATAAGATTTTGGTACACTCTCCAAGTGTCATATCTCACGCGCGTCTGCCTATTGGTCAATTGTCAGAAGAGGCTGCGGAGGCCCGCAACAAGCACTTTTGGCTATTATAGAGAAAGCTTCTCTAGGAAGTTGTCTAGAAAAGCCTGCAATGAAGATGTGTTGAACCGGCTTCTTCTAACATCAGACCCTTACATAAGTAGCCGACAAAGTGAGAAAAAGAGAGCTAAAAATAAACAGGCTTTCTCTAAAGAAGCAGCAGCTTTCTTTATACCTGAAGATAATACAATAGGTGATGATGAATAATGTTTTTTCTGTGCCTAAAATTTAAGTTTTTATTTTATTTGTAAACCTTTTTTTTGTTTTTGTAAATCTAGTATTTAATAAGTCATAGTTTTACTGTATTTCAACGTGTATTTTATTCTTTGTTACCACAATACATTTTTTCCTCATATAATTATATTTTTTATTTTTCTCCTTCACCAAATATCTTCAAAATGTATATTTTTTAATGAAAAAAATCACTTCTCGTCATGGGCCACCTATCTGATGAAGAAAAAAAAAAGAAATATTTTTGGCCAGGTTTTTTATCGTTTTACCACTCTGTGTGCGTTTAAGCGTAGATGATTTTTTTATCGGCGTAATTGAGGAATTAACTACCAAACGTTTTAATTAAGCTACCAATTACTACCTAACGAATATCTTCCGTATGAGACTTATTGGAATGAGATCGGCGAAGAAAAACATAAATAAATTGAAATATTACTGCGCCGTATTCCGTTGGATCTCTAAATCTCCAATTACGGCCCTCCATCGTATGCGCCTAGACGTAGATTGTGTTTCGACCGGGATAACAGTAGAAGAGCTAGAGCGGTTCTAACCCTGGCATCTGAGGGGGGAGCGGGGCGGCGTGGTCCAGCGCGGGGAAACCAAGTGCCTGGCGGCGGGGGGGGGGGGGGGGGGGTCCAGCGCCGGGACGTGACGTCAGAGGTCTCTGTGGAGGGGGTAGCCATGTGGTCCGAAGAAAGACTGTCGGGAGGGGGAAGCCGCTGTCGACGAGTGTTTTGTGGGGGCGGGGGTCAGGTAGTGGTGAGTGAACGTTGAAAACCCATAAATCTCCTAATTTATTATAGACATAAAAAAGATTAGCATCGATGCAGTGTTTTTCTTTCTACACTATTTAGTCCGTGTGAAAATAAATCTCACACACACACGATATGTGAATGTAATGGTCATATATGGGTAGGAAAATTTCGTTAATTTGAAGCAATACATGAAGGGGACGCCTTTTCAAAGCTTTTTATTTATGTGATGCAGGTGTAATGCGCTTGGTTTCGTTTCCGAAATCTATAAAATGTTTGTATGCGTGTCCACTCCCTGTCACGACTCTGGCCGACACCCGAGACTTTTGACCCCAGTTTTTGACCCGAGATGGGCCACCGGAGCACAGCTGCACTCGGGAAAAAAATGTTTCGATGTATCGAGGACTCGTGTTCATTACGAAATATAACGTCGAGATGTTCAGATGTGCGAGTATGCACGCAGTGCATCCAGCCAAGCACCCCCTGGACTTAACCAAAAACGAGCTCGAACAGGTTCCAAAGGTCTTGCTCCTAAAATATTACGGTGAATATGTTGGATTATTGTGGGATCATTTGCCAGAACATCATCGGAACGATAGTGAAGTGCTATCATATCTTCCATGCATGGAGCATTATAATACACCACAGATGAAAGATCACATCGATGGCCCCCCACCTCAACCTAGGGAATGTGAAAAATGCTGTGGAAATTCTCCTCGTACGGGGTTCATCAAACGTGTTTGAACCCGTTTTTTGGAAGTGTGAAAGAATGTCGGGGAAAATTCTCCACATACGAGGTTCTTCGAAAGTGTTTGAACATGTTTTTCATTATTGGAAAAGTGGAGAGAAGTTTGAAAATTTAAGTGGGAAGGTTATGAGGGAGCTTATAATTTCGTAGTCCAAGCTCAGACTGCAGTATTCCACCGCGACATCAACAACTCTCCAAAAAGAACTTTGAAAGTGCGGGGAAAATGGATCTCTCGAGTATCAACAAAGTCAGCCTGATGGTGGAATTCCTTCCAACGAAGAAGCTGTCAGAACTCCGTGTTTACTCAGATCATCGAATCTCCGACATGAGGGCCGTACAAACCAAGTTTGGGAAATGCTACATCGCGGACATCGCGGATGAGTTCACTGTCTTCTTACCAGCGCGACTCGTGAAGGCCTTCGATGAAGATTTGGAAACGTTCGAGCGAATGCGGCAAGCGGCACGTGATCATCATCTCTGGATGAAATACAAAGGTGGAAAATACAGGGTGCGCCAGAGAAACTTACTTATTTGAAAGGTCAATAAAAACAAAAGTACTTCAATTATTGTTTAAATTTTTTTTTATTTGAGAATACAATATCCCCATTTTTTTCATGCAGTCTTGGAAATGACATCGGATAAATGGCGACCCCCATTGCGCATACACTGATGAAGTCGATTTTTGAAATTCGTATCCACTCTTTGCAGCATATCAATCGGTATGTTGGCAATGGCGTCGCGAATGTTGTTCTTGAGGTGTGCTATGGTCCGTGGTCGATCGACATAAAACAGAGATTTTAAATAACCCCATAAAAAGAAATCGCATGGAGTCAAATCTGGAGAGCGTGCCGGCCATTGGAGATCGCCTCTGAGAGAGATGAGGCGGTCGGGGAAATGTTGTCGCAACAAATTCATTGAGTCTCGTGCTGTGTGTGCTGTGGCTCCATCTTGCTGAAACCACACGTTCCTAACGTTCATTTCTCCGAGTCTTGGAAGAAAAAATTCCTCGATCATGTTCCTGTAACGAGCTCCATTCACGGTAACTGCGCTCGTTTTCTTAAAAAAAATAAGGACCAAGCTCTAGACCAGAGCATGATGGCAACTGACTGGAGGGAGAAACAAACTTGGGAACTACCCCCTCCAGATGCGCCCCCTCTCGCCCCTCTACCCGCCCAACTCACAACGCGGGAAGTTTTTCAAATAAGTAAGTTTCTCTGGCGCACCCTGTACAGCACCATAGCCTTTTTCCGAGTATGAGCATACATGGTGGAAAAAGACGAAATTCGTTGAAACACCATCGTCGAACGACCGTCCGCATCATCGAGAGTATGCTGCAACTGGAGCGTAATAGTCAACTCTACATGCAGTTGTGGGAAATACAACAGCATTGTTGAGTGGAACAGCCGTCCGGATCACAACCGTCTCACCATCGTTTTCGACGTTTTAAGAGTTTGACTATGTAAAAATGTATTAACAAAAAAACTGTTTTATCGAAATGTATGAGAAGGAGAGATGCAAAACAATGTTCGTCGTAGAATAAATTAAGAATACAAATGGTATATATTTTCATGGAAATGTTTTTTATTCATTTAGAAAAAATTTCTCGCTCACACAACGCTTCGTATACACACAACCAGCTTTTCCGCGATTTTACATTATCATGGGTGCAGTTGTATTTCGTGTTGAAGGAATGATGGGTCCATCTGGAGTTTGTGATTTTCGGCAACTTCTGCAGCGATGGACAGTCCAGAGTCTCCAAGTCGATGACGTTGGTCGTGGGATCCGCGAATCTTGATAGCCATGTGCATTTCTTGAATCCCTTCGCATAGATGGTGGGGGCTCCTTGCAAGATTTCTCGAATTGTCTTTCTAGCTGCCTCGTAGGGTATACCGCTGTGTTCCCATCGGATTCCATGGGAATTGCATTCCAACCACTTGTTTGTCATTTTATACTTGGCCGGTAGAAAGAGGCCCATGCAAATGGTGCGTCGAAGCCGAGCGTCAGCGGTTCAGCATCCTTGTCGTGGAGTTTGATGATTGGCATCTCCTTTAGGACAAATTTGTTGATGCGTCTCTTGAAGCCCTGTACATCGACGATAAGCTCCATGTTGACTGACGTAGACCCGAATTATCGGTATGATTTTATACCAATTTTTCAAGTATACGATCTTTCAAAAATACGATCATGGAGGATCATGCAGAGCGCCAACGGCTATCAACTAAACATCCATAGCCATTGATAGTCCAAATACCACATCTGGAAGGATTGATGTACAGGCCACATACCACATCTGGAAGGATTGATGTACATGTACAGGCATTTTATATGCATGGGTGCAGGACACAGCGGTGATGGGTTAATGTGGCGAGAAATCGACTTGAACGCATGAAGGTCTATACCTTAACCCCTGCATGATGAATTTCGACAACGTGGAAGTGGGTGAGCTTTATGAAAAGTACGTAATCTTACAATAAATGTAAATAAGTATGAATCAATACGCGTTGAATATCATTGCCATGGGAGATAATGATTATGCGGGCTGCGATTGATGTGCAATCAAGAGATAATACGCGTTTCGCATGGGTGTCGCCCATGACCCAGTGTCACAGCTTTGTACCCAGCTGAACGAAACAGTGACCACGGATATTCTTACATGCATTATTCAACGTTATTGAATCTATCGAATATTGGATGCCCAATGACTATAGGTCAATTTTTTTTTATTGTGTTTCAAAACAATTTATCCATCAATATGTATACCACCAAAGAAGACATTGCTCCGATACACGTGGCTGAACATGAGGAGAAGAAAAGCATATCAATTTGCTACAAGATACCGAGGATAACAATGTCTGACATTTCACATAGATCAAGAACCTGTCAAGCATCGTGAGCGCAGGACTAAACAGAGACAGCCATTAAAAAAAAATATTTATGCCATCGGTGTGTGAAGTTATCATAATTACTATATCGTTAAATGTGCTAGACGAATCTAACAACAATCCATTATTTCGCAGGTGTCGGCATTACTTTAGATCAAAGGATAAACTGCAATCGCATGAGATCGATCGTGAAGCACTGAAGCGCTGCCCCAACCGACTAACAAATAATACCAATAAGTGGCTCCAAATCATCAACTCCAGTCGGAAAGCACGACATCCAATCATTGAAAATGCCTATTTGCAGTGTTTTTTTTTTACTAATGATATAGAGAAGATGAGGGTGTGCAAAGACTGATGAGAAGAACGTAGCAGAGGATATGTATCAATATCATGAAGTATTTAGTATTGATAACCACATGTGCTTTTCATATGACGAATCGCTATCATAGTATCAATCACATCACAGCGCTGATTCCGTATCATGGTTTGTGGTAGAACTGGAAAAACTAGTGCTGTGCATAAAATCCATTTTGAACGAAAATTAATGCTCATCATGAGTTAATTCTAATACTTTCACGCTATGGCAATAATTGTGTATTCATCATCAACCAATAGCGGTGAAAGTTGAATTACTCAAGATACGACGGCGTATGCCCCACATAATATTAGATGAGATCAATAAATTATTATTACTTTGAACATTGGAAAGTGCGCGATACTTGAATATGAGTTTTCACTCTTGGGATCTATACGAATGTGCACCGCTTCAAAGCACAGCGAAGCATTCATGGACCGTAAAAGCTCCCTCCCAACTAGACAGACCAAAATATGTAATTGCTGCGGCGCAGACTGGTAAAAAAGATAATCTATGTCAAAGGACATTATATTATTCACCGACTGCAAACTCACAAGTGTTAAACTTTATCCCAATTCAACATTCTTTTCTAAGGAGAACTCGCATTTGGACTGAAAAAAAAGTTTCGCCATTTTGTTCAATATATACTCTCGATTTCGTAAATACCATTAGGACTGCAATAGTGATCGTGCTTTACTAACCATCGCCAAGTCTTAATTTAACGGTTCTCTAGCGGATAATGATTGATCGCATCAGAACGAGCCTGTAAAAAATGCTGCCGCAGATGTGTGAATAGAGTTCGAATGCAAAGAAGATTCACCACCGAATACTACTGCTTATTGTTTTAATCTTACACGATCGCGTTGTTGGATATTGTTCATTGACCGACATTATCCGTAAAATTGTATAGATCAGCAAAATTCCGAGAAATACGAAGCATCATGGTTGATTCGCAATCGTCATGGTATAAAGTGGGCCTATGGAAACGTGTTCCATATAGCGTGACTAAAGAATTAATAACAGCTGGAGTTGAAGGTTCATCGAAAGACGACCTGTGTCCAATCGTATATGCTAAGGGTCATGAAAAACGAAAATGGCTAGCTGATATACTAAAATATGAAAAAGAGCTATTTATTGAGTCATTGAATATAGACTTTGACGATATGGATGTCTCAAGTAAATTAGATAGAAGTTCTACTCTACGATGTGAAAAGCATACAAACAATTGTGCCCTACAAAATGTATTTAAAATCTTTAATTGGTGGTTGAATCATAAAGATTCGTGCAAATAAAAGAAATGCAACACTATGTACTTTTTATCCTCCTCACCCCATACTTAGTTATGTCAGCATTATCTGATATCGGATTGTGCATCTAAATACAATATTACTTTAGAATGTGAAACTCAAATTTTTTTAAATGTAATTTGATTGAAAATAGAGTATCAGAATCGCTCAATAATGATCGAAGACATTCATCGGTATACGTTCGATAGATGTTCGTGAGCCGTTTGTTGGAAGTTTGCGAGGCATTTGAAAGTTTCCGACAGTCGTTCGTGAGACGTTCCGGAGACTTCCGAAGACATTCATAAGACGATCGAAGCCATTTAAGAGACGTTCGAAAACATTCATAAGGCGTTTGGAGACAAGTATGAGGGATTCAAAGAGTTTCAAGAGACTTTCTACGACGTTCATGAGACGTTTGAAGATGCTCGTGAGACATTCAAGAGACTTTCGAAAACGTTCATAAGACGTTTGAAAACATTCATGAGAGGTGCGAAGACCTTCGGAGACTTTCGAAGACGTTCAAGAAATCTGTGACGATATTTATAATACGTTTACAAACATCGATGAGGGGTTCGAAGATGTTTAAGTGACTTTAAAAGACATTTACAAGGGGTTTGAAGACGTTCAAGAAACTTTCGAATACGTTCAAGAGACTTCCGACGACATGCATAATACGTTTGAAGACATTCATGAGGGGTTCGAAGACGCTTAAGAAAGGCTTTTAAAGACATTCACGAGGGGTTTGTCCAAAGACGTTCATAATACGTTTAAAGACATTCAAGAGACGTTCGAAAACATTCATAAGACGTTTGAATACACGCATGAGGGGTTCAAAGAGATTCAAGAGACTTTCTACGACGATCATGAGACGTTTGAAGATGTTCGTGAGACATTCAAGAGACTTTCGAAAACCTGCATAAGAAGTTTGAAGACATTCATGAGAGGTGCGAAGACTTTCAGAAACTTTCGAAGACATTCAAGCGATCTTCGACAATATTCATAATACGTTTGAAGACATCGATGAGGGGTTCGAAGACGCTTGAGAGACCTTCAAAGACATTCACGAGGGGTTTGAAGACGTTCAAGAGAATTTCGACGACATTCATAATACGTTTGAAGACATTCATGGAGGGTTTGAAAACGTTCAAGAAACTTTCGACGACATTTATAATACGTTTGAAGACATTCATGAGGGGTTCGAACACGCTTGAGAGACTTTCAAAGACATTCACGAGGGGTTCGAAGACGTTCAAGAGACTTTCGACGGCATTCATAATACGTTTGAAGACATTCATGAGGGGTTCGAAGACGCTTAAGAGACTTTCACGAGAGGTGCGAAGACGTTCAGAGACTTTCGAAGACATTCAAGAGATCTTTGACAATATTCATAATACGTTCGAAGATATCGATGAGGGCTTCGACGACGTTTTAGAGACTTTCAAAGACATTGACGAGGGGTTTGAAGACGTTCAAGAAACTTTCGAATGCGTTCAAGAGACTTTCGACGACATTCATAATACGTTTGAATACATTCATGAGGGGTTCGAAGACGTTCAAGAGACTTTGGACTGCATTCATAATACGTTTGCGGACATTCATAAGGGGTTCGAAGACGCTTAAGAGACTTTCACGAGAGGTGCGAAGACGTTCAGAGACTTTCGAAGACATTCAAGAGATCTTTGACAATATTCATAATACGTTCGAAGATATCGATGAGGGGTTCGACGATGTTTTAGAGACTTGCAAAGACATTCACGAAGGGTTTAAAGACATTCATGAAACTTTCGAATACGTTCTAGAGACTTTCGACTACCTTCATAATGCGTTTGAAGACATTCATGAGGGGTTCGAAGACGCTTGAGAAACTTTCAAAGACATTCACGAGGGGTTCGAAGACGTTCAAGAGACTTTCGACGACATTCCTAATGCGTTTGAAGACATTCATGAGGGGTTCGAAGATGCTTAAGAGACTTTCAAATACATTCGCGAGAATTTTGAAGACGTTCAAGAGGCTTTCGAAGACGTTCAGAGATCTTCGACGACATTCATAATACGATCTTCGGCGGCATCCATAAACCGAAGACTTTTATGACGTTTGAGTTTCGCTGGAATTGTTTGGGTTTGTTTGGCATTTTTACAGTTTTGGCAAAATGTGTTTGGGTGTGTTTGGGTGCGCACCCAAAAACAAACTCAAACACATTTCGCCAAAACTGTGAAAATCCCAAACAAACCCAAACAATTCCAGCGAAACTCAAACGTCATGAAAGTCTTCGGTTTATGTATGCCGCTGAAGATCGTATTATGAAAGTCTTTTGAACGTCTTCGAATCCCTCGTGAATATCTTTGAAAGTCTCTCAAGCGTCTTTGAATCCCCTCATGAATGTATTCAAACGTATAATGAATGTCGTCGAAAGTCTCTTGAACGCATTCGAAAGTTTCTTGAACGTCTTCAAACCCCTCGTCAATGTCTTTGAAAGTCTCTAAAACGTCGTCGAAGCCCTCATCGATATCTTCGAACGTATTATGAATATTGTCAAAGATCTCTTGAATGTCTTCGAAAGTCTCTGAACGTCTTCGCACCTCTCGTGAAAGTCTCTTAAGCGTCTTCGAACCCCTCATGAATGTCTTCAAACGTATTATGAATGCCGTCGAAAGTCTCTTGAACGTCTTCGAACCCCTTGTGAATGTCTTTGAAAGTCTCTCATGCGTCTTCGAACCCTCCATGAATGTCTTCAAACGTATTATGAATGTCGTCAAAATTCTCTTGAACGTCTTCAAACCCCTCGTGAATGTCTTTGACGGTCTCTCAAGCGTCTTCGAACCCCTCATCGATGTCTTCAAGCGTATTATGAATATTGTCGAAGATCTCTTGAATGTCTTCGAAAGTCTCTGAAAGTCTTCGCACCTCTCATGAATGTCTTCAAACTTCTTATGCAGGTTTTCGAAAGTCTCTTGAATGTCTCACGAACATCTTCAAACGTCTCATGATCGTCGTAGAAAGTCTCTTGAAACTCTTTGAACCCCTCATGCGTGTATTCAAACGTCTTATGAATGTTTTCGAACGTCTCTTGAATGTCTTTAAACGTATTATGAATGTCTTTGGACAAACCCCTCGTGAATGTCTTTGAAAGCCTTTCTTAAGCGTCTTCGAACCCCTCATGAATGTCTTCAAACGTATTATGCATGTCGTCGGAAGTCTCTTGAACGTATTCGAACGTTTCTTGAACGTCTTCAAACCCCTTGTGAATGTCTTTTAAAGTCTCTTAAACATCTTCGAACCCCTCATCGATGTTTGTAAGCGTATTATAAATATCGTCACAGATCTCTTGAACGTCTTCGAAAGTCTCCGAAGGTCTTCGCACCTCTCATGAATGTTTTCAAACGTCTTATGAACGTTTTCGAACGTCTCTTGAATGTCTCACGAGCATCTTCAAACGTCTCATGAACGTCGTAGAAAGTCTCTGGAAACTCTTTGAATCCCTCATACGTGTCTTCAAACGCCTTATGAATGTTTTCGAACGTCTCTTAAATGGCTTCGATCGTCTTATGAATGTCTTCGGAAGTCTCCGGAACGTCTCACGAACGACTGTCGGAAACTTTCAAATGCCTCGCAAACTTCCAACAAACGGCTCACGAACATCTATCGAACGTATACCGATGAATGTCTTCGATCATTATTGAGCGATTCTGATACTCCATTTTCAATGAAAATACATTCAAAAAAATTTGAGTTTCACATTCTAAAGTAATATTGTATTCAGATGCACAATCCGATATCAGATAATGCTGACATAACTAAGTATGGGGTCAGGAGGATAAAAAGTACATAGCGTTGTATTTCTTTTATTTGCACGAATCCTTATGATTCAACCACCAATTAAAGATTTTAAATACATTTTGTAGGGCACAATTGTTTGTATGCTTTTCACATCGTAGAGTAGAACTTCTATCTAATTTACTTGAGACATCCATATCGTCAAAGTCTATATTCAATGACTTAATAAATAGCTCTTTTTCATATTTTAGTATATCAGCTAGCCATTTTCGTTTTTCATGACCCTTAACATATACGATTGGACACAGGTCGTCTTTCGATGAACCTTCAACTCCAGCTGTTATTAATTCTTCAGTCACGCTATATGGAATACGTTTCCATAGGCCCACTTTATACCATGACGATTGCGAATCAACCATGATGCTTCGTATTTCTCGGAATTTTGTTGATCTATACAATTTTACGGATAATGTCGGTCAATGAACAATATCCAACAACGTGATCGTGTAAGATTAAAACAATAAGCAGTCGTATTCGGTGGTGAATCTTCTTTGCATTCGAACTCTATTCACACATCTACGGCAGCATTTTTTACAGGCTCGTTCTGATGCGATCAATCATTATCCGCGAGAGAACCGTTAAATTAAGACTTGGCGATGGTTAGTAAAGCACGATCACTATTGCAGTCCTAATGGTATTTACGAAATCGAGAGTACGTATTGATCAAAATGGCGAAACTCTTTTTTCAGTCCAAATGCGAGTCCTCCTTAGAAAAGAATGCTGAATTGAGATAAAGTTTAACACTTGTGAGTTTGCAGTCGGTGAATAATATAATGTCCTTCGACATAGATTATCTTTTTCACCAGTCTGCGCCGCACCAATTACATATTTTGGTCTATCTAGTTGGGAGGCAGCTTCTACGGTCCATGAATGCTTCGTTGTGCTTTGAAGCGGTGGACATTCGTATAGATCCCAAGAGTGAAAACTCATATTCAAGTATCGCGCACTTTCCAATGTTCAAAGTAATGATAGTTTATTGATCTCATCTAATATTATGTGGGGCATACGCCATCGTATCTTGAGTAATTCAACTTTTACCACTATTGGTTGATGATGAATACACAATTATTGCCATAGCGTGAACGTATTAGAATTAACTCATGATGAGCATTAATTTTCGTTGAAAATGGATTTTATGCACAGCACTAGTTTTTCCAGTTCTACCACAAACCATGATACGGAATCAGCGCTGTGATGTGATTGATACTATGATAACGATTCGTCATATGAAAAGCGCATGTGGTTATCAATACTAAATACTTCATGACATTGATACATATCCTCTGCTACGTTCTTCTCATCAGTCTTTGCACACCCTCATCTTCTCTCTATCATTAGTAAAAAAAACACTGCAAATAGGCATTTTCAATGATTGGATGTCGTGCTTTCCGACTGGAGTTGATGATTTGGAGCCACTTATTGGTATTATTTGTTAGTCGGTTGGGGCAGCGCTTTAGTGCTCCACGATCGATCTCATGCGATTGCAGTTTATCCTTTGATCTAAAGTAATGCCGACACCTGCGAAATAATGGATTGTTGTTAGATTCGTCTAGCACATTTAACGATATAGTAATTATGATAACTTCACACACCGAAGGCATAAATATTTTTTTTTAATGGCTGTCTCTGTTTAGTCCTGCGCTCACGAGGCTTGACAGGTTCTTGATCTATGTGAAATGTCATACATTGTTATCCTCGGTATCTTGTAGCAAATTGATATGCTTTTCTTCTCCTCATGTTCAGCCACGTGTATCGGAGCAATGTCTTCTTTGGTGGTATACATATTGATGGATAAATTGTTTTGAAACACAATTGAAAAAAAAAATTGAACTATAGTCATTGGGCATCCACTATTCGATAGATTCAATAACGTTGAATAATGCATGTGAGAATATCCGTGGTCACCGTTTCGTTCAGCTGGGTACAAAGCTGTGACACTGGGTCATGGGCGACACCCATGCGAAACGCGTATTATCTCTTGATTGCACATCAATCGCAGCCCTCATAATCATTATCTCCCATGGCAATGATATTCAACGCGTATTGATTCATATTCATTCACATTTATTGTAAGATTATGTACTTTTCATAAAGCTCACCCACTTCCACGTTGTCGAAATTCATCGAGCAGGGGTTAAGGTATAGACCATCATGCGTTCAAGCCGATTTCTCGCCACATTCACCCATCACCGCTGTGTCGTGCACCCATGCATATAAAATGCCTGTACATGGAATACTTCAATCCTTCCAGATGTGGTATTTGGACTATCAATGACTATTGATGTTTAGTTGATAGTCGTTGGCGCTCTGCATGATCCTTCATGATCGTATTTTTGAAAGATCGTATAGTTGAAAAATTAGTATAAAATCATACCGATAATTCGCGTCTACATCAGTCAACATGGAGCTTATCGTCGATGTACAGGGCTTCAAGAGACCCATCAACAAATTTGTCCTAAAGGAGATGTCCATCATCAAACTCCACGACAAGGATGCTGAACCGCTGACGCTCGGCTTCGCCGCACGATTTGCATGGGACTCTTTACCGGCCAAGTATAATATGACAAACAAGCGGTTGGAACGCAATTTCCATGGAATCCGATGAGAACACAGCGGTATACCTTACGAGGCAGCTAGAAAGACAATTCGAGAAATCTTGCAAGGAGCCCCCACCATCTATGCGAAGGGATTCAAGAAATGCACATGGTTATCAAGATTCACGGATCCCACGACCGACGTCATGGACTTGGAGACTCTGGACTGTCCATCGCTGCAGAAGTTGCCGAAAATCACAAACCCCAAATGCCCCCATCATTCCTTCAACACGAAATACAACTGCACCCATGATAATGTAAAATCGCTGAAAAGCTGGTTGAGTGTATACGAAGCGTTGTGTGAGCGAGGGATTTTTTTTAAATGAATAAAAAACATTTCGATCAAAATATATACCATTTGTATTCTTTATTTATTCTACGACGAACATTGTTTTGCATTTCTCCTTCTCATACATTTCGATAAAACAGTTTTTTTGTTAATACATTTTTACATAGTCAAACACTTAAAACGTCGAAAACGATGGTGAGACGGTTGTGATCCGGACGGCTGTTCCACTCAACAATGCTGCACTAATGAATTTTCTCTTTTCCACCATACTCCAAGACGATGGAACTTGACACTGTTGTATTTCCCACAACTGCATGTGGAGTTGACTATTACGCTCCAGTTGCAGCATACTCTCGATGATGCGGACAGTCGTTCGACGATGGTGTTCCAACGAATTTCGTCTTTTTCCACCATGTGTGCTCATACTCGGAAAAAGGCTATGGTGTTGTATTTTCCACCTTTATATTTCATACAGAGATGATGATCACGTGCCGCTTGCCGCATTCGCTCGAACGTTTCCAAATCTTCATCGAAGGCCTTTACGAGTCGCGCTGGTAAGAAGACAGTGAACTCATCCGCGATGTCCGCGATGTAGCGTTTCCCAAACTTGGTTTGTACGGCCCTCATGTCGGAGATTCGATAATCTGAGTAAACACGGAGTTCTGACAGCTTCTTCGTTGGAAGAAATTCCACCATCAGGCTGACTTTGTTGATACTCGAGAGATCCATTTTCCCCGCACTTTCAAAGTTCTTTTTGGAGAGTTGTTGATGTCACGGTGGAATACTGCAGTCTGAGCTTGGACTACGAAATTATAAGCTCCCTCATAACCCTCCCACTTAAATTTTCAAACTTCTCCCCACTTTTCCAATCATGAAAAACATGTTCAAACACTTTCGAAGAACCTCGTATGTGGAAAATTTCCCCCGACATTGTTTCACACTCCCAAAAAACGGGTCCAAACACGTTTGAAGAACCCCGTACGTGGAGAATTTCCACAGCATTTTTCACATTCCCTACGTTGAGGTGGGGGGCCATCGATGTGATCTTTCATCTGTGGTGTATTATAATGCTCCATGCATGGAAGATATGATAGCACTTCACTATCGTTCCGATGATGTTCTGGCAAATGATCCCACAATAAGCCAACATATTCACCCCAATATTTTAGGAGCAAGACCTTTGGAACCTGTTCGAGCTCGTTTTTGGTTAAGTCCAGGGGGTGCTTGGCCGGATGCACCGCGTACATACTCGCACATCTGAACATCTCGACGTTATATTTCGTAATGAACACGAGTCCTCGATACATCGAAACATTTTTTTCCCGAGTGCAGCTGTGCTCCGGTGGCCCATCTCGGGTCAAAAACTGGGGTCAAAAGTCTCGGGTGTCGGCGAGAGTCGTGACAGGGAGTGGACACGCATACAAACATTTTAAAGATTTCGGAAACTAAACAAAGCGCATCACACCTGCATCTCATAAATAAACGGCTTTGAAAAGCCGTCCCCTTCATGTATCGCTTCAAATTAATGACATTTTCCTACCCATATATGACCATGCACACATCGTGTGTGTGTGTGTTTTATTTTCACACGGGCTAAATAGTGTAGAAAGAAAAACACTGCATCGATGCTAATCTTTTTATGTCTATAATAAATTAGGAGATTTATGGGTTTTCAACGGTCACTCACCACTACCTGACCCCCGCCCCCACAAAACACTCGTCGACGACGGCTTCCCCCTCCCGACAGTCGCTCTTCGGACCACATGGCTACCCCCTCCACAGAGACCCATGGCATAACGTCACGTCCCCGCGCTGGACCACCTCCCCCCCCCCCCCCCCCGCCGCCACCGGACACTTGGTTTCCCCGCGATGGACCCCGCCACCCTGCTCGCCCCTGAGATGCCTGGGTTAGAACCGCTCTAGTACATCTACTGATAACTAATGAATTAACTGGGATTTGCATATTTGTGACCACCAAACGATTCTGCATTGGTTCGGCGTGGCATTTTATGGATCGCGTGATAAATAAAAAAAGGTCCGGCCAACTTTACGGAAAAGCGTCTTATTTAATTATAACGAAACGGTTGACCACCAAACCTCCTTATTAGGCTACCAATCACCACCAAATGACCACCAAACGATTCGGAATGAAAAAACCTTGAGAAGTTAAAGTTGTCCGGCTAAGTTATGGTGAGATCCGGGCGGCCCATCGTTGGGTCATCTCTCTTCTGTGACTTCCTGTTGGGTTCCTTTGATTTGATTCTTTATCAGTAATAAGTCTGTGCACACTTCAATTAAATATTTATTTCCAAATGAGGTCGCGATTGAAAAAATTTTACGCCTGTACTATGACCGATCAGGATCCAAAATCATAACCGAACCAAGAACGGATGTCGGGCGTCTTGATTAGAGGACTGCGATTGGTCACTGAAGGTCCAACCACAGAGCAAAATTGTAAAACACGGATGCACTCGCTATCTCTTGTCTCAGTTCCCTTCAATGAGTCTTGATTTATAGAAAAACTCCCGGAAGCGTTTGGTATTCAATTTAGAACGATTGTTAGTCGATCGCTAGACTGCGCCAATGAGGAATACGTGTGTATCGTGAACAGCGATTTGTGATTGGTCGCCAGAAGCCGCAACGGAAAAAAGAATTTCTAATAAAAATTCACCCATTATTTTGTGGCTAATTCATTGTCATGAGACTTAAACGATAGAAAAATAAAGCAGCGTTAAATTGATAATCATAGCGTTTGGTATTCTATTCAGGTCGTTTGGTAGTCGATCAATCAATAACCCCAACGCAAAATACAGCGTATCGGGAATGGAGCGCTAGGATTGGTCGCCGGAAGCCGCACTGCCAGAATTATTTATTAGCGTAGATTCACTCGTTTTTTTGCCGATTACGTTTTAATGGGCCGCGATCTATAGGAAAACATCCGGGAGCGTTTGATATTCTATTCAGGACGTTTGGTAGTCGATCGTTTAAATACGATAACACAAAATACGTGCGTATCAGGAATAGAGAGCTGTGATTGTTCGCCAGAAGCCGCAGGGGCAGAACGATGTGACATTTTCATAATTAGATTTGTTAATAAACTCCGAACGAACCGAACAAAATTACGCGTATCCGAAACGGGAGACTGCGATCGGTCGCGATAATATACGCCGTTTTTGCGATAGATGGCGTTGGTTATCGAGTCTTTTTCCGCTGCTCAGCGTCCTATCTTATGGATCGAAATTTTCTTTTTGATTTTCCGAAAGAACGGAAAACTACCAAACGATTTGAATGGTTTACCAAACGCTACCAAATGACCACCAATCGATTCGTAAAAAAAAGTTCGATTAGTCAAAGGGCGGGGGGGCAATTTACTGCCCAATTTTTGATTATCGAGTTTTCGTAAAACGGAGAACTACCAAACGATTTGAATGGTTTACCAAACGCTATCAAACGACCACCAAACGATTCGTGAAACAAAGTTAGATTGTCAAAGTGGGGTGGGGGGGCTATCTTTGACAAGGTCTACGTGTGAGAGAGGTGGGAGACAAGGTGGGTACATAGTGAGGCAAAAGCGTGGCCGCCATATTGGATTCTTGAATTGAACTGTGTACTTCGTGAGAGGATTGTTTATTGTTTTTTAACTTACATTTCGACGTTATTAGTGAACATAATTAATTTCGATGCAAGGTTCTATCGGACTATAGTTCAATAGAGGTGAGTATATTTTTTTAAATAAGAGGGCGAGTTATTCACTTTCATAAAGCAGTGCACTGTCAATGTACCTCTTTTTCTCTTTGTTGTTGTCTTTAACTTCTCCTTCCACTTACATCTAGTATAATTTAAAACTATATTATTGTATTGTATTATTTTAGTATTGTATTATTTCCTCGAAATAGAATGGGGAGAGTTTGTGCAGCTCCGGATTGCTCAGGTGGCAGTAAAGCCAGCAAGGCCGAACGGCAATTACAGGGTGTCCGACAACTGACACTATTCAAAGTTGCAGAGGTAAGTTCATTTCTATTATTCGCATGTAGTGCGTGTGCACGTGATGTTATGTTTGAGGAATTTATCACAATTAACGTATGATACATGGGATAAAGAACTAGGTCCTTAGATTTCTAAATGTTTTTTTCAAGCTTTACGCTGTTGACGTTAAAAAAATGTATGGAATTTATCCTCATTGCTTAATAAACTAATTTGTCTTTATTTTTTAATAGTGCAAGGAAAGGAGGCAACAATGGGCTGAGTCACTTGGTGTAGTTTTCAGAAACAACATTACGTCTGCGAAATGCATTTTGCTGATGAAGATGTTCTGCGGGTCGATGTTGTGAACATAGGAGGCACAAAGCACATTCTTCCTCGTGACAGATGTCATCTGCGTAAGGGTGCCATCCCTCGAAAAAGAAATCGGGTTGACATAAACAATGTGATTCTTCAGGAACTTCTTCTGATGAGTCTGGTATTGTAGAAGACAATGTTAAGGTAATATATTTTTGCTACTTGTATATTTCCATGATAATGTTCGAAATTATCGTAAATGCGTTGTAACATCTTCAGCGTACACACTGTGGTAATATTTTGAAAAATCATGTAAATAATTTGCATTTTTTCTACGAATCTAGAGGACTTTGAACGACATGTAATGTGATTGCAAAATTCAATTTTTCTCTGTTCATAAGCATTAATACGATGTCAGAATTGTACAGGTTCATCTCACACACTTGATTTCTTTGTCATACATCTTTACGCCAGATCATATTCCTTTTACCTCCTTCATCTTTTTTTTCGTCCTTAGATAATCTATAAATGAAACGAATCACATATACTCCTTGGCAATAGCCAGCGAGAATGGACACATGTATTATTTCAAATAATTGTATTTCGCGCCTCTTCCTCAAGATCAATCGTGTAGTACCCTCACTTCATGCCGGTATCACCACATGTTCAAAGCCTACCTAGAAACTTTTTTCGTCTCAGCCGTGGGCTGCATTTGTCCTAGACTGTCATTCTTCTTCTTCGTGCGGGAAGAACCACATGCGTGTTAATTTAATATTGTGTTTTTGAGAAAAGTTATGCGTAAAAAAACGAGACGGCAGCGTAGCTTCAGAGAACGAGGATATGGAAAATCGTCTCGAGAAACGACTTAAGCGATTAGAGGATCTTATTCTGCAACAAGCGAAAAAGAAACATCTAAAGCATAGACGCAGTAAGTAAATGTGACACGCGTCCGCCATTTGGTTGTTTTTTTCGATGTTTCAGACGGAAGCACAGCTCCAGGTTTCAACGGTTTAGAAAAAGCCTTATGAAAACGTGAAACAGAAGGAAGAGATTTTATTGCTCTTGACGATCACTCGTACGGGCGAGCCTGGACGTACCTGGACGAGCGAGTTATTACTCTGATCGAGGAATTACTTCTGGCCACTCGTGAAGGCACTAACCTTCACGAGTCGAGTTATACTCAGGCACAATTACGGTTTATCTCCTGAAAAGGCTCTAACCTATTTCAGGCAGACAAATTTGGCTATATTGCTCATAGCAGAGCTCTCGCCAAATATTATCATCTGGAGAAGGACTCTATCACGCTCAGTGATAGTTATGATCACATATATGTGTCAAATAAGAACGTTCATCGGAGTCCAAAATAAAGGACGGTCTCAGAGTCTGTTTTTTGGTTTTGCTTTGTCAGAACACCATCAGAAATCGGCATCGACACGGAGATACTCTCAGAGCTCAAGACCCGTATATGAGACATCGGCATCTTCGCAGAGCTCAGGAGACTCAGAGGATGAGCAAGGATCTAAAAAGATTCAAGATGACAGAGAGTCAGCTAGCATAGAGATTTCTACGCTGGGTGAGCACACTTCTTCGCGTGTTCCTACTCAGACTCCGTCGCAGACTCCGTCACAGACTCGGTCCCAGACTTTGTCACAGACTCCATCGCAGACTCCTTCACAAACTCCTTCGCTGAGTCAACGAATTGGTTTATCGTCCGCTAGCTACTGGTAGTCAGCAGGTTGCCATATCTACTGCGCCAGTCGTTCATTAGACTGCAGGTCAAGATGATAAAGAGACCACATCGCAAGATCTGAGTGAAATTCCTCTCGATCCAAAGATACTCGAAGTTTCGGGAGAGTGGTTTATGGAAGAACGAAATGGACGGCGGGCGGGAGAAAACAACAGATTACAAAGAATTTGAGTTTTCCGACGAATCGAAGAGCCAGTCAGAGATCCGAGAGCAATTGGAAGGTCAACCAGAGACACGAAATCAACTCGCATCAGAAACGTCGCCAACAACTGTACGTTCCGTGGCAGGTAGACTCAAATATTTTATACGGAGTTAGCAAGAAATAACCTCCGATAAATTAATTCTATCGTGGATAAAGGGCTACAGGTTACCCTTCGAGTCTCCGCCTTTTCAATATAACGTACTAAGGAGCATCTCTATCTCTAATACGGATCGTTTTGAGATTGAAGATTTAATTTCGGATTGAAGCTTTAAACCCGATCAGTTTATCTCCGGGATTTTTTTTGATACCGAAGCCAGACGGTAGTAACCGATTAATCGTGAATTTGAAAAACTTGAATGAATTCGTAAAAACGCAGCCTTTTAAGCTAGAGGGCAGAAAGACCGTAATAAACTTAATGGCTCCTAACTGTTTCCTGGCGACAGTGGACCTAAAGGATGCGTATTACGTAGTCTCAATTGCGCAATCAGATAGAAAATTCTTGAGATTTCAGTTCAATGGTCAGCTTTACGAATTCACCTGCTTACCTTTTGGCCTCTCATCGGCACCCCACGTTTTCACAAAAATCTTAAAGCCAGTGATGATAAAGTTAAGAAGACAAGGATATCTTTCGGTAATTTATCTAGACGATCTATTGCTATTCGGAAGGTCGTATGAGGAATGTGCGAACAACGTTAATGCTACTTGCGCACTCTTGAACGAGTTGGGTTTCATAATTAATGAAAAAAGTGCCAGCTAGTTCCGTCCAAAAGGTGTAAATTCCTCGGTTTCTGGTTTGATTCGATGAAGATGACCATTGAGCTAACACAAGAAAAAAGAAAAAAGGTGGCTAGGGCGGTGAAGAAATATAGCGCCTTGAGCCGCTGCAAGATTCGAGATTTTGCCGAATTTCTGGGTACAATCGGGTCATGTTGTCCGGCGATTAAATATGGTTTGGGTCATACAAAAATATTTGAGAGAGCTCGTTACTTAGCCTTAAAAGCCAATAACGACTGCTATGATAAGTACATGACGTTAGACGAATGTCTTCAACCCGATTTCATCTGGTGGACAAGCGTGATTTCTTCCGCGGATAACTCAACAAGAGTTCCAAGGTTTTGTCGCGAGATTTTTACAGACGCGTCACTATCAGGATGGGGAGTTGTTCTTGAAGGTGAGAGATCGCATGGTTTTTGGAACTATAAAGAACGCGAGTCTCATATTAATATACTAGAACTGACTACCACCTTCTTCGGGTTAAAATGTTTTGCTAATGACCTGAGAAATTGCGACATTTTGTTGCGCATAGACAACACCACGGCTATTTCATATATAAATCGAATGGGTGGAGTGCGATTCGAAAAACTAAATCAGTTGTCAAGGTCAATATAGAATTGGTGCGAGGAGAGGGGTATTTGGATTTTTGCATCTTTTATCAGCTCAAAGAATAATAACGAAGCAGATTTCGAGTCTCGTAAATTGGAATTGGAAACCGAGTATGTCCTATCAAATATAGCATTCCGGAAGATCGTTCGTTCCCTTGGAGCACCCAAAATCGATCTCTTTGCTACACGCGTAAACGCAAAGTGTAAGCGATATATATCATGGCTTCGCAATCCAGACAGCGTGGCGGTTGATGCGTTCACAGTGTCCTGGAAAAATCTCTTCTTTTATGCATTTCCTCCATTTGCGGTCGTACTACGAGCGTTACGTAAGATACGAGACGAAGGCTCAGAGGGTATCCTTGTAGTGCCAGAGTGGCCTGCTCAACCCTGGTAACCACTATTTCGAGCTCTTTTCATCTCTAAGCCAATTTATTTTAGTCCAAACAAAAGTCTATTGACTTCTTCTAACAGCGATCCTCACCCACTCTGGAGGAACATTACCCTGGTTGCAGGAGTTTTATCAGGAGGGCGTTCGAGGCAAAAGGTGTACCGAAGAAATCTTTAGGTATTATAATCGCCTCACTCCGCAAATCGTCGATGAAACAGTACAATGGAGGTTTAAAGAGATGGTGGGAATTTTGCGTTAACAAGGATGTGAGCCCGTTTTTCTTCTCGATCGAGGACGTACTGGAGATACTGACTCAAGAGTATGACCGAGGCGCGGCATACGGTTCCTTAAATTGTCGCAGATCTGCAATATCGCTTGTTATTGGACCGGAAATAGGACAAGATTATCGGATAAAGAGATTATTTAAAGGAGTATCGGCGCTGCGTCCGTCTGAGCCAAAGTACGATAAGACGTGGGATCCGAAGATCTTTTTAAATTACGCAACGACTCTTGGATCAAGCGACGATCTGTCACTGGAAGCGCTTTCTATGAAGCTTGTCACCTTGCTCGCGTTAATCACGGGACATGGTATGCAGACTCTCTCCTTAATTAAGATAGAGAACATTGAGAGACTCGAGGGATCCATCGAAATAAAAATCCCCGATAAGATTAAGACATCGCGAGTAATCACGAGACAGCCCGTGTTGGTCATACCAGTCTATGGAGAAGACAGAAATATTTGTGCCGCAACTACTTTGGACTCATATCTAAGCAAAACAAATTCTCTTCGAGGTTTGGAACAGTTCTTATTCATTGCAATTGAAAAACCTCATAGAGCAGTCACTACCCAAACATTAAGTCGCTGGATGAAAAAGATGCTGACAAAAAGCGGCCTGAATACCGAGATATTTTTAGCATATAGCACCCGGCACGCGTTGACGTCAGCCGCTAAACGAAAAGGCGTCGACATTGACAGTATAAGAAAGACCGCGGGATGAACAAATCGCTCTAAAATGTTTGCTAAGTTTTACGACCTGCCAATTGTTAATGCTGAAAGCGCATTCGCGAAAGCGATCTTAGAGATCTAAGGTTCCGTGTTATTTTCTTTTTGTGTCTTTGACACATAAAATGTTACAATTATTCACCTCGTTAAAGAATCATAATATAATATTAATTTACCAGTAACACTGAGTATTTTGTTGCCATAATTAACTTTGAACATCTACACGATTGATCTTGAGGAAGAGACGCAAAATACAATTAATCAATTAAACGAACTTACCTGTAAGTGAAGTTCTATTGTAATTGTATGTAGCGCCTCTTCCGAAAACATCAGCCCCCCCCCCCCCCAAAGACCGCATATCAACAGTATAGATATTTACCCGAGCTATTATGGCAACGCTTTACAGAAATGACAGTCTAGGACAAATGCAGCCCACGGCTGAGACGAAAAAAGTTTCTAGGTAGGCTTTGAACATGTGGTGATACCGGCATGAAGTGAGGGTACTACACGATTGATCTTTTCGGAAGAGGCGCTACATACAATTACAATAGAACTTCACTTACAGGTAAGTTCGTTTAATTGATTAATTATTTGTTTCTGTTCGCAACTTGAAGAAATGTACTGTTTTCAGTCCGCCCAGGTAGATGTTGAAGAAACCGAGATGTTGCATTGTGACCAGGTCGAAATTCCACATATTTTGGCAACAAGTTCGTTAAAGTCCTATTTATTGGAATAGCCGTTGCCAAAAACGTGGGCTTGGACGACTTCACCGGGATCGGGGGACGAAATCGTTCTGCTTCAAGTTCATCGTCTTTCGTTGGAAGTGAGACTTCGCATGTACGTGAATAAAGATCTTTCCGCTACGGTAAGAATATTTAAACGTTAGTTATCCCTATTTTTGCGTGTGAAATGTCTTTTTTGTTTGCCAAGTAGTCTTTCCAAATAAAGTCATCATACATATTCGCCGATACGTACATCGGACGGTATTGGGGAATTGAAAATCGATCACGATATAACAACTATACATAAACTGGAAGAGTTGATCAAAGTGACGGAAGCAGCGAATGTATGCACTGGAACAGGAATTAGGACAAAAAGGTATTTTCGCGTCTTTTTGGCTTTGGATTTTTATATTATAGTAATTTCTTGTATTCTTGTAAAGAACGATGTGGAGAAACAATTCCAAACAATTATAATATAGAATGCGTTTTTCAAGAGCTCGAGGATGATACGAAATTCTGGGAAAATGAGTCATATAAAAGACGTTGCATATTGAGGGCATTTTATTGTAGATGATAAAAATATCGTTAATTTATTAACAAATCGTTGAAAAATCCGTAAACTTCTAACAAAACTTATTGTTTCTTTTCATCCAAATTGCTTGTGTTCATTTCTCTCAATGTCTATAAATTTCCAGCAATTTTTTTAACTGTTTTCTTAAGGGATTGTATAGGCAGGTAAAACTTAATTGCACTTGGTCGACAAATTCGGATGTTGCTATTTTACTTTACAGCCGCTCCAAAAAGTGTTCTACAATCACCGACGGAAGTCATCAACGCGTTAAAACTGCACGATGCAAGCATTGTCAAAAAGTGAGCAACTTACATTTCAATAATATCCGGCGTCATTCCAGCGACATGAAAAGTCCATATGCCCGCTGCAAGCAAATGCGCGTATACACATACGGAGATATGAACGTCAACTGAAAAAGGTGAATAATTCTTCCACTAGAATGTGAACGCAAATATTAAAAGCTACTCACAGTGTGCAAGCTAAAACTTTATATAATCCTGTATTCCTTTGTTTCCTCGACTCAACAATTATAGTCTGCGATAACTGATGCCAAAGCTGCTTGTGCTGCAATCAAAGAGGAGACGTTGAGGCAGCAGATATGTGCACTCCCCGAATTGCAGCAGTATGCCGTGAAGACGAGATTGATTATGAGAGGACATTTTCTGAGCAGATGGTTCAACAGGGGCTGAGCGAGACACGGCCTCTAGAATACCGCTCGAGTCCCCCACTCCCGGGCGCCTGGAACTAGGCCGCCTGACCAACACCTCCCGCGCGCGATTCACGTACGGCCGCTAGTTCAGCCGCGAGCGCGCAGAGGGAGAGCGCGCCCGAGTCTCGCGTAACCGGAGCCCGTCACGATCGGGAATAAAACGAGCGCCGCGAGACCCCGAAGAGCAGCGACAAGCTGGTTAGAGCACGCGTATTATTACCACGCTCAAAGCTCTTGGCAAGATAATCTTGCAGCTGCCCTCGCATATTTTTCCCTGACTGCATACCCATGCGTCAGACCAAAAAGAAACACAACCAGCAGGAGGCGCCATCAACTGCCGAGATAGCGTGGAAGCTCCTCCCCCTGAAGGAGCCAATCTCAAGTGAGCGTGGTTTCCTCACCCGACCGCCACGAGACATCCCTCGCCATCTGGGATGTTAAGGTACGGCGGTACACGTCCCCTCGCTGGACAGCCGCGGGGCCGCCACTGCTCTTCCCAATACCTAGCGCTCCGAAAGGTACGGTGGGGACGCAGACTCATCGGTGCCCACGAGTCCATAGAGGAACCCAGACCTTCGAGGCGACAGACCATCGCTGACCGACCGAGAATCGCAGACATCTTCAGGCAGCGAGTGGGAAACTAAGATCCCGCCACCAGCATCAAAGGTCCTCCCGGTCGAGGACACAGCGACCACCCCACCTCTCGCCCTTCTGCCGGGCATACGACGCACGAACACCCAGCCGTCACTCCTCTGGAGCGAGTCGCCAAACGCCCCTACTGCTGATCACAATAATAACCCCACGATGATGAAGCTGTATAATAAATAAATAGGAGTAAAATAGATAATTCTTCGTGTCGACCACATCATTCCGCCGACCTACCCCAAGCGTGCGCAATCATCCGCTCCGACTGAGCGTCACAACGAAACAGGGGCCGTAATTATAATCAGGAAAAATCCCGGATGCATAGGAAGCAAGCTAAACTGTAAGGGGGATTACAATTTCTTTTATCACTATTATATTATTTTTACCTATCTCATTATTACGATCGCCCAATGAATGTTTCCTTGTAGCAAGGAATCATTTGATCATTGGGCAAAGCTCGAAATTGACGAATTATCTATTATTTTAAACAGATAATTCTGACATCGGGCAACAGTTTTGCAGCTCGACATCCCGTTAGAGGAACCGCGATGATTATGAAATATCGTTTTAACTTATGACTAAGTTTGAGTCTTCTTCAAAATGGTAATTTTGTATAGATATATACTTTCTTTTTTTGCAAATTCTATTAGTAACTCAAAAATTTGTAAGCTATAATAAAAATCGTTTTACATTTTAGTTAGCTTGAAAAGCAATTTTTGTTCTTATATGTAGTAGGAAATGAATTATTAAAAAGTAATTACTTATCAATAAAGTCGAATGTCATTTCTGTTTTCGTTTCTACGGCTCTTTACGATCTTCCCTTCGCCGACTTAACGCCCCTTGCTTCTTCGTTCTCAACATGAGGACGAAACGATAGTGATAAATTGGCATGATTTTGTAGGAACTGACAGGTATCGGGGACCTCTCGATCTGCTGCGATGTTTTACAGCGACACAACTGGAACTTGGCGGTCACCGTACAGGTTAATTTCCTCTTCGATATTTCGAATCGTTCTCTCGAATATGCGAAGGCTGACTTTGTTTTATTCCTTTACAGAAGCAGCTGAATTTGTACGAGAGGCGACCATCAATGTATGCCCAAGACTCGCGCTCGAGACCGCCCGCCGTGGAAAAGAAATGACATCTAGAATATACTTCAATCCTCCTGCTAGCGGCGGCAATGTGGCTGGTTTCCTATCGTTCGTCTTCAACGTGTCTTACAGCTTCGTGACGAGCTTTCTGCAACTGATCTTTGCGATGCTGGTAAGCTCATTGGGTCGTCGCCACCCTTATCCGTACATTATTTCATTACACGTGTTGTTATCAAGACTTAATATCACTACCTCGAGTGAAAGCATATGCCGAAATTGCCTACAAATCTGTAGGAAATTTATAACTCGTGCCTCATATTGTACGGAAAGAAAAATATAGAATTGTGCAAGACGAATAATTCTTCTACAAGCCGCATACTACAATCAGGCTATTCGCTGAACTATTCAGACGATACAAGCTTTCATTCAAAATGTTGTCCATATTTTTTAGTTCCTTTTTTTATAATTTGATTTAAGACTCTATGAAAGAAACCGGTTGTCAAATGGATTTCGAATTTCTCACAATAATTATGATAATAATCTGATACTTTATGATTATAGATTCTTTCCGTACTGTTATCTAAACATTATTTGAACGATTAATTTATTGCACTGTATAAACATAGTACCTAACGAATGCTAAATAAATTCCACAGGATATTTAGGGTTCACCGATATCTGAGCGTTATCGGATCGCCCGGCTGACTACGGTAACATATCGAATTCCGGTTTTCATCTGTTTGCCGCCAACAAAATGTCGTTCCTTGTCAGCGAAAATCAGACGTGGGAGGAGCAGTAAGATTCCAAGTAGTTCAAGCAATGGAATACACAAGTTCTTTCGGTATTGGAATCCGATACAGCATCAACTTCTAGGACGACGACAATAATAGTAGAAAGTCAACCAAAAAAACCTAATCGTTTTAACCAAATTGAGCCACTCAATCGAGGGAAAATTTTGTTAAAGAAGTTCTGGTACTTGAAAATGTTATAGAAATCTTGATAAATGATCACTTAGAAAATATCGAACAAATGTATTTTCAATAATAATTTAAAAATTGTTTTAAACAATATTTTAAGTTAATACTTGAAGAATCATTAAATAAAATTTTTGGCTATTATGACCTCGTTCAATGAAATTTTTTAAAACCCAACCCACTACTAAAAAACGGCGTAAATAAAAATCTGTGTCACAAAGTATGTGAAGCTCTTTGGTAAAGTATTCAAATTTTACCGAATACCTGCGTATGTATATATACGGGATGATGTATATAGACGAAATGGCTGTTTTTGTACCGTTCATACTCTTTCAGATATTATTTTTTTGCGTTTTTTTTAATTGCTTTAAAAATTCATTTAGTATCTAAAGAATATATATTTCCACGGTTTGAAGCCCAACCGAAACTCTCAAAGATCCCTAGGAAGTCACCAAATTGATGCCCTCCAAAAGTACCGAGAGAATGCGCGTCCTTTGCGCCCTCCACGTTTTTATTCTTATAGCTGAAAAAGTTTGCTAGTTATATTTTTGAATAATAAGAGGCACTTCCGACGATTTTTTAATTCATAGTTATTCGTAATTATAAATCCCTGTAAGCTCTACTTTTTAAGAATGAAAACTTCAATCGAGTTTTTCTCAAAATGGGTTTTTCCACGCCTCGGAATGTAACTCAAAAAGTAATAAACCAATCAACTTACAATTTTGTATAAATATTTTTTAACTTGTTGACCTTTGCATAAGTCAAAAATATCGTTGAGTTTTTATAATAAATATTGTTTTTAATGATTCATTTGTGAAAATGAAAAGTATTTTTTTACTTTTTGTGGTTTTTGTTTATTTTAATTAATTACAAGAATCTCGGCGTTCCTCGCCGCAAACTCCAAGAACCACGTTCGAGCACCTCTAACGCCGCGATTGTTTTTTTTCACCCATACATTTTTTTTCGGTATTCATTTGAACGTCAATATTATCATGTAATTTGATTCATTGCATTGGATGCTCTTAATTTTGTGTAAAAAAATTTAGCATAACCTTTTGTTTGGAGGAGGACCCTCCTTAAGGCGAAGTAGAAGATGTACCACGTGACATATGAGTGCGAGAGAGATAGCTGAAATTTTCGAACAGAGTTTCTTCAGAGATGAATAATATTTAGGGTAAAGTGAAATCATCAAGCTCTGCGTCAGGGAGCTCCAGAGCCTAATGCTTCGTTTTTCCTAAAAAAATTAACCATCTATAAGAAAATTGGGTTCCAAAATTAGTGAGGTTATGTTGACCTTCTACATGCCCTTAAGCGTTCAAATTGTCGCCGAAGGTGTCCCGCGTGAGTTCTTATACGTGTATAATGTGTATAAACGAAATAAATGGATGTTTTCAAAATTATATTTATTGAAAATCATATTATGACATTTGTTTACCAGACAATACCTCAATAGAAACTGTAATAGAAGCAACGACAGTTTTGATTTTGAATAAACGGAATGAAGTTGCCTGCGGTCTCCTCCCCACTCCCAGTTCCCTAACAACACTAGCGCTCTGTCGCGGATCTACCTCAATCCGTCGGTTTTCGTGACCACTTTCCGCCCCACAGTTCGGTCTCCTTTAGTATAGTCTTCATGCAACGGAGTATCACGTTTATGACCTTTTCATTGTTAGACAACGGAAAAACAAAACATTGACTTCGAGCCAACGGAGTATCACGTTTATAACTTTTTCATAGTTAGACAACGGAAAAACAAAAATGATCAACAGATATTTTTTTTTTTTTTTTTTTAATAAAATAAAATCAAATAAAACACAAAACAATATAGCTGTTAACCTGAATACCGGGTTCACATTTATCGATATGGGAGATATCTCCAAGCCGCATTCGGTTACTTGCTGTAATTATTAATTCGAGTATGAACATTTTTTCTTGGCAATAAATAAATGAAAGCACATTCTGTTCAAATGAAGATATTCAATTTGTTAATGAATTTTCCGGTAGCTCTTATTGAATTAAAGTCCGTAGCACTCAGAAAGGGTTTGACACTGTACGGAGACATACCGTGACATTTTCGTAATTGCGAGTTAAGATACAATCTCTTCTGGTGAAATCGTGAACATTGCCAGAAGACCTGAATTGCTGCTTTATATGCTGTCCCACATGGGCAGACCGCTGATGGCACAATATCGAAACGTGTCAAACTCGATCTCAGGGAATTATGGTTGCTTCGTAGGATGGATGCAATTGATTTCCTATTCAAGTTCCAAGAGTGGAACCATGGCTGTGCTTTTGTTTCATAATACCTCGAGAAGTACTCAGTACCCTTTTCTTCACCCGATCTGACGCACCACTCATGAAACTCCGTTTTTAGTAAGTTTTTCCCGACATTTTGAAGGTCTGACATTGGAACGCCTAGTTGTGTGTCTCGACTAGAGCAACGAGCCGCCTTGGCAGCTTCGTCCACTAATTCGTTGCTCGCAATCCCCTTGTGAGCTAGTATCCAGAACAGTCTAACTATTTTCCCCGCTTCAGCCAAATTTCTAATTTGGTCTCTCATATGAGTAACTAAATACGATTTTTCCTGGGAGTTGGGGTGCGACTCAATTGTCATAAGGACACTCTTTGAGACTGAAAATATTGTGAAATATTTATCTTCTGAGGTAGCTATCATTCTTAGGGATTCCATAATTGTAAAAATCTGTTGTAAAAATTGAGGAGAAACCAGCAGACCGGAAGGTGTAGGTATTACTATTCGTATTTACAACCAAAATACCGATGTACGCATCCCCTGGCAACTTAGAGCCGTCTGTGAAAAAACAGCCAGAGCTTTGTACACTATCATTAAGGAGTGAGATGCAGTCAGAATTTTCAAAGAATCGATTTTTTTTATTTACATTTTCTCGAAGTATGATGTTTCGAAAATATTCCCTGAAAATTTCAAGTCTATCCGATGAATAGTTTCCGGGATATCCCACAATTAGTGAAGGGGTGTCGGGTCCCCATGGCAGGTAGCGGCTGACAAACGCGCAAACGATGATACCCGAGAAGGCAGAATGCTTCGAAGACAACAACAAATTGATATTTTGGAAGCTTCCGCATTTTGGAAGCCCTATTGTATGGGCCAGGAATTGATGATTCGATGTAAGTAATTTTTAATTAGTATTTCTTGTCACGTACGACGTTTTTCTTTTATTTTTTTTTGACCAACACACACATAATTACACACGTGCGAGAAGCAATATTCAGCTATTGCTATTTTTCACCGCAACCAAAAATATAAGCGTTCGGGATACCTATCACAATTGTATCGCTTCTCACACACTATAGACACGTGCATCACAGACCATAGCGAAGATATACGCTTTCCTTGTTTATCAACTGGGCACAATACCTAATGCATGTATTTTCGTGTAGCGAGCCGCTCTGCTATTTTTTCCCGCTCTGCATGAGAGCAGTAATAAAAGTTTTCCGGCCGGAGCCTCAAGCCCTATAATAGGGATCGGCAATGCGACATGGTAGAGATCCAAAATATCCAACGTTTATTGCTTCTCAGAGGAGGTCGAACTCTCGGATATTAGACGAAAAACAGTTCTTCTCTGTGCCCAAATTAAGAGAGTAGGCCTTCTGGCAAAGTCATCTCGCCCTTATAAAACCTCCTTGTCGCGACGACGAGCGTGCACTATAGTCGAAGTTTTTAACGCCGATACACTGTTCGTAATCCAGGTCTTCCGTAGAAGAGAGTGATCCAACAGTAGTATCGGACGTATATTATAGCTTTCAGTTTTCAACCATAATTTTCACGCGTCGTTACGCTGTCCGAAATCCGGGTCTTCTGTAGAAGAGTGTGATTCGGCTTAATTATTAAAGTCAATTTATATTGTTTTTATAATCAAAAGGGTCAAATGACCAAATATTTCAAGTACAAATTATTGTTAATCCGCGACCGGATCTCTAGAAGATTGTGAGAGTACGCATGTGTGTTTAAAGAAATATTCAACGAAAGCAAGAATACGTTATTGTAAAGCGACGACACCGCTCCTGATTGTCAAAAGTATTTATCACATTATAAATTTACTTAGAATGTACCAAATTATTATTTCATCGAGTGTGTATTAAACTATTGTGTGACTCAAGACATTGAAGTCCCTTTATTATCAATTTCCTAAATCCATAAAAGAAACAAGATCTCTCGAGGTCTCACAGCAAACGTTCCCACATAATTATTATCCCGAAGAGCACTCGTGACTCATTAGGGTAGTAATCGGAGTAAAGCGTTTACCGCTCGACGCTTATAACTCTAGAAATATATATATATATTTTCTAAACGGCTTCGGACGTTACATTCTATACATAAATCAAGTGTAAAATTGGAAAACTCTTTCAGAAATGTTCAAAAATTTATTTCTCAAAAACTATGAAGTTTAGCACAATTTTATAAAAAATACTGTCGTTTTAAAATTGCCCAAAGCGTTTAAAATAACATAATTCATCCCGAAAAACTTTAATTTTTTGAAAAATTGTTTTAACAATTGGCTATAAACAATTGAATGCTCGACTTTTCGGCAAAAATTGTGATATTCGGATTCAGCGGATCAAAATACATAAAAAAAAGTTTGGCTTCATCCATCGAGCTCAAAATTTTACGAACATACCGTATTCACATCGAAAAACTTCAAACGCGTTTTTCTCGAAACTTTATTTTTCAAGTCGGTGTCCACTACAATTCAAAAACCACTCGATGAATTTTGATGAAATTTGGTGTGCTTATTGATAGCAGTAAAAACTAGTCCTTAATGGAAGGATTTTCATTTTTTTCGAAAATGTATATTTTTTTTTAACAATAAACGAGCGATTTTTTGGTCGGAAATCGAAAGTTATCTGTCAGAAGCCGCCATTATGTTAATTAAAAAATACTTCGATTAAGGACTAGATTTATTATTAAATTCATGATTTTTTTTGCTTTTTTTATTTCAGATGACCCAGTAAAAATTTATGATGGTCACCGCAAAGCACTACATGCCGGGTTCGGCAAAGATGGCGAAATTTTAATAAATTATCAATATTTTTCGTTGAAAATTTGTACAAGTCAAGTTGAATTATAACATAAAAAGTCTGTGCAACCACTTTTGTAAAACAAACTTAATTACTATTTTTAAAAAATTATTGAAAATGCTCGTTTTTTCACACCTCTGACTGCATCTCTCCCCTCAAAGAAACGATTGAATGTCCCATTGCAGTCAGAAGCATTTTGTATAATAATCCCTTCTTCAAACGAGACATATGGACAAAATAGAATGGACTTGTAATGATAGATATAGCCTAGCGGTTTACACGAAGTGGCAAGAAGGTGGGCTTTGCTTGTAAACTCTCCGTAACAGTCGACTGGTGGAATATTTCCCTCTCTGTTAACGATTGTCGGGTCGTCCTCTAGATCCAGTATTTCTTGCAACGTAGAGTGTAATTGGTGTGTGAAACTAGACAGAGCCCGCGTTATATAGTTCCTGCCCAGGTATTTGAAGCGCAGGGCCAGAGGCGGTATTTTGGCCTTTGCCAAGATAACTTTAGTCGGCGTTGAAACTCTATATCCCATCACCAAATGCAGAGCCTTAGTATGAATTCTCTCAAGCTTTAGCGTTTGTTATTTAGACAATCTGTGGTAAAGAAAACTGCCGTATTCGATTCTCGATCTCACTAAAGCGATGGATCCGCGCCCCACCAAGTGTGACGCGGACAGCCAAGGATTTTTTGGGGATTCTGACATTTCTCTACAACGTTCTTAATGTGTGGTTCCCATTTCAAATTCGTATGAAGTTGCATGCCTAAAAAGCGGGCAACTCCACTTTCTTTAATTGAGACATTCGCAAAGTCAATCTTCCGGGCGCCATGAGTTGGCATATGGTTAGCCGCAAATTTTTGCCTGTCGAAGATAAAACGAGCAGTTTTTTCGTGAGCCAGGGATAGGCTAATCTGAGATAGATGGTTATCCACCATAGACCATGACACCTTCAAACAATTCAGTCCATCAGAAACCAGGAAAGCGGGCGAAGCAATTGCTACGTCGTCAGCATATTGTATAATTAAACAGTTGGAGCCGACCACGGATTCAAGGTCTATATAGAATATAACACGTATATAGAATATAACGTATATAGAATATAACAGACGTATATAGAATATAACAATGGGCTTAGAACACTTTCCTGCAGAAGCCTTCTATATACCCAACGCATCTCATGAATATCCATAAATTTGAAGCTAAGGTATCTGCTGACACTAGGTTAAAGACAAAAGCCACTAAATTAGGCGGAGCCGTGTCCTGTTTGAAGGCTTTAATTATTTATGTGAATAGTATGGAAGGGTTGTCCGTACAAGACTTTGATCTCCTGAATCCAAATTAGGATTTGGACAATTTATCGTAAAATTCGAACCACCAACTAACTGTATAATTTATCATTTTCTCTAATACTTTGCATAGGCACGGGGCCACCCTGCTGCAATTTCCCGTACGGGTTTTAGTGTGGGAATGTGTGGGGAAGCATGGGACAGCCAAGGGAAGTGTGGGGTCCCGTATGGTTTCCTGTACAGGATGAACATTCCTGTACAGGAACATGCATGGGAACCTGTGTGGGGCAACGTGGGAAGCTGAATCCTGTACGGGATCCTGTACGGGAGAACGCAGGAAATAAATTCCTGTACGGGATCCTGTACGGGAAAACAGAGGAAGTAAATTCCTGTACGGGATCCTGTACGGGAGAACGCAGGAAATAAATTCCTGTACGGGAACTTGCATGGAAACCTGTGTGGGGCAACGTGGGAAGCTGAATCCTGTACAGGATCCTGTACGGAAGAACGCAGGAAATAAATTCCTGCACGGGAACCTGCAAGGAAACCTGTGTGGGCAACGTGGGAAGCTGAACCCTGTACGGGATCCTGTACGGGTGAACGCAGGAAATAAATTCCTGTACAGGAATCTGCATGGGAACCGGTGTGGGGCAACGTGGGGTGCTGAATCCTGTACGGGAATCACGATTGAATCAAAACAAGTGTGAAACTTCTAATTTTTTTCATTTGTGTCTACACTTTCGTGAGAAACTAAATCATTAATTACTATTGTCAACGTTTTTTTTTTTTTAATGTTTTCTCTCAAGTCAAAAGTATTGTTTTTCAACGTGGGTCCCGGCCTCGCAAAATGGCGTGAAATATTTAATACACAGTTCTTAGTTAAACTTAATAAAACGCAATATCTCAATGTTTTTTTTAAACTTTTTTATTATGTTATCATTTTACGTCTTACAAAAATGTGTTTACAGAACATTGCAATAATATTATATGATTAATTTACTATTACAATGGCTATTAATAGAAATACAAGTTCGTTAGCGGTGTAATATATTCATCCTCGTGTACCTCAGGGTGGAAACACACCCTAGAAATGTTGGCAGTGGGGACTGCAATTAAATGTCTCTTTATCTCAACAATTTTTCGTAACACCGAAATACGGGTTCCTATATGGGAACCCATACGGGTTCCCTGTACGAAAACACCACGTGGGATCCCGTATAGGAACCCGTACGGGTTCCCTGTACCCGTGGGATCCCGTATAGGAACCCGTACGGGTTCCCTGTACGAAAACATGACGTGGGATCCCGGTGGGATCCCGTACGGGATCCCATACAAGTTCCTGTGTGCAAATTTGTAGAAGGGCAATGAGATTAGTCGATGTTTTACCCCATCTCCCTTGGGAATAAAAAAGAATTCGTATTTTCGCCAGTCCTCAGGCAACTTGTGCAACAGCAAGATATCGTTATAGAGGTCCAACAGCATTAATTTTGCCTCCTTTGGTAGCGCACAAATAACCAGATAGTCAATCCCATCGATACCGGGGCTAGATTTAAGGTTAAGTTTTGAAATTGCGACTTCCAGTTCTAGCTCAGTAAAAGGTAGGTCCAAAAAGCAGTCTTCATTCGTGTTCTCAAAAGAGACGTGTAATAGGGGTCCACGGAAGGCATAACTTCTCAATCATATTTTTAATACCCTGCTGCAAATTCCAACACAGGAACCTGTATAGGATCCCACACAGGAACCTGTATGGGATCCCACGTGATGTTTTCATACAGGGAACCCGTACGGGTTCCCATATAGTGATCCGTACGGGTATGGGATCCCACGTGGTAACCCGTACGGGTTCCTGTATGGGAACCCATACGGGATCCCACGTGGTGCCCCGTACGGGTTCCTATACGGGATCCCACGTGGTGTTTTCGTACAGGAAACCCGTACGGGTTCCCATATAAAAACCCATTTTCGGTGTTACGAAAAATTGTTGAGATAAAGCGAAATTTAATTGCAGTCCCCACTGCCAACATTTTAAGGGTGTGTTTCCACACTAAGGTGCACGAGGATAAATATATTGCACCGCTAACGAACTCTTATTTCTATTAATAGCTATTGTGATAGTACATTAATCATATAATGTTATTGCAATTTTCTGTAAACATATTTTTGTAAGACGTAAAATGATAACATAATAAAAAAGTTTGATAAAAAAAAACATTAAGATATTGCGTTTAATTAATTTTGACTAAGAACTGTGTATTAAATATTTGACGCCATGGTGCGAGGCCGGGACCCACGTTGAAAAACAATACTTTTGACGTGAGATAAAACATTTTTTAAAAAACGTTGACAATAGTGATTAATGATTTATTTTCTCACGAAAGTGTAGATGCAAATAAAAAAATTAGAAGTTTCACATTTGTTTTGATTCAATCGTAATTAGCTTATTAAGCGCTGATTCAAAAATTAAGCTACCCACATTGCTCCACACGGGTTCCCATGTAGATTCCTGTACAGGAATTTATTTTCTGCATTCTCCCGTACAGGATACCATACAGGATTCAGCACCCCACGTTGCCCCACACCGGTTCCCATGCAGGTTCCTGTGCAGGAATTTATTTCCTGCGTTCTCCCGTACAGGATCCCGTGCAGGGTTCAGCTTCCCACGTTGCCCAACACAGGTTTCCATGCAGGTTCCCGTACAGGAATTTATTTCCTGCGATCTCCCGTATCGGATCCTGTACAGGATTCAGCTCCCCACGTTGGTCCACACAGGTTCTCATGCAGGTTCCCGTACAGGAATTTATTTCCTGCGTTCGCCTGGACAGGATCCCGTACAAGATTCAGCTTCCCACGTTGCCCCACACAGGTTCCCATGCAGGTTCCCGTACAGAAATTTATTTCCTGTGTTCTCCCGTACAGGATCCCATACAGGAATTTATTTCCTGCCTTCTCCCGTACAGCATCCCGTACAGGATTCAGCTTCCCACGTTGCCCCACACAGGTTCCTGTACAGGAATGTTCATCCTGTACAAGAAACCGTACGGGATCCCACACTTTCCTTGGCTGTCCCATGCTTTCCCACATATTCCCACACTAAAACCCGTACAGGAATTTGCAGCAGGGTATTGTTCATTTTTTTGTACTATATTCATTTGCGTTATCTTTGAAATTAAATCGATTTTCATAGCATTTAATTTTTGTCCATAAATAGTTAGGATTTGTATATTTTGGGAGTTTCCCACAGAATTTCTGGAAGTTTTCTTTCTTGATTCGTCTCAGCCCAGATTTACTAACGTATAATATACGTATATTATACGTATATTATACGTATATACGACGTCGCCATCGACGTCTGTAAGACGTATTCAGTACGTATACTGTAGAGCTAAATATCCGTATAATGTGTGTATATTCTACGTTTATTAAACGGTATATTTTACGTAAATAAGATGTCGAAAATACGTCAAATATATTGTGTAACCAGCGTAGAATATATGTACATTATACGGATATTAGCCAAACATTTAACTCTTTAGTATACGTACTAAATACGTCTGCTCATAGACGTCGATGGCAACATCGTATTAACGTATATTATACATATCATAAACGCCTTATATACGAATAATAAATTCATAAAAGATGTATACCATAAGTATGGTATCGTATTTTACACGTATGGTATACGTAAAAATACGTATGGTAAATGTATCGCATACGTATACCATAGATATGGTTGTATACATAGATGGTATACCATATACGTATGGTATAAATATTTTATACGTATGGTATACGCAAAAATCGATCGAAAAAAATAACAATTCATTGGTAGAATGTCATTAAATTTTTTATTCATCGCCATGTTCTTGCGTAATTTCGATTCAAAGTTTAAATATGTACAGAGCCCATCTTATTGTATAAAGAGTGCCGGCGTGTTCGTCATCCGTGACAACGGTACTCATCTTTTTTATGGCAGTGGTGCTCATCATTTTGTTTTAATTCCTCGGCGTCAAGACGCTGCCGCGTCTCTTGATATATGCCAAGAATTCAAGTATATAGCCAGATAACCAAGCGTACTTGGTACGGCGTACCGAGTTTGTGCCCTACGGCGTACTCCACATCAGCGGTACATCTGCGGTATGTGGTTATCTGGGTATTAGTGTTATGTATTTATATGGTGTATGATATATATATATATATACCAGATCGAACAGGAATGTCTAATATACATATATAACATGTATATATGTTGTGACGGAAAATTCCTCTTCCCTGAGTGTCACAAAAGGGACCTCCGGGTTTCCCGGCGATTTATTTATCTGAGCGCCAGCCGCCGCGGTGGCTCGCCGGGAAAATTGGTCGGACGAAGTCCGACCGGAGGTCACCCCAGTTGCCGGCTAGCTGCAGCCTTGGGTCGTGGCAGAGGAGCAGGGTTAGGGGCAAAGAAAATTTACACACACGCGCGATAACAAAAAAAACAACACTGATATAATAAACGAAAGGATCACAATTTATTCCCCTCTCTCTCTTTTCGCAATTTTTCCGCAACTAAAACGGTTCCGCGGGGAAAGGACGGTTACGCATCCACACCGACATCGACGAATTCACACGGATCCACACTAACATCGACGAACTCACACATATTGACTCACTCTCGCATTCATTTATTTTTCCCCGCAGAAACAACAAACGCGCGCGCACTCCGCCGTGACCCCGAACCGCGCAACTCACGATTAAAACAAAAAGAAAATTAACGGAAAACCGAAAACGGGGAGGGAAAATCTGAACACAGCCTCCGTGAAGCGGAGGCCGTCGCCAGGCCCAAATCATTGGGCTTACGTCGACGGACGTTGTGACTAGCCGAGGGCACCAGCTCGCGACATTATAACGCGAATTGGCCGAAACTCACCGGCACTAATTTGGACGCGAAAAGGCCCTCCGAACGCTGTCCGTCCCGCTCGACACTCAACGGCGAAGTCCTCTCTTCCTTCTCCCTTAAGGCCATGTGCCACACGCCAGAAAATTTCGACGCGGCTTCTCGTTACGTCGGTAGCGCAGATCTCGTAGTTTTTAACTACGAGTCGCTACCGACGGACAGCGCAGCGATCGCGAATTCGGTCTCGATGCTTCGCACTGGGACGAAGAGTCTCGAAGCCAAATAGACGACGATCGCTGAGCGCGCGCGTGTGTGTGTGTGTGTGTGTGTGTGTTTGCTACGCCGACCGCGTTGCAGAAAGAACGAATCCGTTCTCGCCGCCGTTCGGTCGTACGCAAGCACCTTACATCTATGTGCGTGTCACACAACTATGCGTAGCGACCACGGTACGTTTGTATTGGAAGCATGCGCTCGCTCGGCAGGAGAGCGGTGAAACTTTCTTGCATTTTACATTGTATATGCAGCCATCAAATCGATTTTTTTCGACGACGGCCACAACCAAAAGACTCAGGCATTTCCCCATACTTTTTTAATTCATTTAAACAAATAGGCTCGAGCTCAATTTGTAACATCGATGCCGGTTATCGTTAACGATTTCGATCCCTGCCAAAATTTCGAGCGACCGAAATTGCTCGAAACTCACTCTGCAAAAAAGTGGTAAAATTTTGCAATGCTCATTATTTAATCAAATGCGTTCAGCATTTTATCTCTGCCAGGGTTCATATTTGGCAGCATTTTTGCTGGTCAGCTTCTCGAACAATCAAGATCGCTAGCCTCGCTCTACGGAAGAGCGGTGAAATTTTGCGATCGCGCATTGTTTAAACAAATGCCCTCGAATCGTTTTTTTTGTTGACAGCGGTCATCGGTGGAAATTTCTTTATGGTTGAACTTTCTAGCAAACAGGGTTTGCTAGAGACTCGTATGGTGGAAGGGTGCTAGCATTTCTCCACTCTTTTTTAATTAATTTAAACAAATAAGCTCGAAGACTATTTGGCATCTCGATGTCGCTCATCATCGACGAGTTCGATCTCTGCTAAAATCTCGAGTCACGACCGAGATCGTTCGAGACTCACTCTACAAAAGAGTTGTAAAATTTTACAATGTTCTTTGTTTAAACAATTGCGATCAGCATTTTTTCTTTGTCATGGCTTATGTTGCGCAGGTTGTCTGCGGCCGACCAAATTCGCGAACGAACGAAATCGACCGGGTCTCACTCTGCGAAAGAGTGGTAAAATTTTATTGTTACTGCAAAAAAAAAATACGTTTAGCATTTTTTCTCTCTGCCGGAATTCATCTTGGGCAGGTTTCCCCAAGGATCGAATTTTCTAGCAATGACGGTCGGAGGAGTCTCGCTCTACAGAAGAGCGGTAAAATTTTACTATCGCGAATTGTTTAGAGGTTATCGGTGTAAAATTTTCGAAAAATCGTTCTGTTGGAAGCACTTTTAAAAAATCCTTGGAAACTTAAAAAAATGTACAATGCCCTTTGTTTAAACAATTGCGATCGGTATTTTTTTCTCTGCCATGGCTTATCTGCGGCAGGTTGTCTGCGGCCGACCAAATTCGCGAGCGAACGAGATCGACCGGGTCTCACTCTGCGAAAGAGTGGTAACATTTTATTATTACTAAATTATTACTAATTATGCTAAAAAAATACGTTTAGCATTTTTTCTCTCTGCCGGAATTCATCTTCGGCAGGTTTCTCCAAGGATCGAATTTTCTAGCAATGACGATCGGAGAAGTCTCGCTCTACAGAAGAGCGGTAAAATTTTACTATCGCGAATTGTTTAGAGGTCATCGGTGTAAAATTTTCGAAAAATCGTTTTGTTGGAAGCACTTTTAAAAAATCCTTGGAAACTTAAAAAAATGTACAATTCCCTTTGTTTAAACAATTGCGATCGGTATTTTTTTCTCTGCCATGGCTTATCTGAGGCAGGTTGTCTGCGGCCGACCAAATTCGCGAGCGAACGAGATCGACCGGGTCTTACTCTGCGAAAGGGTGGTAAAATTTTTTTATTACTAAATTATTACTAATTATGCTAAAAAAATACGTTTAGCATTTTTTCTCTCTGCCGGAATTCATCTTCGGCAGGTTTCTCCAAGGATCGAATTTTCTAGCAATGACGATCGGAGAAGTCTCGCTCTACAGAAGAGCGGTAAAATTTTACTATCGCGTATTGTTTAGCGGTCATCGGTGTAAAATTTTCGAAAAATCGTTTTGTTGGAAACACTTTCGAAAAATCGTTGAAAAGTAAAAAAAAAATGACAATGCTCTTTGTTTAAACAATTGCGATCGGCATTTTTTTCTCTCCCATGGCTTATCTTCGACAGGCTGCCTGCGGCCGACCAAATTCGCGAGCGAACGAGATCGACCGGGTCTCACTCTGCGAAAGAGTGGTAAAATGTTATTATTACTAAATTATTACTAATTACGCTAAAAAAAATTCGTTCAGCATTTTTTCTCTCTGCCGGAATTCATCTTCGGCAGGTTTCTCCAAAGATCAAATTTTCTAGCAATGACGATCGGTGAAGTCTCGCTCTACAGAAGAGCCGTAAAATTTTACTATCGCAAATTGTTTAGAGGTCGTCGGTGTAAAATTTTCGGAAAATCATTTTGTTTGAAAAACTTTTAAGAAATCCTTGGAACCTTAAAAAATATGATGCATATTCCTTTGTAGCTGAAAAAACCCATTATAAAGTGGTTTTCGAGCTATTTTTAAAGGAAGTCTCCGCCGCTGAAAATCGTCTTTGGCGATGTCTCACGCCGGTAGGCGCAGTTCTCAACTCTTGTAAGCCTATTGTGGGGACAAAGTCACCGACTAAAAATAGTTTTATTTTCGACCAGTAGGTGGCATTCGATTACGGGAAAAAAAACTTGTTCAGCTGTAGCGTCTTTGAAAACGTTGACTTCAAACACGTTTTTTTCAAAATCATGTTTTCGATATCGGGACGGAGCAACACTTAAACAATGTTTGCCCAATCGACTTGAAATTTTAACTCTAGTTTCTTAGATTGCTTTAACAGTCAAGGACGAGCTCTTTTTTTTCGATTGACTGAAAATTGTAAAAAAAATATATCACTTTTTATACCCAACCCCAAAAAAGTAAAGAAACAGAAAATTTCTTCATTTTTTAAAGTGTTTTTGAAAAGCTGTATCAATGTCAAAAATAGTCGTATCAAGATGAAAAAGAAAAACATTATTAAGCTTCAAGTTTCTAGTTTGAGATCTTTTGGCAAAATAATTTTTTGAGCTATGCTTATCGCGCAATCATAAGAGATAGCGAGAAAATTATTTTTCCAATTTTATTTTTTCAAGGGATTTTTCACAGTTAAATCAATGCATAGGTCCGTTAGCTTGTTTATTCAGTTCCAATTTCGTTTTTTTGTGGTCTCTCTATGTCAACTTTTTGCTGGGATATCCGACTTAAAATAAAAAATGTTCCTTTTGTGTTTGATCAATGATATCACAGCAACCAATGATCGCACAGGAAATTATTGCGCAGCTTGAAAAACTTGAATCAATTTCGTACAAGGCCCTTTCGTTGATTTTTGAGAAAAAAATCATGTTTTTACCATTAACAGTAGTTTGAAAAATAGGACAAAACATGACATTTTATGGTTTTTCAGTAAATCTACTACTCCATTACAAATATTGGTAGAAAGACTAATGTCGCCACGTTTATTTTTCAGCTTAATGTACCCCCAATAGCCGTGCAAATTTTCAAATTGATCCATCGACCCGTTTTTCCGGACGAATTAAAGGAACGAATTAAAGGAACAAGTGTTCCTAAACATCGTGTAATCATGATCAAAATGAAAACACCCATTTTCTTCGACTATTTTTAGAACTTTGCAGTAGTTGCTTGTTAAATTTAAGAAAAAAAATTGAGATATTAAAAAAAATTGTAATCTGTTTAAATTTGTAAAAATTTTCAGGAAACAATGGTGACTCGTTGTTGCCACGCTTCGGCTTTTGCGCACCATAATTTCACTCATCTTTAATTGCATTGATTAAAAGTTGACACCCCCAAGCAGTATTCACTAGTCGATCTGAGAACTTGTATGCCATTAACTGTAGATATTTTCGGCGAAGGTTATCAGGGATACAAAAAACACGTTTTTAAAAAATGATCTCTTGCTTGGAAGAAAAAACCAATGAACAATTTCTTTCGAAAACTAATCTTTTTTTGGTAATTTTTTTCTACGTTTTGATAAAAAAAAATGAATCTCTTGTTTTTGTAAACTCTCATTTTTTTCAATTTTTGATCATGCCTAGTTTTGAAAAAAAGATTGTTTTCCATAACCCTAATAACCTTCGTAGAAAATATTGAGAATTAATTGCATAAATGTTCTCAGATCGACTATTAATACAGCTTGGGAGTATCAACTTTAATTGATGCAATTACAGATGAGTGGAATTAAAGTGCGCAAAGGCCGAATGGTGTAAAAAAAATGAGTCAGTATTGTTTCCTTAAATATTTTACAAATAAAAAAAATGTTAATCTCTCGAATTTTTTCTTATATTTAACAAGCAACTAGTGCCAAGTTGAGAAAAAAGTCGAAGAAAATTAGTATTTTTATTTTGATGGTGATTGAAAGATGTTTAGGAATAATACACTCGTTCCTTTAAGTGTTTTGTCAAACTTCGATTAACCCTTGATAGAAAACGGTTCGATGAATCAATTTGCAGACTAACAGGGGTATTGGGAGTAATTCGAGCTGAGAAAAAAACGCGGCAACATTAGTCTTTGCATCAATATTTGTAACGTAGTGGTAGATTTACTGAAAATCCAGAAAAAGTAATTTTTTGTCCGTCACCAAATAACGGTTAAGGGTGAAGAAAAAAATCACAAAAATCAACGGGAGGGGCTGGCGGGAAATTTATTCGACTTTTCAAAGCTGCCCTCTAATTCCCGTTACGATAATTGGTTGCTGAGAGATCGATAATCAAAGATAAAAGGATCTTTTTTCATTCGAAGTCGGATATCTCAGCAGAAAATTTGACGTACAGAGATAAAAAGCTAATTAAAGCTGAATAAACAAGCTAACTAACCTATACATTGAGTTAACTGAAACAAAATTCCTTAGTCCGATGACCCCTGAAAAATAAAAACACATTTGGAATTTTTTTCTGCCGGTATTTCTTATGATTGCGCGATAGCCGTAGATCACAATTTTTTGCCAAAAGATCTCGAAACTATCATCTTGAAGCTTCAAAAGGCTTTTTCCATCTCGATGCGACAATTTTTCACATAGACACAGCGCTTAAAAAAACGCTAGAAAATGTAGAAATTTTGTTCTTGTCATTTTCGGAGTCGTATATAAAAAATTTGGTTCAAAACACGACCTTTTTTTTAACTCGTCTCGTTTCTTTAATTATTTTGAAGTTTCCCCTCATTTGACTGCTAAAACGAACGTAATAAACGAAAATATTTTACTCTTAGTTCCACGATTAAATTTACGATAGTTCTACTGCGTTCCACGGAGAGGGTATGAGGTTGAAGTTTGCAACGTTGGAACGCAAAAAAATAAAAATTTGTGAAGTCCTTTTTTATATTTCGGCAACCTTTGCTTACAATAATCCTCCAACAATCGTCACCGTGTACTCTGATCTAAGGGGTCACACTGTGGAATTAAAAAAAATTGTTTTTTTTTACTTGACTTAAAAGATGCTTTCAACCATCTATAATAAGGAGAAAAAAGTTTGGTACCTGTAAAAAAAGGTCCGCAGGCCAGCATGGGTCTGCGGTGGCAGTGTCTGGCCCGTGTGCGAGACATCGACCGTTTTTCTCAAAACACAATTTTTCAAAACGGCATGCAGCATAACTCCAACAATTTTCATCATTTTCACTCCCAATTTTGGGTACATGTTTAAAATAACATTCCGAAGAGCAATAAGTACGGGATTTTCTATGAGTTAGTTATAACATTAGTTATTACCAAATGATTGTGCTTTTTTTGTCGAAAATTAAGTTTTTGGTTTAATGCTTGCCAATTACACAATAAATAACATTGTCACAATTCTCTACGTATTTCTCTAGCTATACATGTGAAAATTAATAGAATTTTTTAAATTTTATTCTAAAATCAAATTTGCCTCAGCTATACTGCGTGCCGCAGAGCGTCTCAAATTCAACATGCCTCGCCAGAATGGCTCCAGCGTCACCTTTTGGCATAATTTTTCAATATAAATTTCATTTTGTTCACTTAAAGATATGACTAATAACATCCTTGAATATTAATATTCTCTTATTTGTCCTTCTACAAAAAAAAAATCGCGAAATATCACTCAATTTCGGACGTTTACAGTGGTGTAAGCCCTTATGGTAAAACGAGCGTGCGCTCTTGATTTCTATCGATTTTGTTCAAATTTTAACCAGACATTGTTCATATTATTATGCAAGTTTGAGTGAAATTTCAGAACAGTTGACTATTTAGATTGGGAGATAATGGATTTTTGAATAGCATCTTCTAACACTGCAGGGTCTGCATTGGCCGAAAGTCGGGTCACTTAATTCGGCGTACTATTCTATTGTGTTTATGGATTTTGAAAAAAAATATGATTAGATAGTAAACTAGTTAGGGGACGAGTGAAAAAGTTTGAATTGTCTTTACTATTCAGTTTTGCTAAAGACGTTCAGTAACGACAGAATAACTCTCGGTTAGAAATATTTATCCCCTGTAATAAGAAGACATTATGCAACACCGCAGAACAGCGTTGTTCAATATTTCGAGAAAAAGGTTAATTATTGTGCTCCTAACGTTAAACACTTTTAACGTGAAGAAAAAGATTTGCGTTATAAACATTAATATTTTATTATAACATAGTTTATGTTATTACCTTGTGTCTTTTTAAAGAGGACAAATATTTTTCACGGAAAATTACTCTGTCTAAATTTCAATGCAGACCCTACAGTGTTAAAAGTTGCAATTTTAAAATCAATCTCCGAATCTAAATAGTCGACTGATCTGACATTTCACTGAAACATGCATAATGATACGAACAATGTCTGGTTAAAATTTAAACAAAATCTATAAAAATCAAAAGCGCACGCTTGTTCTACCTTAACGCGTTCAACCGTTGACCATTCAATTCTGTTGGTCTGAAGGTTTGGCCCCGTTGACTCTGAGTATGAGATGATGGTAGCCGTAACCATTGAGATGCAATGGTCCTCGCCCTTTGTTTTAAAATGTACATACGTAAGCGAAAGTCCTTGCACAGATTGGTGGTGCGATCCATGGTGAGATATTATTTCTGAGCGAAGCCGAAGAGTTCGACGAGTTCCTCGAGGTCAGCCTCGCTGGTGCTCTCGGAGAGATTGAAGACAGCGGTGATATCCTTGCGGACACTGGGAGGCTATACTGTGGCCGCGACGAGTGACACGGTTTCTCATCCTCGGCAGTGCCTTCTTGCTGCCCTTGATAAATCCGTTGGTCCATCTAGATGGTAAATCTGACGCTACATTAGTTATGGTTTCTACATGCTAGTCCAGGTACCATACCTAGCATGTGTATGCGTACGCTATCAGTACGAGTATTAGTATGGTGAGGATACGGAACCAGTATATTTTACTATTGCAGAGTATACCAGTACCATACTAGTAACACGCACACTTGCGTGTAGCGGTGTACTACCGTACAGGTATACCAAGGGTCTTCTATCTTTGTACGCCATACCAATAGTACTCTCGGTCATCAGAGTAAAGCTATAGAGAAATCGCCACAGATCCACAAATCAACCGTGTTTGATACGTGACAGTTTTGCGTTCGTAGGCAAAGGGTGTTGAACTTTCGTGCACCATTTTGGTCGCACACTGATCAGGAAATCGAGGATTTCGAGGGGTAATGGAAGTGGCTACGGATCATCGAAAAATATGCAATCTGCGATTTTTTCACAAATAAATACCGAGGTATTTCTGCGAAGAGCAAATAAGCTTGAGTTTCTTGCACCGGAGCCGTTGGCTGTTTGACACATCGGCGAGCGAGAAAGCAATGCGAGGGACGATCGTGGCAAATTACATAGTACGTAAATTGAGGTTATAGCATGTACGTACCTTGAATTCCGGTGTTTTCTCCTTCGCCTTCTCGCTGTCCCTATGTTCCTCGATCTTCTTCGTGTAATCGGCTGCGGCTGTTTTCTCGTCGATTATTTCATTGTCGGTTTTTGTCGTCGGTGGTGTGCCGGCGTCCTGATGCGTATGAAATATATTCCGAACGAATGTTCGAAGTTATGGCCGGAGGTTATGGCTCCGGCTTTCGACCTGTCAAAAAATAAATTTGTTCCGGAAGGAGGCGAGCGCAGTCGGTAAAAACAGGACGAAGCGAGCTGCGCGCCGCCAGTGAGAAAACGGATGAACTGAACGCTTGCTACAGTACCTGATATTTTGAGCTTTGTTGGTACATTTTTGCTGAATTTGTGTAAAAATTTCAAAATGCTTTTTCTCCGCCATTTGTTCATGAAAACAGGTGAAACAAAGCTCAAAATGTGTGCTTTTTCACTGTCGAGAGCATGATTCGCGCTAAATTAACGAAAATGCGATGCAATGGTTAATAATTCACAGTTTTTCGCATGGTAACTACAAACTGCAAAATTTTCTTCGAAATTTTGGAAAATTTCGCGAATCATGCTCTCGGAGCAAGCGCCCTGCATGCACACAACAAATTTCATTCCAATTGGTTGATACGTTCGGGAGAATTCCCATTTCAAAATTTCGATGCGGTCGGAGGCATGTGACACATGGCCTTAATTGCGAGCGGAACGTCAGCTCTCTCCCCCCTTTCTCAATCTTTCCCGAACTTTCTTTCGGGTGGGGCTCGTTCCCACCCGCCTGTGTATTTGCATGTGTGCGTGCGTGTGTTTGCAAGAATGTGTGTGTGTTCGCAAGAATGTGTGTGTGTGTGTGTGAAGGGGTGGCGCGATGGCGATCTACTGCGACGAGTGGCGTTCGATCGATGATCGGAAAATTATTCTCGTCCTCGGGCAACAGCGACTCGTGGAGCTCGAGAATTCGACCGTGGTGAACATGGACTTCTGTTCCAACGATTGAGGGCGTTGTTGACCAGGGTGCCAAGACCAGGGAGAATCGGTCGGCCGCCGTTCTCAGGCTAGCTTCGTGACCCAGCGAAGCCGCCGAATGAGAAACCACGTGATCGTGCTTGACAGTGGCGAGCAGGAAGGTGGAGGAGGGACACACCTCGTTGCCGCCGTTGTCCCATCTCTCTTATCCTCGTCGAGATCGCCGATTTCCCCTTTGCCATTCCCTTCCTCCGAACACCTAATGTGCGTGTGCGCGTGGGTGTCTCGCAAATAAATAAATAAATAACAATAAAAATAAATAACAATAATAAAATTGGTCCTAATCTAGTATGGGTCCGCATTCGGGGCGAGCGTCGAGCGAGAGGGACGCTATCACGGGTTTTCCGGGGAGCCCGGAAAATTGCCACGTGACAATGTATATGATATATATGTGTATACGTCCACGCCCTGTATTATACGTATATTAAATGTGGATTGTGGATCTATTTAACTGATAATTGTGCACGAATTACATACATGTATATTTTACGTACATTATACAATAAGCATTTGACATCGAATTATATACATATATTATATATATAAGGAACATCTACTCAACAATAACAATTAATTCAACTGCATTGCTATAAATATCACGTATTATATACGTACATTGGACGTATTTTTTTCAACATTATCTCCGTTGAATTTTGTACATCTCACATTCGTATAATAGTCATTCATTATCCTACGATTATGATTCCTGGATCTGAAGCTATTTAATAAACGTATAATATACGTATATTCAACATCAAAGTTTAATGAATATATAATATACGTGTATCAACATTAAATATTCAACGAAAGAAGAACGAACAGAATCCAATAATGGAATCACAATCGTAATATAATGAACGAATATTATACGTACATGAGATGCACGAAATTCCACGGAGATAATCTTGAAATGAACACGTCCAACGTACGTATATAATACGTGATATTTATAGCAATGCAGTTGAATTAATTTTCCGCTCAAATTCGGCCGCCATTTCCGGCCAATTGGCGGCCAATTCCGCTAATTGGTCGCCATCTTGAAACTAAGGGTGAATTATTTTTTTTTTCTTTTTATTGGTTTATTCCAGTACAGGGTCTTCCCCTTTTTACGAGCCCCAATCTGCCTCAACTTCGTGCTACTTCCGATACCACATCCCCCCTCTACCACCCACTCCACTACCCCTATATCCCCTCCTCCATTGCCACTACGTCCCATTCCACACCCCGCCCACCCTCACCTTGCGGCCGCAGCCGACTTCCCCCTCTGTATCATCGTCACCATGACATGTCTGCCATGGCCATAAGGAAACTGCGGAAAACCTATACCGATACACCCGGTCCCAAGTTCGCCTCCTAGTCACGAAACTAATCGTCTTTCGCCGAGAAATGTCGAAGAAAAACGTTTCACGACGAGAGTGACGCGATTCGAATCTGGGACCTCTCGATCCGCTGGTCAGCACGCTAACAACTAGACCAACGCACCGGGTTGGGTGAATTAGTTTTTTTTATTTATCTCGGTAACCGTGTGGCCGACAACAATTTTGTAGTTGATACAATTATCCATGACTTTATCTCATAACTTTTAACGCTAATGTGAAGAATAAAAAAGTTATAAACTAAAAAGATCCAAAATTAGGGGATAAAAACTTTGAGGCAAGCTTATTTATTAATTTGAAATCTGACAATAAAAATGCTTTAAACCTTTTTATAGAGCATTTTGTTTTAAACAATTTAACCAATTTTTCTTCGGTTTGTTTTTATTGATTTTTCAGCGTTGTGAAGGGAGGTAGAGGAAGGTGAGTAGGTTACGTCGGTATTAAAAAAGTTGTTAATAATTTTATTTCGAGCAGTAGTTTCTTTTTTTAATATAGTTAAGTTTTTTAATGATTATTTCGAAATTATCAATCATCATTACGCTCTAATCTCATTCGTTTTGAAGGGCCGGGTTTAAAGAATGTACCTCCATAACCGTGAGGCCGACAAAAATTTTGTAGCAAGTTTTTCTGTAGTTGATACAATTTTCCATAACTTTTTGCGCTAATATGAATAATAAAAAAGTTGTAAACAAAAAATATGAAAAATGAGAGAATAAGCCATTTTGAGGCAAGATTATTAATTAATTTAAAATCTGACAATAGAAATGCTTCTTATATTTATTGTACAGCATTTCGTTATAAACAATTTGACCGATTTCTGTAAACTGTGAGAAGGGAAATTGTTTATAACGGAATGCTGTATAACAAAGGTAAGGGGCATTTTTATTGTCAGATTTTAAATCAATTAAATCTTGCCTTTTATTGTCAGATTTTGCCTTGCCTTTTATTGTCAGATTTTAAATCAATTAAATCTTGCCTCAAAGTTTCTTATCCTCTCATTTTTCGCCTTTTTCAATTTATAACTTTATTATTATTAATATTAGCGCAAAAAGTTATTGATAAAACTTATGGAGAATTGTATCAACTACAAAAAAGCTCGCTACACAATTTTTTTGGCCTCACGGTCATGGAGAAATATTTAAAAAACCCGGCCCTTTAAGACGAATGAGATTTGAGAGTGATGATGATTGAATTTTTCCTCAGTAGAAAAATCTCTGACATTCAAGTACAAGTGTTTATATTGTATTTTATTGTATTGTATTTTCCTCTTGTACAATGCTTTGCGCTTTTTACAGATCCCTCGCCAGTTTATACATTGCAAGCTTATATCTATGTCCTTTATCCTATTCTTAATTCTTATTCATCTGCCACCTCCCAAATCTCCAGTGACTGCTAGTCTGTCTTGAGACTAATCCCCGCGGTCACGGTTCTTCCCTTGCTATCTTTTCGAACTCTGTGGTATAATAACAGATTTCCTTTACTATCCCTCCTTTCAACGTCTCAATCCACCAGTATTCGAGGCTATCGTCTCCTCTTCCCTTCCTCCACTTATCCACCTCTTTTACCCACTTCCGACTGATCTTTCTTCTCGCTTTTTCACATTTCCAGATATGCTCCATCGTCTCCTGCTCCTTCTTGCATACCCCGCACATCCATTTCTCGAACCCTTTTTCCTCGCTTTTCCCACATTTCCGCACCTCAGCCTTGCCCATTCCTCTTTGACTGCTCCTGCCAGCTCTTCCTGATTCCAATATCCCTCCTCTGCCATGTTCTCCTTTATCTCCTTATATATTTTATTGTATGTCGACCTGTCCACCCCTGCCCAATCCTTTCGGATATCTTGGCCCTTTCTCTTTTCTGCCCCTTCCTTCAGAATTTCGCCGACTTCTTTCAAGCTGCCACCTTCTCTCATCATGTTTAAAATTCTTCCCTCCCTAACTTCTCGCATGGCGTCCCTGAGTTCCCTTCCCCATTTCGACTCGTTCCTGTTTTCTATGTCCTTATCTCCTCGCTTAGGTAGATTTTCTGCCACCTCTCCTTGGGCATGTCCAGAATCTTTAGCAAGTAGTCGCTTGCTCTTCGTTTCGCCTTCACCTCTATGCTCCTTTTGCCCGCCTCTAATTTCCAGATGTAACCCGGCGTGTTTCGTGCTACCCCTATTGCCATGTTCACGTATCTCGCTTGCAGTCTCTCTCCTTTTCCACCCCCAAACCTCCACCCCATACAGCACCCCTGCCTTCACCAGCGATTTCATCAGCTGCAGCCTATATTTCAATCCATCTATTTTCGCTCTCTTCAGCACTCCCCACACCGCATTTGCCGCCTTCCTCGCTTTTGCCACCACCATGCTCAGGTGTTTAGCTAAGGAGTTCCCTGAAGAAACCAAAAACCCAAATATTTAAACTCCTTGACTACTTCTATTTTTTGTCCTTTGTACTCCCACTCCTGCGTTTTCTTCATTTTCCCTCCCCTTCTGAAGATCTTCTGAAGATCTTTGTTCTTTGTACATTGACTTCCATTTTGATGTTTTTTCAAACCTTTCCAGCTCCCTCAGCTCCTCTTCCACCTCCGCCAATAGCGCTATGTCGTCCGCATACTTCAGCCCGTAAAGCTTCTTTTCCCCCATAACTGTCCCCTACTTCTTTTTCTTCCCATTCTTTGACGATGTCATCCAAAGCCAGGCCGAACAACGTTGGGCTCAGCGGACACCCTTGTCTGACCCTATTCCTTGTTTCGAACTCCTCCGACATTCCGTTTTTTGTGAACACTTCGTTCACCGTTGTTTCATATATCCCTCTTATCATCCTGTGCATTCTCCCTCTGATCCCCTTCTCCCAAATTTTCCTCAACATTATTCGCCTGTCGGTTTTGTCAAATGCCGCCTTGAAGTTAACAAAGGCGAGTAGATGTACTAGGCCGGTTCTAACGCAAGGGGAGGTGGTGTGTCAAAAGTAGGGAAGCCAAGGTGGCGCTACTGTCGTGGGGAGGTCGCCGGGGCGCGTGTGACGTCACAGAGGGGCCTCTGCGGCGGGGGGGGGGGGGGGGGCGTCGATGAGTGTTTTGTGTGTATGTGCGTGCGTGCGTGCGTGCGTGTGTGTGTGTGTGTGTGTGTGTGTGTGTGTGTGTGTGTGTGTGTGTGTGTAACGTTGTCTCTTAAGAAGTCACGTAGAGGGCTAAGAAAAGGTGCATGAATTTATCCAGATGTTCTTTTTTTCAACTATCTCGACGGAGGCTCATGTCCGAGATGCTGTTATACACGGCAACGTTTCAACCACCTCGTCCGAAAGTCTCAAATTTTACGACTCTTTTTTTTTCTTACGTCGAGCGCCAGGGACCGTCATACCCTATCGCTTCGCATGTGTAACTCGAGCCTCATCATTGCATAGGTTCACACTTGAAAACCCATAAAATTTTACGACAGCATGTGACGAAGACAGTGATCCGGGGAAAAAAATGCATTTCCATTTTACAGGGCTTTAGTTTTTCATCTCTGAATGATAATATATACAGAGAGTGCAACGTCAAACCTTGATGCCGACACTTGCAATCATGCAGGTCTGGACAAGTTAGCCCCATGGTTAAGGATTTTTTCTTCGTTAACCCCACTCTCCAAGCTATTAGATTTTTTTATTGCTTCGCTATTCCGAGCATATATATGATAACGGGGTGTTTATTTTGAAAAACTATAAACTTTGGGAGATCTATGGATAAAGACCCTTTTTAGGCTTCGACCGTGGACCACTTGCGCACCGATAGAGAGCCTATGAATTTTTTTGTTCACTACACGCATCTCGACGGAGATGCTCTTTTATTTTCCCCGACAATCCAATGCGATATTAGAAAATTCTCGTGGGTTGGTGATATTTTCCGAGATGGTAGGGAAAGACGAAAAATGTCTAAAGGGGAAAACCCTTTTTAATGATCTGCTGCGCTCACAAGTGTTCACACTTTGGATCGAGCAGTCAGTTAGTGAACATCATCTCTTTTGGGAAGCCTCGTTTCATCAAATATGGAGGGCAACGCGGAGAAGTCGGAACAAATCTTGCACGACCAAGCCGCGCTTCTAAGTTCATACGAAGATTTTGCTGTGTGGGAACAACGATGCGTTGAGTTTATCGAAGAATTGGAAACGCAAAGCCGGATTAAGCGCCCGCGACTATCAATTGGACACCAACAGTCACTAATAGCCCAAATAGCCCGTCTGGAAGGATTGAGAAATTGTGTGCGGAGTCGTTTCGTACACACGGGCGCAGGACACGGTGATCATGAATTAATCTGGCGTGAGATTGAAATATCCTTCGAGAGTCGCATATTGACCGGGTCCATCATCAATCGCAGCCACATCGAGCCGAGACACTTTCTAAATGATGCTCGCGACCTAGTGCTTCAACATGTGCAAAATATTATCAGCAAGCATAACAGCATCAAAATCAATACAGTGTTTAATGGTGAATTCGCGAGTGGAGACAAACATGCTAATAAAAGTGTCAACACGCGAAACTGCGAACTATTTAGAACAAGCGATTTGGGTGAGTGGCTCCACAACACGTTGTTCATAAACAACGTGTTGTGGAGCCCACTTTAACATTACTCGATGAATTTCAAGAACGTGATAGTGGCTGGGCTCTGCAGAAAATACTTAACCTCACGATAAATGTGAATAAGTATAATCCGATGCGTGCCGGGTGCTCCATATCATTACCGCGGGAAATAATGATGAAGAGAGCTGTGATTAACGTCAAATCCAAAGATAACGCATGTTTCGCATGGGCAGTTGTCGCTGCTCTATACCCAGCCGAACGAGATAGTGCCCGTCCAATTTCTTACCCTCATTATTCGACAGTACTGAATCTGAAGGATATCGAATTTCCGGTGACGATACATCAAATAAAGAAATTTGAAGCTCATAACAATGTATCGATCAACGTGTATACCACCACTACCAAAAAGGACATTGTTCCAATACGCGTAACTCAAGACAAGAAGGAAAAGCATATCAATTTTCTGTACATGCAGGATACTGAGGACAACAATGTGGGGCACTTCGTTTGGATCAAGAACCTATCGAGACTCGTGACGGCGCAACTGACCAAAAAGGAGCATAACAAATATATCTGTGATCGGTATGTAGTCACCATAATATATATATAGGTAATTATATATGCTAGATGAATTAAACAAAAACAATCTTTTTTTTTGCAGATGTTTGCACTACTTTGGTTCCGAGGAAAAATTGCAATCGCACGAGGTCGATTGTGGGGCGATAAATGACTGCGCGATCCGACTACCGAATGACACCAATAAGTGGCTCCAGTTCAGCAACTTTAGCCGGAAAGAGCGACATCCTTTCATCGTGTATGCTGATTTGGAGTGTGTGCTGGCAAAGACCGATGAGGAGAACCTAGAGAAAGATATGTATCAACACCATCAAGTGTTTAGTATTGGATATTACGTGCGTTGTTCGTATGACGACTCATTATCTTCCTATCATTCACGCCGCAGTGCTGATTGCGTATCATGGTTTGTCGAAGAACTTAAAAATCTGGCACTGCGGATAAAAGAAACTTTCTGTGATAATGTACCAATGGTGCATTTAACACCGAGTGAGTGGGCTAGTTTTCGAGCAGCGACTCAATGTCACATATGTGAGAAACCATTTGCGCAAGAAGATGTACGCGTTCGAGATCATTGCCATCTGACTGGGCGCTATAGAGGTCCTGCCCATTCCAACTGCAACCTTAATTATAAACAGTCATTTTTCATTCCAGTAGTTTTCCACAATTTATCCGGTTATGATGCACATTTTATAATCAAGGAAGTAGCCACAGCGTTCGAAGGAACAACCAATGTGCTTCCAATCACAAAGGAGAAATACATCTCCTTCACGAAGCATGTTAAAATTACAGACGATTCAAAACACAAGATCCAATTGCGCTTTATCGACTCATACAAATTTCTCAACACGAGTCTCGACAAATTAGCATCATTCTTGACCGACGACAAACTCAAAATTGTACGCACACAATTCACAACTCTCTCGACAGACGATTTCAGTTTGCTGACACGAAAAGGGGTCTTCCCTTATGAATATATTGATGACGTGACCAAGTTAGACGGCACTTCCCTACCACCACGTGACGCATTTTACAGTTCCCTGACAGATGCTACAGTATGTGAGAGCCAGTACGCACATGCTGAGAAAGTTTGGGAGCGGTTCTCCATTCGAACGATGGGTGACTATAGCGATTTGTACTTGAAGACAGATGTCTTGTTATTAGCTGATATTTTCGAAAACTTTCGGAATACGTGCATTGAGAGCTATGGCCTAGATCCCGCGTATTACTACACATTGCCCGGATACACCTGGGATGCAATGTTAAAACACTCGAATGTCAAGTTTGAATTACTAACTGACATCGACATGGTTTTATTCGTTGAGCGGGGTATACGCGGTGGCCTCAGTCAATGCTCAAACCGATATGCACACGCTAATAATAAGTACATGGAGTCGTTTGATCCATCGAAAGCATCATCATACTTGATGTATTTTGACGTCAACAATTTGTATGGATGGGCAATGTGTCAACCCTTTCCATATGCAGATTTTCGATGGGTCAACGACGTGTCCAATTTCGATCCATTATCCATCGCGCTAGATTCACCAACAGGCTACATCCTTGAGGTCGACTTGGAATATCCCCAATCTCTACATGATGCGCACAAAGACCTACCGTTTTGCCCAATACACGAAAAACCACCGGGTAAGCAGCAGGAAAAGCTGCTAGCAACCGTCTGCGATAAAAAGCGCTACGTCATACACTACCGGAATTTGCAACAGTGCTTACACCATGGACTTTGCCTCACGAAAATCCATAGAGTCCTACAGTTTACACAATCCCCATGGCTGCGTTCGTATATTGAGTTAAATACCCAGTTTCGAACGCTTGCCAAAAACGATTTCGAAAAGAATTTATTCAAATTAATGAATAATGCGGTCTTTGGCAAAACGATGGAGAATGTGCGCAATCATGTAGATGTAAAGCTTTTGACAAAATGGGAGGGCAGATATGGCGTAGAGGCAATGATTGCAAAGCCAAACTTCCACAGCCGAAGTGTTTTTTCCGAAAACCTCGTTGCCGTAGAATTGCGCAATCTCGAGGTGAAATTCAACAAGCCGATATATGTGGGTATGTGCATACTCGACATATCCAAAACGTGCTTGTATGGATTTCACCACGAGTATATGGTACCATTGTATCGGAATAAATGTAAAGTGATGTATACCGATACGGATAGTCTCATATATGCCATTGAGAGCGATGATGTATATGCAGACATGAAGTGTGACATTGAAAAATTTGATACAAGCGACTATTCCGCGGACAATAGGTATGATATGCCGCTTGTCAACAAAAAGGTACCCGGTCTTATGAAAGACGAATGCAATGGAGAAATTATGACGGAATTTATTGGACTTCGATCGAAAATGTACGCGACACGTATCGAGGGTAAGAAGGACACGAAAAAAGTTAAAGGTGTCAAGAGTAGCGTTGTGGCGAGGACAATCACGTTTGATGATTATGCTCGATGCTTGAATGAAGAAGTTGAAATGGAGCGTAGTCAAACGTGCATTCGATCAAAGTTACACCAAGTCTACACCATTCGCGAGACGAAAATTGCTCTGAGTCCACATGATGATAAGCGGTATATCATACCTGGGACCTCTGATACCCTACCATGGGGGCATTATGGAATCCCGTCGTGAAAAGTTTTGTAAATTTTTTTTTCTGCAATCGTGATGTGAAATTGTGTACATTTTTGTGAATATCGATGTATAAAACTCATGAAAATTATGTATATATTTTGTTCACTCGATGTTAAAATTATGTTTGTTGTATATATTGCGCAAGAATGGATTTGTTATTTCTCGTAAATAAAGAATAGGACTCTTTATAATCTCATGTGTTTGTTCACTCTATCCATCTCCTCACGTTCCACGAAAAAGGGCGACGGCGAGAAGGGGGGGAAGCCTGCTGTGGAGTCGGTCGGAGGCCTTGGAGGGATGCGGGGACGACCAGCAGGTCAAGAGTCATAAAACACATATATTTTTCCACTTTCTTTATTGCCGACTACAAATCGGATTTACTTATCCAACTATTGTGGCTATTGTCGAAACCTAACCACTTTACAAACATACGATTACCACGCTTCTTCAATACCACTTCGATGAGATAGATATCGGGGTGCTTGACACTGAGAAGCTCTTGTTCGTAGAAACCACCGGCGATCGGTTCATCTTTATGGTCCTTCAAGTGGTACGTCACGGGATGAGTTTTTTTCACACGATAGATTGTAAATATTTCCGTTGTCCAGTTTGGGGTGTAACCCTTTTCGAAAACAGTCTTAAATTTCCTAACTCTCACTTTATCACCAACGGCGAATTTCAACGATCTTTTCATGGGAGGCTTATTGAAAATCTGCTGTAATTGCTTCTCATTTTCCGCGGTGACATTTTTCGGCTTCATCTTAATGGTGCGGTGTACAGAATCGTTGTACTCGGCAATTAGATTATCAAGAATATCGATCCACTTATAATTACCACGAAGACTAAATTGCATCCACATCTTGTTCTTCAATGTACGATTGAAACGCTCGCAAATGGATGCCTTCAAGTTGCTATATGTTGAATACATGTGAATATTGTACTTTTTCATGACGGTCTTAAAGTCACAATTGTAGAATTCTTTTCCCCGATCAACGTGTAAGTTCTGCGGTATGCGTCCCTTAACGAGAATCGACTTCATTGCTGCTGCTGCATCTTTACCACTCTTACTTAGCATTGGCACGGCCCAGGCGAATTTCAAGAAGGTATCGATGACGATGAGGAGAAATTTGTGGTTGGAGTTTTGACGCGCGTATGATGACATATCGATGCTTTCGTCTGATTGCATCGTTCGCCTTGGCAATTTCACGCAACACATCCTTTTCACGCAACAATTGTTCGCTCTTCATGTTGTCACTACCACGGCATGCGCAATACTGTCTCTTCAACTACCAGCGATGAGTCATTTATCAATAGTGAGAAAATAATCAAAACCTTGTCTATATTGACCTCCGTTAATATCGCTATCCTTGTCAATCGTGATAAATGCATACTTGTCAGAATTCCAGCATTTCACGCACATGTTTATAAAGCACGTATAAGTCATATCCGTATTAACATGGTCATTGTAGACGTGCTTGAGATTCATATCGTCCTGCTTGAAAAGCACCACGAAATTTGCATTATCCCTCACGAGATGTTTGGGAATACGAGTGTACGTCTGACAAAGATAAAAACTGTCAACAATCTCGTGTCGTCCCATGGAAAAAAAGGCCCGAACATTATCCTGTTTTTCGCATGCTATATCATCAAAGATGAATATAGAGTTGGATCGTGCATCACTTGGTGCTATCACGTGTTCATGCGCCTCGAATGGATGATATTCAACTCCACTCACAGGTTCGAGTAAGTGTTCGAGCAACTTATACTTTTGCTGCTTGAGCGATTTGGAATACAAGTAAATATTCTCAAATCTCAAACCTTTCGGATGGATGATGAGAGTGAGCAAAGCGTTGGTTTTCCCACAATTCGATGGACCGCAAAACAGTGCACGTATGCTATCCGGCAATAAATACCCATGGCGTTTTTGTTTCTTTTTCCCTCTACGGTCTTCGACAAACTCGTCGAAATTTATCACGGGAAGCCCGCCTCCGATAGTTTGCTTCCTGGACGTCATCTCACACACGACTAACGGCGAAATCATATAAATAGGCTTCTTATAGGGATTATCCGTTAGTCGCGTATTGTCTTTAGACATGATTGTGCATGGGAAGAGTGGTAAAGGTTTGGTCAACCGCCTAATCAACAAACTCCCCGTTGAACTACATTTGCCTGGATATCAGTATTGTGGACCAGGCACAAAGTTGGCCAAGCGCCTTGCTCGTGGTGATCCGGGCATTAATCCATTGGATACGGCTTGCAAACAACACGATATTGCGTATTCGAAAAATCCGGATAATCTTGAGGCGAGACAGATGGCGGATAAAGTGTTGGCTGAACAGGCTAGGCAACGTGTTACCGCGAGAGACGCTAGTATCGGTGAAAAAGCCAGTGCTTGGGGTGTGGCAAATATTATGAAGACAAAGAGAAAATTTGGCATGGGAATGAAGGCCCGCAAGGGTGGCGTTTGTTTGAAAAAGATAATTGGCGCTGCAAAGAACACAATGATTCAAAGTAATGATCCGCATAAGATTATCAAATCAGCTCTAAAGGGTGCTCGTACAGCGGTAAAGTTGCAAGGTGGTAAAGTGCGCACACCTCGCGTTCTACCTGTACCCCATAAAATTGGTGGTTTATTACCCTTCCTCGTGCCCATTTTTGCGGGTCTTAGCGCTGCGGGTGCTTTGTCGGGTGGTGCGGCTAGTATAGTTAAAGCTGTAAATGCCGCTCAAGCAGCTAAGCGTGAATTGGATGAAAGTAAGCGCCATAATCGAACAATTGAAGCAATTGCATTAGGTCGGGGTCTACATCTGAAACCCTATAAGCAAGGATTGGGCCTTCATATTAAGCCAAAAAACTAGAAGTAACGCTACCACACCAACCCCTCACCGACCACGACCTACTCAAATATGCAAAAATCCTAAAGATTCCACATTTTCGTGGAGTTTACATGCGCGATACATTGCCAGCAAGCGGACCTCTCAAATGTGAAGCAGCAATTGTAAATTTGGATGAAAATGTCGGTCCTGGAACACACTGGGTCGCTTACAAAAAGATCGGATCGAAAGTCATGTACTTTGATAGTTTCGGCAATCTTCCACCACCATCCGAGCTCATGAGATATTTCCGTGTCGGTAGCGTTCATTATAATTATACTAGATATCAGGAATATGATACGATTGAATGTGGACATTTGTGTCTCAAGTTTCTTTGTCGGCAGCTGCAGCACAAAGACAAATATACACTATATATAGGAGGGATATGACGTGGAGAATTCAGTTGTCAATTTACCAGCATCATGGATGATAGTTTAACATTGACCATATCTGGCTCATCGTCCATACTCGAGGCGCAGTACTTTCCCCCCATCGAACTCTCGCCACACAAAAATTATACCCTCGGTCTCGTGGAATTGTTAACCTTCAACTCTATTCCCAATATCGACGTTGACCACGATAAACTTTACGTGGGAGATGAGGTGTTAACGATACCTACGGGCAGTTATGAAATAGAGGATATTGAGACGTTTGTACAAGCAGAGCTCGCGCGTAAAAACATCAGCATCAGCATTAAACCCAACAATAACACGCTACGCAGTGAGATCGAGTGTGATCGTGATGTCAATTTTGAGCCAAAAGATTCTATTGGTCATCTACTAGGCTTCACCGCACGCAAATTGGAAGCCAATAAAAGACACGAATCCGATCTTCCAGTAGCCATTCTCAAAGTGAACGCCTTACGCGTTGAGTGCAACATTACCGCTGGCGCCTATACTAACGGACAAAAAGTACACACAATTCACGAATTTTTTCCATCTGTGCCACCGGGCTATAAGATTATTGAAGTTCCCTCCCACGTAATTTATCTGCCAATCACGAGCCGAACGATTGACACAATACAGCTTCGCATAGTGGATCAAGCCGGTGATTTGGTAAATTTCCGCGGTGAAGTAATCACCATACGCCTGCATATAAAGTCGTGATGGGCATTGTTTTCAACAGATCTTCCAATAACAATAAACGGTCATGGATAAAAACAATCAGTCGTCGGCCAGCGCCCAAAGTGCTAACACCTCAAAACGTGCTACTCTTGAAGAGTTTGGGTCTCAAAGCGCGTGGCGAGAGCGTGTAAAAAATGATTTAGTCTGTGCTCTGTGCATCTGTTGCGTGAAATGGAAGAAGAAATTGTAAACATTCAAACGCCTGTAGTCTTTGATGAATCCATCATCCATTGTGAGATTCACGCTCATCAGCCATATGCATCTTCAACCTTCAATAACAGCGATGAAATCCGTATTGTCATCCAACATCAAGACCTCTCTATCCTGCCAAGCAAGAGTTCGCTACACATATGTGGAAAATTATCCAAGCGTGATGGGGCGCCAACCACTGCTACAAGTCTCGTCAACAATGCCATTTGTCATTTGTTTGAGGAAGTGCGATATGAGCTGAATGCCGTAGAAATCGATCGTATTACGAATGTCGGCATTACGAGTGTAATTAAGGGATATTCATCTCTCTCACCGGCCAAAAGTTCTATGCTCGAGAACACTGAATGGCTCGAGGTCGAAGAGACCAAGCAGATTGTAGATGTATCGGGAAACTTTGATGTGTGCATTTCGCTCAGCATGCTCCTCGGGTTTGCCGAAGATTATCGTAAAATTGTCGTAAATGCCAAGCACGAGTTGATTCTCACGAGATCAAAGACCGACGACAATGCCATTGTACATACAGCGCCTGAAGACTACAAACTCGTATTGCATAAAATAGAATGGCTCGTGCCGTATGTGACAGTCCCGGATCAGCGAAAAATTCAACTGTTAAAGTTTCTCACCAAAGACGCACCAATCTCCATGAGTTTCCGAACATGGGAACTGTATGAATATCCATTGCTGCCTGCCACCTCCAATCACGTGTGGTCTGTGAAAACTTCGAATCAGCTGGAGAAGCCACGATATGTCATACTCGCGTTGCAAACGGAACGGAAAAATAAGAAACAACACAATGCGAGCCACTTTGATCATTGTAACCTGAGCGACGTCATACTATACCTCAACTCGCAATGTTATCCGTATGGAAATTTGAATTTAAACATTGATCAAAATCAATATGCTATTCTCTACGAGATGTATGCAAACTTTCAACCGACCTATTACAACAAAGAGGCTGAACCATGGCTGAGTAGGATGGAATTTTTAGAAAAAGCCCCCCTCGTTGTCATTGACTGCTCAAAACAAAACGATTCGCTCAAGTCCGGTCCTGTTGATGTGCGCCTTGAGTTTGAATTGAAAAACAATATTCCATCGCAAACTTCAGCGTACTGCATGATCCTCCATGATCGTATTGTCGAGTACAATCCAATCAGTGGTGGGGTTAAAAAATTGGTATAAAATCATGCCAATGATCCGCGCCCACTTCAGTCATCATGGAGCTTATCGTCGACGTGCAAGGGTTCAAGAGACCCGTCAACGAATTTGTCCTAAAGGAGATGTCCATCGTCAAACTCCATGAGAAGAACGCTGAACCGCTGACATTCTTCTTCGATGCACCATTCGCCTGGGACGCTTTACCGGCCAAGTACAAAATGACAAACAAGTGGCTGGAACGCAATTATCATGGAATACGATGGGAACACAGTGGCATACCATACGAGGCAGCTAGAACGATAATTCGAGGAATCTTGGAAGGAGCTCTTACCATCTATGCCAAGGGATTCGAGAAGTGCTCATGGCTATCGAGATTCGCGGATTCAGCAACAAAAGTCATCGATCTGGAGACTCTGGACTGTCCATCGCTGCAGAAGTTGCCGACAATCGCAAACGTTAAATGTCCCCATCATTCCTTCAATACAAAATACAATTGCGCCAAAGCGAATGTAAAGTCGTTGAAAAGCTGGCTCTCTGTGTACGAAGCGTTGTGTGAGCGAGGGATTTTTTTTTAATGAATAAAAACACTTTGAACAAATATCGTTCTCCATTTATTTCCTATATCTACGGCGAATACAGTTTGACGAGAATTTTTTTTTTTTACATTATATTCGATGAAGAACTTTTTTTGTACATTTTTACATAGCATCAAGCGTTGAAAACTCTACGATGATGACTGTGATGCAAACAGTCGTTGCACTCTACGATGGTGACGATGCCAGCTGCCGCTGAACTCGTTGTTTCCACCGCGCCATCACGAGCGTTCTTTTCCGCCTTACTCAGACTCGAGCGTCAAAAACTCTACGATGATGATGACTGTGATGCAAACAGTCCTTGCACTCTACGATGGTGATGATGCTGGCTGCTGTTGAACTCGTTGTTTCCACCGGGCCTTCACGAGCGTTCTTTTCCACCATACTCAGACTCGATGGAACTCGACGCTGTTGTATTTTCCACCAATGTACTTCATGTAGAGTTGACCATTGCGCGCCAGTTGCAGCATACTCTCAAACATTTTCAGATCTTGATCGAAGGCCTTTACCAGCCGCGCTGGCAAGAAGACGGCAAACTCATTTGCAACGTCCACGATGTAGCGTTTTCCAAACTTGGTCTGTACAGCTCTCATGTCCGTGATTTGATAATCCGAATGGACGTGGAGTTCTGACAGCTTCTTCGTTGGGAGGAATTCCGCCATCAGGCTGACTTTGTTGATATTTGAGAGATCCATTTTCATTCTTTTTCAAAGTTCTTTTCGGAGAAGTTGATGGTGCGGTGGAATAGTGCAGTCTGAGCTTGGTCCACGAAATCATAAGCTCCCTCGTAACCCCTCCACTCTGATTTTAAAAACTTCTCCCCACTTATCCAATCATAGGCATGTGTAACAGGTTCAAACACGTTCGAAGAACCCCGCACGTAGAGAATTTCCCCCCTCGCAATACTTTTCACAGTCCCGACGTTGGGGTGGGGGACCATCAATGTGGTCCTTCATCTGTGGCGTATTATAATGCTCCATGCATGGAAGATACGATATCACTTCACTATCGTTCCGATGATGCTCCGGCAAACGATCCCACAGTAAACCAATAAAGTTACCCCAATACTTTAGGAGCAAGACCTTTGGAACCTGTTCGAGCTCGTTTTTGGTCAAGTCCAGGAGGTGCTTGGCCGGATGCACTGCGTACATACTCGCACATGTGAACATCTTGACTTAATCTTGTGGAATGAAACCTCGACGGGTTGAAACTTGTTGTATAATAACGCTGCAGCTGCATGCAATAAATAAAGCATTTTATGGGCTTTAGAGGGCCACCCTTCATATGGGAACTATCGTTATCTCACTCTCGAAAATTTTCCTAGCCATAAATGGAAGTTTCCCACACACACACACACACACACACACACACACACACACACATACACACACACACACACACACACACACACGCGCGCGCGCACACACACACACACACACACACATGCACGCACGCACGCACGCCGACCTCCCCACGACCGTAGCACCACCTTGGCTTCCCTACACGCACGCACGCACGCACACACGCCGACCTCCCCACGACCGTAGCGCCACCTTGGCTTCCCTACACGCACGCACGCACGCACATACCCACAAAACACTCATCGACGCCCCCCCCCCCCCCCCGCCAGGCGCTCCGCGGACCACATCCCCCCCGCCGCAGAGGCCCCTCTGTGACGTCACACGCGCCCCGGCGACCTCCCCACGACAGTAGCGCCACCTTGGCTTCCCTACTTTTGACACACCACCTCCCCTTGCGTTAGAACCGGCCTAGTACATCTTCTTAGGCGACAAACAACTGGCCTCAGCCTGTTATTAATCAGAGCGCTCAACACGAAGATGTGGTCCCCCGTCCCCCTGTTCGTCCTGAATCCCGCCTGACTCCGATTATTTTTTCCCTCTCCACCCACCTATTTATTCTTCTGGTCATTATGCCCGCCAAGATTTTGTAGCCTATGTTCGGTAGCGATACCCCCCTGTAGTTCCCTACTTCCTCCACGTCCCCCGCCTTGTGCAGTGGAAAGATTCTCGCTAGTTCCCATTTTTCCGGCAACTTTCCCGTCCTCCAAACTCCATCCAGTACCCCCCACAATTCCTCCCTGGCTTTAAGCGACAGGCTCTTCTGGAATTCCGCTGGTACCCGACCTCCCCTGCCGCCTTTCCATTTTTCAGCTTTCTCAGTGCTTTCAATACTTCTCCCTTATCGATTTCCTTGTTCCACTCCGATTCCACTTCGCCAACGTCGTTTTCTTCCCCTTACCAAGGCTCTCTCTCCCTCACCCTTCGGTACCCCTCTTGCCACCCATCAGCCCTCACCGATCCTCCTCCCCCATCAGTTTTTTAAAGTGCGCTACGCAATCTTTGTTCCTTATGCTTTCCCCTTCTTCTCTGCTCCTCACTCTGAACTGTTTCACTGCCCTCCAACACGCCGCCATATTCTTACTCTCCCTCACTTCCCTCCATCTCTCTTCCATCTACTCCTTCTTCTCCAGTTCTTAAGGCGTTACCCCCACTTGTAGCGCAAAAAAGGCCTTTTTCATGAATTTTTTTAAAGAAAACTACAAAACTTTTTTAATCGATCAATATACCATCTTAAAGAACACATCTTGAAGAACTTTCAGTAATTTTTTTATTGAAAAATATTACATTGTTTAGTGGCAAATGGCCGTCAATGAAATAATGTTTTTATATACACGGTTTGTGGTGACCAACATTGCGGCGAAGTGGATCATCTGAAGAAAAAAATGCGGCTGGATTTAGTCAAATATAAGTATAAACTAGTCCTTAATCGAAGGATTTTAAAAAATATTCATTTTTCACACAATGGCGGAGAGTGGCTATAAAACGGCAATTTTTGGCTATAAAACCATTTTTGGCTATAAAACGGCCATTTTTTTCGAAAAAAAAATCGAACGATTAGAGACTACATTTTTATGTATTAAATAAGCCTGCAAAATTTCAAAAAGATCGGTTCATTAGTGTTCGAGTAATCTTGGTCACCGACTTCAGAAATGCCATTTTGAGAACAACGCTAAACGCGTTTTTCTCTTTCAAGTTTCTCTTTCGCAAGTTTCTCTTTCAACGCTCTTTCAACGCGGATTCTTCTCTTTCAACGCACATATCTCAGTCAATTGTGTTCGGATCGACTTGAAATTTTCAGGACATATTCTCAGATACTTATACTTCAAAAAAAAATGCAATATAAAAATCGATTTTTTCAAAATCGCAAGTGTGGGTAACCCTTTAATCACCTCCATTTTTTCCTTTCTTCCCCCAGCTTCTTTTTCGTTTCTCCGCTCCTTTTTTTCACGAATTTTTTCAAGGCTCTCCATGCATGCTTTTTTTGTTGCCTACTCTCCCTACTTTGCCAGCTACCCCCTTTCTATTTGCTTTTGATGTTTTTATCATGCCGGTAGGCGCAGCCCCCTTCCATATCGCTTTTTTCAGCTTTTCCAATCTCTCGTTCGTTGTACTCCTCCCCCCCTCCTTCTCTCTGACTTTTTCCGCTTCCACCTCGAACTTTTTGCTCTCCTTCTCTTTCCACTTGAGTCTCCTGTCGCACCTTAGTCCCTTCTCTTTTTCCCCTTCCTGTTCCTTCTTTCGTTACTCCCCCATCCTGCCAACGAGAAGATCACTGGTAGGTGGTCTGATTCTACCCTCGGTTCCACCTTCATAGAGCTCACATAGAGTTCCTCTTCTTCGTCTTCCAGCCATAATAATAGGTCCAGCACCGATCCCTTTCCCTCCTCACCACTACCTACAAACGTGACCCTGCCCTCCTCATCACCTTCCACTCTCCCATTCATGACTGCTAACCCCATTTCTTCACAAAGTTTTAGCAGTTTCCTCCCTTCCGCGTTTACCACCTCGTCCTCCGATTCCCTTTTCCACGCCAATCTCTCCGTCTTTTCGCATTCTGTGATTGCTGCACAGTTTCCTATTCTCGCGTTTAAGTCGCCTGCCACTACGATCCCCGCTCCCTCCTCCATTCCTTTCTCTATGCACTCTTTTAATTCGTTTCCGAGCTCCTTCATTCCCCCACTATTGTATATCCCTATTACCCATGTGCTCTTCCCCTCCCCACTTCTCCTTATCTTAAGCACCAACCCGTGTTTCCAGCTTTCCACCTGGCAGCTTTCGCTTAACTCCTTTCTCACTCCGATTAGGTGTTCCCCGCTTGCTCTCCCTTTTCTTTTCCTCCTCTCTGCTTCTTTCACCCACCATTTATATTCTTTTCCCACTTTGCTCTGCACCTTCTCTTCCCATTTCCTCTCCATCCACGTCTCCTGCAGTATTATCACTTCGTGATTTTCCAAAAAGTCGCTCGCTTCATCCGCATTTTTCATCCCCGCCACATTTCATAGTACTATCTTGAACTGTCTTTCTTTCGCTTTAACCTCGAAGAAATGTTCTCTCTTTTACTAGTTGCCCCTCCCGTTCGACCCAATACCACCATTCTTGGTTCAGAAACATTTTTCCGTACCCTGCTCTCACCGCTTGTCCCTCCCTCCTCCTCCTTTTCACATCGCTCGCAGCCCACCTCCTTTTCTCTGTGCGTCATGTCATCCGCGATCATAACCGCCGATCCTCTTAGCCTACGACCTTTCTTCACAACCTTCATTTTGTCCCCCATCGTTTCGAACGTCACGACCCGTCCTTTATTACTTGTCTAATTTTAACTTCCACGCCCAATCTCGCCCTTATCAAACGGGTCACATCCTCCGCTACTCTCCGGTCATTCCCGATCGCACTCATTCCCTATACTTTAACATTCTTCTGCCGTCTTCTTCTCTCTTGACATTCTGCTCTCCATACTCCTTCCCCCATTGGGACTGGTCAAAGAACAGATATTACATGGAACTCCACGGCCCGTGTTAATATTTGGCAGAAAAAATGTAGTTAGTATTTCCGCCGGTAGACTGCGCGGCGACGTATCGGTGTGCCACACACTATGATAGAGGTTCAAGGCACGCCTCTCGCGGTTGTCTCTCTCGCGTATGCTTATCGGGCTATAGTGCTGTCCCGGTTGTATTAATGGCCGACTGACCGACCAAGCATTGGGTGGTTTGGTAGGAGACAGCGCATCCTTTAAAATCACGTTGAGATATTTCTGTCGCGGACGGCCGTATTTTGGGGGGGGGGGGCCTTCTGAATCAGTGATAAATTATAGTGGCGCTTAGTGACAAATAAGTCACAATCAATTATTATACCCAACAATAAACCATAAAATCGATACTTTACGGTTTTTCAGTAAATCTACCACTACTTCACAAATATGAATTAAAATTCTAATATTGCCAGATTTATATCCAGCTTAATGTATCCCCAATAACTCTGTAAATTTTCAAATTGATCCATCGAACCGTAGTTCCGGACCGACTGAGAGAAGTTTTACAAAACAATGAAAGGAACAAGTGTTCCTAAACATCGTGTAATCATCATCAAATGTTCCTAAACATCGTGTAATCATCATCAAAATGAAATCATCATCAATTGTTCCTAAACATCGTGGAATCATCATCAAAATGAAAATTAATTATTATGTTTGAAACAATTCAGGAAACTCATATTGGACATGATTCGGCCTTTGCGGACCATAATTTCACTCATCTTTTATTGCATAAGTTAAAAGTTGATACCGCCAAGCTGTGTTCATTACTCGATCTAAGAACATTTATGCGATTAATTCTCGATATTTTCGGCGAAGATTAGTAGGGTTACAGTTTTGCTCAACACTCATATTTTGTTCGGAAAATACAAACCAAGAGTTTTTTGTCGAGACTTTTCTTCAGTTTTGGTAAAAAAATTCAAAGTTTTGGTTACAAAATCAATGAAAAGTTTTTGTAAAGTAACTTTTTTTTCAATTTCCGATCATGCCTAGGCAGCATTCATCGCTTGGCTAGTGACTCTTGTCGAAGAGGGTTCCCTACAATTATCGGGATGAAGGTAACAGGTTGGGCGTCAGCGCCATCAAAATCGTTCCAGAAATGTGCTAGTTTTGTTTTCTGAAATGTTTTACAAATTTCCACAAAAAAATTCAACATTTTTTTTAAACGCTTTTGCGAATTTTAACACGATTAATTAACTAGTTAGATTGATATTTAGTATTAATAATCACGAATACGTCCGAGGCCTGTCAAATTTCTGACAGATGTAAGCAAAGTAGCAACAGATTTCTGCACCGCGTAACACGTTCCTTGGAAGAAATCGCTGAGGGCATGCTAAAAAGAGATGGAACGGGTGAGATGGAAAGAAGCGAGGGAGGCTAGAGTGGGAGGAGTCCGATCTTTTATGGAGAGACTTGAAAAAAGTGGCTACAAAAATGTGGTCAAACAGGGACGGCGCCACTATTGCTAAGACCTCGAGAAGTGAGCTGCGTGTGACAGAGACGGAACAAGTAAATAATGAGAAGTGAGCTGTGCATAAGGCAGCATGATTCTTGAGAAGTAGGCTGCATGCGAGAGAGATGCAAATTATATATAGCCAGATCGCGCGCAAAAGTTACCCCCTCTCTAGTCTCTTACGCGCCCATCACACAATCATAGTATCGCGTGTCCGTGAGCGAGCGACGCTCGGGCATCTTCGGCAAGAGCCGAGCGGGGTCGAAGTTTCCCGACCGCGCCTTCGGCAGCTACACCAATACATGGACGCTGAGCACGTTCATGTGCGACCAAGCCGAAACGATGGCTTCGAGGGAAAAAGCAATATGAGCACGACTCGCGCATGATGTCACCCGACGGAACGCGCGAGGCTTTTAGATGATTTCAATGCTTATTTAGCTCTTGATTCTCTGCGTTATCAATGTATACAAAAAAATGTATCGCGCACCCTGGTCGCTTATTTTTTTAGTTTAGACGTTCATTTAAATATAATAATAAATTCAAATTACAACTTATTTATCTTCTAAAAAATTGTTTACGCTTTACTCACACCCGTCCTTATGCCAAATGAATTATAATTCATAAAAGTAAGCGCAAATATATTTGTATTCGTATTATTACATTAATTCTCATACTTTCATCAAGCAATAAAGCATTATCCCCAAAAACAAGCCAATCATCCATCCGGCCGCGAATCGTCAGTACCAGAAAGTGCATATTCTACAAGAGATGAGATGGTCCCGTTGGTAGCGTTCCTGGGCTTCGGTCCGCGGAGGCGCGGGATCGTTCCCCGCGCTCAGTGCTTTTTTTTAAATTATTATTACCATTAATTCTTATTTGATTAGTTATTTTTATTAGTTATCATTATTATTTTAATTAGTTATCTTTTAGTGTCGGAACATTTATCGCGCACTCCGACCGCTTTTTTTATTAGTTTGTACGTTAATTTAAATGTAATAATAAATCTAAATTACAACTTATTTATCTTCTAAAAAAATGTTTGCGCTTTACTCACACCCGTCCCTATGCCAAATAAATTGTAATTCATAAAAGTAAGCGGAAATATATTTATATTCGCATTATTATATACTATCATCAAGCGATAAAGCATTATCCCCAAAAACAAGCCAATCATCCATCCGGCCGCGAATCGTAACTTACGAGAATGAATATAATAATACGACTATGAATATATTTCCGCTTACTTTTATGAATTACAATTTATTTGGCATAGGAACGGGTGTGAGTAAAGCGTAAACAATTTTTTAGAAGATAAATAAGTTGTAATTTAGATTTATTATTACATTTAAATGAACGGACAAACTAATCAAATAAGCGGTCGGAGTGCGCGATACATTTTTCGACACTAAAAGATAACTAATTAAAATAATAATGATAACTAATAACAATAACTAATCAAACAAGAATTGATAGTAATAATAATTTTAAAAAAAGCACTGAGCACGGGGAACGATCCTGCGCCCCTGCGGTCCGAAGCCAGGAACGCTACCAACGGGACCATCCCATCGCTTGTAAAATATGCACTTTCTGGTACTGACGATTCGCGGCCGGATGGTTGATTGGCTTGTTTTTGGGGATAATGCTTTATCGCTTGATGAAAGTATGAGAATTAATATAATAATACGAATATAAATATATTTCCGCTTACTTTTATGAAATATAATTTATTTGGCATAAGGACGGGTGAGAGTAAAGCGTAAACAGTTTTTTAGAAGATAAATAAGTTGTAATTTGGATTCATAATTATATTTAAATTAACGTATAAACTAAAAAAATAAGCGATCAGGGTGCGCGATACATTTTTTTGTATACATTGATAACGCAGAGAATACAGAGCTAAATAAGCCTTGAAATCATCTAAAAGCTGCGCGCGTTCCGTCGGGTGACGTCGTGCTCAGATTGCTTTTTCCCTCGAAGCCTTCGTTTCGGCTTGGTCGCACATGAACGTGCTGAGCATCCATGGGTTGGTGTAGCTGCCGAAGGCGCGGTCGGGAAACTTCGGCGCGCTCGGCTGTTTCCAAAGATATCCGAGCGTCGCTCGCTCATGGATACGCGCTACTATGATTGTGTGATGGGCGCGTAAGAGACTAGAGAGGGGGTAACTTTTGCGCGCGATCTCGCTGCACTGCTTGCTGGGATGCGTATTCGATCTTCTTCCATCCCTCTTACACGACATCGATATTCAGCTTACTTCTCGAGGTCTTAGAGATAGTGGCGCCATCCCGGTTTGACCACATTTTTGTAGCCACTTTGAAATTCACAGATCGGCCTTCTCCCACTCTAGCCTCCATGCGTAGCTGGCTCGAGCGTAGGAAGAGGTGGAGCTGGGTGGAGCCATGAGCGCCTGCGGATGGGCCCGTGCATATCGATACAGGCAGCGCTTTGGGTGGTTGGGGGAGTAACTACGAAATTCCCCCAAGAAATCTTGCCAAATCGTCCCATAAGCCGTGTTGTTCCATGTAATTTCTGTTTTTTCGTCTGGTTGCCGTGGCTCAACTCGTTGCCGCCACGGTCTTAAGGCCTGCATAGACTACGACACTAATTGTGACACAAATGTCCGACACTAATGTCCGTTCTGTTCACACATAACACGGTTTCGGTGTCCCAGAAAATGTCTGTACTGTGATGTCGCTATACAAGTGTCTCAGATGTTTACACACAAAACTACTGACACGTCTGCAGTACTCGCTCGGACGCCATGGAGAAACGCCGTGCGGCGGTAGCCGTAATTTTGTGTGCTGTTATTGAGGGGCTATACCAGTGTCACACTTTCAAAAAATATATTTTTTTGCCTTTTTTGACAGTTTATACTTTCAAGAATATCATTATCCTTTATATCATTTATATTAATATTATTTTATCTTGCAAAAATAGTTAAATCTTTAAACGCGTTAGTTAAATCTTAAAATAGTTGAATCTTCAAACGCTCTAGTTAAATCTTAAAATAGTTGAATCTTTAAACGCGATAGTTTAATCTTTAAACGAGTTTTTCTTGAAATGAGATTTTTCAAATTTGCTGACATTGTAACTCAAAGAGCAATTATCCGATTGACTTGAAATTTAAACTGAGTACTCTTGAATATATTTACTCTACAATGACGTAGAATATTTTTGATTGGATGAAAATTGACGATTTGTCATTTAAAAAAGGACCATTTTATAGGCAAGAAAACAGACTTTTTTCCATAACTACGCCATTTTGTTAGATTTTGATATTTTTCGAAAATCCTACGTCATTGTACAGGAAATACCTTCCAGCTTAACGAAATTTTTCCTTTTTCGGTTTCAGCTACTCAATCGGCCGGAATCATGTCAGCAGTGGAGGAAGTTTTTTTGGCGCCTCCGAAGGCAGCGCATAAGTCGCTTGGATCTCAATATTTTTCTATAAAAAAATTATCCAATATAGGTCAAATATAGGCAAATATATTCTCAATTTTCCGAAACCTTTAATTGAGTACTATTCTTCCAAAAAATTCCCGAAATTCATCCAAATTTTCAGCGTTCACACTGGTATAGCCCCTCAAAATGTGTTCTTAAATTATGAATTTTTCTGCCAACTTCCGCCGATGTTGTGCTAAACTGTTCCGCTAAGCATTGAAGTGCTGCCTGTTTTTTTACTCTATTTTTATAATCACCACAAGATATTTGCTAACGTTCAGGCAGTCCTCCCACAAGAGATATCAAGTTTTTAATGCTCTCCTTGCTCCACGTAATGGCCATTTTGATTTAACGCGGGTCGCGAGTGTCTGGATAATTTCGCGCCGGTTCGAAAACTTGAACACTGCGGCAGACACTCCAACACAACCTGTACACACGGCGCTCGGCGCGACACCTAGCGAGATGTCGCAATAAATATCGCGAGATCAGACAGTCGGGTTCACACACAGATACTCGATGTGTACATTGAGTGTATACACCAAAGTGCCGTAGTGTAAACCTACCTTAACATACAGGTCTTGAAACTTGCTCAAAATGTCTGTGGTGGGGGATGGCCTCTTATTGAAGCACCGACTGTTTCAACTCGTGACCACGAGGATCGCTGCTATAGAGTGATGCAGGCTGTGTGAGAGAGACGGATATAGATTTCAAAAGTAGACAAAACCCAAACATAACCGCTGATTCACGCGACGTGTTCTACTTGTAAACTTGTAAAAACGGTGATATTGAAAAATGACTAAGTGGTGTATTGTGCCAACGTGTAAAACAGGCTCTCGGTGTGAAAAATCGAACCGTTCGGTGTTTCGGGTGCCGAGAGACTTGGCGCAATTAAAAAAATGGGAGGCCGCGATACCGGGAGTTGGGAAATTAGAGCCGAGACACGTTGTGTGCGAAAATCATTTCAAACCGAAATATATTCATCGAGAATGGGCGAAACAGGCATTGGAGCCGGGAACCGGAAAAAAATGATAAATTATTGGGATTATTACAATAAATACTTTCCAGGCTGGAAAACATAAAACAAAGTTAGTGAATTATTTTCATTTATCGTACTCGAGCGTCCTTCGCTTAAAGGTCGGAAAAGAGGTGTTTTTTTAAATTGACCAACGCAAACCGTTTCGGAAACTCCAAAGTAGAGATTATTGAAAATGTTTCTTGGGACATGCATTTAAATTTTTTGAAGAGGAAATGAAGAATTGCAAAGAAGCACTGTTTCTTAAGTATTTGTTTCATTTTCAAGAAATACATCCTGCAAGTGTTTCGGTCTGGATTCCACTTCGGTCTGGAATAGTTGCTCCTTATTTTCTGGTCAATTAAAACAACGCGTAAAGCCTATTCTTTGTATAAAAGCTAAAACATGTTTTTAAAAAACCGAGCGGACAGGGATGGTGGAAACCCTGAAAGCAGCATTACGAAGCTTGCACTGAACCCCTCGACCAACACGAGCTCACATTGACACCTATATAGAAAACATTCATATTCATTGTACCCACTTGGATAACTATAGTCTTTTGATTTTTTTCAGGTTTACGATAAAGTTACTTTTCATGTAAGACCGTGGTCTTACCTGTATGTAAGACCACGGTCTTACATACAAGACTTGAAACTTTGGTGGTGGGGGTATGTTCTCGGATTGAAGCACCGGCCGTTTCGCCTAGTGACCACGAGTGTCGCTGCGATAGAGTGGTGCAGGCTGCGCGAGAGAGATGGCAATCGATTGTTGACTCCTACGAACCTAACCTAGCTGTACAATTGGCTGGTGGAGGCAAATTATGATATTCAATGTCAAAAATGCATGATGGACCTAAATACAATTAAAAGTAACTTTATCGTAAACCTGAAAACATTCAAAAGACTATAGTTATCCAAGTGGGTACAATGAATATGAATGTTTTTTATATAGGTGTCAATGTGAGCTCGTGTTGGTCGAGGGGTTCGGTGCAAGCTTCGTAATGCTGCTTTCAGGGGTTTGATCCCTGTGCGCTCGCGAATTTACGCGTTGTTTTAATTGACCGGAAAATAAGTGGCAACTATTCCAGACCAAAACACTTGCAGGATGTATTTCTTGAAAATGAAACAAATACTTAAGAAACAGTGCTTCGTTTGCAATTCTTCATTTCCTCTTCAAAAAATTTAAATGCATATCCCAAGAAACATTTTCAATACTCTCTACTTTGCAGTTTCCGAAACGGTTTGCGTTGGTCAATTTAAAAAAACACCTCTTTTCCGACCTTTAAGCGAAGGACGCTCGAGTAGGATAAATGAAAATAATTCACTAACTTTGTTTTATGTTTTCCAGCCTGGAAAGTATTTATTGTAATGATCCCAATAATTTTTCATTTTTTTCAGGTTCCCAGCTCCAATGCCTGTTCCGCCCATTCTCGATGAATATATTTCGGTTCGAAATGATTTTCGCACACAACGTGTCTCGGCTCTAATTTCCCAACTCCCGGTATCGCGGGCTCCCATTTTTTTTAATTGCGCGAAGTCTCTCGGCACCCGAAACACTGAGCGTTTCAATTTTTCACTCCGAGAGCCTGTTTTACACGTTGGCACAATACACCACTTAGTCATTTTTCAATATCACCGTTTTTACAAGTTTACAAGTAGAACACGTCGCGTGAATCAGCGGTTATGTTTGGGTTTTGTTTACTTGTGAAATCCATTTCCGTCTCTCTCACACAGCCTGCATCACTCTATAGCAGCGATCCTCGTGGTCACGAGTTGAAACAGTCGGTGCTTCAATAAGAGGCCATCCCCTACCACTGAAATTTTGAGCGAGTTTCTAGACCTGTATGTAAGACCGTGTGTAAGACCGTAGTTGCCGCCGATACTGACTGACCTCCTTCCATTCCCTCCCTCTAGCGAGTCCCTCGCTCGGTCCTGCACCTCTGCTGCCTTGCTGGAACTTCCTGATAATGATTGATAATTTCGAAACAATCATTGAAAAACTTAACAATATAATAAAAAAATAAATTACTGCTCGAAATAAAATGATTAACAATTTTTTTAATACCGAGGTAACGTACTCACCTTCCACTACCTCCCTTCATAATGCTGAAAAATCAATGAAAACAAAACGAATTTTAAAAAAAGGATAAATCGTTCATAACAAAATGCTCTATTAAAAAGGTAAAAAGCATTTTTATTGTCAGATTTCAAACTAATCAATAATCTTGCCTCAAAGTTCTTTATGCCTAAATTTTTCATCTTTTTTTGTATACAACTTTTTTATTATTGACATTAGACCAAAAAGTTATAAAAACAAGTTATGGATAATTGCAGGGAGGCTAGAGTGGGAGGAGTCCGATCTCTTATGGAGAGACTTGAAAAAAGGGGCTACAAAAATGTGGTCAAACTGGGATGGCGCCACTATTGCTAAGACCTCGAGAAGTGAGCTGCGTGTGACAGAGACGGAACAAGTAAATAATGAGAAGTGAGCTGTGCATAAGGCAGCATGATACTTGAGAATTAGGCTGCGTGCGAGAGAGATGCAAAATGATATATAGCCAGATCGCGCGCAAAAGTTACCCCCACTCTAGCCTCTTACGCGCCCATCACACAATCATAGTAGCGCGTGTCCGTGAGCAAGTGACGCTCGGACATCTTCGGAAAGAGCGGAGCGCGCCGAAGTTTCCCGATCGCGCCTTCGGCAGCTACACCAATCCATGGACCAGGGAGGCTAGAGTGGGAGGAGTCCGATCTCTTATGGAGAGACTTGAAAAAAGTGGCTACAAAAATGTGGTCAAACTGGGATGGCGCCACTATTGCTAAGACCTCGAGAAGTGAGCTGCGTGTGACAGAGACGGAACAAGTAAATAATGAGAAGTGAGCTGTGCATAAGGCAGCATGATACTTGAGAAGTAGGCTGCGTGCGAGAGAGATGCAAAGTGATATATAGCCAGATCGCGCGCAAAAGTTACCCCCACTCTAGCCTCTTACGCGCCCATCACACAATCATAGTACCGCGTGTCCGTGAGCAAGTGACGCTCGGACATCTTCGGAAAGAGCCGAGCGCGCCGAAATTTCCCGACTGCGCCTTCGGCAGCTACACCAATACATGGACGCTGAGCACGTTCATGTGCGACCAAGCCGAAACGAAGGCTTCGAGGGAAAAATCAATCTGAGCACGACTCGCGCATGACGTCACCCGACGGAACGCGCGAGGCTTTTAGATGATTTCAATGCTTATTTAGCTCTTGATTCTCTGCGTTATTAATGTTTACAAAAAAATGTATCGCGAAGATGTCCGAGCGTCGCTCGCTCACGGACACGCGCTACTATGATTGTGTGATGGGCGCGTAAGAGACTAGAGAGGGGGTAACTTTTGTTCGCGATCTCGCTGCACTGCTTGCTGGGATGCGTATTCGATCCTCTTCCATCCCTCTTACACGACATCGATACTCAGCTTACTTCTCGAGGTCTTAGAGATAGTGGCGCCATCCCTTTTTGACCACATTTTTGTAGCCACTTTGAAATGCACAGATCGGCCTCCTCCCACTCTAGCCTCCATGCCATGGACGCTGAGCACGTTCATGTGCGACCAAGCCGAAACGAAGGCTTCGAGGGAAGAAGCAATCTGAGCACGACTCGCGCGTGACGTCACCCGACGAAACGCGCGAGGCTTTTCGATGATTTTAATGCTTATTTAGCTCTTGATTCTCTGCGTTATTAATGTATACAAAAAAATGTATCGCGCACCCTGATCGCTTATTTTTTTAGTTTATACATTGATTTAAATGTAATAATAAATCCAAATTACAACTTATTTATCTTCTAAAAAATTGTTTACGCTTTACTCACACCCGTCCTTATGCCAAATAAATTATAATTGATAAAAGTAAGCGGAAATATAATTACATTCGTATTATTATATTAATTCTCATACTTTCATCAAGCGATAAAGCATTATCCCCAAAAACTAGCCAATAATCCATCCGGCCACCAATCGTCAGTACCAGAAAGTGCATATTCTACAAGCGATGAGATGGTCCCGTTGGCAGCGTTCTGGGCTTCGGTTCGCAGTGGCGCGGGATCGCTCCCCGCTCTCAGTGCTTTTTTTAAAATGATTATTACCATTAATTTTTATTTGATTAGTTATTTTTATTAGTTATCATTATTATTTTAATTAGTTATTTTTTAGTGTCGAAAAATGTATCGCGCACTCCGACCGCTTATTTGATTAGTTTGTACGTTAATTTAAATGTAATAATAAATATAAATTAGAACTTATTTATCTTCTAAAAAATTGTTTGCGCTTTACTCACACCCGTCCGTATGCCAAATAAATTGTAATTCATAAAAGCAAGCGGAAATATATTTATATTCGCATTATTATATTCATTCTCATATACTATCATCAAGCGATAAAGCATTATCCCAAAAAACAAGCCGATCATCCATCCGGCCGCGAATCGTAACTTACGAGAATTCACACTCATGGCCGACCTCCCCCCCCCCCCCCCACGTAATGGAAAAAATAGCGTTCTACCGAAAATTTTCAGCAAAATCACCATTTGACCGTACTATTGCGCCATCTGTTAAACAACGTGCGGAATGCTAACGCGAATGAGTCTTTAACGGGGCCTCGAGCTTTTCGATAGCGAGGTCGGAAATTTACACACAATCAAGTCATAGTCTTGCCAAGTTTGAATTTTTTATTGAAAAAGATTTATAAACGATGAAGTTATTATTATTATTATTATTATTTATTGTAGCTTCCATTTGTACAGGGTATTTCCCCTTATTAGATTCCCCACCTTGCGGCTGCACCCGACTTCCCCCTCTGTATCGCATTCACCACGACATTTCTGCCATGGGTGTAGGGAAACTGCGGAAAACCTGTACCAATACAGCTGGTCCCGAGTTCGCTTCCCAGTTTCGGAGCTACTCGCGTTTCGTGGAGAAATAAATCACAGCCTACAGTCACACAACGGCTATCGGCCCGTGTGCGTGACATCTGTGTAGAACTGGAGCTACGTCACGCCTGTATTAATTTTTCTCGGAAACTACGAGACGGCGATTCGAATCCGCGACCTCCGGATGTACTGGTCTAAAGGCAAGCACGCTAAACACTAGACCAGCACACCAGTTACAATGAAGTTATCATTATTTAAACAAAGAACTGCCATTGCTGCATGGCTAATTAATATAGGTGGTTCTGGGAATCTGAAATGAAAAATTATAAAAGTGTACTTTTCAGTATAATAATCAAACTTTCGTATGACTTGATGCTTTCGCCAAATTTAAAAAATAACGGCTATGGCCAGCTGTAGAAAAAAGTTCGATTTCCGACCAACAAAACAACTTCACTAATTGGTTGTTAACAAATGGATAACCATATCGAAAAATCCTTCAGCCATATGATAAGAAATGTTACGAACTATGCTGTGCCCAAATTTAAAGTGAATCGGCCGAATAGAATTTGAGATATGATTTACACGGTTTCATAAAACATAATTTTCTAGAATAGCAAATGACGAAAGTTCTCCGTAGCGCAATGGACGATCTGACTTCACAAACATTGTCATAACTTAGGCAATTTTTAGAAAAAAAATTTGCAGATTAAATATTAGACCCTAGGCTATAAACCTATGCAGTAAAGAAGTCGTATTTTCGAAATTTCAGGCTTATGCAGACCCCTTAACCGCGGAGCGAGCAGCATCTCACGGCTTTTTCAATATATTGTAAGAAAAATGACGGAAATTTTAAAGTAATAAAGGATCTGTAAATTAGAGGGAACAATAATGTTGCCTTTTTGGTTCTATTCCTAATCGTTCTGCTATGCGAATGAGACTTCTTGAAAAAAAAATATCTTCGATTAGCGCTGTGGGGATGATGTGTACAAGTATAATGCATCATGACAATGTATCGGTCAGAAGATAATCCATTCTTTTGAAAAAGTGTTATATTTAAAAAAAAACGATGATTGGTTTAAAAAAATGACAACTTGTCTCTGAAAGTGAGATTCCTAATACTCGAATACAATCAGAATGCGTACGCGAAAAGTGTCATTAGTGCTAATGCTGTTGAAAAATAAAATTAGTCATTTTATTTTTCAACAGCATTAAATAAATAGTACACCTCTACAGCCGATTTTGTACCGCAAAACTGGATAATTTTTCTAAATATCATCTCTATACTTATCCTATTTTAATACTTTATATTCATCTTCTAGGCGAAAACACTACAGTAAAAATAATATTTACTAAAATCAATGTAAATATTTTTACATTGAGTAAGCTTCTTTTTAGTGATTTTCTTGAGTAAGACTTGTCGAGGCAGCCACGCATCAAACTCCAAACATAACCAGCGACCATATGTGTGTGTCCCATCTTCCCTCATACCTATCTTTCATAATTTTTTTGTCTTGGTGAAAGCGTTCTCCTTGCTCTTTACTGAAGGAGCTAACATTTTCTGCTAATTTAGCGTAATCCTTCATTTCTATCTCAAAATAAATTAAAAAACGCTTCACGAAATCTGTTAATTTTTTAATAAGATACTCCTCGCATACATAATAAAATGTATTAAGGTAGTTCGAACAAGCTCGTCTTCGCCTGTCTGCCGTCGACATATGACCGAATCAATGTATTACAGGAAATAATAAAATAACAAAGAAAACATTTCTTAAATAAACTGCTAACGACACTCACTATGGAATGAAAATGCATTTGAAAACCCTGTGTACACTGGTGGAATTAATTCGGGACACTTTTAATAGAAATTAGCTTTTTTTATATTTACGCGAAAATGTATCTTCTGCTACGCCGAAATGATACTGTAATGTTTTTACAGTAATCTATAACGTTTCTACTTAATATTTGCCTTAATAAGCCCACTTTAATCCAAATATAAAATATAAGTGATTATATCGTAAAAAGGACCAGTAAATGCAAAATTTTAAATAATTCGAAAAGTGTCCAGAATTAATTCCGCCAGTAACTTGAAACATAAGTTTTAGTATAAGTCTCATCAGTAGTCACTCGACAAAAAATGAGACGAATTTTTTTTTATTGTTGGCTTGCATAGTAGATGCTGTTGAAAAATAACTGAATAAGCCATAAAAATTATTTTAATATTAAAATGATGCTCTACATCGTGCAATTGAAAATAAAACCTTGTCGATATGACTCCGCATCAGGATTCTAGAACAAATTTCCGAATGTCATTTTTTTCAACGAAAGAGTAAATTCAAACTTTCGTGTAATCGTAAATTTCGATTTTTCTCGTCCCGTATCTTGTGGGTCTTCTTTTGTTCCCACCGACGCCGTCGTTGAAGTCATTCATCCGTGCTCGATAATACTATCGTATTACACTCCAGGCCACAAAGGAGGGAACTGGTTCGTCCGTACAACTTAGCAATCTCGAATAACGATAGGTGCAATTCTCGTCTCGAAAACTTCATTCTTCAAAGAGAAAGCGGCGATGATTCGTGAGAGAATCCCATTACTCTTCGAAGAAGCGAATTCTGGATTATCGCTGTTCTTCGCTACTCTGTGCATCGTCGATATTTTCGGTGTTTTTCCCATCATCGCTCTGCCCCGCGCAATTGTTCAATGCGGTGAGTTCGTAGAATTGGTCCCTGGTGTTTGCAACATGTACGAGACGATCGGGTGGACAAATCTGTACGCTACAGAAAAGTCCGCAAAGTCGAAATCAAATACTGTGCGTTTCCTTTCTCAGGCTTACTTGGTATTCCCCTCGTTCTCATAGTGTTCGGGCTTCAGATTTACACAGCAGCTATTTTGGGAAAATCCTGGACTATTGCCAGCAGTATAGAACCACAAATATCCCGAAAGAACAGGTGGGTAATTCGAACTTCCTTCTGTAGGGTTCCGTAGTCAAAAACGGAAGCCTTATGTCTTCGTGTCTGTACGTCACAGCCGTACAGTTTCTACAGTTTTAAATCGATATGCATGCTCCAAGTAGATGTTTTAGATGAGAATGTCATTTAATAAGTAGCAAAACTTAAAAAAACATATTTTCAGGGTTTTCCCTATATGCAAAATGAGGGCATTTTTTCGCGCAATCCATCCAGTGAGGGTTTATTGGACAGGTCTTTCAACATTTAATATCGGTTCTATTTCCCATTTACCATGCCTAAGCCTTGTTTGCGAAATATCGAGCTATAAAGTGATGAGCGATTGAACCCCCCCCCCCCCCCCGCCCCTCTAATTTTTAACTAATGATTAAAAAATGTGGAACAACTGTAGGTACTGATATTTCATTCGAACTTTTGATTGAAATTATTTCGGGTCAGGAGTCAGCATATGCATAAAACTTAAAGAATACCTTAACTTGATTTTGCAACAAGGATTTTCGACAATTTTCAAAAATTTACCGAGTTATGACGACTTTTGTAAGGGGTCAGGTCGCCCGCTGATCGCTTTGTTTAAATAATCATAATTTCATTGTTTGTAAATACTTTTTATCGTTTTCTCAATAAGCTTATCAGAGAAGAAATCTTGGAAACCGACTTGTGTTCTGGGCCTCAAACTTACGCAGACCCGTCAAGTTGCATAAAATAATTCAGGAGGACGGACAAGCAGTTGATCGCAAAGAAGGAACATCACTTAAGGTTGCTATGGGGTTAAGTCAGCATGTTACCGCCGAGCTGATTTTTTTTCTAGACCTTCATAACCTTTTTGCTGATCATCTTGTGCAGTTTGAATACGATTTACCGTACCGTTTTTCAGAAAAAAATCCCCAACTCGACGTATTTCGTGGGCTAATTACATTACGCTTATGGAAAACTCCCGATCATTTTCCAGTACATTATTAATATCTGCTAAGTGAATGTTACCACGGAGCTGAAAAAATATGTACGGTTCGACTAGTTATCGGACTAACCCTTCGTACCGTGAAAATGAGGATTCACAGTACCGTTATAAAATTATTATTTTTGATAGCGAATTTGTGCGAAAATCAAGCACCCAAAATATTAGACTGTGTAATCATGGCAACGTCGTAGACGGCACAAATGAAGCATTGCACGTCACTTCAGCCAGTAAAAAAAAACATCCAGAAATAATTTTGAAAAATCGAGTTACTTTATTGAAAAATATTCACTGGATGTCGAAATTTTTTAAAAATGTCTGCCTTTTTTTTCGTTGATTACCATTTTAAACATTTATCCATTCAAATGGCTGTATCTTTGGCAGGATTTGACGTATTTACATTCGTAAAAAACGAAAATGTGCGTCTTTATCTAGCCTTCAAGAAATTCAGATTTTATTGAGCAAGTCGAACGTCCGTTTCAGGGCAAAATATGCAAAAATATATTTTTTTTTCAAGGAAAGGCACTCGTTATTTTTTTTTAATTTCTCCGAATTTTGAATACGAAAAACGGATTTTTGGTATTGTTTATATTATGGAATTCCTAAACACCGTGAAGTAAGAGCTATTTTTATTTTTTTAAATTTTAAAAATTAATATCCGATTGAAGAGTGTGGAGCACTCGCTGTATGTTTACCAGGTTTTTGAAATACATATGACATATATGTAATATGTATTGGAGCCTTGGAGTGCTCCACACTCTTCAATCGAATATTAATAAAAAAAAATTAAAAATAGCCGTTACTTCACGATATTTAAGAATCCCATAATATAAAAAATACCAAAAATCCGTTTTTCGTATACACAATTCAGGGAATTTAAAAAAATAAAATAACGAGTGCCTTTCCTTGAGAAGAAAAATATTTTTGCATATTTTGCCCTGAAACGGACGTTCGACTTGCTCAATAAAATCTAAATTAATTTAAATCTAAATAATTTTTCTGGAAGGCTAGAAAAAGACGCACATTTTCGTTTTTTACGAATGTAAGTACGTCAAAACCTGCCAAAGACACAACCATTTGAATGGAAAAATGTTAAAAAATGGTAATCAACGAGAAAAAACGTCAGAAATTTTTTAGAAATTTCGACACTTGATGTATATTTTTCAATAAAGTAACACAATTTTTCAAAATTATTTGTGAATTTTTTTTACTGGCTGAAGTGACGTGGAATGCCTCAAATGCTACCTATCTTATTTATCGGTATTCGGTAATTAGGCCCGGAAACCTGAAACTACTCGGTCAGGATAATTAACAACGAATTTTATTGGTACTTATTCCCTTAATTAGTAATAATTACTTAATATTAATTTGATAATTATGTTCAGAAATTATACATTTCTAGACATTTCTAGGCAAAGACAGAATAACGCGGATTATTTTCACACACACATTATTTTTCAGAACATTGGGAAATTATTAAAGTTTTTTTATTTTTTCGAGATTATAGACAGCTTTAGTGCACACTTTTTCTTTCCAGTGGAATTTTTTTACTCGGACCGATATTCATTTTTGTCTCTAACTTCGCGACACTTCTGCCAACCTGGGCATTATGGTATACCACGATTTACGACGTTGCCGATCGTTTCGCGATAATTGAGCGAGAAAAGGTATAGAAAATAATTATACAAAGTAATGAAAACACTTGATGTAATCATCGAATATTCAAAAAAGGATATTTTAACAAATAGATTTCGAAAAATAGTTCAAAAACGCACGTTTAATATGATGATTATTTAAAAGCTAACAGTTGGTGACAGTCAATCGGCTCCGTGCATAAGCATAGGGTGCTCGCCTCATACTTCACCCCCGACGGCTAAATCCCATAACAACCTTAAGTGTCCGCCTTCGATTTTGTTGAAACTCATATATGTAATAAAGCATTGAAAACTATTGGACACATATTTTTTTAACTGAACTTTCTAACGAAAATGAGGTTCCATTCACCATTTTGCATCTTTAAGCCGTGTTACGAAATATCTGATTTGAAATGATCTGATACGATGACTTGAAAAATCTGAAAAATTCTAGGTACTAGGACTTGATAAAAACTTTCGATAGAACTTATTCCGGTCGATGAAAATCGTACGGCCACGTTTTCTCCTAGACTGATCACATTTCGGGCAAACGAACAGAATAACATTATTCGTTTTTGAGGGTTCCGTACCCAAAGAGCAAAGAGGAGCCCGATTGCTGTCACCCTGCTGTTTGTCCATCTGTCCCTCCGTATGTGACGGGTCTATGGCTCGTAAACGGCAGGAGTTACAGAACTAAAGTTTCGATATTTTGTGTAGAATGTTGACCCAAAACCGAATGTTGAGTTAGAAATTCAATAAAATTATTTTCTATGGAGAAATAATTTAATTGAAATTCAATTCTATTATTTTCTATCCCATACATGAAAAAGGAGCAGACATTTTTTTTTAACATGTCATGTGGGGTGTCATTGTTTAAAGCTCATTGAGCTATATGTATATATATATATATATATATATATATATATATTATTGGTTCCGATATTATTATTGGCCGATTTTGATTCCGGTGCCCGACTACCTCGCTTGCCTTTTCGATCCATTTTTGCAATACGCGCGTCTTCTTCGTTCAGAGCTCAAAAGTATACTAACTATTTGTAAGGGTACTTTGGGTATTGGACTGCAAGGGGGGCAAGGGATAGGGCAATTCCCCAAGCCGGTATACAATGGACACAACGGTTGAGGTACAACGGTCGGGGGATAACTACCTGCCGCGCACCAACGCACCGCAGCCTTTAAGTCTCTATAACTATGGGAGTTCTTCGAATTTCAAATGAATACTTTCGAGACATATTCTCAGAAGCCCAAACTATAAGAAAATGCAAAAAAATCGATTTTTTCAAGTCTCTAGACGGTAATACCGCCTTAATTTTATCGCAAAAAAAGATAAGTCAGTGAAACGAATAAATTAAAAAATTGTGCCGAACGCATTTTATTTGATAAAAAAATAGAAAAAGAATATCAGCTCAAATACACAGCATTCAAATATACATTTAAATGCTTTAATTAGGGCTCAGCGTTAGACCGACCGTGCGGCCATCCGTGCCAGAGAGATAGCTGACTTGCAGATTCTCAATAATGGCTGATACTTCGGAAGTGATGGCGATGAACTCATTGATGGTTGATATTTCGGAAAAAAGAAAAGAAACGCCTTCCGCTCTGTTAAAAAAAACTCGGCCAAGTGCGAGTCGGGCCTCGCTCTATTGGGGTTCTGTACATATGACCAATTCACTTTTTTTAACTAGATATTTAATTAGATGATGCTTTTTTTCTGCTTTCGTTCATAAGTAGTATTAAACTGAAACCATATGGGGTGATGATAGCTAAAGTAAGCTTTATATACCACAACCATATTGTCCTCGCTTTTTCGTGCGTGTAAACAGAACCAAAGAGGTTGTTTAGAGCCTAAGCCTTAAAAATTTGCGCGTGCGCATTTTTCACACTCACGGTCATTGAACGCTGCTGTGGAACAACTGTCAGTCGGAATTACATACGTTGAGGCGATATTTACGGGAAGAAACATAATCTCATTTTCATGTGACACCACGACAAAGCATTGTCGGTATCCCTGCGACATAAAGAATTAAGGTTGTTATGGGGTTAAGTTAACATGCTACCACCGAGCTCCAACTTTTTGCGGACCTTTATAACCTCTTTGCTGATCACCATGCTGCAAATTCCCACACAGGAACCTGTATGGGATCCCACACGGGATCTCGCGTGGTGTTTTCGTACAGGGACCCGTACGGGTTCCCATATAGTGACCCGTATGGGATCCCACGTGGTAACCCGTACGGGTTCCTGTATGGGAACCCATACGAGATCCCACGTGGTGACCCGTACGGGTTTCTATACGGAATCCCACGTGGTGTTTTTGTACAGGGAACCCGTACGGGTTCCCATATAGAAACCCGTTTTCGGTGTTACGAAAAATTGTTGAGATAAAGCGAAAATTGCAGTCCCCACTGCCAACATTTTAAGGGTGTGTTTCCACACTAAGGTGCACGAGGATGAATATATTGCACCGCTAACGAACTTGTATTTCTATTAATAGCTATTGTAATAGTACATTAATCATATAATATTTTTGCAATTTTCTGTAAACATATTTTTGTAAGACGTAAAATGATAACATAATAAAAAAGTTTAATGAAAAAAACATAAAGATATTGTGTTTAATTAAGTTTAAGTAAGAACTGTGTATTAAATATTTCACGCCGTGGTGCGAGCCCGGGACCCACGTTGAAAAACAATACTTTTGACGTGAGATAAAACATTTAAAAAAAAACGTTGACAATAGTGATTAATGATTTATTTTCTCACGAAAGTGTAGATGCAAATGAAAAAATTAGAAGTTTCACATTTGTTTTGATTCAATCGTGATTAGCTTCCTAAGCGCTGTTTCAAAAATTAAGCTACCCACATTACTCCACACGCATTTTCTGCATTCTCCCGTACAGGATACCATACAGGATTCAGCACCCCACGTTGCCCCACACAGGTTCCCATGCAGGTTCCTGTGCAGGAATTTATTTCCTGGGTTCTCCCGTACAGGATCCCGTACAGGATTCAGCTTCCCACGTTGCCCCACACAGGTTTCCATGCAGGTTCCTGTACAGGAATTTATTTCCTGCGATTTCCCCTATCGGATCCCGTGCAGGATTCAGCTTCCCACGTCGCCCCACACAGGTTCCCATGCAGGTTCCCGTACAGAAATTTATTTCCTGTGTTCTCCCGTACAGGATCCCGTACAGGAATTTATTTCCTGCGTTCTCCCGTACAGCATCCCGTAAAGGATTCAGCTTCCCACGTTGCCCCACACAGGTTCCCATGCAGGTTCCTGTACAGGAATGTTCATCCTGTACAGGAAACCGTACGGGATCCCACACTTTCCTTGGCTGTCCCATGCTTTCCCACACATTCCCACACAAAAACCCGTAGGGGAATTTGCAGCAGGGCATCCTGTGCACTTTGAATACGATCCACAGTACCGTTTTATAGAAAAAAAAATCGGCAACTCGACGATTTCGTGGGCTAATTACATTACGCTTATGAAAAGCTCCCGATCATTTTTCAGTACATTATTAATATCTGCTAAGTGAATGTTACCACGGAGCTGAAAAAACAGGTGCGGTTCAACTAATTATCGGACTAACCCTTGGTACTGTGAAGAAGAGGATTCACCGTACCGTTATAAAATTATTGATGTTTTTGATAGCGAATTTGTGCGAAAATCAAGCACACAAAATATTAGACTGTGCAATAATGGTAACGTCGTAGATGGCACAAATGCTTCCTATCTTATCGGTATTTGGTAATTCTGCCCGGGAACCTCAAACTACTCGGTCAGGATAATTAACAAAGAATGTTATTGGTACTTATTCTCTTAATTAGTAATAAATATTTAATATTAATTTGATAACTATGTTCAGAAATGGTACATTTCTAGACATTTCTAGGCAAAGACAAAATAACGCAGATTTTTTTTCATCCATAAATTATTTTTTTATATTAGAAAATTATTAAAGTTTTTGATTTTTTTGAGATTATAGACGGCTGTAGTGCACACTTTTTCTTTCAAGCGGAATTTTTTTACTTGAACCGATTTTCATTTTTGATGGCTCCTTGGACCGATATTGAGGTTACGAACGGGGCGCATATGTCTCTAACTTCGCGAAACGTCTGCCAACCTGGGCATTATGATATACCACGATGTACGACGTTGCCAATTCGTTTCACGTTAATTGAACGAGAAAAAGTTATAGAAAATAATTATACAAAGTAATGAAAACACTTAATGTGATCACCGAATATTCAAAAATTTACATTTTTACAAATAGATGTAGAGAAATAGTTCGAAAACACACTTTAATATGATGATTATTTGAAAGCTAACAGTTGGCAAGAGTTAATCCGCTCCGTACATAAGCATAGGGCGCTCCCCTCGTACTTCGCCCCCGACGGCTCAACCCTATAACCACCTCAATGAAAAAAATATGCTAATACATTTCAAAATTATGTTTGGCGTCTACAGGGGAGCTCCGCCCCGCGGCGCACGCGATACAGCTTCCATGTGCAATACAGCTTTCGTGTGCAATACACCTTCTGCACGTGCTTGCAGCCATATGTATTTAACAATACAAAAGCTCAGAAAACACGACTTTGTTATAGAAATAATTGTGTGCACCGTGGAACAGGGGCTTTTACGCCTCGCGCGATGTTTTCAGTATGTCTTCGCCTCGCGCACCCGTCTCGTACTGAAAACATCGCGCCCCGCGTAAAAGCTCCACTTTGTCTCCTTAGTACACAATGGACTATTGTATACTCCTGTTTGCCCCCTAAAACCGTTTTTCTGCAGTTGAAAAAATATGTGTCCAATAGTTTTCAATGCTTTATTACATATATGAGTTTCAACAAAATCGAAGGCGGACACTTAAGGTTGTTATGGGATTTAGCCGTCGGGGGTGAAGTATGAGGCGAGCACCCTATGCTTATGCACGGAGCCGATTGACTGTCACCAACTGTTAGCTTTTAAATAATCATCATATTAAACGTGCGTTTTTGAACTATTTTTCGAAATCTATTTGTTAAAATATCCTTTTTTGAATATTCGATGATTACATCAAGTGTTTTCATTACTTTGTATAATTATTTTCTATACCTTTTCTCGCTCAATTATCGCGAAACGATCGGCAACGTCGTAAATCGTGGTACATCATAATGCCCAGGTTGGCAGAAGTGTCGCGAAGTTAGAGACAAAAATGAATATCGGTCCGAGTAAAAAAAATTCCACTGGAAAGAAAAAGTGTGCACTAAAGCTGTCTATAATCTCGAAAAAATAAAAAAACTTTAATAATTTCCCAATGTTCTGAAAAATAATGTGTGTGTGAAAATAATCCGCGTTATTCTGTCTTTGCCTAGAAATGTCCAGAAATGTATAATTTCTGAACATAATTATCAAATTAATATTAAGTAATTATTACTAATTAAGGGAATAAGTACCAATAAAATTCGTTGTTAATTATCCTGACCGAGTAGTTTCAGGTTTCCGGGCCTAATTACCGAATACCGATAAATAAGATAGGTAGCATTTGAGGCATTCCACGTCACTTCAGCCAGTAAAAAAAATTCACAAATAATTTTGAAAAATCGTGTTACTTTATTGAAAAATATACATCAAGTGTCGAAATTTCTTTAATATGATGATTATTTGAAAGCTAACAGTTGGCAAGAGTTAATTCGCTCCGTACATAAGCATAGGGCGCTTCCCTCGTACTTCGCCCCCGACGGCTCAACCCTATAACCACCTCAATGAAAAAAATATGCTAATACATTTCAAAATTACGTTTGGTGTCTACGGGGGAGCTCCGCCCCGCGGCGCACGCGATACAGCTTCCATGTGCAATACAGCTTTCGTGTGCAATACACCTTCTGCACGTGCTTGCAGCCATATGTATTTAACAATGCAAAAGCTCAGAAAACACGACTTTGTTATAGAAATAATTGTGTGCACCGTGGAACAGGGGCTTTTACGCCTCGCGCGATGTTTTCAGTATGTCTTCGCCTCGCGCACCCGTCTCGTACTGAAAACATCGCGCCCCGCGTAAAAGCTCCACTTTGTCTCCTTAGTACACAATGGACTATTGTATGGGATGGAATGGAATGGGAGGTAAGAACGAAGTTGAGGCGGATTGGGGCTCGTAAAAAGGGGAAGACCCTGTACGGCTCGAAACGAACCAATAATATATATATATATATATATATATATATATATATATATATATATATATATATATATATATCTGTATATATATATTAATCTGATCCAATAATATATATATATATATATATATATATATATATATATATATATATATATATATATATATATATATATATATATATATATATATATATTATTGGTTCGTTTCGAGCCGTACAGGGTCTTCCCCTTTTTACGAGCCCCAATCCGCCTCAACTTCGTTCTTACCTCCCATTCCATTCCATCCCATACAATAGTCCATTGTGTACTAAGGAGACAAAGTGGAGCTTTTACGCGGGGCGCGATGTTTTCAGTACGAGACGGGTGCGCGAGGCGAAGACATACTGAAAACATCGCGCGAGGCGTAAAAGCCCCTGTTCCACGGTGCACACAATTATTTCTATAACAAAGTCGTGTTTTCTGAGCTTTTGCATTGTTAAATACATATGGCTGCAAGCACGTGCAGAAGGTGTATTGCACACGAAAGCTGTATTGCACATGGAAGCTGTATCGCGTGCGCCGCGGGGCGGAGCTCCCCCGTAGACACCAAACGTAATTTTGAAATGTATTAGCATATTTTTTTCATTGAGGTGGTTATAGGGTTGAGCCGTCGGGGGCGAAGTACGAGGGAAGCGCCCTATGCTTATGTACGGAGCGAATTAACTCTTGCCAACTGTTAGCTTTCAAATAATCATCATATTAAAGAAATTTCGACACTTGATGTATATTTTTCAATAAAGTAACACGATTTTTCAAAATTATTTGTGAATTTTTTTTACTGGCTGAAGTGACGTGGAATGCCTCAAATGCTACCTATCTTATTTATCGGTATTCGGTAATTAGGCCCGGAAACCTGAAACTACTCGGTCAGGATAATTAACAACGAATTTTATTGGTACTTATTCCCTTAATTAGTAATAATTACTTAATATTAATTTGATAATTATGTTCAGAAATTATACATTTCTGGACATTTCTAGGCAAAGACAGAATAACGCGGATTATTTTCACACACACATTATTTTTCAGAACATTGGGAAATTATTAAAGTTTTTTTATTTTTTCGAGATTATAGACAGCTTTAGTGCACACTTTTTCTTTCCAGTGGAATTTTTTTTACTCGGACCGATATTCATTTTTGTCTCTAACTTCGCGACACTTCTGCCAACCTGGGCATTATGATGTACCACGATTTACGACGTTGCCGATCGTTTCGCGATAATTGAGCGAGAAAAGGTATAGAAAATAATTATACAAAGTAATGAAAACACTTGATGTAATCATCGAATATTCAAAAAAGGATATTTTAACAAATAGATTTCGAAAAATAGTTCAAAAACGCACGTTTTATATGATGATTATTTAAAAGCTAACAGTTGGTGACAGTCAATCGGCTCCGTGCATAAGCATAGGGTGCTCGCCTCATACTTCACCCCCGACGGCTAAATCCCATAACAACCTTAAGTGTCCGCCTTCGATTTTGTTGAAACTCATATATGTAATAAAGCATTGAAAACTATTGGACACATATTTTTTCAACTGCAGAAAAACGGTTTTAGGGGGCAAACAGGAGTATACAATAGTCCATTGTGTACTAAGGAGACAAAGTGGAGCTTTTACGCGGGGCGCGATGTTTTCAGTACGAGACGGGTGCGCGAGGCGAAGACATACTGAAAACATCGCGCGAGGCGTAAAAGCCCCTGTTCCACGGTGCACACAATTATTTCTATAACAAAGTCGTGTTTTCTGAGCTTTTGTATTGTTAAATACATATGGCTGCAAGCACGTGCAGAAGGTGTATTGCACACGAAAGCTGTATTGCACATGGAAGCTGTATCGCGTGCGCCGCGGGGCGGAGCTCCCCTGTAGACGCCAAACATAATTTTGAAATGTATTAGCATATTTTTTTCATTGAGGTGGTTATAGGGTTGAGCCGTCGGGGGCGAAGTACGAGGGGAGCGCCCTATGCTTATGTACGGAGCGGATTAACTCTTGCCAACTGTTAGCTTTCAAATAATCATCATATTAAAGTGTGTTTTCGAACTATTTCTCTACATCTATTTGTAAAAATGTAAATTTTTGAATATTCGGTGATCACATTAAGTGTTTTCATTACTTTGTATAATTATTTTCTATAACTTTTTCTCGTTCAATTAACGTGAAACGAATTGGCAACGTCGTACATCGTGGTATATCATAATGCCCAGGTTGGCAGACGTTTCGCGAAGTTAGAGACATATGCGCCCCGTTCGTAACCTCAATATCGGTCCAAGGAGCCATCAAAAATGAAAATCGGTTCAAGTAAAAAAATTCCGCTTGAAAGAAAAAGTGTGCACTACAGCCGTCTATAATCTCAAAAAAATCAAAAACTTTAATAATTTTCTAATATAAAAAAATAATTTATGGATGAAAAAAAATCTGCTTTATTTTGTCTTTGCCTAGAAATGTCTAGAAATGTATCATTTCTGAACATAGTTATCAAATTAATATTAAATATTTATTACTAATTAAGAGAATAAGTACCAATAACATTCTTTGTTAATTATCCTGACCGAGTAGTTTGAGGTTCCCGGGCAGAATTACCAAATACCGATAAGATAGGAAGCATTTGTGCCATCTACGACGTTGCCATTATTGCACAGTCTAATATTTTGTGTGCTTGATTTTCGCACAAATTCGCTATCAAAAACATCAATAATTTTATAACGGTACGGTGAATCCTCTTCTTCACAGTACCAAGGGTTAGTCCGATAATTAGTTGAACCGCACCTGTTTTTTCAGCTCCGTGGTAACATTCACTTAGCAGATATTAATAATGTACTGAAAAATGATCGGGAGCTTTTCATAAGCGTAATGTAATTAGCCCACGAAATCGTCGAGTTGCCGATTTTTTTTTCTATAAAACGGTACTGTGGATCGTATTCAAAGTGCACAGGATGCCCTGCTGCAAATTCCCGTACGGGTTTTTGTGTGGGAATGTGTGGGAAAGCATGGGACAGCCAAGGAAAGTGTGGGATCCCGTACGGTTTCCTGTACAGGATGAACATTCCTGTACAGGAACCTGCATGGGAACCTGTGTGGGGCAACGTGGGAAGCTGAATCCTTTACGGGATGCTGTACGGGAGAACGCAGGAAATAAATTCCTGTACGGGATCCTGTACGGGAGAACACAGGAAATAAATTTCTGTACGGGAACCTGCATGGGAACCTGTGTGGGGCGACGTGGGAAGCTGAATCCTGTACGGGATCCGATAGGGGAAATCGCAGGAAATAAATTCCTGTACAGGAACCTGCATGGAAACCTGTGTGGGGCAACGTGGGAAGCTGAATCCTGTACGGGATCCTGTACGGGAGAACGCAGGAAATAAATTCCTGCACAGGAACCTGCATGGGAACCTGTGTGGGGCAACGTGGGGTGCTGAATCCTGTATGGTATCCTGTACGGGAGAATGCAGAAAATGCGTGTGGAGTAATGTGGGTAGCTTAATTTTTGAAACAGCGCTTAGGAAGCTAATCACGATTGAATCAAAACAAATGTGAAACTTCTAATTTTTTCATTTGCATCTACACTTTCGTGAGAAAATAAATCATTAATCACTATTGTCAACGTTTTTTTTTTAATGTTTTATCTCACGTCAAAAGTATTGTTTTTCAACGTGGGTCCCGGGCTCGCACCACGGCGTGAAATATTTAATACACAGTTCTGACTTAAACTTAATTAAACACAATATCTTTATGTTTTTTTCATTAAACTTTTTTATTATGTTATCATTTTACGTCTTACAAAAATATGTTTACAGAAAATTGCAAAAATATTATATGATTAATGTACTATTACAATAGCTATTAATAGAAATACAAGTTCGTTAGCGGTGCAATATATTCATCCTCGTGCACCTTAGTGTGGAAACACACCCTTAAAATGTTGGCAGTGGGGACTGCAATTTTCGCTTTATCTCAACAATTTTTCGTAACACCGAAAACGGGTTTCTATATGGGAACCCGTACGGGTTCCCTGTACAAAAACACCACGTGGGATTCCGTATAGAAACCCGTACGGGTCACCACGTGGGATCTCGTATGGGTTCCCATACAGGAACCCGTACGGGTTACCACGTGGGATCCCATACGGGTCACTATATGGGAACCCGTACGGGTCCCTGTACGAAAACACCACGCGGGATCCCGTGTGGGATCCCATACAGGTTCCTGTGTGGGAATTTGCAACAGGGTGATCAGCAAAGAGGTTATAAAGGTCCGCAAAAAGTTGGAGCTCGGTGGTAGCATGTTAACTTAACCCCATAACAACCTTAATTCTTTATGTCGCAGGGATACCGACAATGCTTTGTCGTGGTGTCACATGAAAATGAGATTATGTTTCTTCCCGTAAATATCGCCTCAACGTATGTAATTCCGACTGACAGTTGTTCCACAGCAGCGTTCAATGACCGTGAGTGTGAAAAATGCGCACGCGCAAATTTTTAAGGCTTAGGCTCTAAACAACCTCTTTGGTTCTGTTTACACGCACGAAAAAGCGAGGACAATATGGTTGTGGTATATAAAGCTTACTTTAGCTATCATCACCCCATATGGTTTCAGTTTAATACTACTTATGAACGAAAGCAGAAAAAAAGCATCATCTAATTAAATATCTAGTTAAAAAAAGTGAATTGGTCATATGTACAGAACCCCAATAGAGCGAGGCCCGACTCGCACTTGGCCGAGTTTTTTTTAACAGAGCGGAAGGCGTTTCTTTTCTTTTTTCCGAAATATCAACCATCAATGAGTTCATCGCCATCACTTCCGAAGTATCAGCCATTATTGAGAATCTGCAAGTCAGCTATCTCTCTGGCACGGATGGCTGCACGGTCGGTCTAACGCTGAGCCCTAATTAAAGCATTCAAATGTATATTTGAATGCTGTGTATTTGAGCTGATATTCTTTTTCTATTTTTTTATCAAATAAAATGCGTTCGGCACAATTTTTTAATTTATTCGTTTCACTGACTTATCATTTTTTGCGATAAAATTAAGGCGGTATTACCGTCTAGAGACTTGAAAAAATCGATTTTTTTGCATTTTCTTATAGTTTGGGCTTCTGAGAATATGTCTCGAAAGTATTCATTTGAAATTCGAAGAACTCCCATAGTTATAGAGACTTAAAGGCTGCGGTGCGTTGGTGCGCGGCAGGTAGTCATCCCCCGACCGTTGTACCTCAACCGTTGTGTCCATTGTATACCGGCTTGGGGAATTGCCCTATCCCTTGCCCCCCTTGCAGTCCAATACCCAAAGTACCCTTACAAATAGTTAGTATACTTTTGAGCTCTGAACGAAGAAGACGCGCGTATTGCAAAAATGGATCGAAAAGGCAAGCGAGGTAGTCGGGCACCGGAATCAAAATCGGCCGTGCATCGGAATTAAAATCGGCCCTAACACAAAACAATATGCAGAGTGTAGAGACAACGAGCGTATACAACGGTCCAACAGACGGCCGTCTGGCCCATCTAAAGAGGCGCGGATCGCTAGGAGAGAAGCAAGTGCGGCTCAAAATTCTTTTTTTAAAGCTGAGGAAAGTGGTCTGTATGGTCCCGGTATAGCTGATTAAGGGTAAGTTACTCACATCGGTTATTATCCACCATAAATTCAGCCGTATCAGTGCTAAATGTATGGCAAACTTTAATCGCGTTTTTCTCGAAACAACATTTTTCAAGTCAGGCGTACGTTTTTCTCAAAAACTATTGGACCGATTAACTTCGGCTTTTGCACACATTTCGAGAGAACCTTTACCTATAGTCTGACCTAGGATAATACCGATAGCCTGAATATTTAAGCGACGCTCTCATGTTTTAGTTGACAATCTTCCGGCAAAATTAAACCTTAATTTCCAAACAGCTGCGCTTCCGATAAAAAAACGTACTTACTTAGTTCTAGTTCACACGATAATTACAATCATGTGGATAACAAAAAATTGTTCTTCTGTTTCAGACGACTAGGATCGCCGCAACCCGTTCGCCCCATTGGACGAGTGTCTCACGCCACGACCTGCATAACAGCGCATTCCTCGTATAGATTTCAATAAAGTATTTCATAAAAATTTGTGTTGCTAGTTGAAAAATGTCTTAATATGCGTAAATAAGCCCGGCACTATAGGTTTGATAGTTTTCGCAAAATTAATTCCTAAAAATTACTTTAAAAAACAAGCTCCTAGACGATATTACCCCTTAAGAAAGGAACCGAGCTGAACAATTTGGATAAACTTACCTGCAGCTGTTACCATCAATTTGGCTGAAATTGTGCACAGACCTTCGTTTTGATAATAGAAGCCCTAAACTAAATGGATTTTTAGCGCATCGCAAAAGTTTTCAAAATATCGAATTCTAAAAATTGATAAACTAACCCGCGTGTATATTTCTATTGACCACAGCACGCTATTGCTATCCACACACACCAAGTCCCAACGAATACAACCAAACCCCAACAAACACAAGATAAGAATACATTTGCGAAAATCGTTAACCACTGATTGAGCTGAAATTTTGTAGAGACAGCTATTATGAAGAGTATGTTGATGCTATAGAACCTCACCTCGGATGTGCGTGTGGAATCGTGGGGTGTGTACAATACTGGTGTGGGAGCGAGTCACTTCGGATGTGCGCGTGGAACGCGTCGAACGCACCCGATCGAGTCGATAAACCAGAGCTAGCTGTAGCGCGCTATGATATATATATATATATATATAGACACGCGCGTTAATTTATCAACTTTCGAAATTCAATATCTCGAAAACTATTACGGTGCGTAAAAAATCCATTTGGGGAGAAGGAGGTCTTATACTATCAAAAAAAAGGTCTGTGCAAATTTTCCGCCACAGCGGAGCTAACAAGCTTTCCGGACTTACAGCCCGAAACCCAAAAAAATGCGTACGGAAAATAAACAAATGTCCAAACATCGAAAAATCAACATTAAGTGTAAAAAATCATTTTTTGTTTGCAGATATCCTCTCGCAGCGGTGACGGAATTGACTCTCGGTCAACGAGCGCGTACCTGTGTAAATATTCTTCTCGATCTCACGGTTTTTGGCTGTGGAATTCCAAATATTTTGGTCGGTGAGTCACATACATTCGTTTGAGCATGTCAAGTGCAATAAAAGTTGCAAATATACTGGAAAGTATATTGAAGCTTCAGAAGACTGACAAATCGAAACTTTTCAGCATCGCAGAATTTGCAGATTTTTGGTCTCAAGATATCGTCCGACAGTTTCGACCTTTCCTTCTGCTACTGGCTGCTGGTCGTCGGACTTCTCCTTTGTCCCCTCATGTGGTTGGGGAGTCCCCGCGATATGAAGTAACAAAATGCCCGTTTGCAAAACCAAACGAGCCCAAACAAACTGATAAAATTGCATAAAATATTTACAAGACAAATTATTTCAATAATATTGTTGATTTTTACAGATGGCTGGCAGCGTTTTCTTCCGCAGCCGTGGGTCTTACGGCTCTCCTAATTTGGTGGTGCATCATAATGGACGACCGTGTTTTGAATACCATGCCAGTGCCGACCTCACCAACGTGGGACAAATTTATTTCCGCGTACATATTCTTCAATTTTTTTTCAATCATCTTTAACGATTTGTCACAGTTAACTTGAATGCTCCTTTCTATTTCCTAGGTACAGCATGTTAGCTTTTCAGTTCGACGTGCATCCGACCCTGATGACCGTGCAAGTGGACATGAAGCAACCTAGGGACATCGATAAAGCCGTTATCCTGTCGTTTTTATGTGCGTAAAAATTACCACCATGTTTAATACACGACTGATAATTCTCTCGTTGAAAGCTGGGAGTATAGCGAGCCTGGGCCCTCATGGTGAAAGGCTCAGAATCGCTTATTCATTATTTTTTTTGATTGTAGTCATCGGCTCCTTTTTTGGCATAACGACCAGTCTCGCAGTGTGGCGATACGGCGGAAGTACAACGGCGAATATTCTTCAATTAGTGGGTGCCGGCTACGTTATCAGAGCTGTCATTTTGCTCGCTGCTCTTCAGCTCTGCTTTTCCAGCGCCATAGGCCACTCCGCTCTGTTTCAACATTTGGAGGACCGAATGCGCGTTCACAGGTGTCAGTATTTGATATTTGGCAGTACATTTTCCGTCGATACTTGGTTATAACAATTCGAATGCAAAACTTTTCATTTTGAATTTGGCGTGGTCAGAATTCCGAAAGTCCTACACAGGGCCGAAGTACAAGAGTCCCTGGGGCAAGGAAGAAGTGAGAAGCCCCTAATTATTTTTCAAATATGCTGTCATCTTTTTAAAGTGTTTGTTTGGGTTCCTTCCCAAAAATCCTTTATTGCGAAAAAATATCGTTTCAAACATCATACGGTGTTCGAAGTTAGGAAAAGAGATGTTTCCTGACATCAGCTAAATCGGATTAAAGTGATAATGTTTAAAAAAAAAAATTTCATGTGAATAAATTAGATTTTTTAGTTTATTCACTTTTCATGCCTACAATTTTGAGGTAAACTCGTTGTAGATAAATAGCATACACTAGCCGGCTTAAGCGTTTGGCACTAACATTGGATTGGAAATTTGGATATGTTATAAAGCACCGAAACGTAGGGGTAATATAGCAGTTTCACACACAAGGAGTCCACCGATTTTTATGAAACAAAAACGAAAATTCTTCTAGTCCAAAGCAATGAAAAATACACTATGGTGACATTGCAAAAAAAATTAAGAGGTGAACCACCCCTATATTAAGGGGTGGTTTCACCCCTCAAAACAGTTTTTCACCGATAAAAAAATACGTATCGCATACTTTTCGGTGCTTTATAACATATCCAAATTTCAACAAAATCGAAGAGTGTCACGTGAGGGATGTTCCTTGTGAGTACTAAAACTTTCATCGCCGTTTTTTAGCAGTTGTAAATAACAATATTCCACATATCCATGAGATGTATGAAACATTGGTTTTTATTCCATGGATAAAAAAACATATATCCATGGGATTTATTCTTTTATAGAAAAAGTGTTTTGCAAAATGTTTCTATACAAATATTCTGGACAGGTTTTTTTTTTACTGAGGGTTGCATATCATTCGTCAGCAAATTTGACCTAAAAATTTGAATTGTGGAGACCCCAGGCTTCAGCTTTTGACCCTCCTTCCCCAACCCTAAACCGGCTCTGGTCCTAGGAAATTTTTTGGTAACATCGAATATTTTCGTTGGTCTACGATCTTGAAAGTGCTCTAAACTGCGTAAATTTCGAAGACCCGCGATTCTGAAACCCGTTACGAGAATAGTCTAGTGAACGCGCGTTTGACACTGAATTTAGCCTGGTTTAGAACAGAATTAGGGTGTTTTCAATATTTTGGAAATCCTTAAAAAAAACTGGCTGTAGACTTTCGTACATGTATTCAGATCGGAAACTAAATCAAATAAATTTGCTCCGTGGTAAATCCCAAAATGATCGGGATACTACTCACCAGGTAGAAATATCTCCAAAGTAATCTAGAAGTCTTCTGAATGACTAATAAATGTCCGCCGGAAGTTACCTATAAGATATATCTAAAAGTTGTCTTTTCGGACGGTTGTTTACTTGAAAGTAACGGAAGAGCTCACCTGCACAATGTTTATCTCTACAACGCTGCAAGTCCGTTTTTCAACTGTACAATGACTCATCTGTGTGAACTCGGCAATCCTCCAACTGTACAAGAGTGTCAAGTTTGCAATATTGAACCTCTACAACGATCTAGCCTTATGATCATCCCTACAACGTATTTATTCGGATTTTTATCAACTACACAATGAGGCATTTGGAATATGCTTTAATTCTACAATGTATCAACTCTACAAGAACTTTGAGTACTCAACGTTCAACTGGGCAATATTGTCAACTCTACAACAGCTGGTATATCAGGTGTATCAATTGAAGAAGAGATATATATTAGCCTATTAACGCCCAAGCGACTATGTTTGAACACTTGAGAGAAAAAGGATGTTTTTTGCCGTCTACAGCAGAAATAATGTTCCCCACTGTAAGTAAAATCGCCCGTTCTTCCGATTTATGGTATCAACTTTGACTTTTGACCGTTCCTAAGGGACGAAAAAGGGGTTTTAACTTGTAAATCGCGGTAAAATCAAAACGTTCGTGGTTTTTCAGCGATAGGTAGGTAGTAAAAGCATTGACATGAAATGTATCACATGATTTGATCATGCGATACATGATCACAGTGGTTGATTTCATGTGATACACCTGATATATCAGCTGTTATAGAGTTGACAATATTGCCCAGTTGAACGTTGAGTACTCAAAGTTCTTGTAGAGTTGATACATTGTAGAATTAAAGCATATTGCAAATGCCTCATTGTGTAGTTGATAAAAATCCGAATAAATGCGTTGTACGGATGATCATGAGGCTAGATCGTTGTAGAGGTTCAATATTGCAAACTTGAGACTCTTGTACAGTTGGTGGATTGCCGAGTTTGCACAAATGAGAGATAAGTCATTGTACAGTTGAAAAACGGACTTGCAGCGTTGTAGAGATAAACATTGTGCAAGTGAGACCCTTCCAAAGTAACCAACCGACGGACATTTGGTATCCATTTAGACGACTCGTGCACTTTTTGACAATCGGCACCCGGGTAACCATTGATGCGTTCAAATCGAAGAGTAAAGAGAAACAGGAGGGAACGTGTTTAGTGCTAAGCAAATTAGACGAAAGTCTAGTAATAAAAACCTTACGATCTCAGATTCCCTCGCTCTTTTGTACGATTATAGTCGAACAAATACAAGCCTTCTGTTTCGATATAATTAATTTTCTTTATTTATACCTAGACCATCGTCACTATGCTAAGTTTCCATTCTACACAATATTGGTTTATCAATACAAATAGATGTAAGTCTCTTAGCTACACTCGCACAAATCGAAGTTGCGGCTAATCTTCGCCAGCACTTCCCTAGCTCTCTTGATCGCTCGCTGCTGCACTTTAAGGGCTTTTTGGGTTGCTCTCCCCCCCCCCCCCCCCCCTTTCTGATTGCCATTTCCTCCGATCCTGATCATATTTTCGTTCCATATATACCGACATTCTCGTAAAATGTTGATTTTTCAATTCTGCAAGTTTATAAATATTTTCGTCATTGTTGTTGATGCTGCGAGATAGCTTAACGCGTTCGCGAGATGGACTACCCCCAACGTATGCGTACCCCTATTTTTCCATCTCTCTTACGCGCCTATCCACCGAAATATAGCGTCGCGCGCGCCTAAGACGTCGTTCGATACACCGTTACAGATGGAATCTTTTTAAATTTACCCGGTTTGTCGTGAGCGGGGCATTATTCGCCACGATATCGCGTCCTGAAATTCGGCACAATTTTGATAGATCTTCTGAATCGTTGGTCTTGACTTATCCCCCTCTCGTAGCACTCCTCTTTTGGGATCGTCCAGGCCATATTGAATAATGCAACGACACTCGCAGGATTAATAATAATATAAATATATTTACTCAATCCTCGTACTACATCCCTACTCCTTCGCGTCACCAAAATTATGACGCTCTCCACTGCTCCTTCGTGCCATCTACACCGTTCTCTCGAGATGGCTGGCATGACGCACTTCCGTTGTGGTCTCGCCGAGGCTCCAATACACATACTTTCCCTCCTGTTTCTCTTCACTCTTAGGTTACTGTCAGCAAGTCGACTGAAATCAGTTTCTTTTTGTTTTTCAGCATTCGGTTGGAAACGTTGCGCGATGCGTTCAGCCGTGGTTATTCTTGGAGTAGCGATCGGCGAGTCAGTGCCACGTTTCGATATCGTAATGGCACTGATCGGTGGCACCCTAACCGGACCTCTCGTTTTTGTTCTTCCGCCATTGATTTACGCCCGTGCCAGAGCTCTGAAAATAGAACACGCCTCGCGTCCCGCGAATCTAGATATTACATCGCCGTCCCAACGTTTGTTAGGTGGTGACGTGTTGAACGATCCGAAAATTCACTCGCAATCGGTTCATTACAGTTTCATCAACGACAGCATGAATCGCAATCGGTATTCTCATGTGTATTATGATGGCGATTCGCCCGAGGGCTTATTAAGTGACCATGACGACTGTAAGACTCCTGAGAATCGAGCCTTAGTTGATCCTAAACTGAGACACCGTGAGCAGGACACGCTCAGCTTACGGGCGACCGAAGCTACCGAAAAAATCGGTCGTACAAAGAACGTGACCTTAGATATTTCTTCACACGTGCAGGAGACATTTTCTCCAAATCGTGCACTCGACTGGTTCGGCTACTGCATTGTTGTTCTCGGTGTCGTCATCACAATATCCTCGACTTACATTAATATAAAAAATACAATTAGATACGTCAACTTTACGCCACCTTGCATAATCAACGCCACCGCAGCATCCGATGTATCTAGCCTTGCGTGACGTTTTTGTTTTCGACTCTCGTAACCGTTGGAAAAGGTTACTGTTGTGCTCTCCCGCATAGCTTTCCACCTAACGTTTATATATATTTTTTTCACGCACGTCCCGTCATTTTTGCAAACTTATATTGTCTGACAAAATCTTCGAAAGTCTTCTGTATTAAGTATTCTTTATAATTTTACATCTCGATTACGTTTACTTCAAGGTCGTAAGCCGCGAACGGCTCTTTTCCGGATTCTCGGAGAAAACTTATCCATTGTTTTTCCAAGTACACTCAAACGAGGCGATATTTGTTTGATTTCGACGTGTATCGAGTAAAAATGGAGAACGAAATTCATAAAGAAATAAGAAAATCTATCGGAAGAAAAAACTTCCGGAAATTAAAAAGGCCTCGAAGAACCATACTGCGTGCTAAATTACCAATGTTGTAACGAGAGAAATATTATCTTAACTGTGTGCTGAGGAGAAGATCATAACGCATAAATGGTGAAAATCATAACGCATAAATGGAATAAACGTTTGGTACAATTGAATGAAACGGTGCAAATATCATTGAAGCACATCATTTTCCCGCATGAAAGAACAAAATCGTACCAACGAAGTCAACTGACGTCATGGCTTTCAGCTCGCCTTAAAGCCATTTATCACTCGCTCTGACCGCTTCAAAATTTCGAACCGCAATTTCTACCAAACCATACAATGATTTGCGGTTAAATGTATTGTTTACATTGGCGATATTGTTGCAGAAAAAGCCTGACGGTCTACAATTTGCCTATTTAAAAAAAATTACAGCCTGTAGTTAGCATAGTATGAATTATAAATCACTGACTGACGAGCCGAATTAATGTACATTTTAAGACCGTTAGGCTCTCGACAGTGAAAAAACACATATCTCTAGCATTGTTGCAACTGATTTCATTAAAAAATGACGGTGACATTTGAATCTAGAGTGGGTATGCATGCATGTGTGCACGTTCGCCATGCGGGATCGCTGCCAGCGGAAAAACGAATGGAATTGATTTTCAGGATTATCGATGATATTTTGAACTTCTTTAGTACCATTTTTCTGGCTTCACATCCAAAACTCTAAGTTCCAATTCCTCCGTTATTATTTCATGAAATCATTTGAAACAACGCTCAAAATATTTGTTCTATGTCGACACCCTGAAGGTCTTAATATTTGTATGTTAAAAAATGCTGTGGGTTAGTTAGTTATTCACAATTCGTCCTATAATAACTACAATCTGTCAATTTGTTTCAAAATTTGGCCAAATTTCGACCATCAGGCTCTTTCTGAAACAATATCGCATATACACAATATATTTTATAGCAATTGAGTCTATGGTTTGGTCGAATCGGTCGGAACGAGTCATACATGGCCTCAACAGCATGTACAAGGTCAACAAAACCTCACAAGTTTTCAAGCAAAGTTTTCTCATAGATGGTCAAGCTTTTTTCGACAAAACAAAGCGGCAGGCCCTGATCAATTCCCTGACGCAGAGCTTGACAATTTTCTTTTTCCTTAAACCAAGAGACGCGGCAGCGTCTCGGGGCTAAGTAATTTTTAAAAATGATGAGCACTACTGCCATAAAAAAAATGAGCACGGCTGTCACGGACGACGAACACGCTGCGACTCTTTATACAGTAAGATGGGCCTTAGCAAACGACTTCTTAACTTTGAATCAAATTACGCGAAAACACGGCGATGAAAGAAAAATCTAATGACATTTTACTAATGTAATGTTATTTTTTACTATCGATTTTGTTCGTGTCATTTGTCGATCTGCTACTCAATCTTCAGATCTCGTAATATCCGGCCGAATTTCCGAGCGACTTATTACCACAAAAATGTTTCAATACTTCAGAACATTCCAGACCCGTCGGTTTTCTTAAGGAAATGAATTTATTCGGTCGCATCGTAAGCATTACTACATACCTCCTTTTGGGGAAGGCGTTACATAGGTTACCCTCAGCGTTACGGTGTAAAGTGCAACGTTTTTCGACTCGATCTGCGCATCCTCGCGTCGTTACCCAGACAACCCTGCTTCAAACAAACGATGGCTCGCTAGAAACGTCAAAAGTCCGGTTCTTCAAGCTTACGGCCTTTGCCGGCTCGAACCTCTAAGTACGATTAGAGCGCAAAGGTGGAATATCAAAGTGAAATAAAAGTGGAATACCAAAGTGAAACAAAAGTGAAATAAAAGTCGAATACCAACGTCAAATAAGTTCATCATCGCTCGCGGTATTTCCTCGCCTTGCGTATCGACCGATTGAGGTTATACATTGGTACAGGCGAGTACGTAGAGAATAAAAACACGAGAAAGCACGGTGATTGAGCCTCGTCGCGACCTTCCTCGTCTTCATGCTCGAGTGAGGTGGTCACGTAAGCGGCAGCCATTTGCCACTCGTCCGTGGCATACTGTTGTCCAAGAGCTCGCTGTACAATACGGAGAGCAATTTCGAGTGACTGGACGGCAGCGAGCTTATGACGTTCGAGCGGGTCAATTACGATTACTGCGACTGTGACAATGGCAGTGACGAGCCTGGCACGCACGCCTGTCCCAACGGGGTCTTTTTCTGTCAGAAGAACGGCCACGACTCGCGCTACCTGCCCTCAGGCCGTGTCAACAACGACGTTTGCGACTACTGCGCCGCGAACGACGAGTATGTCCCGGAAGGTAAGTGCCGCGAGTTGAGCAAAGAGGCAAGGAAGGAGGCGGAGAAGGCGGCCGAGCTGATGAGAGGGCAACAAGATTAGGCTGGAGATGATTGCGGGCGGCAAGGGTCTCACAACCGAGAATTAAGCTGGACTGGTCAATTTGAGAGCCAACTTCGAGAAGGCCACCCTCATCGAGAAGGAGACAGAAGCTTTTAAGAAGGTCGTCGAGGAAGGGGGAGCGTAGCGATGGAAAAATCCAAAACGGCTGAACCGGAGAAAGCCGCCCAACCCGCCACCACTGAGCCGGAGGATTTGTTCAAGCTGTTGGATTCGGAAGCCGACGGCGTTCTCACCGTCAACGAGCTCAAGACCAGAGCGATTTTTGACACGGATCGCAACGGCGAAGTCACCGAGGAGGAAGCGCTGATCTTCTTGAACAAGAGGGAACTCGGCGAGCAGGAATTCGTCGAGTCGTCTTGGTCTCTTGTCAAAGCGTTCATCATGAAGGAACAAGGTTGGTAAGAATTTTCGATCTGTGTGTGGATGGATTTGGTTCCATTTGGCACGTACCCGATTAACCAGGAGCTCAAAATTAATCATAATGATTTTTATTCGGTATTACAAACTCATAGAATGAAATAGAAAAATATAAAATCGGTTGCATCCTTATAGGGTTGAAGTTTGCATATTTGGGATGTAATGAAATAAAAAAATGTTATACCGCTTAAGTCTTTTCATGACATTAAAGTTACAGAAACCATTGAAACATTCTTGATTCCGGATTGCAGGAATCTCGAGAGACGAAATGTATCAAGCAATTTTTTTGCACCACAAAGATGCAAACTTCAACGCCGTGAACTTCACTCATCGACGAGTTCGACGCACTTAGCACACAAAAGTCGCGGTCTGATTATAGCGCATAATAATAATAGATTGGCATAGGTAAGCTGGCGTGCCATTGCCCAGGGATAATGTTATTTGATCTAATGTGCCGTACCCGGCCAGTAGCCTTACACAACACGGCCCCCACGGGTTTGGGTTCGGGATACACCCGACCACGTGACAAGCATATGCAAGCCTCCCAGTTTACATTCGGATGCGAGTCCTCGTGCAACAACTGGTGAAGCCGAGTGACTCTCCAACACTCTAACAGCTCTGCAGGCTGCTGCCCGAGTTGTTGGTGCGAAGCTCACCCGTCAGAACCCCTAACAGGTCTGATGCTGGCCCCCCTGAGGCTGGCCAGCATGCGGCCAACCACTGTCCCCACGAGTCCAACCTCACCGGCTGGGCCGACTACTCGTCGGTGGCTTCCCAGCCCCCATGGTACTAGTTTAGATCACTGGTGGGGTCCATCGCCCGGGAAGTAGAACTCTCGCAATAGCCTCGAAAACAAGGTTCCACGATCACCTAGTCAAGCCCCCCATAAGCGGTCCCTCCCGGATGGGGACCACGGATCTGTTGGGAGGGGCACCCGGATAGGATCCACGGCAACGAACGCTGCTCGAAATCAGCGCCTCGATGGGACGGAGGAACTCAAGGAGGACCTCATCCGCTGCTGGAGGGATAGCGTATTGTCGCGGCGCGGATATATGGCAACGTTGCAGACCCGGTGGAGCCAAGTGCACCCAGGGCTTGCACACCTCTCGCAACAACATCTGCGAGACCAGGCCGCCCGCTTGCGACGACAAGGCAACGATCTTCTGTTATTACCAGCAGGGCTGTCTGACAGGCGCTGTTCCACGCCTTCAGTGCGGGGCACTGCCGATGGTCGCAAGATCGGCCCCCCCCGGCAGACGAAATCCCCCGTTGGCGCGTTGGTTTGACGGAGGACTGGGGAACATGGAGAGAGAGAATCACTGGGAAATTTTCTCTTTAGCCTGGTTGCATAGAAGCCTTAAATGAGCCCTTGCAGCAGCAATTCCTGAGACTGCTGATCTCCTCAGCTTGAACTGGGATGCGCATCACGCGGCTGTTGATGCGAGACCTCAGACACGCAATTACAAGGCGGCGTTCGTGGTCGAGACTTCGCGGCGCGTTGCACAGCTTCAGAATGAGATCAATGAAGCGCGGAGGCAGGCATTCCGTGTTCTATGTGGGGTAGACTTCATCACGACGGGGAGGGCGTTCACCACGAAAATCCGAAAAATCAGCTTGGAACTGAAATGCCGTCACCACACATTAAACAAAGCTATCCTTATTGTGAAGGAACGCTCCATGGAAAAGGTGCGGAACCTGGAGGTTGCGAAGCAATTCCTACAGTGGCGGCTGGGTCGGGCGCTAGACAACGCTCTCTTTCGCTCTAACCCGGACCGCTGGTTCCAATCACCTGCGCCTGTCCCCGACAAAGCGCCAACAGCTTTTTAGATGGAGCGGTTTTGGGGAAAATTGTCTAGTGAGGAGGGTCATTTTGATGAAATCACTCCAGCTCTGGGGTGTTTCGACGCATTCTGCCGGCATCAGCTGAGTCAGCGCGGCGACTGTCTTCCAGTCACGCGGGGTGAGGTTCAAACGGCGCTGAGTAGCATAAAGAACCACGTCCCTCCCAGGCCGGATGGGATTAAAATCTTCTGGTGGAAGAAATTTACGCGCACCAATACCCTTTTGGCCCGCATCTTCTCGACGTTCATAGATGGGACGGTGCCAATCCCTGCGTTGCTGACAGAGGGGGGGACGGTGTTACTTCCCAACAAGGGGATCTGGCTCGTCCGAAGAACTACCGCCTGATAACGTCTCTGAATGCGCTCTGCAAGATCGTCACAAAGATACTTTATGAGCGTTTTCTGCGCGAGATCGAGCCTGCAAGGCGGGGTGTACACGAATAAAGGCGATAAGGCTTTGGAAGACACGCTTCACATTTGAAAGTAGTGGAGGCAACGTGTCATCTGGAGTGGTGGGGTATAGGAGAGCGATTATCCAGGGAGATTCTCTCAGCCCCCTCCCCTCCTGTTTGCGTCTCACTATTACCCCTATCAATCGCCGTGCGGGCCGCACGCGGGTACGAAGCAGGGGCCCTCGGGGGGCGTGGGCGAGGGATCATCCATCTATTTTATATGGATGACCTCAAACGATATGTTCTCAAGGCCTTAAGTGCCTCTTGAACATCGTAGCGACGTACACGCGGGCGGCTGGTATGTACTTCGGGTTGGAAAAGGACGCTGTTCTTCATCTCAGGCGAGAAAGAGCAGAGTGTATCGCAGCTAATGTTCGGCTGGTGAACTGGTTCGTCTTCAAACACCTGGACGCCGGAGGATCTCACCGGTACCATGGCATCGATCGGCGCTCTTTACAAGACGCTAAGGGTATCAAAGGGGCCCTCTGCATCGAGTATAGGTGGCGTCTCAGACGGATATGGAAATCGGATCTGTCTGGGAAAAATAAGATCACTGCCACCAATATGCTCGCTGTCCCGGTCCTGCTCTACTTATTAGACGTCGTCAAATGGCGTAGAGACGAGCTTGAACAGCTGGACATCGGCACGCGGAAGCTAATGAACATCCACCGGAGTCTGCACCCTCGATCTTCCACCCCGCGTCTTTGTATGCTGCGTCAGAGCGGCTGGTGCGGGCCCTTAGGATCGGAGTGTCTTCATGACTGCATTGTCCTCGGAATAGCAAGCGATATAATAACGAGCTCGGGCCCGCTCCTGGAGATCGTGCACCAGCGTGAGCTTCATGGGGGCATTGCTTTATAAGGCAGCAGATCGTGCGGCAGAGACCCTCGGCTTGGATTTCCGCCGACGCCGGCATGGCGCCTTGCCATCAGACTCCGTCGCTCGGTTGCCCAAGCCCCGATGTCGGCAGGCAATGAGGGTTGCCGAGCAGACTGCTGATTCGACGGGGACAGGAAGGGATACCCGTGTAAGCCAACCCCTTAAGGGGGTGCGCCCGGGATACCTCGGTGCCTGGCGCCACCGCCGGCCCGATGCCGACTGACCAATGTCAACGAGAGCGAGGCTCGTGAATTGGAAGTGATGCAGGTTTCCCGTACGCACGACGATGCGACCAATGATCCTGATTGGAACCACGGGGGCTAGTGGCCCATCGGCCCCTAAAGGGGTCAAGACTAACCGATAAGGTTGGATTCGCGTGGGCAATGGTTGGCCGTATGCTGGTCAGGGTTCCTTCGGCTTCCCAGCGGGTGAGCTACATTGTTATTAGCTCGGGTGGCGGCCTGCTGAGTCATTGGAGTGTTGAAAAGTCACTCGGCTTCACCAGTAATTGCACGAGGACCCGCTTCCGACTGTAAACTGGTAGCCTTGCATATGCTCGCCGCGATGTTCGGGCGTATCCTGATCCCGGACCTAATGGTGGTCGTGTTGTTTAAGGCTACATAGCTAGGCACAGCACGTAAAATCTCTGACATTAATCTGTGCTGACTCGACAGCACGTGGGCAGACCTATGTACAGTGTATTTTTCCAACATATGGTGGAGCAAGGGCTGTCCGCCCAGCTGACCTTTTTCTTCTTGCGGTCAGCTGGACTGATGTCCGAAACCGAAGGGTTTATCTGCGCCTGCCAGGACGGAGCTTTCAACACCCTGGTCTATCGCAGTCGCTTTATGGATCAGACTCTAGTGCATCTACTGTCTATATCCATCGCCATAACGCGGGCTTAAGGGTGTTGTATGACCATCTACGGCACTCTTATGGCATAGACCGGGAGCCCATGCCCCCTTACTTACCGGGAGATATTGAGTTCGTTGTCGTGGGCGAGACGTGCAAGAGTTATTGGAACTTCTTTTTCGCGACCATCGGGCCGCTTGAAGCGACTAAGCCTGGTGTTGTTTTCTTCTATTTCAGCGACAAGACGATACACGTCATTGAGTTCTCAGTACTCATTCTCCCCGGCTGAGGTAAACGTACCGCAAAAGGAAAAGGAGAAACGGCTCAAGTATCAACTTCTCCTGACCGAGCTACGTCGACTGCACCGGGGATTTGGGGTGACTCTCGTTGTCCTCATCGTCGGCGCGCTTGGGGGGACGAAGGAGTCTTTTGTGTCAGGCCTCGCTGGTATACCGGTTTGCAAACTTAGTGTCCGATTGCGAGCGGGTCGGATACAGAAGGCGGTCATATTCGAATCCCTCCATTTACTCAGGCAACACGATTGTGCACTACGGTAGCCGCTCACCCTCTGGCTTGAGAGAACGACTATCGCAGAGCGATATTTGATTATTTCTCACGTTTTTTTACTGGACGGCAGCCGAGATGGTGTCAGAACCCTCGAGTGTCGCCCAACATTATTATTCCGGTCTAGATTAAGACCGAGTCTAACCCCTGGGGGTAGGTGAATGTTTCCCAGTGCAAGCTGAGGAAGTGCGTTGCCCAGAGCAATAAAACCTATTATACCATTAAAAAAAAGAATATAATAGTAATAAAGATAAAGATTAAGGCCAATGTGTGCGTCAATACGGTCGATAATGCTCGCTTTATACAGGGTGTCCAATAGGAAGTTGCTGAAACTAATCGACTGTCTTTTAAAAACACGTGCACAGAATCAGAAAAGCCAAATTGCTTTGAATAGAGGAAACCCTGCAGTTTTAAACGCACATAAATAAAACCCAGTCAAATATTTTTTATGTCAATTTATTACATCTTATAAAAATAACGAAAAAGTACAGTGATTAATGATAGATATTTTCGAAGTGCGAACCGTTAGATTGTGCACGAAAATCAATTCTCTTTTGAAAACTGTGAAAAACTGTGTCCAACATATCGTTCGTAATGCCGCAAACCACTTCCTGGATGGCCGCGATCAGTTCTTCTACTGTGCTGGGGTTTTCAGCGTAACAATGATCTTTAATGTAACCCCACAAGAAAAAATCGCAAGGGTTCAGGTCCGGTGAGTACGGAGGCCATTCTAGTCTGCCTCGAGCAAATTTATGGTACCCCAGACCGATTACTCGAGTCCCATATACGCGATGAATAGCTTCAAACACCTCATGAGTCCGGTGCGGCGTCGCTCCATCTTGCATGAAGTAAACATTTTTAACCAGTCCCCGCTTTTTTGCATGAGGGAAGAATTCCGTTTCCAAAAGCTGTGTGTAACTCTCTCCTGTTACCGTAGATTCCAAGAATTGCAAATAAATTCCTTTTACTGAAATCGCTGCCCATGCCGTTACTTTCTGTGGATGAAGGGACTTCGCTAGCGATATGTTGGGATTTTCCGTTCCCCAAAACCGGTAATTTTGCTTGTTTACATACCCATTCATCCAAAAATGTGCTTCATCGGAATTAATAATCAATTTCTCATTAAATTCTTCGGCTTCAAACATTCCCGTAATAGTGTTACAAAATTCGATGCGTTGAGTCATGGCATGTTCAGTTAACAATTGGTGAGTGCTTATTTTATACGGATGAAACTTTAAAAAGTATTTCAAAATGTTGTGTAATGATGATTTGGTTATTTTTAATGCTTGAGCAGCTTTCCCAATCGAATCATGTGGATTTTGTTTGAAATAATTCTCAACTTCGTTGATCTTTAATTGAAACATTGAATTCAAAACACAAGTTGTGTGATAGATGAATATGAATAAATATTAAATGTTTACCTTTTCAGAGTGTTTTCGCTGGCAACTCTATGACTTCCAAACTTAGTACGAAACCCTCTATACGCACTACTATAAATTTTTCCCCTCGAGAAGAAGCACTCAATAAGATATACTTTTTCTTCCGTGCTGAGCTCACTCATTTTGATGCGCGCGTACTTGCTTCAACCACGGCTGGAATAAAACTGCGGGGCCTCAGGTATGCGCCTTAGAAAAAGGGACCCCTATTGAATTCATGGAGGGAAGAGACACTTATTTAGTTTTAGCAACTTCCTATTGGACACCCTGTACATATGTGAAACATCGACGAAAACTGCCAATTTACATAGGTGAAACATCGACGAAAACTGCCAATTGTGGCAATATCAGTATTGTTAAATGTTTTTCTTCGGATATATACGGGGCTACTGGTTGTTGGTCACGATCTTGTAGATGGCTCGTAGAACATGTTTTCCACTATCAAATAACCCAGTAATGCTTTATGCAAAATTGAAGCATTTTCGAGATATTTTTTTTAAGTGAGGGGTAGGCAGCTTTAAAAATTAATTTAATGAAGTACTGTTGTATGGAATTAGTTTTTTAAATTATTTGTAGTTTGAGGGCACAGTAACAAAGAATTATCAACAGTCAAGTAAGAATAATTATTTGACTTGCAGCATTTTGGACCCCTAATAAAGAAGTGTTTGCATATTATTTTTATTTTATAGTCGATAAGTCTTTGTTATTGTGTCCTCAAACTACAAATAATTTTAAAAAATTGATTTCATACAACAGTACTTTTTTCGATTAATTTTTTAAGTTGCTTACCCATCACTTAAAAAAGTTATATCTCGAAAGTGGTTCACTTTTGCATGAAGCATTACTGGGTTATTTGATTCCGGAAAACGTATCCTACAATCCATTCATGGGATCGTGACCAATTACAATAATCAGTTGCCCTGTATATATATTTATTCCGTTTCAAAAAGATATGAAATCTCCCTAAAAAGTAATAAAAAGTGCTCTTGAAAACATTATCGGTTCTTTCACTACCCACAAAATTCAAATTGAACTTGAAATATTTTTTGTTCTATTTCAAACAATGGTTTTTTTAAAATTATTACTTTTCCAATTTGAACGTACAAAAGAAGTGAAATCACTTTTTATGAAAAAGCGAGGCATGTTTTGAGAAATGTACACAAAATTGTCAAATCCTAGAAATAATATTTTTCTCGATATTTCATCTCAAAAAACCATACTACTATCATAATAAAAAAAATCAACTCACGAATATATAAAAGTACAACGTATGGATCACAACAAGTACTCTGGAAATGCTGTGCAACGATTTAGCGTGCATGGTTAACAACAAAAGCTTGACGAAGGATGTCGCTTTCTCAACAACTTGACTATTAGGCTAAAACATAAATTCACGCATTTTATTATGTAAGTGCAAACCAAGTTTCTGATTCCACAAAGTATAAATCAAATCAGTGACGTACCCCTTCACCACACGGCTCTTGTAATCTCATTTTATTTGCATCATTTGAAAAGTTATGACGAAGTATTCACTTTGTACTTTATTGCAGAACCACCATACATCTCATGATATCTATGGCGACGTGTAAATTTCGGTGTAATGGATATAGTTTTGGCAGACTGAAGGTTTAAATTACGGTGCGCCCCGCTTGGTGGTGGAAAAGAAATATCGATATTGCTCTCGGTACCTATGGCCTCATTTACGATAGTCGGTCCAAGCACAGTCGAACATCTCATTCCTAATAATCCTGATATACCTGATACGTTAACTAATGTGATGATATAATTTGAAATAATCGAAGTTGATAAATGGTTACAAAAGTTGCTTATGCAAGCAGTAGGAACGGTTCTGTAACAAAATTTTGTATCTTGCCGAACTTTTTTCTTAACCAAGTCGTTCTTAACCAAGGCAATTTCTTGCCAAGTAGTTGCACAGCATTTCCACCTAGTAAGAAATTTGGCGACTACACGTTGGCAACACCACGCCAAGCAACAGCAAGTTGTGACGGAAAAATGGCATCCTTTTCCGCCGCATTAAGCTGTGTTCGAACAGCACAGCATTGTGCATCCTCGTGTGAATGCTGGTGTCAGTATTGCAGTACGAAAATACAGAATATTGGCGGTACATTTGGAGCACGTTCATTGCAGGGTCATTGCAGCATTGCGACAGAAAATTTGGAATGCGTTATTTCGGCAAGCTGAGAGCACATTGGAGGTACGCTGTGACGCTCCATTGCCGGCAGAAAGGCGGCACGTTATCGCGGCATTGGGACGGAAAATTTGGAATACGCCATTCGGCAAGGTGAGGGCACATTGGCGGCATGCTGTGACGTTCCGCTGCCAACATATTTAGAACACACCCTAACGCTCTTTCGTCGGCACAAACGAGGCCCGCTATTGCGTTGTGACCGGCTAAATGGTGTTTTGCATTACCGGTAGCTGGACGGGTGGGAATAAAAAGAGGGCAAAATAAGTCATTTTTCCTCTTTTAAGGCGTAGTCCTCAGTATGACTGAGGACTACGCATGATGCCCGTAATTATTTTTTTCCGAAAGTACGAGGCTAACCACTCGACCATCCAACTGGTTCAACTTATATAACTAATTTGAAGATCATGACATTTGTCGTAGCGAATCTGCCTATGGTTATAATCATGTACCTTGTTTTTGCCGGCAATGGAACGTCACAGCGTGCTGCCAATGTGCCCTAATTTTTCCGGAATAACGTATTCCAAATTTTCCGTCTCAATGCCGCAATAACTTGCCTCATTTTCACCGGCAACGCAGCGTCATAGCGTGATGCATTTATGACTGAAACGCGATATAAAGATATCACTCCAAATCTGGAGCTTGCCGCATGAGTACCGTTGTTGCAGCAGGTCATTGTTGCGCATATACCCTGCTGCAAATTTCCGTACGGGTTTTAGTGCGGGAATGTGTGGGAAAGCATGGGACAGCCAAGGAAAGTGTGGAATCCCGTACGGTTTCCTGTACAGGATGGACATTCCTGTACAGGAACCTGCATGGGAACCTGTGTGGGGCAACGTGGGAAGCTGAATCCTGTACGGGATCCTGTACGGGAGAACGCAGGAAATAAATTCCTGCACAGGAACCTGCATGGGAACCGGTGTGGAGCAACGTGGGGTGCTGAATCCTGTATGGGATCCTGTACGGGAGAATGCAGAAAATAAATTCCTGTATAGGAACCTATATGGGAACCTGTGTGGGGCAATGTGGGTAGCTTAATTTTTGAGACAGCGCTTAATAAGCTAATCACGATTGAATCAAAACAAATGTGTAACTTCTAATTTTTTCATTTGCATCTACACTTTCGTGAGAAAATAAATCATTAATCACTATTGTCAACGTTTTTTTGAAAATGTTTTATCTCACGTCAAAAGTATTGTTTTTGAACGTGGGTCCCGGCCTCGCAAAATGGCGTGAAATATTTAATACACAGTTCTTAGTTAAACTTAATTAAACGCAATATCTTAATGTTTTTTTATTAAACTTTTTTTTATTATGTTATCATTTTACGTCTTACAAAAATGTGTTTACAGAAAATTGCAATAATATTATATGATTAATTTACTATTACAATGGCTATTAATAGAAATACAAGTGCGTTAGCTGTGCAATATATTCATCCTCGTGTCCCTTAGTGTGGAAACACACCCTAAAAATGTTGGCAGTGGGGACTGCAATTACATTTCTCTCTATCTCAACAATTTTTCGTAACACCGAAATACGGATTCCTATATGGGAAAACGTGGTGTTTTCCCTTTACGAAAACACCACGTAGGATCCCGTATACGAACCGGTACGGGACACCACGTGGGATCCCGTATGGGTTCCCTTATAGTGACCCGTACGGGTTCCTGTATGGGAACCCGTACATATAGTGACCCGTACGGGCTCCTGTATGGGAACCCGTACGGGTTCCCTGTATGAAAACACCACGTGGGATCCCGTGTGGGATCCCGTACAGGTTCCTGTGTGGGAATTTGCAGCAGGGTATGCTGCAAACTTGCCGTCTTGGCATCACACATTTATTTCGCCAAACCACGCACTGTGGCGCGAATTTGCAGCTTAATGCGGAAGCAAAAGACAGCATATTGGTGTCACGGTGTGCCGCTGTATGCTGGCTTCTTGCCGCTATAATGCTGACATGTGAATTTTCACAGCACGTTTGTCTATCAGGGCAGTGTACTTGTTGTCATACATACATTGTACTTTTATATAATCGTGATTCAATTTTTTAATTATAATTGTAATATGATTTTGAGCATTGAAAATTGAAAGCATAGTTAGCAGGATGCCACACGAAATCAACGCTACCCCCACTCCACTGCCACTGTGTCGTAGTAGAGTGGGGAGAGAGAGAAAGACGGAGAGAGAGAGAGAGAGAGAGAGAGAGAGATTGATTGATTGATTGATTGATTGATTGGTTGATTGGTATATTTATTATGCTCTAGTTAATACTTTTGGGCAAAATTAAAAGCGCAAAGAAAATCATACAGAATAAACAAAATAGCATACAATGATATAAAATAATACAAAATAGTGTAATAATCCGAAATAATGCTAAATAAGCACAAGGAAAATAATACGATATAAACACAATGTTGTACAGAAATATTAACTGATACCTAATAATACATGATGATACTTATGCAAAATAATACTAAATCATGGAAAATAACATAAAATAGAATAAAATAAAAATAATAGTAAAATAATAGTAAAATGCACTAGCGCTGCGTAATGTTAACTAATATATGATTATACAAAAATGTATCATTTTTTAGTAGCGGTAATTTCATGTTGTACTACAAAATAATGAATTATAATATGATGATAAAATAAAGATTATAACAATAATAATGGGAACATGCGAAAAAGGGTAACGCCGCAGAAGATTTACGATACCAGTACAAGTTTAGCGTATTAAATCAGATCTGATGCCGTCTTCATGCTTGGCATGTCTTGTCAAACTAAGTTTCATCCAGACTGAATAGATGAGCAAAGAGTCGTTCTTTGAAAACTTGCAGAGATGGTGACGAGGTAATTTCTCTCGACAATGAATTCCAAAAATATATCGCAGAAACGTAAAAAGAGTTTTGGTAGGTAGCTGTTCGGCATATCGGTATGACAAAGTCGTTGGGTACAATTAAACCGCGTGTAAATCTTTCGGCCTCCGCTGGACGTACGAATAATTCTCTTAGATAGTGAGGAGCATCACCATGATATATCTTATAAACTTGGATACCTAAAAAGCGTAATTAATTCGTCTGATATCATGAAATGAAGCCATGTTTCAGAAATGCTGATGATATGAAACAATTTTTCGGAAAGAAGTGCTTCAACAAGGTGGAGGTGGGCAACCAAGGAATTTGCATTAAATTGTGCGATGTTTAATAAGTTTGACCTTTGTGACACAGTAATATTAGCGACTTCCTTGGTAGGCCCATCCTTAACTGAAGGAAGTCACATTCAGGGTTGCGAAATTTGTAATGAAAAAGTAATGCATTAGTCATTACTCGCATTAGTCGCAAAGTCGCATTACTCGCAATTCTCGCAAAACTCGCATTAGTCGCAAAATATAATGTAATGAGTAATGGAATTTGTTTAAACTACAAAATCCAATGTAATGAATAACGGAAATTGTTTACATTACAAAGTGTAATGTGATGAGTAATGGAAATTTGGATGGATTGATTGATTGATTGATTGATTGATTGATTGATTGATTGATTGATTGATTGATTGATTGATGGATGGATGGATGGATGGATGGATGGATGGATGGATGGATGGACGGACGGATGGATAGATGGATGGATGGATGGACGGACGGACGGACGGACGGACGGACGGACGGACACCGTATCTGGAGTACCGACCGATACAGAACTTCCACCGATCCTGATCGTCAAGAGGATTTTGGAGGTCCTTGGAGTATCTGAGCTTACCGCTCATATACTCTAGGCTCGTAAGCTTTTAAGGAGAGATTTGGTTTCGTCGGATGGATCTCGCTCACACATAAGCGCTTCGTACGTCGTCCGTCTCACAACGTCTTCCGTTCGCGAGTCTATTCTGATTTTAAAAAAACGAGAAAAGGGCCGTCTCACATGGAAGGAGATTAACATGGAGTGTATCGAAGCTTTCGAAAATCGACAAATTTACGTGAATGAGATGTTGCCGAGTGCCTCGTACAATCTCCTTCGTCTCACGAGGAAGAAGGCAAGAGCGTGTAGGTTCAGAAATGTATGGGTAAAAGGCGGAGTTATCTTTGTGCGAAAGGACGATGGTCAGCCAAAGGCGAAAATAAATTCTCGGGATGATTTGTTAAAACTGGCATGACCATCCTCGTTGCAGGAAAAGTGGAAATGTCATATCGCATCAGGTAAAACTCGACACGAACAAACCTAGTCAATCTCTCTCTCCCTCCCTCCCTCTCCCTCTCTCTCTCTCTCTCTCTCTGTCTCTGTCTCTGTCTCTGTCTCTGTCTCGGTCTCTGTCTCTGTCTCTCTCTCTCTCCCTCTCCCTCTCCCTCTCCCTCTCCCTGTCAACGCGAGAAAGTAATGTAAAAATTCCATCACTCATTACTTTATATTTTGTAATGTAAAAAAATTCCATTACTCATTACATTGGATTTTGTAATGTAAAAAAATGCCATTACCCATTACATTGTAATGGGCAATGGATTTTTTTACATTACAAAATCGAATGTAATGGGTAATAAAAATTTTTTACATTACAAAATATAAAGTAATGGGTAATGGAATTTTTTACATTACAAAATCCAATGTAATGAGTAATGGAATTTTTTACATTACAAAATGTTAAGTAATGGGTAATGGAAATTTTTTACATTAAAAAATATAAAGTAATGGGTAATTAAATTTTTTACATTACAAAATCCAATGTAATGGGTAATCGACATTTTTTACATTACAAAATCCAATGTAATGAGTAATGGAATTTTTTTACATTACAAAATGTAAAGTATTGAGTAATGAAAACGGTAATGCATTACAAAAAGTAATGCATTATTTGCAACCCTGGTCACATTATGCGATCTAAATCCGCCTGAGAGCTAATTTCAAATGCCTGTGCTCCTTCAGTCTTACGTGCTCTTATTATGCACGATTGTACACAAATAAATTTGAAATTTGCCGTGGCTGCCTTAGCTTTGGCTTGACCTAGTAGTTGGTACATGCCCGCTGGCAGAAATTCGTTGACGTATATTTTACCAGGTTGGTCGATTCCAAGCACGTCACGAATGAGTAACTCCCGTTTCTCGCGTTTTTTCGATAAAATGTGATCTCTGACCGCAGGGGATTTCAATGTTAGAAGTAATGTTTTTAGTGTCCTTGTGCCCGATGATCCCTGCCTTCCATCACCAATGCTTGACGATCCTCTACGCGTCTGAACCCTGATGTTCAATACATAATTAACCAATTCCGGAATGCCGAGCGCAGTGAATATTTTTAGAACCATTTGTTGCATCTCATTTGTATCTGAGTCAGAGAGCGGAATATTTGATAGTGTTGCTTCGGCCGATGAAAGTGCCCTATTTGCTACTGCTGCCGCGCGAGATTGTTCCAGTTCTCGGAGAATTTGAGCATTGCTTGCCTGAAGGCTAGCTATCACATCGTCATGCTTTTCCACTTTACTTATAAGTTCTGGCAAGCAACTCAACTTCCTCGCGATATCATCGTTCACACTAGTCTGTCGCGTTATAAGCTGCGATAGATTCTTATTTGTTTCATTAGTTTCCTTCATGATACGTAACATCTCGACAATTGTTGCTTCGTCCATATTGCTCGTTGCATGACTGAGCCTACGAGAATTTTCGGACTTTTCAGAATTTACAGAGCCCGCCGCAACTTCGGATTTATTAGTCGTACTATGATTTTTTCGCTATTAATATTGATCGTTTGATTATAGAAGAAAGCTGACTCTACGGATGAAAACGAGTTGGAATTCTCTACTGTGCTCGCTGATATAGATAGGTTAAGATTTTTCTGACAACAACTGCTCGCAGAACGGTATTTTAAATAGGCGGCGCAACAGCCAGGATGAAAAGTATGTCCACAATCAATGCAGGATAGAGCGGTGCCTGCTATACCACGTGTGCACTTGAAACAGAGGTGCGACATATATGCTTAAATAGCTGAGCCTTAATACTACGAATTGTTCTTCGATGATAATATCGTATCGAACGCTAGCCTTATCGACCAGTTAACCGTCGATGAGATGATCTATAGTGTATTGGTGCGTCTACAACGAACCTTCGAGCTCCGATAAACGAGCGCTCCGTAATGATCAGTTGCTGTTGATATCATGGAGCCAACGTAAACAAGGTGATGTGGGCCGCGTTTCATGCTTGCAGATCGGTGATTAGTGGTGGTGTAACTCGCGTTCCGCGCGTGTGCGTCATGTAAGTGTGGCTACAGATGTTGAGACGCGCATGCGCTCAACGCAGTGATGATGAGTAGACATGCGAAAATGGCCATCTCGAATGAAAATTTTCTCGCCAAAATTGTGGACAGCGAATAGTGGCTAATGATCCCTTAGGTTCAGCAAGACGATGAAGTGTAGTGGTGTAAAGCAATAAGATAGCGTGCTTTGCGTCTGTAAAAATAATTCCCGCAGGCAGAAACCAGCAGAAGCAGGCGCAAAAAAACGGAGCGAAGTGACAACGGACGGAGAGAGAGAGTGAGAGAGTTAGAGAGAGAGAGAGAGAGAGAGAGAGGGAGAGAGAGAGAGAGAGCGAGAGAGGGAGGGAGGGAGAGAGACAGAGACAGAGAGAGAGAGAGAGAGAAGCTTCTCACAGACAGGAACGCGAACAAAATCGATTCTAAATTTTTGTAAGCTTTTTCACACGAAATTATATATCCCATTCGTACTTACCCGAACCCGTACCAACACCATGACGAGCCAGCAAGGAGTGTGTAGGCATGTTTTTACTACTGTGTTTGTTGTTATAATTTTGTTTTATTATTAATATTTGATAATTAATCAAAACCAACTGATATTATTTACATTTGCCTGTTTTTGTATGACCCGTAATGTCTAATTACATTTTCAATGGTATGAAATAGTTGCACTTTATGTAATATCTGGAGATTTTTTAGATAAAATATTGAGAAAAACGTTGTTTGGGTTTGACAATTTTGGGTTGGGATTTGACAATTTTGTGTACATTTCTAAAAACTTGCTTGGCTTTTTTATAAAAATTTATGTAATTTCTGTTGTACGTTTTCAATTGAAAAAGTAATAATAATCTAAATAAAACCATTGTTGGAAATAAAATTAAAAATATTTCGAGTTCAGTTTGAAATTTGTAGATAGTGAAACGACCGATAAAGTTTTCAAGGGAACTTTTCATTACTTGGCGTTTTTTTTACTTGGTCAAGTTTTTTAGGGAGTATTATTTATCTCTGAGAAATCATTGTTTGAGATTTGCAGCTATATTTCTCGCACTTGGATGGCATGCGGTACTTCTTCTAGTTCGCTTTAACGCAAAAAGAGAGCTGTACGACGTGACATATGAGTGCGAGAGGGATATCTAAAATTTCAGACAGATTTGTCAGAGCTGAATAATATTCATGGCAAAAGAAAATCTTCCGTGAATTCCACAGGGCATGGCGTTACCTCTTTCCTAAAACATGTAACCATCCATGAGAAAGCTCTGTCAAAAAATGTATGAGATTATGTTAACCTTGTGCTCTCACAAACTTGAAGGAGTGTGTATATCGAATTCACTATCTCCTCAATAAGAAACGTAAAAATTTAAAGCATAAAGAAACAAAAATTGTTCGCAGTATTGCTTTTTTTATTCATACTTTATTTTGCAAGTCCTAGGCAACATTTTTTAAATAAATGTAGAGATTATTTTCAAACTTCAATAAAAATGTCTGTCCCTCAAGCGTCGGTCTGTGTTTGACAGTTCTTATCGGCTTCGTTTCCCGTTTCACCGATGGTATTTTGAAACCACATCATCCAATTGCTGACGCAGTGACCGGTAAAATGATGATCCTGTTTTTGCAGCTGCTCTTGCGATTGTTGTTCTCTATCAGTATTGTTGAATTCATCAAAATTCATCATCGTCCGCAATTCGACGAGATTTCGTATCCGATCACCGCCATGTTGCATTCTCAATTCTCTCTTTCTAAGTGCATCCTTGAGCAACCTAACGCGACGTTCCTCGTCGCTCTCTATAGCCGACCTTGTGAATCTCATTTCTCTTGCCCTAGTCGCATCCTTCTCCAATCTCGATTGTCTATCGTCCTCAGTCTCGTTCGCGTACTGATTCAATCTTGACTCGCGTCTTCTCGACGATTCGCGATTCAAGCGGTCGCGTCTTTCTTCCGGTGTCTCGTTTGCATAAATCGTCAATCTTTTCAACCGACGACGCTCGGCCTCGCGGTCGAGACGTTTTCGTCTCTCGTCCGACGTCTCGTTGTACATTCTGTATTCGCGTTTTCTCGCCGCTTCGTTATCCAATCTTTTTCTACGTTTTTCCGGTGTCTCGTAATACATCGTCGTCTCACGCTGCCTCCGGTCTTCCTTCGACAATCTTTTGATTCTCCCGGCTGTGTACAACCTTGTTCCGTTCTCCGTCATGCACTCTGCTCGCTTTGGCGTACATTGGCGCGTGCTTCTTCTCCTTGTCTCATTCTCCTTCGTCGCGTCAAGCTTCGTCACTTTTCGCGGCAATGAGCCTTCTCTCGTGTGGCCTTTTGCGCGAAATTTTGGATAATTTTCACGCAAATCTTCTTGACTAACGTGCGGTGACGAGTTGGCAGTCAGATCTTCCACCTTGTTTTTTATGCTCAGGCTTAATCCGAGTATGTCCTTTGGTATGACGGCCGCACTAACATTGTTAATATTTACCGTATTTTTCGCGTTTTTTATGAATATCTCAGGCCTCGTACGCCCGTCCGATTCTTCGTTGGGACTCTTTTGTTTCTCAACACCGTTGGCGAGCAAATCCCCAGCTATCCAAACTCGACCTCTGTTCTTATCGCTCCTCAATGGATCGCTCCTGCATTCGACCTTGTAGTCAGCGAGTCTCAGATCAGCCTGAGATATTTCCATCTGACCCGGAGGCTAACTGTGGTCAGCGGGCTCTGCAATTTTGACCGTGTAGCCAAATTAGTAAGCAAAAAGACACCTGCGATGTCTTCGACATATTAGCATCTGAATTACTGATTGTGTTCGAACATTTAGGTTTGTTTGGGTTTTTATTTTCGATATTTTTATGACATTCAGATTTTTATGACATTTTGGGAAGATCAAAAGAAAATTCAATCAGTACATGATCGAAACAACACTGACGAGAGTATTTGCATTGTGTTCAAGTTCTTTGAAATTGTCCAAGACATACGTAAGAAATATAGTCCTACTCTGTTAGGGTTCCATAGTCGAACAAGGAATTTTTATAACTTCGGGTCCATCTGTCCATCACAGCCTCACGGTTTCTCCAGTTTTAAACGTATATGGATGTTATAAGTAGATGTTTAAGATGCGAATCTCACTTAATATGTAGCATAATCTTGAAAATAAAATTTTTCGTATTTTACCTTTATATGTAAAATAGATGCAATATGTCTTTTTTGTTCACCCCATCCAGGGAGTGGTCATTGGACAGGATTAAAAAATGGAATTAAGATTCCATTTGCCATTTTTTTCGTTTCAAGCCACGTTTGCAAAATATCAAGCTTTAAAGTGATGTGCCCCCTAAAGTGATGTAAAAGCCCCCTTCCCCCCTGCCATCACCCACTAATTTTTTTAACTGTTGATGTAAAAAATCTGAAAAAATTCTAGTTACTAGCATTTGATTAGGAACAGAGATTTCTCACAGTTTCTACTGTGTCTCACAGAGTTGGGAAATAAAAAATTTCGTATTTTTTCGTTATATGTAAAATATATGCAATATTTGTTTGTGTTCCCCCCATCGAGCAGATGGGCATTGGACAGGATTAAAATAAATGACATTAAGATTCCAATTACCATCTTTTGGTTCAAGCCACGTTTGCGAAATATCCAGCTTTAGAGTGATATGAAAGCCCCATTCCCCCCTGCCGCCACCTTCTAATTCTTGCAACGGTTGATGTAAAAAATCTGAAAAAATTCTAGTTGCTAGCATTTCATTAGGAACTGAGGTTTCTCACAGTTCCTACTCAGCTCTACATAGAAGGATTATCTATTAAAATGATTTTGGTCAGGTACCATCAACAAATTCCAAATGTTGTGTGTTCGAAGCCTCAGTAATATAATAAAAAAACATCAAACAAAAGGTCCCCCACCCTCCTTTAAGCTGCCTGTACGACAAGGATATCATAAGTGCGTTTTATATAGGAAATAAGTATCCAACAAATTATAGTGGTACAACGTATACAATAATGATAACTGCATATTAGCCAAACATTCAATTTTAAAATGCTCACACAAACAAATAAGTACGGAACCTAACATTTAGCATGTTCCAACATACGCTCTGTAGGTTGTTATACTCAATTGCTGAATATTATGAATTTATCTTAAGCGGTCTGCATAAGGTTGACATTTTTAAAGTAGGATTATTTATTTACCATATAGTTATATAGCCCAGTCTTGAATACAATTCGCAACAAAGATTTTGTAAAAACTCCAAAAATTGACAGAGCTGTGAGGATTTTTAGAAAGGGTCCGATTGGCAAGTGCCCTACAGCAAACTGCCCAGTAACCTTTTCTTTTTGTCTTTTTCAGTTCAGACCGACCATAGTTTATGACATTTTGTATCATATGATTTGATGAGTTTTTTATATGTTTATCCGTTTGTTATAACAAACGATTAGAGTTGTTTTTTTTAATCAAACTTTTTTTCTACATCTTGCCATTTTCATAATTCTCAAAATTCAAAAAGATATCCGTTCATATGAATCTTTTATTATGATACTAAAAGTCCTTTTTTTTGCATTTCAGATAACCCTAGTTGCCAGAAACACCTATACCGATTGGTCATGCATCAGCAGCGAAACTTTCTTCACATAATAATAACTTTATTGTTTATCGATATTTTTCAATAGACAAAATCAAACTCGCCAAGACTATGTATTAATTGTGCGTAAAATCCCCGCCTCGTTATCCGATTACGCTCATTAGGAAAAATATTGAAAATCAATTTTTTTTGTACCCCAAGCTTGTGCCTATCAATCTTTCATTAACATGGAATTTTAACATGGAAAAATCAGAACCGAACGTAAGAGGGACTATCTTTCGCGTTGAAAAGCGTAACAAAAAAGATTTTCACGGTAATTTATTGATTACAAACGTAAAATTTCACCGATCGTTAGAACGAAGGATGGTGAGAAATGTTCACCTGCTTGCCGTCTGCTATGGTGACAGCTAATTGTATCGAGCTGTCATTTTAATTTTTTAAGCCGAGACGTTATTGGTGTTACCGTTACGTCATTCTGCATTGTCGAATTTATTTCGCAGTACTTAACTTTTATTCGTTAGTTCCGCATTTTCGATGATACGACTATATCTGTCGAACCCGACAATTCACAGGCAAAGCATTAATTAGAGCGAGTCGATTGAGTTTATCAAGTTTTCTTTTTCTACAACCTGATGTATTGGCGCTGGATGCTGCGCCCATGGAGGCTAGCATGGAGACTAAACCAAAGAACAGATCAGGGTGGCTAGAGTGGGAGGAGTCCGATCTCTTATGGAGAGACTTGAAAAAAGTGGCTACAAAAATGTGGTCAAACATGGATGGCGCCACTATTGCTAAGACCTCGAGAAGTGAGCTGCGTGTGACCGAGACGGAACAAGTAAATAATGAGAAGTGAGCTGTGCATAAGGCAGCATTATACTTGAGAAGTAGGCTGCGTGCGAGAGAGATGCAAAATGATATATAGCCAGATCGCGAGCAAAAGTTACCCCCTCTCTAGCCTCTTACGCGCCCATCACACAATCTTAGTAGCGCGTGTCCGTGAGCGAGCGACGCTCGGACATCTTCGGAAAGAGCTGAGCGCGCCGAAGTTTCCCGACCGCGCCTTCGGCAGCAGAGATTAGTAGGGAGATACACAACGCTCCCCTTTTCGGCGTGCCTCGTAAATGGCGCTAAATCGCGGCGGCGAGTTCTGGAGTATGATTTCGTGATCATCGCCTCTGTCGAGGTTGCAGATTCCCTTGTAGCCGCGCGAGTCCGTGATCACCGCTCAAGTACCTCATCAAAGTTAGCCCCCTCACTTTGACTAATCGAACTTTTTTTTACGAATCGTTTGGTGGTCGTTTGGTAGCGTTTGGTAAACCATTCAAATCGTTTGGTAGTCTTCCGTTTTTCGAAAAATCGATAATCAAAAATTGGGCAGTAAGTTAGCCCCCCCACTTTGACTAATCGAACTTTTTTTTTTACGAATCGTTTGGTGGTCGTTTGGTAAACCATTGAAATCGTTTGGTAGTTCTCCGTTTTTCGAAAAATCGATAATCAAAAATTGGGCAGTAAGTTGGCCCCCCCCCCACTTTGACTAAACGAACTTTTTTTTTACGAATCGTTTGGTGGTCGTTTGGTAGCGTTTGGTAAACCATTCAAATCGTTTGGTAGTTTCACGTTCTTTCGGAAAATCAATAAGAAAATTCCGATCCATGAGATAGGACGATGGGCAGCGGAAAAAGACTCGATAACCAACGCCATCTGTCGCAAAAACGTCATATATTATCACGACCAATCACAGCTCTCTATTCCTGAACGCACGTATTTTGTGTTATCGTATTTGAATGATCGACTACCACCGAATAGAATACCAAACGCTACCGGATGTTTTTCCATCAATCGCGGCCCATTAGAACGTAATCAGACAAAAAATAACGAGTGAATCTACGCTAATATATAATTCTGTCAGTGCGGCTCATGGCGACCAATCCCAGCGCTCCATTTCCGATTCGCTGTATTTTGCGTTGGCGTTATTGATTGATCGACTACCAAACGACCTGAATGGAATACCAAACGTTATGCTTTCTTTTTCTATCTCATCACAATGAATTAGCCACAAAATAATGGGTGAATTTTTGTGAGAAATTCCTTTTTTCGCTGCGGCTTCTAACGACCAATTGCGGCTCGCCATGAACAACTGAACGGTGAGCTGTGATTGGTCGCCACAAGTCGCGCCGGACGAAGAAACTATGTACGCACGCATGACTACTAAACGATTCGCGGATGAAAGCTTGATTAGTCAAAGTGAAGGGAAAGGGTGCTAAATTGTGAACCGATTTATTAATCTAAAAAAATAACGGGTGAATTTGCGTTAATCAGTCGTTCTAGGACTACGGCTTCTGGCAACTAATCAGAACCGTCCACTAAGGATGCACATGTATTTTGCGTTTTCATAATTTAGCGATCGACTACCAAACGTCCTGAATATAATATCAAACGCAATTAGATGTTTTTCTATCAATTAAGTCTTTCCACAATAAAATTAGCCACAAAATAATGGGTCAATTTTCGTTAGAAATTCCTTTTTCCGCTGCGGCTTCTGGCGACCAATCACAGCTCGCCGTTCACGATACACACGTATTTCTGGTTGGCGCAATCTAGTGATCGACTACCAATCGTTCCAAATTGAATACCAAAAGCTTCCGGGAGTTTTTCTATAAATCAAGACTCATTGAAGGGAAATCAGACAAGAGATAGCGAGTGCATCAGTGTTTTACAATTTTGCTCTTTGGTTGGACCTTCAGTGACCAATCGCAGTCCTCTAATCAAGACGCCGGATATCCGTTCTTGGTTCGGTTATGACTTTGGATCCTGATCTGTCAGCTGAGGCGTAACATTTTTTTAATTCGTGACCTCATTTGGAAATAATTATTTAATTGAAGTGTGCGCAAACTTATTACTAATAAAGAATCAAATCAAAGGAACTCAACAGAAAGTCACAGAAGAGAGATGACCCAACGATGGGCCGCCTGGATGGAAGAGCGCTCAAGAGATGGAAGGCTTCGATAGCGGAATGGTCTCAGAGAGGTTTATCGATGCAAAAGCCTTGACAATCTTTGGGTTTGGTTATGAGTTTTTTAAAGCTAGATTCGAGTTCAGTGCTTTGAATGCGTATAAATGTTTCCTCTTTGCAGGCTATGGACTGAACCGTCTGTGTCAAAACTGCATGGACAATGGGATGTCCCAAGCGAAACTGAACGAATATTAGGGTAGAAAGATAGGGTAGAAAAAAGGACCGAACACTTTCGTTGCTTAGATTGGAATTTTTATTCAGATTTTTTTATGACGCGTTTTAAACAGAATTAAACACGTGATATGGACGATGCTCGTCGTAGAGCCAATACTGATAATTCTAGGGAGTGAAAATATACCAATTAAAGCTGCTCGAGCATGTGTTTGTTTTTTTTATTTTTTTTTTCTTCTCTGTACACAGGCAATCCGATACTTAGTTCGGATATGCGATTTAACACGCGTTGCCACGTATGTTAGCGTTCTCACTACCTCCCGGTTAGATTCACGCAAGATCTGCGCGTAGGTCACTTCTATGGAACAGCCGTACTGACGTAATCTTAAAATAGTCCCTCTTAAATCTTAATCTTAAAATCGTTAATCTTAAAACATTAGGAAGGTATGGAACAAAAAAATGATCAACGTGTGGCTCGGTTATTCGCGTTTGCTCGTCAACGATTTGGTCACACTTTGCTTTTGCGATATCTTATAGAGGCTTCTTTTTCGTTTGTTTGTTGGTTTTTTTTCAGCCATAATTACTTAGTAAATTGGGTGTGTTGTAATTGAGTGGTCGTCCCGGTGCTTATCGCGTTCGACGAGAGAAACGTCTTGTTGCCTGCAAGAAAAAGCGACAATGAAAACTAGGTAATAACGCGAGTTGTGTCCGCAGTGTCGGATTAGCCGTACAGCAAGAGTAACAAGGATAACGAATGCCCCTTGAGGGATAATTTGTATCAAAGGCTGAAATACGTAATTTGTAGCCAATAGGATGAGTAGAAACTTCAATGGGTTTGGCTTAAAAAAGAACCCAACTCCCAAAGAACATTGCACTCCGAATTTTAGCCCCGTAAGGGTTGATTTTCCGAAAACACTGAAATACGTCATCCTTAATTCATTAACCAAAAAATCTAAATACGAATTTCCATGGATATAACTTGAAAATGGCCGAATTGTCATAAAAACCTACATAATCTATTGTACCCCTTTAAATGAATTTCGATAATCCCTTTTTAAATGGTGCCTGCATAAGTAAAATCGAATGTTTGCAAAAATCGTGTTGTATATCGTGAATCGAAGGGTCTCATGATAGAATTTGCTATTGGTTGACTCAATCCATCACTGCCTGTGAGAGGCTTATCTGAATTACTCGGTCCAGAAGGCGTCGGTCCGCTGGTGATTCTCCCAATACTTGTCCGCGATGTCGTGCCGTTAAACTTGCTTGTGTCCTCGAAAACCTTGCTGCTGTCCTTCAGCACGTATTTTCGAAAATTCAAATATTACTTTTTCAGCTCCTTGACGCTTCAGCTACTTGAATTCCAATGCGATGCTGCTTATGAAAAGTAGCATGTTTCAGAATTCTCACGAAAACAAGCAAGTTAGATATCACCGCGAAAACTAGCATGTTTTGGCTTCCGGCACGAAAACTACCAGGTTTCGGTTTTCGCCACAACAACCGGCACCCTTCGATATTTAACGCGAAAACTAGCACGTTTCGTCTTTTACCACGAAAAGAAGCAGATTTCGATATTCACCGCGAACATTAACATGTTTCAATAACACGGCAATTGTTTCCCACTTTTCCTCCATGCTTTTTTCACGCCTTGTCTCTATTTTTCACTCCAACTCCTGTGACCCAGCTTTTTTACTGAAAAATAACGAAGTATTTTTTGTTTGCCATTTTGTACCGTTTTATTTTTTGTTCGGATATATATAATACATATTTCATTGCTTGAATTTCCATCTTCTGGACATATGATAAAGTGGCAAGCGAAAAATATCTCGTCGCTTTGGGATAAAAAATGCATTGACAAAAAAATGAAGAAAAAAAATATCGGAAACAATTTCAGTGTACCCAGTTAACAATGACAACTTTTTTGACGATTTTGTGAACTGTATCTACGTTGCCGGTCGAAATGTATAACCTTAAGATGGTACTACTATTTTTCGATGAATGTAGAAAGGCTTGTTTACAGTCAAAGAAAGTACAGACAAGTAAGAAAGTATGTTTATTTTTTCGAGCAAAGCAATGTAAATGCTATCTTTGATATCTTTAAAAAACGGAACAGGGTGTCTAATTTTGACCAGAACTGAAAATGCATGCCATTTAAGGATTTTTAAGGCAAGAAATGGGGATTTTTCCATGACTCTTAGTATGACTTTCTAGCATAGAAGTATACTTAATGATTCTACAGTGCGACCGATTTTCTAAATTTTTATATTTTTATTTTGTTCTTTCAAACAGATGTGTGTTGTATGCCAATAAAAAGTATACGGAATAAACGACGTCACCAAACTGTACAATTCCATATGTAGTAAAAAATGTGAGACGAACATAATTTCAAGATTGCTGTAAAGAAATATATTTCTTTACAGCTATCTTGCTGTAATAGAAAAAAGCTGTAATAGAAAAATATTACATACATTTAGGAACTTCGAATAATATCATCAAGTCGCTTTATACGAATAACAAAGAAAAACTAATATATGTTGAGATAACGCATAATTTTCTTTTACTTTCTTCTATTTTATTTTATATCGATTCGATATTCGTTTCTCTATATGTCGAAGCATCGAGTTGTGATCTATTTCGAAACGTACTTTGAACAAACGAACAAGAAAAATTCTTTAAACTTCGTCCTCCTCCGATTCGGATTCCTCCTCGGCGTCCTGCAGCCACGCGATGAATTTTTTCATTAGATCCAAAAAGAGCATGTTTTCCTTGAGCGAAGGTCTCTCCTTCTACCACTTCAGAATCACTTACTCGGATTCTACGTCCTCTGATGACACAAACAGCCAACGAATACAGCATTAGTTCAATGAGGACGGCGATCGTATTTTCAGTGGTAAAAAACAGCGCAGGATAGAATGCGTACTTTTGTAGAATATCAAAACGATCTTCTGGAAGACTTTCATGGAGTTCATGTTTTCGTAATGAAATTCCTGAACTTTGAGTATAAGAGCGAGCTCAGGTCTGGCAGTGGATGGGAATGCACCGAATAACGGTGCATAGGGTTTTACATGTTTGAGCGCTTGCTCTGCGACCAACTCTTCCTTCTTGTTTCACTCGGCTTGTCCCATCACGATGGACCATATCTGCAGAAAAGTGAAGATATGTATCGTAAATTTCGGATGAGTTCAGGGGGGGGGGGCTATTTTTCTCCATATTCGATGATTACCGGTCCGATGCCTTCGTGCTCGGGAATGCCACACCTAAGCGTAATTTCCTTGAGATCAAGCACGATGTCCTTGATCGGTCGGTTGTCAGCCAAATCGTCTAGCAACAGCTGTTAAAGATCGCGTTTAGCTTCCTGACTCGCTTGAGCCTTGTGGAGCTGGACGATGTCGGTCAATCCGATCGACTCGAACACCGAGCGGAAATGTTCCTCCGATGTCTTGTAAAGTGGCACAAATTCCATTAACCTGCTAACAGTTACACGGCCCAACGATTAGAAACTTTTCTCTCGTGTTCAGGATACAACTGAAATTTTCTTGTTGCTCATTTCTGTAAACACGCAGGATTCGCGTTGCGCTTGATAAGAAAGAACCAAACGTAAGAATAAAAGCAAGCAATGTGTTAATATCGAAGAATTTCCGGGTCTTTTCAGATTAAAGGAAAAACTTGCATTGGCGAAGGCGGATTCGAGAAAAGTTCAATTTCAAAATGGGCTAAGTAAAATTGACAATGCTATACCTTCCCTCCATCCCGCCGCGTTTCGACGCCGTCATCGAACTGGCCGAGCCGTTCTCCGCTTCCACGTTACAAAGACCTCCATGTGAAAGTAAAGGGCCAAGTTGTCCTTGACGAGATGTTTGTTGATGAGAAGCGAGAGGACGGTAGGTGGTACGGAATCTCCTCCTCAAACATCTTCTCCAAGTACTTGTAACGTCGCACCAGTTTTGTGAATACCTGAAGCAACGAAGGATTTTTTTCGAATGAAATTTTAATATTCAATCGTATTATGTAACAGCAATGGGTATCGACTAATTAAAACCTTTCTGTCGGTTTAAGTTTCAATGCATTGTTTATAAAAAATTAAGAATAATTTTTGAGAATTTGCTTCGCACGTGATTGCAATAAATAACGCAATGTGAACAATTTTATTTTTGTGTGCTTACCGTACAATTATTAGATAAAAAATCGAACCGATGTGCAGGTCTAGTGGTGAGCGTGCTTGCCTCTGAAATCAGCAGGTCTCAGGAATCGCCGTCTCGTAGTTTCGGAGAAAAATAAAAACACGGGCGTGACGTAGCTCCAGTTCTACACGGATGGCGCGCACACGGACCGGTACGTGTGTGTGTCGAGTGTGCAGCCTGTGAGCTATTTCTCGACTAAACGAGACTAGCTCGGAGGCTGGGAAGCGAACTCGTGACCGGCTGTATTAGTATAGTTTTTCCGCAGTGCCCTTATACCCATGGCAGAAAATGTCATGGTGATGCGATACAGAGAGGGAAGTCGGCTGCAGCTGCATGGTGGGGATCGATTAGGGATGTGGAGTGGAGGAAATGGTGGGGAATGTCATAAGGGGAAATACCCCCGTGCATGGAAGCTACAATAAGCGAAGCGTTCGCCGTATAGCAGAGACAATAAAAAAAAATATTAGATAAAAAATCATCAATCGATCGGTCATATTGAATTGTTGAACTGTGTCGTGGATACCACACCATTAGCTAATTTCAAGCTGTCGCTTGAAACGATCAGCGCTTTAGGAAACCCTTCCGTTCCTCGATTTTCTGGTCACTCTCCTAATACACAGTTCGAGCTCTTTTATGTAGCGTCCATGCAAGTGGTAATAAATCCGGTACCGTAAGTTCACATTAAACTTGATATTATATAAAAATTAGGTCATTAAGCTAAATTTTTTCTAAGAGCATTGGATTACTACGAGTATTGAGTATGTAAATCTGATTATTTTCAAGAATTTGACGGATTCCACCATTATATCCACTTTTGTAGCGCCCCGAAATTGGGTTATTGCGTCTCGGAATTCCTTCATAGAAATACACAATTTTAATATTTGTTTTCTCTGTAATTAGGTCGAGAACCGACCGTGACATTTTACAGAGACGATTATTAATACATTTAGTGAAGCTAAAAAAAAGTGAAAATCCTATGAATTGAAGCCTGGCCATAAGATTACCTTAACATTGTACGAGCGATGAGATCCTTAAGGTTTTAAATTTACTCCTTTTACACTAGTTTTTAGAGTGAACATCAAACAAGCTAGTTTTCGCGGCGAATGCCGAAACATGTTAGTTTTCGCGGCGAAAGCCGAAACATGCTGATTTTCGCGGTGAATATGGAAACGTGCTAGTTTTCGTCGCGAAAGCCTAATCATGCTAGTTTTCGTGGTGAAATAAAAAAGTGTTACTTTTCGTAAGAACTTTGAATAGTGCTACTTTTCGTAACCAGTGTCAAATGGAAGGTGGATCGAGTTTGTTGATCTTTTGAATTACCTTGTGGTGTCAAAGCTCTCGAAGCCGTCATCGTCTGTACGTGCTTCTCGGTCAGTTCGATTTGCAACCTGAACAACATCAATCAATGTGCCTGAAAGACTCTGCCAGTTTTATGAATAAATGTAACGGCGGTGTGGTCTCGTACTGAAGAACTGGCGGGGTATCGTATGTTCGTCATGCTATCATTGCGTTTTTGGCGAACTTTCGCAGTGTCCTGTTTGAGCTTGTCAGCGAGAGAACGCTGCCATTGGACCGAGCCAGCGAGGTTTGTCAGCATCTCCATCAACAAAGCTGTGTCCTCCGTGTAACAATTCAATGTTCGCGATGAAGCCCTCGCTATGTCCGAGCTGAAGCTCTTCTAAGTTTTGACGAATTCCCCGAAGAGAGTTTGGAAATTAGGATGGTTTGAGCTAGCTCGTTGGGAATTAAGTTCTCCTTGGCCACTGGTGGACAGTTGCTACTGCGGGATAAGCCTTTGCTACTCCATGAAACATCTAGACCTCCCAGAGCCTTGTTCGTACTGACTGTGCTAACAGGGGCTGCACTGGTTGCTGACTTTGCAATGGTGAAAATGGTAAGAATAGCAACCGTAAAAATGATAAAAAATGCAAACATAAAAATGGTGAGAATTGCAATTGTAAAAACGGTAAAAATATCAAAAACGACAATTTCGTCCAGCATTTAAGGGGCTATACCAGTGTGACACTTTCAAAAAATCGATTTTTTTTGCCTTTTTCGAAAGTTTACTCTTTCAAGAATAACATTATCATTTATATTCAATATCACTTTATCTTGCAAAAATAGAGTTTTTTTTAAATGTGCTGACATTGTAACTCAAAGAGCAATTATCCGATTCACTTGAAATTCGAACTGAGTACTCTTGAATATATTTACTCTACAATGACGTAGGATATATTTGATTGGATGAAATTTGACGATTAGGCATTTAAAAAAACTACCATTTTATAGGCAAGAAAACACTTCAAAATGAATTTATAACAAAATATCTTTACAAATCTTTACAATTTATCTGCACAAAATGTGGTCAGCGTGCCCGAATTCGCAAGTTTATATATTTATCTGAATAAAATTGGTTAGCATGCCGGAATTCGCAATTTGCATGTCATTATAGGTATACAATTGGTGAGCGTGCCAGAATTCGCAATTTCATATATTTAAAGTAATGTTCGGACATCCACACAAACCTGACAAACATTTTGTAAATAAAAAATGACAAAATGAATCGTCGTCTAATGTTATAGGAATAGAATAATCCGCTATTGAAAGATAAAATAAAAGCCCCATCCAGACGCAGCTAGCTGCAAAAAAACATTACATTGGATAGCAAACTAGTTAGGGAAAGAGTGAAAACAGTTTGGATTGCCTTTACTATTCAATTTTGCTAAAAACGGTCAGTAAAGACAGAATAATTCTTCGTAAACAATATTTGTCCGCTATAATAAGAAGACATATGGCAACACCGCAGAACAATATTGTTCAATATTTCGAGAAAAAAAATAATTATCGTGTTCGGAAAAAGGAAAACTTTTATCATAAAAAAATATTTACGTTATAAATATTGATTATTTATATTATTTATGCTATCTTCATTAACAAATAAAAGTGTTTGGTAATTCATAACTAATTAAAACCTTTGTTCGATTAAAAATTACTTCCAAATAAAAATTTGTTTTGCAGTATTATTTTAGATATGCCGCGCAAACTTACATCATTGGATACGTGGAGCGATGCGGTGTTGCCATATGTCTTATTATAGAGGACAACTATTTTTTACGGAAAATTATTGTCTAAATTTCAATGCAGACCCTGCAGGGTTAAACGCTGCAATTTTAAAACCCATTATCTCTTAATGTAAATAGATGGTCTTGAAGTATTCATCGTTGCGACGCAACCAAAGTTCTTTTTCATATTTTTATTATTTTACATTTTTTCAGATTTAATCATAATTCAAATTTCAGATCTCTGAATAAACACCTTGAAAAACGATTGACGAATTTTCGTAACGAACATTACCTACAAGAAACTCGAGCAATCGATAACTGATAATTTTCGGTGCGTTCCAAAGATGCAAACCTCAATGTCGCGGATAATTGATAAACACTCGCGGAATCGGCGATTAAAAAAAAAAAGTAAGCAGTCTTTTTGCTTACGGACTTGATAACTAATTGTTCAACTTTTTTTATCATGTTCTTAATTTTAATTGTTTGGATTAATTGTTCAATTTATGAGCGAAATGTAATCGAATAAGAAGCAGAGAATCGAAAGATATAGTAATTAGTTCGATGTTGAATTTTTGAATAACTGACGAATATAAATTCGCTGAATTTTGGATAGAAGAAAAAGCGAAATAATACTTATTTGATTTACGTATCTACGAAATTGAAATATTTTATTTATTGTTTTCGATGTTATTGCTGTCAGTAGAGGAACTAGAGCGGTTCTAACTCAGGGATCTCAGGGGGGAGCGGGGCGGGGGAGTCGAGCGCGAGGAAGCTACGGTATGCATGGCGAAGGGGGGGGGGGATCCGACATGCGGCAGCCGAGTGCGGGGTTCCGGCGGAGGGAAAGGGGAGGGAGAGGTGTTAGAGAGTGGGGAGGCTAGTTTTTGGTGACGATGTCTTCCAAGCGATAGCTGGACCCGCGGGCGAGAGGGGGACGCCGCTGTCGACTCTGTGGGGGAGGGGGCATCATAGAGTCGCGGGTCTTTGAAAACCCATAAAATCTGATAATTTATTATCAACATTATAGATGTAAGCGGAGCTTTTTTGTCTAACCTATTCACAGGAGTTTATATATATAAAAAAAAACAACTTAGACAAATGTGTGCATGTGTGTGTGTGTGTGTGTGTGTGTGCGCGTGTGTGTGTGTGTGTGGGAAACTTCCATTTATGACTAGGAAAATTTTCGAGAGTGAGATAATGATAGTTCCCATATGAAGGGTTACCCTTCAAAGCCCATAAAAGGCTTTATTTATTGCATGCAGCTGCAGCGTTATTCCACAACAAGTTTCATTCCACAAGATTACGTCAAGATGTTCACATGTGCGAGTATGTACGCAGTGCATCCGGCCAAGCACCCCCTGGACTTGACCAAAAACAAGCTGGAACAGATACCAAAGGTCTTGCTCCTAAAGTATTGGGGTAACTTTATTGGTTTACTGTGGGATCGTTTGCCGGAGCATCATCGGAACGATAGTAAAGTGATATCGTATCTTCCATGCATGGAGCATTATAATACGCCACAGATGAAGGATCACATTGATGGTCCCCCACCCCAACGTCGGGACTGTGAAAAGTGTTGCGAGGGGGGAAATTCTCTACGTGCGGGGTTCTTCGAACGTGTTTGAACCTGTTACACATGCCTATGATTGGATAAGTGGGGAGAAGTTTTTAAAATCTGGGTGGAAGGGTTACGAGGGAGCTTATGATTTCGTGGACCAAGCTCAGACTGCACTATTCCACCGCACCATCAACTTCTCCGAAAAGAACTTTGAAAAAGAGTGAAAATGGGTCTCTCAAATATCAACAAAGTCAGCCTGATGGGGAATTCCTCCCAACGAAGAAGCTGTCCGAACTCCACGTCCATTCGGATTATCAAATGACGGACATGAGAGCTGTACAGACCAAGTTTGGAAAACGCAATATCGTGGACGTTGCGAAGGAGTTTGCCGTCTTCTTGCCAGCGCGGCTGGTAAAGGCCTTCGATCAAGATCTGAAAATGTTCGAGAGTATGCTGCAACTGGCGCGCAATGGTCAACTCTACATGAAGTACATTGGTGGAAAATACAACAGCGTCGAGTTCTATCGAGTCTGAGTATGGTGGAAAAGAACGCTCATGAAGGCCCGGTGGAAACAACGAGTTCAACAGCAGCCAGCATCATCACCATCGTAGAGTGCAAGGACTGTTTGCATCACAGTCATCATCATCGTAGAGTTTTCGACGCTCGAGTCTGAGTAAGGTGGAAAAGAACGCTCGTGTTGGCGGGGTGGAAACAACGAGTTCAGCGGCAGCTGGCATCGTCACCATCGTAGAGTGCAACGACTGTTTGCATCACAGTCATCATCGGAGAGTTTTCAACGCTTGATGCTATGTAAAAATGTACAAAAAAAGTTCTTCATCGAATATAATGTAAAAAAAAAAATTGTCGTCAAACTATATTCGCCGTAGATATAGGAAATAAATGGAGAACGATATTTGTTCAAAATGTTTTTATTCATTTAAAAAAAAATCCCTCGCTCACACAACGCTTCGTACACAGAGAGCCAGCTTTTCAACGACTTTACATTCGCTTTGGCGCAATTGTATTTGGTATTGAAGGAATGATGGGGTCATTTAACGTTTGCGATTTTCGGCAACTTCTGCAGCGATGGACAGTCCAGAGTCTCCAGATCGATGACTTTTGTTGCTGAATCTGTGAATCTCAATAGCCATGAGCACTTCTCGAATCCCTTGGCATAGATCGTAGGAGCTCCTTCCAAGATTCCTCGAATTGTCGTTCTAGCTGCCTCGTATGGTATGCCGTTGTGTTCCCATCGTATTCCCTGATAATTGCGTTCCAGCCACTTGTTTGTCATTTTGTACTTGGCCGGTAAAGCGTCCCAGGCGAATGGTGCATCGAAGAAAAATGTCAGCGGTTCAGCGTTCTTCTCATGGAGTTTGACGATGGACATCTCCTTTAGGACAAATTCGTTGACGGGTCTCTTGAACCCTTGCACGTCGACGATAAGCTCCATGATGACTGAAGTGGGCGCGGATCATTGGCATGATTTTATACCAATTTTTTAACCCCACCACTGATTGGATTGTACTCGACAATACGATCATGGAAGTAGAATAGCAACGCCAGTTCTAACTCAGGGATCTCAGGGGGGAGCGGGCGGGGGTCCCGCGCGGGGTACCCGGGGTATGACGTCACGGCGGGAAGGGTAAGGCCAGGCAGTGGCGGAGCGAGACGGTGTCTGCAGCAAAGGGAGGGGGGAGAACAAATAGTGGCAGTTAACCGTTGGAAAGCCATAAAGTTTTGGTATTTTTTATCGTATAACTCGGAATTATCAGCTTCATTATGGACACATGTGGGTAAACTACTATATAAGGCTAGAAAAGTTTCCACCAATAAGAAAACGCTAGCTGCCATATGAAGGGCGCTCTTTCAGAGACTTATAAAAAAATGCATTATTCATTGCATGCAACTGCAGGTGTGAAAGGTGTCGATAAGAAAATTCAAGCCGTCGCGGTTTCATTCCGAAAGATTACGTCAAGATGTTCACATGTGCGAGTATGTACGCAGTGCATCCGGCCAAGCACCCGCTAGACTTGACCAAAAACGAGCTCGAACAGGTTCCAAAGGTCTTGCTTCTAAAATATTGGGGTGAATATGTTGGTTTATTGTGGGATCGTTTGCCAGAACATCATCGGAACGATAGTGAAGTGATATCGTATCTTCCATGCATGAAGCATTATAATACGCCACAGATGAAAGATCACATTGATGGCCCCCCACCTCAACGTCGGAAGTGTGAAAAATGCTGTGGAAATTCTCCATGTATGGGGTTCTTCAAACGTGTTTGAACCCGTTTTCTTTTTGGGAGTGTGAAAAAAATGTCGAAGGGGGTAATTCTCCGCGTACGAGGTTCTTCGAACGTGTTTGAACCTGTTTTTCACGACTGGAAATGTGGGGAAAAGTTTGAAAATTTGAGTGGGAGGGTAACGAGGGAGCCTATAATTTCGTGGACCAAGCTCAGACTACCACACAACATCAACATCTCTCTCTCGAAAAGGAACTTCGAAAAGAGAAAAGTGTGGAAAATGGATTTCACGAGCATCAACAAAGTCATCCGGATGGCGGAATTCCTTCCAACGAAGAAGCTGTCAGAACTCCCCGTTCACTCGGATCATCGAATCTCCGACATGAAGGCCGTACAAACCAAGTTTGGGAAACGCTACATCGCGGACATCGTGGATGAGTTCTCTGTCTTCTTACCGGCGCGACTTGTGAAGGCCTTCGACCAAGATCCGACAATGTTTGAGAGTATGCTGCAAGTGGCACGGGATGGTCAACTCTGCATGCGGTACATTGGTGGGAAATACAACAGTGTCGAGTTCCGTCGTCTCTGAGCATAATGGAAAAGACAAAATTCGTTGGACCACCATTGTCGAACAGCTGTCCGCATCATCGAGAGTATGCCGGTCGACTGGTCAACTCAGTGGTGGGAAATACAACAGCGTCGAGTTCCATCGTCTCCGAGCATGGAGACAAAATTGGGCACCATTGTCGAACGGCTGTTCGCAGTCGTCACGGTTTTTTTTTCAAAGTGCTGACGATGTAAAAATGTATATGTTTGATTTAATTGTAAATGATGGATGTTTTCGCCATAGAATAAAGAATACAAATGACACATATTTTCATCGAAATGTTTTTTATTCATTAAAAAAAAACTCCTCGCTCACACAACGCTTCGTATACGCTCAACCAGCTTTTCAGCGATTTTACATTCTCATGGGCGCAGTTGTATTTCGTGTTGAAGGAATGATGCGGGCATTTGAAGTTCGTGATTTTCGGCAGCTTCTGCAGCGATGGACAGTCCAGAGTCTCCAAGTCAATGACGTTTGTCGCGGGATCCGTGAATCTTGATAGCCATGCGCATTTCTCGAATCCCTTCGCATAGATGGTTGGAGCTCCTTGCAAGATTTCTCGAATTGTCTTTCTAGCTACCTCGTATGGTGTGCCACTGTGTTCCCATCGTATTCCATGGAAATTGCGTTCCAGCCACTTGTTTGTCATCTTGTACTTGGCCTGTAAAGAGTCCCATGCAAATGGTGCGTCGAAGACGAGCATCAGCGGTTCAGCATCCTTGTCGTGGAGTTTGAGAATGGACATCTCCTTTAGGACAAATTTGTTGATGGGTCTCTTGAAGCCCTGCACGTCGACGATAAGCTCCATGTTGACTGAAGTGGACGCGAATCATCGGCATGAATTTATACCAATTTTTTAACCCCACCACTGATTGGATTGTACTCGACAATACGATCATGGAGGATCATGCAGTATGCTGAAGTTTGTGGCGGAATATTATTTTTCAATTCGAACTCAAGACGCACGTCAACAGGGCCCGACTTGAGAGAATCGTTTTGCTTTGAACAGTCAATGACAACAAGGGGGGCTTTTTCTAAAAATTCAATTCTGCTCAGCCATGGTTCAGCCTCTTTGTTGTAATAGGTCGGTTGAAAGTTTGCGTACATCTCGTAGAGTAGAGCATATTGATTTTGATCAATGTTCAAATTCAAATTTCTTATTTTTCCGCCCCGTCTGCAGCGCAAGTATGACATATCGTGGCTTCTCCAGCTGATTCGAGGTTTTCACAGACCACACGTGCTTAGAGGTCGCAGGCAGCAATGGATATTCATACAATTCCCATGTTCGGAAACTCATGGAGATCGGTGCGTCTTTGGCGAGAAACTTTAACAGCTGAATTTTCCGCTGATCCGAAACTGTTATATACGGTACGAGCCATTCTATTTTATGCAATACGAGTTTATAGTCTTCGGGCGCTGTTTGTACAATGGCATTGTCATCGGTCTTTGATCTCGTGAGAATTAACTCGTGCTTGGCATTTACAACAATTTTACGATAATCTTCGGCAAACCCGAGGAGCATGCTGAGCGGTATGCACACATCAAAGTTTCCCGATACATCTACAATTTGCTTGGTCTCTTCAATATCGAGCCATCCAGTGTTCTCGAGCATAGAGCTCTTGGCCGGTGAGAGAGATGAATATCCCTTAATTACACTCGTAATGCCGACATTCTTAATACGATCGATTTCTATGGCATTCAACTCATATCGCACTTCCTCAAACAAATGACAAATGGCATTGTTGACGAGACTTGTAGCAGTGGTTGGCGTCCCATCACGCTTGGATAATTTCCCACATATGTGTAGGGAACTCTTGCTTGGCAGGATGGAGAGGTCTTGATGTTGGATGACAATACGGATTTCATCGCTGTTATTGAAGGTTGAAGATGCATATGGCTGATGAGCGTGAATCTCACAATGTATGATGGATTCATCAAAGACGACGGGCGTTTGAATGTTTTCAATTTCTTCTTCCATTTCACGCAACAGATGCACAGAGCACAGACCAAATAATTTTTTACACGCTTTCGCCACGCACTTTGAGACCCAAACTCTTCAAGAGTAGCACGTTTTGAGGTGTTAGCACTTTGGGCGCTGGCTGACGACTGATTGTTTTCATCCATGGCCGTTTATTGTTATTGGAAGATCTGTTGAAAACAATGCCCATCACGACTTTATATGCAGGCGTATGGTGATTACTTCACCGCGGAAATTTACCAAATCACCGTCTTGATCCACTATGCGAAGCTGTATCGTGTCAATCGTTCGGCTCGTGATTGGCAGATAAATTACGTGGGAGGGAACTTCAATGATCTTATAGCCCGGTGGCACAGATGGAAAAAATTCGTGAATTGTGTGTACTTTTTGTCCGTTAATATAGGCGCCAGCGATAATGTTGCACTCAACGCGTAAGGCGTTCACTTTGAGAATGGCTACTGGAAGATCGGATTCGTGTCTTTTATTGGCTTCCAATTTGCGTGGGGTGAAGCCTAGTAGATGCCCAGTAGAATCTTTCGGCTCAAAATTTACATCATGATCACACTCTATCTCACTGCGTAGCGTATTATTATTGGGTTTAATGCTGATTTTGATGTTTTTAAGCGAGAGCTCTGCTTGTACAAACGTCTCAATATCCTCTATTTCATAACTGCCCGTAGGTATCGTCAACACCTCATCTCCCACGTAAAGTTTATCATGGTCAACGTCGATATTTGGAATAGAGTTGAAGGTTAACAATTCCACGAGACCGAGGGTATAATTTTTGTGTGGCGAGAGTTCGATGGGGGGAAAGTATTGCGCCTCAAGTATGGACGATGAGCCAGATAGGGTCAATGTTAAACTATCATCCATGATGCTGGTAAATTGACAACTGAATTCTCCACATCATTTCCCCCCTATATATAGTGTATATTTGTCTTTGTGCTGCAGCTGCTGACAGAGAAACTTGAGGCACAAATGTCCACATTCAATCGTATCATATTCCTGATATCTAGTATAATTATAATGAACGCTACCGACACGGAAATATCTCATGAGCTCGGATGGTGGTGGAAGATTGCCGAAACTATCAAAGTACACGACTTTCAATCCAGTCTTTTTGTAAGCGACCCAGTGTGTTCCAGGACCGACATTTTCATCCAAATTTACAATTGCTGCTTCACATTTGAGAGATCCGCTCGCTGGCAATGTGTCGCGCATGTAAATTCCGCGAAAATGTGGAATCTTTAGAATTTTCGCATATTTGAGTAGGTCACGGTCGGTGAGGGGTCGGTGCGGTAGCGTTACTTCTAGTTTTTTGGCTTAATATGAAGGCCCAATCCCTGCTTATATGATTTCAGATGTAGACCTTTACCTAATGCAATCGCTTCAATTGTTCGATTATGACGCTTACTTTCATCCAATTCACGCTTAGCTGCTTGAGCATCATTTACGGCTTTAGCTATACTAGCTGCACCACCAGACAAAGCACCCGCAGCGCTAAGACCCGCAAAAATGGGCACGAGGAAGGGCAATAAACCACCAATTTTATGGGGTACAGGTAGAACCCGAGGTGTGCGTACTTTACCACCTTGCAACTTTACAGCTGCACGAGCACCCTTTAGAGCTGATTTAATAATCTTATGCGGATCATTACTTTGAATCATTGTCTTCTTTGCAGCGCCAATTATCTTTTTCAAACAAACGCCACCCTTGCGGACCTTTATACCCATGCCAAATTTTCTCTTTGTCTTCATAATATTTGCCACACCCCAAGCACCGGCTTTTTCACCGATACTAGCGTCTCTCGCAGTGACACGTTGCCTAGCCTGTTCAGCCAACACTTTATCCGCTAAATGTCTCGCCTCAAGATTATCCGGATTTTTCGAATACGCAATATCGTGTTGTTTGCAAGCCGTATCCAATGGATTAATTCCCGGATCACCACGAGCAAGGCGCTTGGCCAACTTTGTGCCTGGTCCACAATACTGATACCCCGGCAGATGTAGTTCAATGGGGAGTTTGTTGATTAGGCGATTGACCAAACCTTTACCACTCTTCCCATGTACAATCATGTCTAAAGACAATACGCAACTGACGGATAATCCCTATAAGAATCCTATTTATATGATTTCGTCGTTAGTCGTGTGTGAGATGACGTCCAAGAAGCAAACTATCGGAGGCGGACTTCCCGTGATAAATTTCGATGAGTTGGTCGCAGATGGCGGGGGGAAGAAGAAACAAAAACGTGATGGGAATTTATTGCCGGATAGCATACGTGCATTGTTTTGCGGTCCATCAAATTGTGGGTAAACCAACGCTTTGCTCACTCTCATCATCCATCCGAATGGTTTGAGATTTGAGAACATTTACTTGTATTCCAAATCGCTGAAGCAGCCAAAGTATAAGTTGCTCGAACACCTACTCGAACCTGTGAGTGGAGTTGAATATCATCCATTCGAGGCGTATGAACAAGTGATAGCGCCAAGTGATGCACGATCCAACTCTATATTCATCTTTGATGACATAGCATGCGAAAAGCAGGATAATGTTGGGCCTTCTTTTCCATGGGACGACACGAGATTGTTGACAGTTTTTATCTTTGTCAGACGTACACTCGTATCCCCAAACATCTCGTGAGAGATAATGCAAATTTCGTGGTGCTTTTCAAGCAGGATGACATGAATCTTAAACACGTCTACAACGATCATGTTAATATGGATATGACTTATGCGTGCTTTAAAAACATGTGCACGAAATGCTGGAATTCCGAAAAGTATGCATTTATCACGATTGACAAGGATCGCGGTATCAATGATGGTCGATATAGACAAGGTTTTGATTATTTTCTCACTATTGATAAATGACTCATTGCTGGTAGTTGAAGAGACAGTATTGCGCATGCCGTGGTAGTGACAACATGAAGAGCGAACAATTGTTGCGTGAAAAGGATGTGTTGCGTGAAATTGCCAAGGCGAGCGATGCAATCAGACGAAAGCATCGAATGATGAAAATTGGGAAAGATAACGATTAGCAGAGAATGCAGGATGTCTTTAAGCCTATAGTGGGGCCATTGGAGAAATTGGTGTCGTATAAAAACGGTGAGGTGGTGGCGGTGAAGGAGGAAATTAAGGATGAAAAAGTGAGAGATAATGTTGAAGAAGAAAAAGATGATGCGTTAGATAGTGTGAAACATCATAATGAGGCACATGATTCCTTGAAGAGTGAAACACAAGATTCGTTTAAATTGATATATGAGGATGATGATGATGACTCGCAAAATGTCGATGAGCTGATCAGCGAATATCTCCTGCTATTACAAACAAATAGAAAGGCAACCTTGGATGTATTATACGGTGTACGAAATCTCGCTAACAACAAATTAATGATTGGCAATTCTCCGATAATTTTCGACTCTCAACATATTCGTGTGGGAGATGTGAATTATCCGAAAACTGTTGGATTAACAGAGCTGTTGTTTAAAAAAGTGCCCAATGTTGAAACTCTCACACCGGACGATTTGAAAAACTATGAAAAAATTGTGATCTCGACGAATGCGCACAAAAAATTGTATAAGCCTAGTGAGGCTATACGCCGCAATACCAGCCACAAATTCAGCATGTATATTGCAAATATAGTTGATCATCATGTGGGAAAAGGTATGCCAATGTATAAGCTAGCTAGAAAAAACACCCACTTGGACTATATTTATTGGGACAATCCAAACGAGCTAGTGGATCGTCTTCGCTTACTTCTGGCATCACGAGCAGCCGGAAATTCATCACATGCGAATGAAATTATATCGATTATTGAGGAATTGCGTGAAGCTGATATCATTTATTAACTCAACGTCGGAGAATTTACGCATTCTCATCATGAGTGTCGATGTGTTTGGACGTCATTCAAGTAGGAGTGTACTCCACAGTAAGCAAGGTCCTCCAGGTCGACCCGGGATTGGCTTTAGAATTACCGCAGATGGTCATTATGACTTGGGGCAGAAACGATTGTGTAACATTGCTAATCCGGAAGGAGAAGATGACGCCATCACTTTAAGCGCGTTACAAAAGAAATCTCGAACTATCATTAAGAACATACGCAAAGAAATGAATGAGAGTAGTCAGTTGTTGGTTAATGGACTTGAAGCTACGATACGAGACATTGCGAGGACACTCGAGGCCGATGTCAAAACTCTACAAGATTTGGTGATTCGTAATTCAAACGTCATTGCTGAATTGGATGCACGACTGAGTGGACTGGAAAATGAGCGAAAAAAGGGGCGCTCTCGTGCTGGAGCTACATAAGCCGGCTCGACGAAACTATCCGCGTCGACATGTGGACATCCGTGGCTTGGACGAAACCTGGCAAGCCGATCTCGTCGATATGTCATCATACGCGCGTCACAACTCCAACCACAAATTTCTCCTCACCGTCATCGATACCTTCTCAAAATTCGCCTGGGCCGTGCCAATGCTGAGTAAGAGTGGTAAAGATGCAGCAGCTGCAATGAAGTCGATACTCGTTAAGGGACGCATACCGCAGAACTTACACGTCGATCATGGAAAAGAATTTTACAATTGTGACTTTAAGGCCATCATGAAAAAGTACAATATTCACATGTATTCAACATATAGCAACTTGAAGGCATCCATTTGCGAGCGTTTCAATCGTACATTGAAGAACAAGATGTGGATGCAATTCAGTCTTCGTGGTAATTATATGTTAGACATTTCGCGCCGTCCCGAGCGGATGTTGCGAGAGGCGCGACATGGACGTGGTGTAGGCCAGATGGCGCGAGCGCGCGGCGAGCGCGAGCGGTATGGCCTGTGAGCACCGGGGAGACGCCAGGCTTCCTTCTTCTGGCCTGAGACGTGATACGAGGCACATGCGAGAAATTGGAGCGTGTTCGCGTGAGTGAGTCCGCGGTACTAAAGTAATCGAGAGAAAAGTCGAGCGCGTACGCCGATGGTCGGTAGTTCGCGGTGAGAGAGAAAGATAGTAGACTCTCGTGCGAGAGAGTGGCCGTGGAGGCGAACGTAAATTACTCTAATGTTAAATTATATTATTATTAAATCGTATCCCTTAAGTGCCATTCCAAATATACTATATTTATATATATATACGTCTATAACGTTTTCCGTGTTCCCGTGCTTCCTCTAAGGTTCGAACCTTTCCAACTCCGCGCAGTGCGGAGCGATCGGAGTCGTGCTCCGAAAAAGACTAAAAAAAAACAAGAGAGGAAAGTGCTACTAACATTCAGAAGTGGGATATAAAGGACTGCGTGCGCGAAATTAATGAACAAAACACTCGTGTGCGACGAATGGTGGATGCGGCGGAGTTTGAAGACTTTGTGCTCCGTTGCGATATGCCGCTAAATCATTCGGCTACGTTTGGCAGGGGCCGGGGACGGGCAACCGACGCCGACAGCCGGCGCGGAGCCCAAGATGGCGGTCGGGCGACACCGGTCGGCCACGCGCGGGGAGCCGACGGGGGAAGCGAGCCGTTGGCGTCGTACGCGGCGAGCGAGTCGACGCCATTTGCACAACCGGCCGAGGACGTTAGACCCGTTCAAAACACATCGGGTGAGAGTGATCCGTCGGAAGGACGCGCGGTGCCACGTGAACAATCGTCAGTGATAGAGGGACACACTAGTCCGCCTCTGTTGAGCGTGCTAAGGCAAGCGTTGCCGCCCGAATCGCACGACCAAGTGCTCGAACTTCTCGCGGGAATCCTCATCAACCGACAATCACCTACGACAGCGGAGACCTCGCCTTCGTTGACAGCTGCGACGCCGATGCCCGCGTATCACATGATTCCTAACCTCACGCGCGACATCGAGGAATTCCGAGGTGAACCGGACGGCATGAGGGCTCGGGAATGGTTGGAAAACCTCGAGTCCTTGCGGGACATCCACAACTGGCCGGAGGAGTATCTTCTCGCGTCAGCTAGGATGCACCTCGCAGACGGTGCGAAGAATTGGTTCCGGACTCGGGTGAGTGAATTGCGAACGTGGGCGAATTTTCGAGAGGCATTTATGGCCACATTTGGGTTGCGCGACGACGTGTCGAGCAAATGGGCGCGAATGAAAAGCCGACGTCAGGGAAAAAACGAAACGATCGCGCAGTATTTTCATGATAAAGTTCGTTTGTGTTCGCCGCTGGGATTAACTTTCCGGGAAGAAAGAGGGGAGGTACTAGCGGGCCTGTGGTCACGAGAGTTATTTAATTTAGTCACGCCGTCGGCTCAGTACACGATGGATGCTCTCTTACATGATTTGCTCTATTCTGAAAAACTTTTAGCCGAGCAGAAGCGCGAGTGCGATCGAGGCAGTGCGCGAGAAATTGCGAGTGCGAGGGACAAGAACTGCGAAGTGAATCGAGCGCGGATTTCCAAACCGTCCGGGGAGAGCGAAATTAGAGTCTCGCGAAACGATCGGGCGTGTTTTAATTGTCGTAAGATGGGACACTTGTCGCGAGAGTGCCCAGAGGAACGACGCGGCCCGACATGCTTCAGGTGCCACCAGAGAGGGCACATCAAAAGTCAGTGTCCGTCGGGGACCAGTGCGACGCCGCGGCCTGTACATGTGGTCGAGAAACGGCACGACCCTGCCGCGGTAAAATATGTGAAAATGGCATCTGTGGGTGGACGAGAGGTGCCGGCCTTTATCGATACAGGCAGTGCGGAATGCACAATTAAGGCATCACGCGTCCTCCTCGAGGGTCTGGTCGTCGAGACGGGATCGACAACGCTCAAGCCGTTTGGACCACCCGACTATATCGTGCGGAGCATCGGGAGGACTCGGGCCGATCTTAGCATAGACGGGGTGGAAGTCCGAGGAGTCGCGCTCCTGATCGTGCCCGACGACGTTCAGACCATCGACATATTAATTGGCAGAACCTTCACGGAGGCACCGGGGGTGGCCTTCGAGAAGGTTGGCAATCAATTAAGATTTTATAGGAGTCTCGAGTTGCCGGAGGACTGCGCCGAGGCATCGACGGCGCTGTATGCTGGCGAGGGGATCGTGTTACCAGCCAATACGATCTCGCTGGTCGACGTGGTGGGCCGAGACGTCACGTACACCGTTCCCGTGGCCAACTGGGGAAAAACGGATCGACCGCTCACCCGGGGACAGGTGACGGTACGTGGGGACGTGCAGTCGGTGCAGACAGTCGCAACGCCGAGGGGTCGCGAAGGGATCGAGGAGGAGGAGATCGATGTCGGGGTGGAACAACCTCCAGTGGTGCGACACGAACTCAGCCTGCTCCTCAACGAGTTCCGGGACTGTGTCGCAACGGGCCTGCACGACCTCGGGTGCGCACGCGAGGTGGAGATGGAAATCAAGGTCAGAGCGGATGCACCGCCGGTGCAGTGCAAGCCGTATAGGGCGACGGAAGCTGAACGCCGGGAAATTCGTGATATTATCGGTGCATGGCGGGACGAGGGGATTGTCACAGACACGCAATCCAACTACGCAAGTCCTGTACTCTTGGTGCGGAAGAAGTCGGGGGAGAAGCGGCTATGCGTGGACTTCCGGAAGCTCAACGCCATCACCGAACGGGTGCACTTCCCGTTGCCAAATATTGACGACCATCTTACCCAGATCCGTGACAGTCGTGTATTCACCGTGCTGGATCTAGCGCACGGGTACCTCCAAATTCCGCTCGCCAAGGATGCCCGGGAAAAGACGGCCATCATCACCCCGGAGGAGACTGTTGAGTTTACGAGGATGATCTTCGGGTTGATGAATGGTCCGGCATACTTTGGGAAGGCAATGCAAAAGGCGCTGGGACCTCTGAGGGACGATGTAGCGCTCTTTTACCTAGACGACATCCTGATCCCGGGAAAGGAGTGGAGCGACACTAAGCCGAAGCTTCGTTTGGTGTTTGAGGCCTTGCGGCAGGCGGGCCTCACCATCAAATTATCGAAATGCCATTTTTTACATCAACAGGTGTCGTACTTGGGGCACGAGCTATCGCAACACGGGATTGAACCGGGGCGGGTCAAAGTGGCGGCGATTCGCGACATGCCCGCACCGCGGAACGTACACGAGGTTCGTCGTTTCCTGGGATTAACCAGCTACTTCAGGAAATTTGTTCCGCGCTTTGCCCGGATGGCGGAGCCGCTATCGCGACTGTTACGGACGGCAACCGTGTTCGAATGGGGCGAGCCACAACGGACGGCGTTCGAGCAGCTCAAGGCGTGCCTGACCAAGCCTCCGGTCCTGCAGACATTCGACCCGCGGGCGGAGACTGAGGTGCATACAGATGCAAGCTCAGCGGGGCTGGCCGGAATGTTGATGCAGAGAGACGAGGGAGGTCAATGGCGGCTGGTGTACGCTGTGAGCCGAAGGACGAGCGAACCGGAGAGCCGATACCACAGTAGCAAGCTCGAACTACTGGCGGTGGTGTGGACGGTGACGCGACTCCGCTCCATGCTGGCCAACATTCCGTTCGTCGTGGTCACGGATTGCCAGGCGCTGTGCTATCTTAGCACACAAAAAACTCTTAATCCACAGATCATTAGGTGGAACGACCAACTCAGCGAGTTCGATTGTCGCATTGTGCACCGCCCGGGGACGAGTATGCCGCACGTCGACGCGCTAAGCAGAGCGCCAGCAGGATCGCCAGAGGAGAGGAACAGCGTGCCGAGCCTGTCGATCGAGAGGGGAGAGGATCAGATGTTGCTGTACCAGCGGGACGACGAACGCATCCGGCGGAAGGGGGAAATCCTGGCCAAGGGGGTCGGTGACCGGACGAGGGAGGAGACCGGAGAGGTACAGGAGTACGAGCTTCATGATGGCATCCTGTACAAACGGCGAGACGGAAAACTCCTGTACGCCGTGCCGAGGTGCATGCGCAAGAGTCTAACCATCCAGTTTCACGACATGAAGAGCCACCCAGGGGCGGAACGAACGGCGCGGCGGATGCTGGAACACTACCACTTCCCGGGTTTGAGGGCGTACGTCAAACGCCATGTGCAAGGCTGCCTAACGTGCCTGGCAGGGAAGTCGAGGCCGGGTCGACAAGCCGGACAACTGCACCCGATTCCGCCTGGAGGACGACCATTCGCCGTCTTACACATGGACCACCTTGGGCCCTTCATCACCAGCAAAAAAGGGAACAAGTATGTGCTCGCCTTCATCGACAACTTGACCAAATTCACCGTGCTCAAGGCGGTCAAAGATACGCGGGCAGCCGGGGTGGTACGGCATCTTACGGAGTTCGTCGACCAATACGGGGCGCCGGACCGGGTGATTACGGATCGAGGTACGTGCTTCACGGCTCGGACGTTCGAGCACTTGTGTCGTCAGCATGGCATCCACCACACTCTCAATTCGCCGAGGCACCCGCAGGCGAACGGCCAGGTGGAGCGGCTGAACGCGACCCTGATCCCAGCGATTCGGGCCAATTTGGAGGAAGAGGATGGGGCTACGTGGGACAGACGTCTGACCCAAATCCAGCATGACCTCAACGAGATGGCGAACGCGAGCACGGGGAAGAGCCCTTTTGAGCTCGTTTACGGCTACGTACCACGTCGCGGTGAAGGTGGAGCACGAGCGGTAACTAGCGGCATTGGGACGGGCTACACGCGGCCAGAGGAGCTGCAAGCTGACGCGCGGGAGGCCATCAGCGTCGCACAGGGCCGCATGAAGCAGCGGTACGACCGTGGGCGCCAACTCAACCACGAGTTCCGTTCCGGAGATGTTGTCTACATGAGAGTCGCCCCGCAAGGGCAGGGGGAGTCCACCAAACTGCAACCGAGGTACCGAGGGCCGCTGACGATCGTCCAGGTCCTACCCGGCGACACGTTCCATGTCGCGGAATTGAGGGACGATGGGCCAGCGAGGCGATACGCCTCGACGGCACACGCCAGCCAGCTAAAACGGTGGCGACCGTCCGATGGGAGTTCGGAGGGAACTGAGGGCTCCGGTTCAGAGGAGAACGCTGAAAAGGAAGAAACCGGGTCGGAGAACGCTGAGAAGGAAGAAACCGGGTCGGAGGACGCGGAAGATCCGCCGGTGGGCATCGCGACGAGTAGAGCTACTCGATCGGGACGGCAGGTCCGTGTACCTGCCCGGCTCAAAGACTATACCGCGTAGGAGGTCGGGTAGAGTTAAGGTAAAGAATTTAAATAAAACAAAGAGAGAGAGAGATACTGCGCAAGCGCTTTGGCACTACGCTGATTGTGTCGTACTGCGATATGTTACTTACCTGTGATGTTACTTACCTGTGATGTGTATTAGCGAAATGTATCTGAAAAAGAAAAAAAATAAATTTAGTCAGGGCTGGGCCCTAATTGCTAACCGAGCAGCTCGAGGGCGAGCTGACTGTCAGGACGGCCGAGTGTTAGACATTTCGCGCCGTCCCGAGCGGATGTTGCGAGAGGCGCGACATGGACGTGGTGTCGGCCAGATGGCGCGAGCGCGCGGCGAGCGCGAGCGGTATGGCCTGTGAGCACCGGGGAGACGCCAGGCTTCCTTCTTCTGGCCTGAGACGTGATACGAGGCACATGCGAGAAATTGGAGCGTGTTCGCGTGAGTGAGTCCGCGGTACTAAAGTAATCGAGAGAAAAGTCGAGCGCGTACGCCGATGGTCGGTAGTTCGCGGTGAGAGAGAAAGATAGTAGACTCTCGTGCGAGAGAGTGGCCGTGGAGGCGAACGTAAATTACTCTAATGTTAAATTATATTATTATTAAATCGTATCCCTTAAGTGCCATTCCAAATATACTATATTTATATATATATACGTCTATAACGTTTTCCGTGTTCCCGTGCTTCCTCTAAGGTTCGAACCTTTCCAACTCCGCGCAGTGCGGAGCGATCGGAGTCGTGCTCCGAAAAAGACTAAAAAAAAACAAGAGAGGAAAGTGCTACTAACATATAAGTGGATCGATATTCTTGATAATCTAGTAGCCGAATATAATGATTCTGTACACCGCACCATTAAGATGAAGCCGAGAAATGTTAACGCCGAAAATGAGAAGCAATTACAGCAGATTTTCAATAAGCCTCCGATGAAAAGACAACCGAAATTCACCGTTGGTGATAAAGTGAGAATCAGCAAATTTAAGACTGTTTTCGAAAAGGGTTACACACCAAACTGGACAACAGAAATATTTACAATCTGTCGTGTGAAAAAAACTCACCCCGTAACGTACCACTTGAAGGACCATAAAGATGAACCGATCGCCGGTGGTTTCTACGGACAAGAGCTTCTCAGGGTCAAGCACCCCGATATCTATCTCATTGAAGCGGTATTGAAGAAGCGCGATAATCGAATGTTTGTAAAGTGGTTAGGCTTCGACAATAGCCACAATAGTTGGATAAGTAAATCCGATTTGTAGTCGTTAATAAAGAAAATGGAAAAATATATATGTATGTTTTATGACTCTTGACCTAAACTGCTGGTCGTATCCGCATGTACCCCTCCAAGGCCTCCGACCGACTCCACAGCAGGCTTGCTTTTTTCCCTTCTCGCCGTCGATAATCCCTTTTTTTTCGTGGAACGTGGCTACGAGGAGATGGATAGAGTGAATAAACACATGGGATTATAAAAAGTCCGTTTCTTTATTTACAGAAAATCAGAAATCCATTCTTACACGATTAAATATTTACAACAACAAACATAATTTTAACAAAATATATACATAATTTACACGAGTTTTATGAATTAATATTCACAAAATATACACAATTATACATCAAGCTTGTGGAAAAAAAATTATTAAACTTTTCACGACGGTATTCTGTAATGCCCCCATGGTAGGGTATCGGAGGTCCCAGGTATGATATACCGCTTATCATCATAAGGACTTAGAGCGATTTTCGTCTCACGAATGGTGTAGACCTTGTGCAACTTCGATCGAATACACGGTTGACTACGCATCATTTCAATGTCTTCCTTCAAGCATCGGGCATAATCGTCAAACGTGATTGTCCTAGCCACAACACTGCTCTTGACACCTCTAACTTTTTTAGTATCCTTCTTACCCTCGACACGTGTCGCATACATTTTCGATCGAAGTCCAATGAACTCGGTCATAATTGCACCATTGCATTCGTCTTTCATGAGACCGGGTACCTTCTTGTTGACAAGCGGCATATCATACCTATTGTCCGCTGAATAGTCGCTCGTATCAAATTTTTCAATGTCGCACTTCATGTCTGCATATACATCTTCGCTCTCAATGGCATATATGAGGCTATCTGTATCGGTATACATCACTTTACATTTATTCCGATACAATGGTACCATATACTCGTGATGAAATCCATACAAGCACGTTTTGGATATGTCGAGTATGCACATACCCACATATATCGGCTTGTTGAACTTCACCTCGAGATTGCGCAATTCCACGGCAACGAGGTTTTCCGAAAAAACACTTCGGCTGTGGAAGTTTGGCTTCGCAATCATTGCCTCCGCGCCATACCTGCCCTCCCATTTTGTCAAAAGCTTTACATCTACATGATTGCGCACATTCTCCATCGTTTTGCCAAACACCGCATTATTCATCAATTTGAATAAATTCTTTTCAAAATCGTTTTTGGCCAGCGTTCGAAACTGAGTATTTAACTCGATATATGAACGTAGCCATGGGGATTGTGTGAATTGTAATACCCTATGGATTTTCGTGAGGCAAAGTCCATGACGTAAACATTGTTGTAAATTTCTATAGTGTATGATGTAGCGTTTTTTATCACAGACGGTTGCTAGCAGCTTTTCTTCCCGCTTACCTGGCGGTTTTTCGTGTATTGGGCAAAACGGTAGGTCTTTGTGCGCATCATGTAGAGATTGGGGATATTCCAAGTCGACCTCAAGGATGTAGCCTGTAGGTGAATCTAGCGCGATGGATACTGGATCAAAGTTGGACACGTCGTTGACCCAACGAAAATCTGCATATGGCAAGGGTTGGCACATTGCCCATCCATACAAATTGTTGACGTCAAAATACATCAAGTATGATGATGCTTTCGATGGATCAAACGACTCCATGTACTTGTTATTAGCACATGCATAACGGTTTGAGCATTGACTAAGACCACCGCGTATACCCCGCTCAACAAATAAAACCATATCGATGTCCGTTAGTAATTCAAACTTGACATTCGAGTGTTTTAGCATTGCATCCCAGGTATACCCCGGCAATGTGTAGTAATACGCGGGATCTAGGCCATAGCTCTCAATGCACGTATTTCGAAAGTTTTCGCAAATATCGGCTAATAATAAGACATCTGTCTTCGAGTACAAATCGCTATAGTCACCCAGCGTTCGAATGGAGAACCGCTCCCAAACGTTCTCAGCATGTGCGTACTCACTCTCGGATACTGTAGCATCTGTCAGGGAGCTGTGAAAGGCGTCACGTGGTGGTAGGCAAGTGTCGTCCAACCTGCTCACGTTGTCAATATATTCATAAGGAAAGACCCCTTTTCGCGTCAACAATTTGAAATCGCCTGACGACAGAGTTGAAAATTGCATCCGTAAAATTTTGAGTTTGTCCTCGGTCAAAAATGATGCTAATTTGTCAAGACTGGTGTTGAGGAATTTGTATGAATCGATGAAGCGCAATTGGATCTTATGTTTTGCATCGTCTTTAATTTCAACATGCTTCGCGAAGGAGATGTATTTCTCTTTTGTGATTGGAAGTACGTCAGTTTTTCCTTCGAAAGCTGTGGCTACTTCCTTGATAATAAAATGTGCATCATAACCCGACAAATTATGGAAAACTACGGGAATAAAAAATGATTGTTTGTAATTTAGGTTGCATTTTGAATGGGCAGGACCTCTATAACGTCCGGTCACATGGCAATGATCTCGAACACGTACATCGTCTTGCGCAAATGGTTTTTCGCATATGTGACACTGAGTGGCATTTCGAAAACTCGCCCACTCGGTTGGTGTTAGAGGTATCATTGGCAGATTGTCGCAAAAAATGCTTTTTATGCGCAATGCTAGGTTTTTAAGTTCGTCTACAAACCATGATATGCAGTCAGCACTGCGACGTGAATGATATGAAGAGAGCGATTCATCGTATGCACAGCACACGTACTAACCAATACTAAATACTTCATGCTGATGACATATATCTTTTGTCGCGTTCTCCTCGCCAGTCTTTGCTAATACACACTCCAAATCGGCATACACGATGAAGGGGTGTCGTTCTTTCCGGTTGAAGTTTACGAACTGGAGCCACTTATTGGTATCGTTCGGAAGACGGATGGCACAGTTGTTTATCGAGCTGCAATCAACCTCATGTGACTGCAGTTTAGCCTCCGATGAGAAATAATGCAAACACCTACCGAAAATTATTATTTTTTTACATGTTTTAATTATTCTAGCATATATCTAATATACACTAATAAACACATGTGTGTGTGTGTGTGTGTGTGTGTGCGTGTGCGTGTGCGTGTGCGTGTGCGTGCGTGTGTGTGTGTGTGTGTATTAGTTACGTTAACTATTACATACCGATCGCATATATATTTTTGATGGCCGTTTACGTTGAGTTGCGCGTTCACAAGCCTCGACAGGTTTTTGATCCAAGCGAAATGCCCCACATTGTTGTCCTCCGTATCTTGTACGTATAGCAAATTAATGTGCTTTTCCTTCTTGGATTGGGACACGCGTATCGGAACAATGTTATTTTTGTTGGTGGTATATACATTGATTGATAAATTATTTTGAAGCTCAAATTTCTTGATTTGCGGTATGGCCACTGGGAATTCAACATCTTGTAAATTGAGTATTGTTGAATAGTGTGGGTATGAAGATGGACGGGCATTGTTTCGTTCGGTGGGATATAGAGCGGCGATCACAGACCATGCAAAACATGCATTGTCATTGGACTTGACATTTACAATGGCACGGTTCATCATTATTTCCTTTGACAATTTTAAGTGGCATCCGGCGCGCATTGGATTATACTTATTCACACTTATGGTTAAATTTAGAATTTTTAACAAAGTCCACCCACTGTCGCGTTCTTGAAATTCATCAAGAGATGCTAGAGTGGGTTCGACAACGCGTTGCTCATACCACTCGTTTAAATCAGATGTCTGGAAAAGTTCAAAGTTTCTCGTATTGACACTTTTGTTTGCATGCTTATCACCTGCCACAAACTCACCGCTGAACGTGGTATTAACCTTTACACACAAATTTTTCTCGACAATGTTTTTCACATGTAAAAGCACCAGGTCCCTGGCATCTTCGAGAAATTGACTTGGGTCAATATGGTCGCGATTGATAACTGAACCAGTCAATATACGATTTTCAAATGCCGTTTCAATGTTCCGCCATATCAAACCACTTTCTCGCGCACCACATCCCGCACCCTCATGAATGAAACGTTGACGCACAGAGTTTTTTAAGCCTTCAAGTCGCGCTATTTGAGCGATTAATGATTGGCAATATCCGATCGATAATCGCTGGCGTTTATTACAGCTTTGATTTTCCAACAACTCGATGAATTCATTGAATTGATGCTCCCACACATTGTACTCTTCCGCTGAATTTATAAGTGCGGCTTGCTCTCGTAATCTTGCTTCTGATATGTCGCCGGACATTTTTATAAGTTTTTTTTTCAATGAAAAATGGTTGAAGACAAATAAAACACGATGTGGATGAGTTCACTGCTCGACTGCGAATGTTTCAATTTTCCGAGCAGCGGTCACAGCCTCCACAACTTTTGAAGAAAAATATGTTTCCATCTTTGTCCTCGACTGACTATCTTAGAAGTCTAACAGTATACACTCTCAGACTTTTTTTACTGCAATGTTTACTACAGTGGGGATAGAGCATGAAAAAAATATGGAACGGTTAATGTAGATATGAGGAGGGGAGCATATTATGGGGTTTTTAAGTGTGAGTGGCGTTCACGGCGGAAAATGTAAAGGAATCCGGTATCTCGATGAAAAATATAAAGATTGCCAGTATATGGACTGAAATGTTTAATGAGATATCAGGAACGTGAGAGAAACAGACTGTAACCCGCTATAGCGTCTGCGCTCAAGTTATTCATACATAGGGAAACGAGATTCCAAAAAAAAAATATGGCGATCACCTGTATGATTTTCCCACACGCCGTCGTCAAACGTGGTTTTGTGGAGATCGTGGAATGCCTAAATTCTAGCAGGTCAACATCCGCCTTTACCAATGGAGTTTTACTTCAACTCATTTAACCCTCCAGCGATAGTAAGGAAAACATCATAACCACTTGTATGATTTTCCCATGCGCTGTCGTCAAACGTGGTTTTGTGGAGATCGTAAAATGTCTGAATTCTGGCAGGTTAACATCCGCCTTTACCAATGGAGTTTTACTTCAACTCATTTAACCCTCCAGCGATAGGGAACCTGTTCGAGCTCGTTTCTGGTTAAGTCCAGCGGGTGCTTGGCCGGATGCACTGCGTACGTACTCGCACATGTGAACATCTTGACGTAATCTTTCGGAAAGAAACCGCGACGGGTTGAATTTTCCTATCGACACCTTTCATACCTGCAGTTGCATGCAATAAATAATGCATTTTTTTATAAGTCTCTGAAAGAGCGCCCTTCATATGTCAGCTAGGGTTTTCTTATTGGTGGAAACTTTTCTAGCCATATATAGTAGTTTACCCACATGTGTCCATAATGAAGCTGATAATTCCGAGTTATACGATAAAAACTACAAAAACTCTATGGCTTTCCAACGGTTACCTGCCACTATTTGTTCTCCCCCCTCGCTTTGCTGCAGACACCGTCTCGCTCCCCCACTGCCTGGCCTTCCCCTTCCCGCCGTGACGTCATACCCCGGGTACCCCGCGCGGGACCCCCGCCCCGCTCCCCCCTGAGATCCCTGAGTTAGAACTGGCGTTGCTATTCTACTCATGGAGGATCATGCAGCACGCTGAAGTTTGCGATGGAATATTGTTTTTCAATTCAAACCCAAGGAGCACATCAACAGGACCGGACTTGAGCGAATCGTTTTGTTTTGAGCAGTCAATGACAACGAGGGGGGCTTTTTCTAAAAATTCCATCCTACTCAGCCATGGTTCAGCCTCTTTGTTGTAATAGGTCAGCTGAAAGTTTACATACAACTCGTAGAGAAGAGCATATTGATTTTTATCAATGTTCAAACTTAAATTTCCATATAGATAACATTGCGAGTTGAGGTATGGTTTAACGTCGCTCAGGTTACAATGATCAAAGTGGCTCGCATTGTGTTGTTTCTTATTTTTCCGATCCGTCTGCAACGCGAGTATGACATAACGTGGCTTCTCCAGCTGATTCGAGGTTTTCACAGACCACACGTGCTTGGAGGTGGCAGGCAGCAATGGATATTCATACAGTTCCCATGTTCGGAAACTCATGGAGATTGGTGCGTCTTTGGCGAGAAACTTTAATAGTTGAATTTTTCGCTGATCTGAGACTGTCACATACGGCACGAGCCATTCTATTTTATGCAATACGAGTTTGTAGTCTTCGGGCGCTGTTTGTACAATGGCATTGTCATCGGTCTTTGATCTCGTGAGAATCAATTCGTGCTTGGCATTTACGACAATTTTCCGATAATCTTCAGCAAATCCGAGGAGCATGCTGAGCGGTATACACACATCAAAGTTTCCCGATACATCTACAATCTGCTTGGTCTCTTCGACATCAAGACATCCAGTGTTCTCGAGCATAGAACTTTTGGCCGGTGAGAGAGATGAATATCCCTTAATTACACTCGTAATGCCGACATTCTTATTACGATCGATTTCTATGGCATTCAGCTCATATCGCACTTCCTCAAACAAATGACAAATGGCATTGATGACGAGACTTGTAGCAGTGGTTGGCGACCCGTCACGCGACCGTAAAAGCTGCATCCCAACTGGAGAAACCAAAATATGCAATTGGTGCGGTGCAGACTGGTAAAAAAAATAATGTATGGCAAAGGACATTATATTATTCACCGACTGCAAACTTACAAGTGCTAAACTTCATCTCAATTCAGCATTCTCTTCTCAAGATGACTCGAAATTGGACTTCAAAAAAGTTTCAACATTATGTTCAAAATGTACTCTCGATTTTGTAAATACCATTATGACTGCAATAGTGATCGTTCTTTACTAACCATCGCCAAGTCTTAATGTAACGACCCTCTCACGGTTAATGATTGAACGCATCAGAACGAGCCTGTAAAAAATGCTACCGTAGATGTGTGAATAGAGTTCGAATGCCAAGAAGATTCACCACCGAATACAACTGCATATTGTTTTAATCTTACATGATCGCGTTGTTGAATATTGTCTCTTGTATATTGCATGGCTGAAGATTCAATAACAGCTGGAGTTGAAGGTTCAACGGACGACGACATGTGTCCTATCGTATATGTTAAGGGTCATGAAAAACGAGAATAGCTAGCTGATATAATAAATATGAAAAATTAGCTATTTATTGAGTCGTTCAATATAGACTTTGAGGATATGGATGTCTCAAGTAAATTAGATGGAAGTTTTACTCTACGATGTGGAAAGCATAAAAACAGTTTTGCCTTACAAAATGTATTTGAAATATTTAATTGGTGGCTGAATCATAAAGATTTATGCAAATAAAAGAAATGTAAGATTATGTGCTTTGTATTCTCCTCACCCCGTACTTAGTTATGTCAGCATCACCTGATATTGGATTGTGCAACTGAATATAATATTACTTTCGAATGTGAAGCTCATTTTTTTGTATGGAATTTGATTGAAAAAAATTAATATAATCGCCCAATGATAATCGAAGACATTCATCAGTATACGTTCGCTAGATGTTCGTGAGCCATTTGTTGGAAGTTTGCGAGGCATTCAAAGATTTTCGATAGTCGTTCGTGAAACGTTCCAGAGACTTCCGAAGACATTCATAAGACGTTCGAAGTCATTTAAGAGACGTTCGAAATCATTCATAAGGCGTTTGAAGACACGCATGAGGGGTTCAAAGAGTTTCAAGAGACTTTCTACGACGTTCATGATACGTTTGAAGATGTTCGTGAGACATTCAAGAGACTTTTGAAAACGTTCATAAGACGTTTGAAGACATTTATGAGAGGTGCGAAGACCTTCGGAGACTTTCGAAGACGTTCAAGAGATCTGTGACGATATTTATAATACGTTTAAAGACATCGATGAGGGGTTCGAAGACGTTTAAGATACTTTAAAAGAGATTCACAAGGGGTTTGAAGACGTTCAAGAAACTTTCGACTAAGTTCAAGAGACTTTCGACGACATTCATAATACGTTTGAAGACAGTCATGAGGGGTTCAAAAACGCTTAAGAGACGCTTTCAAAGACATTCACGAGGGGTTTGTCCAAAGGCATTCATAATACGTTTAAAGACATTCAAGAGACGTTTGAAAACATTCATAAGACGTTTGAGTACACGCATGAGGGGTTCAAAGAGCTTCAAGAGACTTTCTACGACGATGATGAGACGTTTGAAGATGTTCGTGAGACATTCAAGAGACTTTCCGAAACGTTCATAAGAAGTTTGAAGACATTCATGAGAGGTGCGAAGAACTTCAGAGACTTTGGAAGATATTCAGGAGATATTCGACAATATTCATAATACGTTTGAAGACATCGATCAGGGGTTCGAAGACGCTTGAGAAACTTTCAAAGACATTCACGAGGAGTTTGAAGACGTTCAAGAAACTTTTGAATACGTTCAAGAGACTTTCGACGACATTCATAATACGTTTGAAGACATTCATGGGGGGTTCGAAGACGCTTGAGATACTTTCAAAAACATTTACGAGCGGTTCGAAGACGTTCAAGAGACTTTGGACGGCGTACATAATACATTTGAAGACATTCATGTGGGGTTCGAAGACGCTAAGGGACTTTCAAAGACATTCACGAGAGGTGCGAAGGCATTCAGAGACTTTCGACATCGATGAGGGGATCGACGATGTTTTGGAGACTTTCAAAGACATTCACGAAGGGTTTGAAAACGTTCAAGAAACTTTCGACGACATTTATAATACGTTTGAAGACATTCATGAGGGGTTCGAACACGCTTGAGAGACTTTCAAAGACATTCATGAGGGATTCGAAGACGTTCAAGAGACTTTCGACGGCGTACATAATACATTTGAAGACATTCATCTGGGGTTCGAAGACGCTTAAGGGACTTTCAAAGACATTCACGAGAGGTGCGAAGGCATTCGGAGACATTCGACATCGATGAGGGGATCGACGATGTAATAGAGACTTTCAAAGACATTCACGAAGGGTTTGAAAACGTTCAAGAAACTTCCGAATACGTTCTAGAGACTTTCGACGACATTTATAATACGTTTAAAGACATTCATGAGGGGTTCGAACACGCTTGAGAGACTTTCAAAAACATTCATGTGGAGTTCGAAGACGCTTCAGAGACTTTCAAAGGCATTCACAGGAGGTTTGAAGACGTTCAAGAGGCTTTTGGAGACGTTCGGAAATCTTCGACGACATGCATAACACGATCATCGACGACATCCATAAACCGAAGACTTTCATGACGTTTGAGTTTCGGTTTGGGTTTGTTTGGGATTTTTACAGTTTTGGTGGAACGTGTTTGAGTTTGTTTGGGTGCGCACACTTTTGGTGGAACGTGTTTGAGTTTGTTTGGGTGCGCACCCAAACAAACTCAAACACGTTCCACCAAACGAGAGGTGCCTTCGCACCTCTCGTGAATGTCTTTGAAAGTCCCTCAAGCGTCTTCGAACCCCAGATGAATGTCTCCAAATGTATTATGTACGCCGTCGAAAGTCTCTTGAACGTCTTCGAATCTCTCATGAATGTCTTTGAAAGTCTCTCAAGCGTGTTCGAACCCCTCATGAATGTCTTCAAACGTATTATAAATGTCGTCGAAAGTTTCTTGAACGTTTTCAAACCCTTCGTGAATGTCTTTGAAAGTCTCCAAAACATCGTCGATCCCCTCATCGATGTCGAAAGTCTCTGAATGCCTTCGCACCTCTCGTGAATGTCTTTGAAAGTCCCTTAGCGTCTTCGAACCCCACATGAATGTCTTCAAATGTATTATGTACGCCGTCGAAAGTCTCTTGAACGTCGTCGAGCCGCTCGTAAATGTCTTTGAAAGTATCTCAAGCGTCTTCGAACCCCCCATGAATGTCTTCAAACGTATTATGAATGTCGTCGAAAGTCTCTTGAACGTATTTAAAAATTTCTTGAACGTCTTCAAACTCCTCGTGAATGTCTTTGAAAGTTTCTCAAGCGTCTTCGAACCCCTGATCGATGTCTTCAAACGTATTATGAATATTGTCGAATATCTCCTGAATATCTTCCAAAGTATCTGAAGTTCGTCGCACCTCTCATGAATGTCTTCAAACTTCTTATGAACGTTTCGGAAAGTCTCTTGAATGTCTCACGAACATCTTCAAACGTCTCATCATCGTCGTAGAAAGTCTCTTGAAACTCTTTGAACCCCTCATGCGTGTACTCAAACGTCTTATGAATGCCTTTGGACAAACCCCTCGTGAATGTCTTTGAAAGCGTCTCTTAAGCGTCTTTGAACCCCTCATGACTGTCTTCAAACGTATTATGAATGTCGTCGAAAGTCTCTTGAACTTAGTCGAAAGTTTCTTGAACGTCTTCAAACCCCTTGTGAATCTCTTTTAAAGTATCTTAAACGTCTTCGGACCCCTCATCGATGTCTTTAAACGTGTTATAAATATCGTCACAGATCTCTTGAACGTCTTCGAAAGTCTCCGAAGGTCTTCGCACCTCTCATAAATGTCTTCAAACGTCTTATGAACGTTTTCGAAAGTCTCTTGAATGTCTCACGAACAACTTCAAACGTATCATGAACGTCGTAGAAAGTCTCTTGAAACTCTTTGAACCCCTCATGCGTGTCTTCAAACGCCTTATGAATGATTTCGAACGTCTCTAAAATGACTTCGAACGTCTTATGAATGTCTTCGGAAGTCTCTGAAACGTTTCACGAACGACTATCGAAAATCTTTGAATGCCTCGCAAACTTCCAACAAATGTCTCACGAACATCTAGCGAACGTATACTGATGAATGTCTTCGATTATCATTGGGCGATTATATTAATTTATTTTCAATCAAATTCCATACAAAAAAATGAGTTTCACATTCGAAAGTAATATTATATTCAGTGCACAATCCAATATCAGGTGATGCTGACATAACTAAGTACGGGGTGAGGAGAATACAAAGTACATAATGTTACATTTCTTTTATTTGCGTGAATCTTTATGATTCAGCCACCAATTAAATATTTCAAATACATTTTGTAAGGCAAAACTGTTTTTATGCTTTTCACATCGTAGAGTAAAACTTCCATCTAATTTACTTGAGAAATCCATATCCTCAAAGTCTATATTGAACGACTCAATAAATAGCTAACTTTTCATATTTATATCAGCTAGCTATTCTCGTTTTTCATGACCCTTAACATATACGATAGGACACATGTCGTCGTCCGTTGAACCTTCAACTCCAGCTGTTATTGAATCTTCAGCCATGCAATATACAAGAGACAATATTCAACACCGCGATCATGTAAGATTAAACCAATATGCAGTTGTATTTGGTGGTGAATCTTCTTTGCATTCGAACTCTATTCACACATCTACGGTAGCATTTTTTACAGGCTCGTTCTGATGCGTTCAATCATTAACCGTGAGAGGGTCGTTACATTAAGACTTGGCGATGGTTAGTAAAGAACGATCACTATTGCAGTCATAATGGTATTTACAAAATCGAGAGTACATTTTGAACATAATGTTGAAACTTTTTTGAAGTCCAATTTCGAGTCATCTTGAGAAGAGAATTCTGAATTGAGATGAAGTTTAGCACTTGTAAGTTTGCAGTCGGTGAATAATATAATGTCCTTTGCCATACATTATCTTTTTTACCAGTCTGCACCGCACCAATTGCATATTTTGGTTTCTCCAGTTGGGATGCAGCTTTTACGGTCGCGTGACGGGGCGCCAACCACTGCTACAAGTCTCGTCAACAATGCCATTTGTCATTTGTTTGAGGAAGTGGAATATGAATTGAATGCCATAGAAATTGATCGTAATAAGAATGTCGGCATTACGAGTGTAATTAAGGGATATTCATCTCTCTCACCGGCTGAAAGTTCTATGCTCGAGAACACTGGATGGCTTGATGTCGAAGAGACCAAGCAGATTGTAGATGTATCGGGAAACTTTGATGTGTGTATACCGCTCAGCATGCTCCTCGGATTTGCTAAAGATTATCGGAAAATTGTCGTAAATGCCAAGCACGAATTGATTCTCACGAGATCAAAGACCGATGACAATGCCATTGTACAAACAGCGCCCGAAGACTACAAACTCGTATTGCATAAAATAGAATGGCTCGTGCCGTATGTGACAGTCTCAGATCAGCGAAAAATTCAACTATTAAAGTTTCTCGCCAAAGACGCACCAATCTCCATGAGTTTCCGAACATGGGAACTGTATGAATATCCATTGCTGCCTGCCACCTCCAAGCACGTGTGGTCTGTGAAAACCTCGAATCAGCTGGAGAAGCCACGTTATGTCATACTCGCGTTGCAGACGGATCGGAAAAATAAGAAACAACACAATGCGAGCCACTTTGATCATTGTAACCTGAGCGACGTTAAACCATACCTCAACTCGCAATGTTATCCATGTGGAAATTTAAATTTGAACATTGATAAAAATCAATATGCTTTTCTCTACGAGATGTATGCAAACTTTCAGCCGACCTATTACAACAAAGAGGCTGAACCATGGCTGAGTAGGATGGAATTTTTAGAACAAGCCCCCCTCGTTGTCATTGACTGCTCGAAACAAAACGATTCGCTCAAGTCCGGTCCTGTTGATGTGCGCCTTGAGTTTGAATTGAAAAACAATATTCCATCGCAAACTTTAGCGTGCTGCATGATCCTCCACGATCGTATTGTCGAGTACAATCCAATCAGTGGTGGGGTTAAAAAATTGGTATAAAATCATGCCAATGATCCGCGCCCACTTCAGTCATCATGGAGCTTATCGTCGACGTGCAAGGGTTCAAGAGACCCGTCACCGAATTTGTCCTAAAGAAGATGTCCATCGTCAAACTCCATGAGAAGAACGCTGAACCGCTGACATTTTTCTTCAATGCACCATTCGCCTGGGACGCTTTACCGGCCAAGTACAAAATGACAAACAAGTGGCTGGAACGCAATTATCAGGGAATACGATGGGAACACAACGGCATAACATACGAGGCAGCTAGAACGACAATTCGAGGAATCTTGGAAGGAGCTCCTACGATCTATGCCAAGGGATTCGAGAAGTGCTCATGGCTATTGAGATTCACAGATTCAACAACAAAAGTCATCGATCTGGAGACTCTGGACTGTCCATCGCTGCAGAAGTTGCCGAAAATCGCAAACGTTAAATGTCCCCATCATTCCTTCAATACCAAATACAATTGCGCCAAAGCGAATGTAAAGTCGTTGACAAGCTGGCTCTCTGTGTACGAAGCGTTGTGTGAGCGAGGGATTTTTTTTTAATGAATAAAAACATTTTGAACAAATATCGTTCTCCAGTTATTTCCTATATCTACGGCGAATACAGTTTGACGACATTTTCTTTTAACATTATATTCGATGAAGAACTTTTTTTGTACATTTTTACATAGCGTCAAGCGTTGAAAACTCTCCGATGATGACTGTGATGCAAACAGTCGTTGCACTCTACGATGGTGACGATGCCAGCTGCCGCTGAACTCGTTGTTTCCACCCCGCCATCACGAGCGTTCTTTTCCACCTTACTCAGACTCGAGCGTCGAAAACTCTACGATGATGATGACTGTCATGCAAACAGTACTTGCACTCTACGATGGTGATGATGCTGGCTGCTGTTGAACTCGTTGTTTCCACCGGGCCTTCACGAGCGTTCTTTTCCACCATACTCAGACTCGATGGAACTCGACGCTGTTGTATTTTCCACCAATGTACTTCATGTAGAGTTGACCATTGCGCGCCAGTTGCAGCATACTCTCGAACATTTTCAGATCTTGATCGAAGGCCTTTACCAGCCGCGCTGGCAAGAAGACGGCAAACTCAGTTGCAACGTCCACGATATTGCGTTTTCCAAACTTGGTCTGTACAGCTCTCATGTCCGTGATTCGATAATCCGAATGGACGTGGAGTTCTGACAGCTTCTTCGTTGGGAGGAATTCCCCCATCAGGCTGACTTTGTTGATATTTGAGAGACCCATTTTCACTCTTTTTCAAAGTTCTTTTCGGAGAAGTTGATGGTGCGGTGGAATAGTGCAGTCTGAGCTTGGTCCACGAAATCATAAGCTCCCTCGTAACCCTTCCACTCAGATTTTAAAAACTTCTCCCCACTTATCCAATCATAGGCATGTGTAACAGGTTCAAACACGTTCGAAGAACCCCGCACGTAGAGAATTTCCCCCCTCGCAACACTTTTCACAGTCCCGACGTTGGGGTGGGGGACCATCAATGTGATCCTTCATCTGTGGCGTATTATAATGCTCCATGCATGGAAGATACGATATCACTTCACTATCGTTCCGATGATGCTCCGGCAAACGATCCCACAGTAAACCAATAAAGTTACCCCAATACTTTAGGAGCAAGACCTTTGGAACCTGTTTGAGCTCGTTTTTGGTCAAGTTCAGGGGGTGCTCGGCCGGATGCACTGCGTACATACTCGCACATGTGAACATCTTGACGTAATCTTGTGGAATGAAACCTCGACGGGTTGAAACTTGTTGTGGAATAACGCTGCAGCTGCATGCAATAAATAAAGCATTTTATGGGCTTTGACGGGTAACCCTTCATATGGGAACTATCGTTAGCTCACTCTCGAAAATTTTCCTAGCCATAAATGGAAGTTTCCCACACACACACACACACTCACGCGCGCGCGCGCACACACACACACACACACACACACACACACACACACACACGCACAAACTCCTGTGAATAGGCTAGACAAAAATGCTCCGCTTACATCTATAATGTTGATAATAAATTATCAGATTTTATGGGTTTTCAAGGACTCGCGAGTCCATGATGCCCCCTCCCCCACAGAGTCGACAGCGGCTTCCCCCTGTCGCCCGCGGGTCCAGCTATCGCTTGGAAGACATCGTCACCAAATACTAGCCTCCCCACTTTCTAACACCACCCCCTCCCCTTTCCCTCCGCCGGAACCCCGCACTCGGCTGCCGCATGCAGGATCCCCCCCCCCCCTTCCGCCATGCATTCCCCAGTTTCCTCGCGCTCGACTCCCCCGCCCCGCTCCTCCCTGAAATCCCTGTGTTAGAACCGCTCTAGTTCCTCTACTGCTGTCGATGCTACTTTGTATCGAAACGTGACATTGTCTAATACTTTGTGCAAAGATATCACCTCGATAAGTCCAAATAAACTTCCATGTGTGCACCAAAAATGACGTTTCATAAAATATGCGTTGCGGATTTGTGCCGCTGCACATGTGGCTTTAAGAGGTCTGAATCATATTGAAGTTTCCATCGTTGGATTGCAATAAGACTTCCTTTTTTTTACAAATTTAGGTTGTAAAACTTGAAAAAGTTTCCAAAAAACGCTTGCCCGATTTTTTTAGTCTGAAATTGCCAAAAAAAACTTCTACGACAAGTTATGGATTAAAAAAAAAGAATTGTTGTTGCATTTCAAGTATGCAAACTCCACCATCGACACTTTTCTTCATTTTCGAAGAAGTTGGGTAGCTCATTTTGATGTTCGTAGACAATTATTAGGGCGCCCGGTAAAGGGGGCTGAGATAATGAAAATTGTATATTTTGCTGGCCTATTTACAAAGATTTTCCAACCGAGTCGGAATCATCGAGAGCGTTCATATAAAACGAATTAGAGATAAATTTATTTTTCCAATCCAATTTTTCTTGCATTGTCGGAATGCAACGAAAATTAATAGAAAGCTGTAAAAAATTTTTTTAATTTTCGACCAAGAAAAATGACTTTAATTATTTGATATCAACAAATGGATGAATTATGAAAAAATCAGCTGGTCATACGATAGAAAATGTTATAAACTTTGTTCTGTCGAAATTTAAAGTGAATCGGACGAATACATTTTGAGATACGACTCACACCGTTTAATAAAAAAATAGTTTCAGGACAAACGCAAAAGAAAAAATCGTAAATCGCAGCGAGGGAGTTTGCCGCAACGCAGTGAGCGATCTGCCCCTTCACAAAAATGGTCACAACTCGGTACCTTTTGGACTTTTTACCAAATCTTCGTTGTAAGCTAACGTTAAGATCCTAGGCTATAGCCTAGGATAGCCTAGTAGCTATAGCCTAGGAAGGCCTAGTAGCTATAGCCTAGGATAGCCTAGTAGATATAGCCTAGGAAGGCCTAGTAGCTATAGCCTAGAATAGCCTAGTAGCTATAGCCTACGATAGCCTAGTAGCAATAAAAAAACCGTGTGCTGAAAATTTCAAGCTTACGCAGACCTCTTAACCACCCGAACGAGTTTTTACAAAGTCCCGGCCTAGTAAATTGCTTCCCTGCAACTGACTGCAAAGACTGAAGTTTGCATCGTTGGAATGCACTGGCAATGAATACTTATGAATTTCGTAGTGTTGAAGCTTGCATCGTGTGAATGCAACGAAATTTCTTTTTTAGATTTTCATTTCCGCACTTTCATTATCATGCAAAATTCTTTTTTGCATATTTATATTGTAGATCTCTAAATGAGTGTTTCAAAAAATAATTAAGAGATTTTCGGAGGCAAAATTTGCCAAAAGAAATAAGAAATTCACAAATATTTATTTTTATTGCATTTCATCGATGCAAACTTCAATCTCGTTGAATTTTTTTTTCTTCTTTCAGCAAACGTTTCCACAAAAATCGCCTAATTATTTTTCAAGACACTCACTCTGAGATCCACTATATAAATATACAAAAAGAGATTTTGCATGAGAATAAAAGTTGCGAAAATCCAAATCCTTAGGCTCGCTTTCAAAGTAAAATAGCCAAATAACTAAATATACATTTTTGATCGTCCAATAGACTGATAGCTAAGCACAGTCGGTGAAAAAAGTATAACTGCGCACCGCAGTTTTGTTCGTATGCTTTCTATGGGGTTGAAATTTGCTTCGTTGAAATGCAACAAAAATTCGTTTTAATATTCTTATTTTCATCATTATTCAAAATATTTTGCAGATGCAGTTCATAGATTACTAAATAGGAATTCCAAAAGTGATTTCCGCAGGTCAAATGTGCTGGAGGAAATTTGGGTAATATAATAAAACGATTTTCGTTGCTTTCCAACTATGCAGACTTCAACGTCATCTATATAGTCGACTGAACTAAAATTTCCGTCTAACACGCATAATGATATGAACAATGTCTGGTTAAAATTGGAACAAAATCTATAGAAATCAAGAGCGCAGGGTCGTTCTACCTTAATTCCGGGTTTTTCAGGAAGCCATCATCCGGATCACCGGTGGCTGGCTGTTCAAATGAATTTTCACTGAGGTCCGTACAATTAGGAAGGTCATTTGGAATGACGATACGTTTATTTGAATGAGCTGTGGACAAAAAACCCCATCTGCATTCCCGAATGGCTATGTAGACGGTGTGTACATTCGATTTCAGTTGCAATTCTTCGCTTATTCTGATATAAATGGGCGACGTGTAAGACAGCAATGTTGATGTGGAAAATTCTTGAATATATTTTTCAATAGCCCTTATGGCCTCTTCTCTTGACATTTTTTAACGTGCACTCTTCGTAGAATATATTAAATTCCGATTACTTTATTTTACTGGGTTTTAAAAAAACATAAGTGCGAAGCTATGATCGTTAGATTTATTATGTGACGAGCGTTTATATTCTATTTACGTTCATTATATTTATTGGGAGAAATCCCTACCTAAAGCACATGGGAGTTACACATAATTGGACAACTATAGCTATGTTCGAGGGATATTTGGCACACAATTGCCACACTTCCGCCTCACAAGTGTGCGCTCGGGTGGAATATCTCGCCTACAAATGAAAAAACGAAAAGGCACAGTTTCTCTCGCACGGGCAATTTACACAAAGACGAATTCTGTCTCGCAAAGAAATGAACACAGGGTTGAGAACAAGCGAATGCTCCCAAAGTACATAGTCACGGGGCAAATTTTGTCTCGCAAATGAATGCTAGGGCGATTTATGTCTCACCTACGAATCAAGGCACGAGAGACGTTCTCGGGACTGATAGTCTCGCACGTAGCATCGTTGGCCTTGTTACTTATCAGTTGTTCCCAACTGCATATGCACATTCATGAATTATTACGGACTGTAATGGACATTACCTCTTCGAGTGGCCTGACTCCCCAACCCGCCATCGCGATCTGGCTCGCGGGCAATTACAACATTCACCGAAGCTCATGTCCACGCGATCGTTGGCGCGAGTGGCACCATGTTGCTCATCGAGACTTCCATCGGCTTCTTGGGTTTCATGATCGATCCTCGTTCGCGTTCGCTGTTGTCCAGCAGTGACAGGCGGATATCGCAAAGGAAGGCCGTATCCCCATGTCCGGTATCCGACACACGACTCTGCTGAGACCTCGATGCTCATCGTAAAGGAGAAGAATCACTGTCGACCACGCAAATGAATCGTCGTCGTAGTCCCCGGCGATTGCGTGCTGTAGAGGATTTCGCTCCGCGCGTGGTGGAGGAACCCACGAGGGTCTCGTCGCAACGATTTTGCCAGAAGCACTATCATACTAACTTTGTATCCTCGTTTCCGGTGCCCATCGCACCGTCACGATTCACTGGGCTCGACGGCGCGTGTTGTCTACGGCGCACAATGTCCGCAGATCTCGATAGTCCATCGATGCGTCGAGAGCACGTGGCCATGCGACGCGGGCGAGCGCGTGGGCCGTCCGCGAGCGATCACTTTTGCTAGCTCGCGGCGATCAATCGAGGTACGGTCGTAACCTGTTAAATGTCCTCTCAATTAGTGCCCTGCGCGCGATTACGATTCACTTCTGTTGACCGCCAGCGTGTGTTATCGACAGTGCACGATGTCCGCAGATCTCGATAGTCCTTCGATGCGGCGAGAGCACGTGGCCATGCGACGCGAACGAGCGCGTGAGCCGTCCGCGAGCGATCACTTTTATCGACTCCCGGCGATCAATCGAGGTACGGTCGTGACATGTTAAATGTCCTCTCAATTGGTGCACTGCGCGCGATTACTATTCACTTCTGTTACCGCCAGCGTTCATTACAGCCGGCGATACCCGCGGATCTCGATTCTTTTAAACGAGAGTAAGAACGTGGCCGCCCGTTGCGAGCGAGCATGCCTCGCTCGCACCGCTTTAACCGAATATGTCGGTTAAAAATGAAATATGTGTGGAAATTCGAATGAGTGAGACGAGGTTAGGACTACAGTCAGCTGATGCCTTGCTGTCACGTCTCTTTATCGTAGCAAGTCATGATAAATCCAATACCGGAAGTTCAAATTAAACTTGATATTACATAAAAATTAGATCAATAAACATAATTTTTTCTGATAGGACTGGATTACTACGAGTGTTAAGTATGCAAATCTGATTCTGTTAAAGAATCTGACGGTTTCCCACTATTATATACACTTTTGTAGCGACCGGAAATTGGGTTTTTGCATGTCGTTTTGGAATTCCTTCACAAAAATACGCAATTTTTATATTTCTTTTCTCGGTAATTAGGTTGATAAACGGCCCTGAAATTTTACAGAGACAATTATAAAGCACAAGAAAATGTGAAGCTCAGAAAAAATTATGAAAATCCTATGGATTGAAGACTGGCGATAGGACTACCTTAATATAACTTTGATACATGCTCTTTCTAATCTCTGCATGGAATCTATGTCTATTTAATATCACATGATGCATATGTGGTTCCTTATTCTTATACTATTGTTTTATAATATTGGATAACATTTGATATATTGGATAACGTCCATCGCTTGCCACAAATTGCGTGCCGAGTACGAAGACCATAATATTACGTTGGCTGTAATATTATACTTATATAACTAATAAGCCGGAAAACATCTACTATTTACTGATCTTTCTTCATCGTTTGGTGATTGTTCGATGGTGAGTGGTATAATGGAATTTATCTTTTTAGACTCGTTGGTACAGAGATTTCGGTCATTGGGAGGACAGGGATAATTCAAAAACGTCGATTGAAACCTGCAAAGGGAGCACGGATATTGTTCCGGCGGCGTCTATGTTCTCCTACTTTGAAACTCCGGCAGCGTTGTCTGTCGCACGCACCACTGGCCTCACTTCCAATACGCCGCCCACTTACAGTAGCAATTCGAGGTAACAACGGGCACTCCTGCTACAGGAGTCTTCAGTTTCGGTGTACCGATGACGTCTCTTCGTAAGCTTACCTTAGAGAATTTTTTAAACGCTGAAAGGAATTGTCGTTCTTTATATTTTTACCGTTTTTACAATTGCAATTCTCACCATTTTTATATTTGCATTTTTAACCATTTTTACGTTTGCCATTCTAACCATTTTTACCATCTCCATTTTTCCAGCTTGGTACAAGAACAGGTGGTCTGTTCGGGCCAAAGCCAGCAACCAGTTCAGTCCTTGTTAGCAGTGTCAGTACAAACAAGGCTCTGGGAGGTCTAGACGTTTCATGGAGCAGCAAAGGCTTATCCCACAGTAGCAACAGTCCACCAGTCGCCAAGAAGAACCTAATTCCCAACGAGCTAGCTCAAACCATCGATAGTATCACCCAATGTGTATCTGAAGACACAATAAGAAGAAACGAAAAAGTAATATTTGAATTTTCGAAAATACGTGCTGAAGGACAGCAGCAAGGTTTTCAAGGACGCAAGCAAGTTTAACGGGACGACATCGCGGACAAGCATTGGAAGAATCACCAGCGGACGGACGCCTTGTGGACCGGGTAATTCAGATTCGCCACTCATGGGCAGTGACGAATTGAGTCAGCCAATAGCAAATCCTATCACGAGACCCTTCGATTCAGGATATAAAACACGATTTCTGCAAACTTTTTTCGATTTCAGATGAATTCAGAGATAACAAAAAACGCAAACCATTGCTCTCGTGAACTTTCCTAAACCACTAATGGTAGAAACGTGAAATTTGGAAGTCATGTTGATTCTATTATGCAGGCACCATTTAAAAAAGGATTATCCAAATTCATTTAAGGGGGTGATGTAGGTTTAAATAGATGATGTAGGTTTTTATGACAATTCGGCAATTTTCAAGTGATATACATGGAAATTCGTATTTAGACTTTTGGTTAATGAATTAAGAATGACATATTTCAGTGTTTCCGGAAAATCAACCCTCACGGGGCTAAAATTGGGGGTGATGTAGGTTTAAATAGATGATGTAGGTTTTTATGACAATTCGGCAATTTTCAAGTGATATCCATGGAAATTCGTATTTAGACTTTTGGTTAATGAATTAAGAATGACATATTTCAGTGTTTCCGGAAAATCAACCCTCACGGGGCTAAAATTGGGAGTGCAATGTTCGTTGGGAGGTGGATTCTCTTTTAAAGTCAAACCCATTGAAGTTTCTACTCATCCTATTGGCTATAAATTACGTATTTCAGCCTTTGATACAAATTATCCCTCGAGGGGCATTTGTTACCCTTGTTACTTTTGCTGTACGGCTAATCCGGCACTGCTGACACAACTCGTGTTATCACCTCGCATTCATTGTCGCTGTTTTTTGCAGGCAACAAGACGTTTCTCTCGTCCACCGCGGTAAGCACCGGGACGCCTACTTATCTACAACATACCCAATCTACTAAGTAATTTTGGTTGAAAACAAAACAACAACAAACAAACGAAAAAGAAGCCTCTAGAAGATATCGCAAAAGCAAAGTGGTGACCAAATCGTTGACGAGCAAACGCAAATAACCGAGCCACACGTTGATCACTTTTTGTTTTTCGTTTTTTTTTGTTCCATACCTTTATAATGTTTTAAGATTAACGATTTTAAGATGAAGTTTCAAGATTAAGTTTTAAGACGAACTATTTAAAAATTACGTTAGTACTGCTGTACCATAGAAGTGACCTACGCTCAGATCTTGCGTGAATCTAACCGGGAGGTAGCGAGAACGCTAACATACGTGGCAACGCGTGTTAAATCGCATATCCGAACTAAGTATCGGATTGCCTGTGTACAGAGAAGAAAAAAAAGAAAAAAACAAACACATGCTCGAGCAGCTTTAATTGGTATATTATTTTCACTCCCTAGAATTATCAGTATTGGCTCTTCGACGAGCATCGTACATATCACGTGTTTAATTCTGTTTAAAATGCGTCATAAAAAATAACTGAATAAAAAAATCCAATCTAAGCAACGAGAGTGGTCGGTCCTTTTTTCTACCCTATCTGCGCCGAAATATTCGTTCAGTTTCGCTTGGGACATCCCGTTGTCCATGCAATTTTGACACAGACGGTTCGGCTCATAGCCTGCAAAGAGGAAACATTTATACGCATTCAAAGCACTAAACTCGAATCTAGCTTTAAAAAACTCATTGCCAAACCCAAAGATTGTCAAGGCTTTTGCATCGATAAACCTCTCTGAGGCATTGCGCTATCGAAGCCTTCCATCTATTGCGCGCTCTTGCATCCAGGAGGCCCATTCTTGGATCATCTCTCTTCTCTGACTTCCTGTTCAGTTCTTTTCATTTGATTCATTATTAGTAATAAGTTTGCGCACACTTCGATGAAATAATTATTTCCAAATGAGGTCAAGAATGAACAAAATGTTACGCCTCGGCTATGACAGATCGAGATCCAAAGTCATATCCGAACCAAGAACGGATGTCCGGCGTCTTGATTAGAGGACTGCGATTGGTCACTGAAGGTCCAACCAAAGAGCAAAATTGTAAAACACTGATGCACTCGCTATCTCTTGTCTGATTTCCCTTCAATGAGTCTTGATTTATAGAAAAACTCCTGGAAGCATTTGGTATTCAATTTGGAACGATTGGTAGTCGATCACTAGATTGTGCCAACCAGAAATACGTGTGTATCGTGAACGGCGAGCTGTGATTGTTCGCCAGAAGCCGCAGCGGAAAAAGGAATTTCTAACGAAAATTGACCCATTATTTTGTGGCTTATTTCATTGTGGAAAGACTTAATTGATAGAAAAATATCTAATAGCGTTTGATATTATATTCAGGACGTTTGGTAGTCGATCGCTAAATTATGAAAACGCAAAATACATGTGCATCCTCAGTGGACGGTTCTGATTGGTTGCCAGAAGCCGTAGTCCTAGAACGGCTGATTAACACAGATTCACCCGTTATTTTTTTAGATTAAAAAATCGGTCCATAATTTAGCACCCTCTCCCTTCACTTTGACTAATCAAGCTTTTATCCGCGAATCGTTTAGTAGTCGTGCGTGTGTACATAGTTTCTTTGTCCGCCGCGACTTGTGGCGACCAATCACAGCTCACCGTTCAGTTGATCATGGCGAGCCGCTATTGGACGTTAGAAGCCGCAGCAAAAAAAGGAATTTCTCACAAAAATGCACCCATTATTTTGTGGCTAATTCACTGTGATGAGATTTATTCGATAAAAAAAGAAATCATAGCGTTTGGTATTCCATTCAGGTCGTTTGGTAGTCGATCAATCAATAACGCCAACGCAAAATACAGCGAATCGGAAATGGAGCGCTGGGATTGGTCGCCATGAGCCGCACTGACAGAATTATATATTAGCGTAGATTCACTCGTTATTTCTTGTCCGATTACGTTCTGATGGGCCGTGATCGATGGAAAAACATCCGGTAGCGTTTGGTATTCTATTCGGGACGTTTGGTAGTCGATCATTCAAATCCGATAACACAAAATACGTGCGTATCAGGAATAGAGAGCTGTGATTGGTCGTGATACTATACGACGTTTTAGCGACAGATGGCGTTGGTTATCGAGTCTTTTTCCGCTGCCCATCGTCCTATCTCGTGGATCGGAATTTTCTTTTTGATTTTCCGAAAGAACGGGAAACTACCAAACGATTTGAATGGTTTACCAAACGCTACCAAACGACCACCAAACGATTTGTAAAAATAAAGTTCGATTAGTCAAAGTGGGGGGGCCACTTACTGCCCAATTTTTGATTATCGATTTTTCGAAAAACGGAGAACGACCAAACGATTTCAATGGTTTACCAAACGCTACCAAACGACCACCAAACGATTCGTAAAAAAACAGTTCGATTAGTCAAAGCTAACTTACTGCCCAATTTTTGATTATCGATTTTTCGAAAAACGGAGGACTACCAAACGATTTCAATGGTTGACCAAACGCTACCAAATGACCACGATTCGTAAAAAAAAAATTTGATTAGTCAAAGTGGGGGGGCTAACTTTGACGAGGTGCTCAAGTCGGTATCGTAGTCATCGAGAACACGAATGGGTAGCTCGGTGGGGGAAATGCAAATCGCGCTCGCTCGACAGGCGAACGGAGCGAGGTTTTCCGTCCGATCGAGCTCGACATATATGTGTGGCCGTACTGCGGATTGGAATATGTATTACATGAATTTCAAAGTGAAAAACATGTATCGAAATCATTGTTTTCTCTCGGTTACCCGTTATGCCGAAAATGCGGGTTAAAAAAATTATCGACGAACCGCGTTGAAAAATAAAACGCCAAAACGACCGTGGAAGGTTCAAAAAGAAATCTTGAGCCTTTGCCGCGATCGTTTCGACATTTTTTTTCAACAGGAAACATTATGGATAAGGGTGTATCATAAATGTTTCTTCAACTGCAATGAACGTTGTGGCTGAGTTGGCAGCATGGCGGATTAACGATGCGTACGGTCCGGGTTCAAATCCCGGTGAGTCAACTTTTTTTTTCTTCATTATATATTCAGGAAATTCCGAACCTACTCTCGCTTTAGCTATTCTCGCCTGTTCAGGCATTATTTATGATATTTAATTCGTATATGCTTAATAAAAAAAATAAGACATTGCTACCGGGGATCGAACCCGCGTCATGTGCAGCCGGATCGCGCGTAAAAGTTACCCCCTCTCTACAGTGGCGTAGCGTGGGGCGGGGGGGGGGGGGGGGGGCATGGCCCGGGCGGCGTCGATGTGGGGCGGCGGCGGCGAGCGACACTTAAGGCGTTACCCCCACTTCTAGCGCAAAAAAGGCCTTTTTCATGAATTTTTTAAAAGAAAACTACAAAACTTTTTTAATCGATCAATATACCATCTCAAAGAGCACATCTTGAAGAACTTTCAGTAATTTTTTTATTGAAAAATATTACATTGTTTAGTGGCAAATGGCTGTCAATGAAATAATGTTTCTATATACACGGTTTGCGGTGACCAACATTGCGGCGAAGTGGATCATCTGAAAAAAAAATGCGGATGGATTTAGTCAAATATAAGTATAAACTAGTCTTTAATCGAAGGATTTTAAAAAATATTCATTTTTCACAAAATGGCGAACAGTCAAAGTTAATGGTTCGATTTTAACGAAAAAAACGGCCGTTTTTTGGCTATAAAACGGCCATTTTTTTCGAACAAAAATCGAACGATTAAAGACTACATTTTTATGTATTAAATAAGCCTGCAAAAATTCAAGAAGATCGGTTCATTAGTGTCCGAGTAATCTTGGTCACCGACTTCAGAAATGCCATTTTAAGAAAAACGCGTTTAAAGTTTCAATTTCAGTTTACACGAAGAAAATATTTTTTTTTTGTAAACTTACATAGAGTCATCTATTCCAGGCCCATACAGAAGTTCTTCCGCCGACGATGCCGCTTGCAAAACGGAAATTTAGTGTTGCCTTCGTAACATTCTTCCTTCACGAGTGCTCTCGGCCGCACGTCTCTCTGCCAGTGCAATCCGTGCTTCGTCCATTTTATCAGCGTATTCGTGCGCGTTGTGTCCACACCTCACTCCGATTGAATTCAAATAAAATAATAATGATTTTGAACCTTCATTGAATAGTCCAACGGCAATATAAGCTGCTAAATTTACAACGATTGCTCCACTCGAGACGATTTTTGGGCTGATTTTCCAAATAAGTTGGTTGAAGCTTTCGTTGTTATTTTGATTGAAGCCACCGACGCATCTTTCGAGTAAAGTTTCCTTACTCAGATCGTTGTATATAGGTCTGATAGCATCCAATACATTTGATGGAAGTGGTTTGTAATCGTGTTGGAAAGCCTCGTTTCTCGCCTGAGCTCGTTGATACGAACACCACGATTTTTCACCGGTTGGACATCTCTCATGGTGTGGTTGCATCGGTTGAACTGTAATGATCGAAGGTCGCCCATATTGCCTCATGCATATCCTGAACAGAAGCAGAATGGCGTCGAATAGCAAGTCCATAGTACACAGTGGGCTTGTCAATAAATTTTCCTGTCAGCTGTCCTTTACCACCAAGCTTTTTGTTTTTTTTTTAACTAAATTACGAAGGCGGGATCCCATACGCTTTTGGACGTGACCGATGCATTCTTTTTTTATAACTTCTACGTCGTCATAAGGATGAGAATTTACTAGCCTAGTGTACGTTTTCGAATCTCCGTCTCCAATATAGTAACGGTACAGGACATTATATTTTTCTATTGAACGCTTGAAGATTTCGATACTGGAGTCCACCTCCATTTTTCCCGAGGAGCCTTCGTGATTTGCACTGCAGTTATCTTCGTGTGTTTCGTACCATTCTTCGTATTCCGCATCATTTAGCTTATGTTTCCACGATTCACACATTTTACAATACGCACTTTTTACCACAAGATCAAGTACTTTTCCACTGTACTAGCCTTTGACTGATGTGACTCCGAACAACGACGTATATCCTCGCTTCCTCCAGGATCCATCTCCGGAAACTGTTAATTGAGGAGTTGCATCGCCTTCTGCATTAGGTGTATCTTCAATTTCTTCTCGTACGACTTTTTTAAATATTACATCTGCACATGTTTTCACAGACTCATAAATACTTTTCAAAATTATTGAATATGTAGTCTCGGTAGGAAACCTTGGCATGTCCATAAGTCCGCAAAATGTTTGTGCTCCAGCCAGTCCTATGCCGAGAACTCGCATGGTGAATATAAATCGACGATTTATTTCATACGAATGTTCCAAAAAAGGAGAAGATGGTATCAAATTATCTGCACATGAGTCACATTTCACAACGATTTTGAAGCCTAGTCCTCTTGCACTTGCCGTTTCAAATGTAATATTTCCATTACACGTTTTGCACTTCACTAAATTTGAAATAGCAGCAAACACAACCCAAAAGTTCAAAATCCGATATTCAATATTAGGATTTTTATTCACAGTCATCAATATTATTTTTCAGTTTCTTCGCAGACGTGCTGAAACTTTCAGTTTCCATTTCGGCCAGGTTGGGGTTAAAAACACCCTTCCTTTTTTTGGTCGAGATTTCCGTAAATTATCACTGCTTCTTGTTTGTCGCGAACCTTTTTTTCGATCCATTTTTGAATGTAGAATGAATAAAAACTGCGCTTATAATATTATGAACGGCGAAATATACGTCTTATATAGTCGAACTTTCGAGCTACACTGACGAGTTTAGACCATAACAGACAACGAAAATACGTTTTTATAAATTCCAGTCTATTATATGAACGTTGTGAATGCCAGGTATACGACCCTTTTCATCGAACAATGCATTGAAGGTCGGAGGGAATGTCGAGCGTGCCAGACGGCAGACTAGCCGGTCGTTTACACAACGGATTCTTCTCTTTCAACGCTCATATCTCAATCAATTTTGTTCGGATCGACTTGAAATTTTCAGGACATATTCTCAAATACTTATACTTCAAAAAAATGCAATAAAAAAAATCGATTTTTTCAAAATCGCAAGTGGGGGTAACCCCTTAAGTTGCGAAAATAGGGCGGGGGGGCGGCAAATTTAGGGTTAGCCCCGGGCGGCAAAAATCCACGCTACGCCACTGCCTCTCTAGTCTCTTACGCGCCCATCACACAATCATGGTAGCGCGTGTCCGTGAGCGAGCGACGCTCGGACATCTTCGGAAAGAGCCGAGCACGGTCGAAGTTTCCCGACCGCGCCTTCGGCAGCTACACCAATCCATAGACGCTGAGCACGTTCATGTGCGGCTAAGCCGAAACGAAGGCTTGGAGGGAAAAAGCAATCTGAGCACGACTCGCGCTTGACGTCACCCGACAGCACGCGCGGGGCTTTTAGATGATTTACATGCTTATTTAGCTCTTGATTCTCTGCGTTATTAATGTATACAAAAAATGTATCGCGCACTCTTATCGCTTATTTTTTTAGTTTATACGTTAATTTAAATATAATAATCAATCTAAATTACAACTTATTTATCTTATATGAAATTGTTACGCTTTACACACACCCGTCCTTATGCCAAATAAATTATAATTCATAAAAGTAAGCGGAAATATATTTATATTCATATTATTATATTAATTCTCTAACTTTCATCAAGCGATAAAGCATTATCCCCAAAAACTAGCCAATCATCCATCCGGCCGCGAATCGTAAGTAGGTACCAGAAAGTGCACATATTCTACAAGCGATGAGATGGTCCCGTTGGTAACGTTCCCGGCTTCGGTCGCAGGGGCCCGTAGTGCAAATTGTTCTCCAATTTTTTCATAATTTCTCATATTTTAGTCATATTTGAGATTTTCAGAGAAAAAACGATTTAAAACAGATTCAAGTTCTGGTCTATATCCCAAAAACACATTTTTTTCACTGAAAATTCATGATTTCTCATTTTTTTCCCGGAAGTTTCTCTTTTTCCTATGACCTGAGTGAACGGCTGCGGAGATATTCGGAGAAAAGTTAAAGATGAAAAGAAATGAGATTTTCGTAAAAAAACTGATTATTATTTTTTTTCCGGAAATTTTCCTTTTTCCTATTACCTGAGTAAACGGCTGCGAAGATATTCGGACAAAATTTCAAGATGAAAAAAAATGAGATTTTCGTAAAAAAAAACTTGTACTTATTTTTATTTCCGGAACTTTTTCTTTTTCTTATTGAGTGAACGGCTGCGGAGATATTCGGAAAAAAAGTTATAGATGAAAAAAAATGAGCTTTTCGTAAAAATTCTGAGAAATAATGAATTTCCGAAACTTTTGCAAACATTATTTTCCTTAAGGGGTAACACAACTGTAACGGCCTGCCACGAAGCGTTTTAGACAAATAATACTTGGGGTAATTATTAAGCATATATTGAAGTATATTGCAGACAAAATTTATGGGAAAATATTACAAAATGGCGACACTGTAGCAAATTCTTCCAAGGCATGTTAAACTTAAGGTGCTCTGCGGCACGCAGTATAACTTGTGCCGATTTTAATCTGGATAAAATATATTTTTTTTAAATTACATCTAGATGAGTGTAGCTAGAGAACCACGTAGGGGATTTTAGAAATATTAATTTTTGAGTAATTGCCGAGCATTTGACTAAAAATGTTCAATTTTTTTTACGACAGTTATTTGTTAATAAACATTGTTTTAATTAACTTATCGGAAATCCCCTACGTGGTTCAGTAGCTACACTCATGTAGACTTAATAAAACAAAATTCCCTTTTTTAGATTAAAATTGGCACAGTTATACTGCGTGCCGCAGAGGTTCGACATGCTTCGGAAGAATTGCTGCAGTGTCGCCATTTTGTAATATTTTCGGATGAAAAATTTATAGCAATATACTTAAATATATGCTCCGTAAATACTGCAAGTATTATTTATTTATTACATTTTCTTCCGCCAAAATATATCGAAAAATACGCTTCCTGTCAGGCCGTTACAGTGGTGTTACCCCTTAAAGTCTGCATATAATTTCCGAGATTTTCCCGTGATTGTAATTAAAATGATGAAATATTCGGAAAAATTCGGAGAAACTCGGACGATTGCGTAAAAATAATTGTCCGCAAAACTCCGAATTCTGCATATTTGTTCCGATTCATAGGAAAATTCGGAAAAAATTTTCGGAAAAAATCGGAGTTTTGAGAAAAAATATTTGCACTAGGGGCGCGGGATTGTTCCCCGCCCTCAGTGCTTTTTGTAAAATTATTATTACTATTAATTCTTATTTGATTAGTTATTTTAATTAGTTATCATTATTATTTTAATTAGTCATCTTTTAGTGTCGAAAAATTTATCGCGCACTCTGACCGCTTATTTTATTAGTTTATATGTTAATTTGAATATAATAATAAATCTAAATTACAACTTATTTTACTTCTGAAAAAAAATTTTGCGCTTTACTCACACCCGTCCCTATGCCAAATAAATTGTAATTCATAAAAGTAAGCGGAAATATATTCGTATTATTATATTCATTCTCATATACTTTCATCAAGCGATAAAGCATTATCGTAATGTATCCGGCCGCGAATCGTAAGTACCAGAAAGTGCACATATTTACAAGCGATGAGATGGTCCCGTTGCACAGTAGGAGAAAAGCCCAAAAACCTGGCCAAAACCTCAAATGACCTTTGACGGGAATGAAAATTGGCTTACAGGGGTTTTCAAGGTCGCTGATTACGAATCTGAAAGCCAAATTATCGTAAACAAAATGGCCGATCCAATATGGCTGACATGAATGTTAAAAAGTTGCCAGATGTCGACAAAAATTGGTATTTACGGGTTTTCAAGGTCGCTGATTACGAATCCGCAAGCCAAATTATCGTAAAAAAAATGGCCGATCCAATATGGCCGACATGAACGTTAAAAAGTTACCAGATGTTGACAAAAATTGGTATATACGGGTTTTCAAGGTCGCTGATTACCAATCCGATATCTATTGTTTATAACTTGCAACAAAGAGCTTACAGCAAATTGTTATAAACAAAATGGCCGAGTATCCTGCTAAATAGATAAATTAATATATTTAAAAAAATCATCATAATAAAATAAACGTGAACAGTGTATTCTACGCAATTATTATTTTTATTTCCAAAATACATACGGAACGTTTCAAAAATAGAAAATGTTATTCTTAATCAAAATCGTAATCGGAGTCGGAGTCGGAGTCAGAATCATTATCCGAGTTTGTATCTATTACAACTCCCGGCACGGCTTCAATCTCGGCGCAAAATTCGTCTGCTGCAGCAGTCACTTTAGGAGCGATCAACATCGCTACAGCTTCCGGCGACAAACTCTTCAGCTTCTTCTGTGGTAGTCTTCTGACACTTGAAATGTACGGATCAGAAGTAACTAAGAGCCGATGAAAAACATCTTCCATAGTTTTAACCCTGGAACTTTTTCGCGCAAAATCTTCTCGATATCGTTTGATGTCTTTGTTTCGAGCTTCCTGAGCATCTTCGGATAATTGGCCGATTGGTAATAGAGCATGAGTTATTATCACTGGACCATGAATTAATAGTTTGTGCACCGAAGTAGGCATGGAGTACCAAGGGTATAATGCAACGGTCTTTCTTGCCGTTTCAATAGCATACTGTTCAAATCTTTCACAGTGTATCTCGTGGCCACACGATATAACTTGTAGGATTACGTACAAGCGTTTAATAACTTCTTCGTTGACCCCCGTTATCGCAGCGGAAACCGTCGAATTTTCAAAGAATCGCCGAGCTGTGTTGCCATCATTGCTGCTGCCGTATCCAGGCTTTGGGCGATCGATATTTAGACCCAATTGCTTCTTGAATCCTTCTTGAATGGCCCTCTTGCGTTCCTGGGTAATTTTTTTTTCTTCGGCACTTCGAGCTTGCCATTTTTTAATGCCGAGTTTGTAAGACACGTGTAAGCAATACTCGAAGCACCGTATCCACGCATGCAGCGTCGACAATCCGAACTTCAAATTTGTTTCATTGATTTCCCTTTGCAATACAGTGTCGATGGCATTAAAATCTTTGCTGGTTGCTCTACACAAATAGCACCGTTGAGCAGATTTCGTCAATGATACAGCGTTGCAAACTTTACCATCTATCATGGTGAACAACAACTTGTACATTACGGAGATTTCTTTTCCATCTATTACACTTTCGAATGGACGAAGTGACTTTATTTGTTCTTCAACAATTTGGACTTCATTAAGTGTTGACTCTGTGTCTTCGCGTAGAAACAGTAGTCTAAGCGGTCTACAAAATCGTGGAGACGAGGGTCTGGGGTTCTTCCAAACAACTATTTCTTCCTTCGATTGTTGATCATAACACACGAGTTGTAATGGCACGACTGAAGTAAAGAATACATGCGCATCAGATTTGCTGTCATCACTGAACGTCTGCTTATATTCACTTTGCCCAGAACTTCCATCGCAACCCCACTTGCAAATCAAGTCCATTTTACGAACATTATCTGGAGTCAATCTTTGAATGAGTACATTTTGGACGAGTAAAATACGTTCAACTGTATGATCTAATAGTGCCTGTAGTTGGACTTCTGCACTACTCTCTGTAATCCTGATTGCATCACGTGGTGGATAACAACGCTTTTTTGCTTTCATCACTTTTTCGTAAGACGGATATAGCTTACAGTTATTTTCCTTCCCTAATCTTCTCATTCCCTGGTAAGTACTCTTGGAGAATTTATATTCAATCATAGCGGAAAGTGCAGCCTCTTCGGATAAAGTAATTTCATCCGTTGCTGAGTAAGCTTTACGATACTTGGAAGCTCTTAAAGGACTCGTCATTGTTACGTCCTTAATAACTTTTGCGGCGTCGGATTGTCCTGAAGAGCGAAGGCTCATCTGAGTAGCGTATGCTAACTCGACCGAGTTGAACGATGTACGAATATCTTGGGTCTTCCTTCGTTTAGATCTTTCACTGGACATTGTAAACTCAAGGGACGGGCGGCCGCCCGTATTACCCGGGCTTGTTACTACAGTGTCTGTAGGTGCGGCAAAACATACCTGCTTGCTAAGCCATTCACCGTTATTCTTGAAAAATACACAGGATTTTCTGTGAGCTTGTTGCCACCTCGTTCTCATTTGATTGAAGAGTATCGAAAAAGTCTGTTTCGAGTCCTCAGGCACTACAACTGTACGTCCGGTGTCCTTGGAAATTTTTTCTACCATAAATTCGATCAAGGAAGCGAATTTATCGGATAAATGCTCGCTGATTATCAGAAATACTTCTTTCCTTGTCAGCACCAATTCTTTGTAACCGGATCCTGTAATATAGACATAAAATTGTAGAAAATTGGTGTTAAAGGAAAAGATAAAATTTTCAATTAATACAAAAACTTGAACAATGTACATTATTTTACCAAATAAATAACCGCAATAATTGAAATAATTTTAAGAAAATTAGACAGAAAATATTGACATGGATTTGGTTAAAAGAAAGCTTTGCTTACTATATAATATATATATATTCAAATATTTTATTCGAATGTTATAACATTTCATTCATATTTAAGAAATTTTTATGTGGTTGATTTTAATATGTATATATATATATGCATACGTATATATCATAATTAAATCACAGAAAATTGATATATATATATATATACACATACATATATATTAAAATAATTTATTTCAAGCGTATAACAGCCGTCTTGTCCGTTATGATGCTACTTCACCCATTCTCAGGTAGAGGCGCAGCGGCTGCTCAATAGTGCCGCGTGCACGCTCGGCTACCGCACGATGCGAAAAAAATCATAACGGACAAGACGCACGTTTTCCGCAGGTAACTCTTGTAAATTTCGAAAGCTTATACATTAAACTAAAGGCCGAGACTAGGAGCTTTGCAAAATGTGACAAAATATATAACTTTTCGGACCGTTGAAAATATAAGTTTTCAAAATTATTCAATTTTATTGATGCCGAAGGCTATACTACATTTCAATCATTTATACATAAAATTTCGATTCAACCGATGTAAAAACATGTTCTACATACCTCCAGAAGTCGTATCCATGTTGCAGAATTGAAATTAAACCCGTCACTTTAAAGTTATGGGTTTTTGAAGTCAGCGTTATTTTCGTCTGTTCAGCGCGTGACACGTACACTCTTCACGAACACTCACTGCCAACTGACGCTGCGGCGCAGGTATACACTTAAAGGGCTTTCCCTTCCACAATAGAATGCAGTTACTAGTCCTCTACCTGAATGACTACTCAACTGACCCTATTTCGAAAATTTATTTTTTGGGGTTTTGGCCAGGTTTTTGGGCTTTTCTCCTACTGTGGCGTTGGTAGCGTTTGTGGCTTCGGTCCGCAGGGGCGCGGGATAGTTCCCCGCGCCAAGTGCTTTTTTAAAAATTATTATTACTATTAATTCTTATTTGATTAGAATACTTTCATATACTACTTTCATAGACTACTTTATTTGATTAGAATACTTTCATATACGACTTTCATATACTATACGCTCATATACTTTCATCAAGCGATAAAGCATTATCATAATGCTTTATCGCACAGCCTTAGCACAACATGCAATAGAACAAAAACATGACTTTCAATTCGACAATGTAAAAATTTTAAACAATGAAAATTGGCTCAAATAAGATTAATCCTAGAAATGATCCAAATTAAGGCACACTCTAGCGCCATAAATTTTAGAACTGACATACAAAAACTAAGCTCGATCTATAACTCTATTATATAACTATCAAAATATTTTACAATACTTTACTTGACATAACAATTTAAAAATTATTGACACTATAATTTTATTTTAAATACTCTTAACATGACGCACTAATTTTATTCTCTTGACACGTCACTGCCTAAAGGATCTTCCTCCTCCGATTCGCAAAATAAAGACTCTAATAAGCTTCACGAAATTAAGATACCACTCAGTTTCTCTCGAACTCTCCGTGATCACACAACTCAATATGTAACTGAGAAATGTAAATTTCGAAGTACTGAGCGCGGGGAACGATCCCGCGCCCCTAAGCTAGGAACGCTACCAACGGGACCATCTTATCGCTTGTGTTAAAAAAGCACTTTCTGGCACTTACGATTCGCGGCCGGATAGATGATTGACTTGTTTTTGGGGATGATGCTTTATCGCTTGATGAAAGTATGAGAATGAATATAATAATACGAACATAAATATATTTCCGCTTACTTTTGTGAATTACAATTTATTTGACATAGGGACGGGTGTGAGTAAAGCGTAAACAATTTTTTAGAAGATAAATAAGTTGTAATTTAGATTTATTATTACATTTAAATTAACGTACAATCTAATAAAATAAGCAGTCGGAGTGCGCGATAAATTTCTCGACACTATAAGATAACTTATTAAAATAATAATAATAACTAATAAAAATAATCAAATAAGAATTGATAGTAATAATAATTTAAAAAATAGCACTGAGCGCGGGGAATGATCCCGCGCCCCTGTGGACCGAAGCCAGGAACGCTACCAACAAGCCCATCTCATCGCTTGTAGAATATGTGCACTTTCTGGTACTGACGATTCGAAGCCGGATGGATGGTTGGCTTGTTTTTGGGGATAATGCTTTATTGCTTGATGAAAGTATGAGAATTAATGAGTCAAAGATGTGTGCGGCCGTGTTGATGACAAGTTGCTAGTTGAAGATTCGGCTTCAGTCCGGCCAATAGAGGTTTTCCAAGGTCAGCGATGGAAATCAATGATGCTTTCTTACGTTACGACCCTTTGGGTCGGGTCCTCTTCAGAAAGTATATTTTTCTCTATAAATTTTGATATACCAATTTTACAAATCAAGTTTGAAGGAGTTAAATACACGAATGTTTTATGTTATGATTGTGTTATAAAATTGCTGTGTCGTTTTGTATAACTGTTATGTTAATTCTGTTTTGGTTATAACTATATTGATTTGATATGCATAAGTTCTTGTATTGCGTTAATTCTTCTTATTCATCGGTGTTTGAAATGAGTGATGTGTGAGAGTGTGGTTTATTATACTATGGAGTTATAAAGAAATGAAATATGAAAAACGACTAACCTCGATGTTGTTGATGTTTCTAGCTTTTGATTATATTTGGAAGGTTATTTCAAAAGACATTATTTATGAAAGCAATTACTGTTTTGCTGGAGTATACTCAATAGATGGAAGAATTTATCGTTTTTAGCGATTTTTATCATCTGTAAGGGATTAATAATTATAAGAAAGTTTTGTGTTTTGTTTGTGAAAATTTAATGTACGTGATTGATTTAAAAGAAATTTTAATAAAGTATCAAATGACTGTGATGATTACCTATTGAGTTTAAGATTTTTTAAATTTTCTTCCAAAATAAACAAGAACTCGAAATTTACCTTTCTCAGTTACATATTGAGTTGTGTGATCACGGAGAGTTCGAGAGAAACTGAGTGGTGTCTTAATTTCGTGAAGCTTATTAGAGTCTTTATTTTGCGAATCGGGGGAGTAAGATCCTTTAGGCAGTGACGTGTCTAGAGAAATAAAATTGGTGCGTCATGTTAAGAGTATTTAAAATTAAATTATAGAGTCAATAATTTTCAAATTGTTATGTCAAGTAAAGTATTGTAAAATATTTTGATAGTTATATAATAGAGTTATAGATCGAGCTTAGTTTTTGTATGTCAGTTCTAAAATTTATGGCGTTAGAGTGTGCCTTAATTTGGATCATTTCTAGGATTAATCTTATTTGAGCCAATTTTCATTGTTTAAAATTTTTACATTGTCGAATTGAAAGTCATGTTTTTGTTCTATTGCATGTTGTGCTAAGGCTGTGTGTATTGGGTAGTATGTTTCAGGCTATTTTTATGTTCTTTTATTCTGGTTTCAAGGTATCTTTTGGTTTGGCCGATGTATGTGGCATTGCAATCCTTACAATCAGAGGCGGATTTCCCTATAGGCCGAGTAGGCCCGGGCCTAGGGCGGCAAAATTGAGGGGGCGGCAAAACTTGGTGGGATTTTATTTTTATTTTTTTAAGTCATCGCGCCTTTCGCCTCTCGCTCCTTCGCGTAGGCGATATTCGGTAAAAATTATAATAAAACAAGCGGCCCTGATGAGTAGATACACAACCACAAAAAAAGAGTACTAATAAATGACATTCTGGAAATAAGTATTAGTTTTCGTACATGGTAGAGAAAAGGAAGAGTCGTTCCTAGGATCCGTCATATTCCCATCGCACGCTGCCCGCAGCCCTTCTAAGAAACGCCTCCAATTTGTTAATTGTTAAAATTCTATCAACTTTTTTCAACCGTTTTCGGCTTGCTTTCTGTACTCTGTACTCCTCTACACTTTTTTCGAGCCAACGGTCATCTTCGCAATATCGAATACGTAACAATACAGTTTAAACTGTAATATCTATTTGATCGGAATTTCGAAATAATACTTCTTAGACCACCAAAATATGAACAGATCAAGAAATGAATACAACATTTTTAGCAAATCATCTACTTGTGTTATTAGTTTTGCACTGAATACCGTTTTTTTCACTTACAGAGTGGGTTTAAATCGAATCACGATTTTCGAAGAGCCAAGGGCAAAGAGCAGGCTCGAGGGGACGAGCGGATTGCAACTCGTTCACGTAACATTCTATATCAACAACCACAATAAACATACAATGTTGTGTAAACGTGCTGCAAAAGAAAAAGAAAACTCCATTTCGACGAGTCCCCCCATGGAAATTTATATACGCAAAAATATACTGCAAATTTATTTTTATTAATAATTGTAATATATGTGAAATGGATGCCATATATTGAAAATATATGTTGCATATATGTGCCAAATTCTAATTTTCATTAGGTTTTTATATATGGAATGTATTCACGTGGTATTACTGTATATCAATGTATCATATATCAATGATACATGTAGCATTTACCCTGCATATATACCACATATATTTAGCATATATGTTGCATACACATCGCGTACATACCACATATATACTGCATAAATGGTACATATATGCCACATATATACAGATATGCGTAGCATATCTGTATATAGTGTTTATATGTAATAGCGTACTTTAACTGTAAGTTAAGTTTTTTTAAGTTTAAGTTTTAAGTTTTATTAAGTTTAACTGTAATAGTGTTTATACACAGCATATATTTTTTGTCAGGAATATGTATCAAAAATGTATGCGTCATATATGACGCATACATTTCTAATATATTTTTCTGACAAAAAAATAGATTGAAAATATATCGAAAATATATGCGTCGTATATGCCTTATATATGCATCATATATAGTGTTTATACGTAACATATATGTTTTGGTCAGAAAAATATATCGAAAATATTTGGGTCATATATGCGTCATAAATTTGGTGCATATATACATAAATTTCCATGGGGGTCTACCAAACAAACGGAAATGAGTGGTCGGGAAAAACTACGAGTCTCCACCTTTTTGGTCATCATAGATCAACTTCTTTGCGAGCTACGAAAACGACGAGAAGTATATCAGCAATTTCATGATAAATTCTCGTTTCTCACAAATCTGACGGTCCTAAGCCCAGCTGAAGTAGAAGAGAAAGCAACAGCCTTAAAAAATATTAACTCTTCTGATCTCGAAGAGGGTTTTGTTGAAGAGTGCCAACATTTTCGCTGCCAGTGTTTTTCGAGTCGACGCCAAACCGACCCGCCGATGACATTATTGAAATGGCTTGATGATCAGGATCTACACAGCATTTATCCTAACGTTGATATAGCTCTACGTATGTCTGTTTGTATCCCAATTACGAACTGTTCCGGTGAACGCAGCTTCTCGTGTTTGCGGCGGGTGAAAAGTTATTTGCGCTCGAAAATGAACGAGGACAGGTTGAACGCTCTGGCTATCCTCTGCATCGAATCACAGTTGCTACGGTCTTTGGATTGTGATGATTTGATAAACAAATTCGCTGCCCAGAAAGCCAGACAAAAGACAATTTGTGAATAACGATTCATTGTATAGTATCTGCAAAACACTGATTGAGATAATTTTATCATTTATTGACTTTCGTTGTTGGTTATTTTAATTTTATTCCTATACTTCATTTAATTTTTCGTGCTTTACAGGGAGTAGGGGGGCGGCAATCTTTCATATGCCTAGGGCGACCAACGGATCAAATCCGCCCCTGCTTACAATCGATTTTGTAAACTATGTTGGATTTTTGGTTGTTATTTATTTTGTCTTTGGTGGAGCCAGTAATCGATGAAATGTTGTGCTTGTTGTTTGTGACTAATGGTATGTTGTATTGTTGGAAAATACGAATTGGTTGATGATGGATGTTTTTTGTGTAAGGAACATTTATTAGTCTGCAAGAATCAAAATTGTTGTTATTCTTTTTTTGATTGTTGATTGTGGAAAGTCGATGTTTTATTATTTTTTCTGTGAAAGAGATCGGATAGCAATTTTGTGTCATCGTGTTACTAATAAGTTTGAGGTTTTCTTTGTGAAATGAAGGATGAGATAATTTTATTGCTCTGTCAACTAGCATGTAAATTATGGCTTTTTTGGGAAAGTGGGTGGTGTGAAAAGAAATTTATGAATCTGCCTGACCAGGTTGGTTTCCTATACCAATTTGTGATAATTGAATTTTGTTTATGGATTAAAAGTATATCAAGACACGAGATTTTTTTATCTACTTCATTTTCTGATGTAAATTGTAATTTTGAGTTATATGAGTTAAACATATTTTTGGTGGATTCAATTTTGTCTGTTGGTAGAGCAATAATAATATCATCAACATATCTTTTATATAGTGGTAACGAAAATTGTAATTTTTCCAGACAATTTGTTTCAAGATCAATCATGACGATGTTAGATAGTATTGGAGCCAGAGGTGAGCCCATTGGTAACCCTGAGATTTGTTGGTAAATGTTATTTTGAAATGTAAAGAAAGTCGAGAACATGATGTATTCTATGGCTTTAATTATTTCGTTTAAAGGAAATGTCTTTGAAAATAGATTTGATCATTTTGAAGGCTTTGAATAACAAGTTGTAATGGGATGTTGGTATAGAGAGAAACAACATCAAACGAGACCAATTTGTAGTTGAGTGGAGTTGAGATGTTAGAAAGTGAATGTTTTCGTTGGAAACTATCTTTGACGTGTGAATTAGTCGTATTGATTAATTTAGGAAGTTTAGATTGTATAAATTCAGCTAGTTTATGCGTTGGACTATTTATTGATGATACTATTGGACGAAGTGGATAATTATTTTTATGATTTTTTGGCAGACAATAGAGACGAGATAGGTTGCAATTTTCAGCTTGCAAGTATTTGTATTTTGTTTCATCAATGATTTTTAGGGTTTTCCATCTGGAGAGAATATTGTTAATGCCTTTTTGTAGAGTGTTGATGGGATTTCTATTTGTTAATTTGTAAGTTGAGGAATCTGCGAGTAAATTATGAGTTTTTGTAATGTAATCTGATTTGTTAAGAATGACTGTTGAATTTCCTTTCTCAGCTCGTGGAACTAAAAGTTGAGGGTTGATTTTTAAGAATGAGGACGTGTGTTTTATAATTTGATTAGTGTTGGAAAATGATGTTGGAATACTTATTTTGTTTAAGATTTTGGTGAATCTGGTTCTAATATCGATTTGTCTAGGTTTGTCGAGTAAAAAATCTAATTTCGACTCAAGTTCGGAGATTGATTTGTGGATATGAGTTTTTATGTTTGAGAGTTTGAGGTAAGGAAAACAAAACCTTTCACCTAGAGACAAGAATGTGGAAATGTGTAGCGGAATATCAATGTTGAAGAGATTTATAAGCCATTCTTTCATTTTATTTAATGTGATTGTCGAATTTATATTATTCAGAGGATCAGTGGAAAGAGAATTATTTGTGTCATGTTGTCTATTTGTAAGAGTTGAGTATAAGATGTTGTGATTTTGTGGTGTTTGATTTATGTTTTGATAATTTAAGTGATGTATATTGTTTTGGTTCAGATGTGTTTGTGATGATATTGTTCTTAAAAATTCGTCATGATTGAAAATGTGAAGATGTATGTTCTTGGTTCGTTGAAATCTAAGGTTTTGAAGTTTTTTTTGGTGTTTTTCATATGAGAGTTTTCATATGAGAGCTATGAAAATTAACTAAATTAATACGAGTATAAATATATTTCCGCTTACTTTTATGAATTACAATTTATTTGGCATAGGGATGGGTGTGAGTAAAGCGCAAACAATTTTTCAGAAGATAAATAAGTTATAATTTACATTTATTATTACATTTAAATTAACGTACAAATTAATCAAATAAGCGGTCGGAGTGCGCGATAAATTTTTCGACGCTCAAAGATAACTAATTAAAATGATAATGATAACTAATAAAAATAACTAATCAAACAAGAATTAATAGTAATAATAATTTTAAAAAAAGCACTGAGCGCGGGAAACGATCCTGCGCCCCTGCGGACCGAAGCCAGGAACGCTACCAACGGGACCATCCCATCGCTTGTAGAATATGCACTTTCTGGTACTGGCCATTCGCGGCCGGATGGTTGATTGGCTTGTTTTTGGGGATAATGTTTTATCGCTTGATGAAAGTATGAGAATTAATATAATAATACGAATATAAATATATTTCCGCTTACTCTTATTAATTATAATTTCTTTGGCATAAGGACGGGTGTGAGTAAAGCGTAAACAATTTTTTAGAAGATAAATAAGTTGTAATTTGGATTCATAATTATATTTAAATTAACGTATAAACTAAAGAAATAAGTGTTAGCGCCACGCGTTCGCACAGGTGCGGTGGCATCCTCACTAGCGTGCGGAGGCGTCATCAACCCAAGGGAGAGGCTCGAAAAGAGCGCGGCAGGAGAGCAGTTGGGCTAGAGTAGCGAAGCGAAGCGAACGTACAATTAAGTCGAAGCGTAAGGGCTGTATAGCCGAGCGAGTGCGGTCACCACGCGGTCGGTGAACCACTCGAGCGAAGCCGTAGTGTAGTCTATGTCTATTTATTTATCTTCTTTGTGCAAATCTCTATCTAACGTTATTCTATATATATATATATACATCTCTATATCTTTGGCCAATAAACTGAGAGTGTTCAATTTCACCCGTTACCGTCCACGTGAGCGTCCTTTCATGCACGCGAATCCCCTGGGCGGCGGGCTACAGGATAAGGGGGGGGGGGGTGCACGACTGAGCGTGGAGGTGCACCGAGAGGGAGAAGTGCATAACCAACATTAACAGTTTCAGAAGTGGGATTCGAACGCAACAGGTGGAATCTAAAGAACATGGACGGACGAGTCCAAGTGCGAGACGGACGAGTCCAAGTGCGAGACGGACGAGTCCAAGTGCGAAACGGACGAGCCGAAGTGCGACGCGGACGAGACCACGCCTGACTGGCAAGCGAAGTAAAATAAGCGGGCGTGAGACAGTAAATGGTGGACGAGTCAGTGTTCGAGGGTTTCGTGCGCGAAAAATTAGAGACGATGGGTCTTAATCGGACGGGGGGACAGATGGGACGTGGTCGTGGGTGGGCAGAGCCGTCAACGCACGTGCGCGTGCCGGGGCATTCGAGGGGAGAGTTCAAGCAGGCGATGGAACTTAATGGCGCCGCAACGCCCGGGGCTTGCGAAGGACACGCCGGCGTGCCTGATCCGCCATGTTGCCCCGAAAGCGACAGTGAGTGATTGTGGGAGAGAGGATAATGGGTCTCTCGGAGCCCCAGGCGGGTTTCCGCCGCCACGTGCATCAAGTAGAGCCGAGGGCTCGGACTCCGGATTGATCGGGGCAGTGCGGAATTTGCTCGCGACGGGGGATAAAGACGAACGTCTTGCGCAACTTCTCGCCGGGCTCGTTACCTCGCGTTCGCCGGCCCATTCACATACAGTGGCGCCACCAGTGATACCGTCCTACCACGTGGTGCCCGACTTGTCGAAAAATATCGAGACTTTCAATGGTGATGACGACAGTGTACGCGCGCATGAGTGGTTGCAGAATTTGGAATCGATGCAACGACTGCACCACTGGCCGAGTGATTACGTGTTCGAGTCTGCAAGAATGCATCTGCGTGAAGGAGCAAGAGACTGGTTCCGCGGGATATCGCGCGAAGTGGCTTCGTGGGACGAGTTCAGAGAAGCGTTCCGCGAAACGTTCGTGAAGTGCGACGATTTCTCGATGCGCTTCGTGCGCATGAAGGCGCGAACTCAAGCAAAAACGGAACCGTTGCAAGTGTACTTCCACTCGAAAGTCAAACTGTGCGCGGAATTGAACTTGACGTTTAGGGAAACCAAAGCAGAGGTTCTCGTGGGGCTTTGGTCCAGAGAGTTGGCGAGCTCCGTGATGCCAGCCACGCATTACACCAGCAACGAGCTGTTGCACGATCTCCAGTACTTTGACCACATCATGGGACAGCGAAGCGACCGCATACGCGCCACCAGGGAGGTCGCAGTCGGCAGGGTCGACGCCAAGGAAGCCTGAGCCGTCCGAGGGAGGGCAACGCGCGACAGGCCGCCCAGGACCGAAAGCCACCGAGACAGGAAGCCGCCGATGCTTCAACTGTGGCAAGGACGGTCATCTGGCCCGCGGGTATCCGGCGCCGAGGCAGGAGCTCGTCTGCTTCAAGTGCGGAGGGCACGGGCACATCAGTCGGAGATGCCCAGCAACTACGGAGCCGTCGGTACACGCCATTGGCCACGTAAGTGAAACCACCGCGCAAAAGTATTTGAAGGTGGCACGGGTCAACGGAAGGGAGATGACAGCATTTATCGATTCGGGGAGCTCGGAGTGCACGCTCCGGGCCACACGGGCGACCATGGAGCGGTTCACCGTGGAAGGGACACCGCAGACCCTGAAGGGCTTCGGGCCGCCAAGCTGCGCCGTCGTGAGTCCGGGGATCGTCAAAGCACGCCTCGAGGTCGACGGGGTGGTGGTGCCGGACGTGCCATTCCGGGTCGTACCTGATAACGCCCAGACTGTCGATACCATTGTGGGTCGGACCTTCACGGACCACCCCACCGTGGACTACCAAAAAGTGGGCGACACCTTGACGCTCACTCAACGCGCGATCCAGGAAGGATCCGGCGAAACCGGAGGCGCACGTGACAGTCCCATCCAGGAGTGGCTGCTGCCGCCGCACTCAATCAACTTCATTAACCTGGTGAAGTACGAGGCGGAGTACGCGGTCCCGGTACTTAACCTGGGCCGGTCTGATCGACTCGTGGGAAGGAGGGAATCCCGCCTAATCCGCGGGGAATTGCAACCGCTGCCGTTCGTGGGTGGAGAGTCGCCAGCACGAGAGCCGATCCAGAGAGAGCACGTCCACGTGGGGCCTGAACAGTCTGAGGACGTGGCTCAGGACGTGTGCACGGTCCTGAATGAGTTCAGGGACTGCGTATCCACCGGTCTGCGAGACTTGGGGCGAGCGCGAGATCTCGAGATGTCGATCGAGATGGTGGACGGGGCCAAGCCGGTCGCAGCCAAGCCCTACAGGGCAACCGACAAGGAGAGGCAGCAGATTCGGCGTATTCTCGGAGAGTAGCGTGACGCGGAGATTGGGACGGACACGGAATCGCCCTATGCGAGTCCGGTCCTCCTGGTGAAAAAGAAAAATGGCGAATCGCGCCTTTGCGTGGACTATCGGAGGCTAAATAGCCAAACAAAGCGGGTGCACTTTCCGCTGCCCGATCTCGAAGAGCATTCAGCGCAAATTAGAGATAGTGTATTATTTATTGTTATCGATCTTGCTCACGGGTACTTACAGATACCCCTCAGCGCGGAGGCCCGGGAGCGAACTGCAATCATCACGCCAGATGAAACAGCCGAGTTCACGAGGATGGTCTTTGGTCTCATGAATGGTCCGGCCTTTTTCTCAAAGGCCATGCAGAGGGCTCTCGGACCTCTGCGAGACGAGGTGGTACTCTACTACTTAGACGATGTATTCTTCAACGAGACTACTACTTCAACGAGACGCATTGACTAAAGAGAGACAGAGCCGATTCCTAACCGGTGGAGGCCCACCAGCGGCTCCGGCGACCATCGACCCAGAAATCAGTGCCATAGTTCGAATCTCATGACGACGGCACCAGCACTGTTTACATCGACTCTCGCCGAAGAGACGCTGATAGGTAAGAACTTATATTCAAATATATATTTAGAATAAATCTTCTCTTGCTACATATTTCATAAAAATGATTTATAAAATATATAATTTTTGATTACAGAGCGAAAGAATCTTGCACTTTGTGACGACGCGCAAAAAATACTCAGTGAGACTGTGGATGACGACGAGCTCTGTGAAGTCACAGAAGTTTCCCTGAGAGAGATTAACAATCTGCTGTTTGGAGAAGGTTCATCGGAAATGAGCCAGCTAGAATCTCAAGGTACTGATCGATCTAAGATGATTGCAAAGAGAAGACGATCGACCTCGTCAACACCTGCAGGTAATAGCAATCGTTTTTTTTTAATTGAAATTGCAGTTATTTTGATTTGTCTTTTAATTATAGGTCAGAAATCGAGGAGAACAAAACAAAAAGGTAATTTGGACGACGAAGACAAAGATTGGAAAATTCGACGATTACAGTCCATTATTGAGCAGGAAACGGCATTATTCAAACAAAAGAAGCGGCAGGAAGAGGAGTTGCACGAGATCAACAAAGCCAAAAGTGTATTTGATTTGAGAGAGGCAAAAGCAAGAGCGGAGTTAGCAGAAATGAGGTTGGCGAAAAAAAAATACAAGAATGTAAAAGCAAGTCTATGTTTATTTTATAATGCAAAAAATAGTGAAGATTCAATTGTAACTATATTTAACTTTATTTTATGATTATTTTTTTTCAGACATAGTTCAGCACAACAAGTCGGGGCGTACGTTTCGATGGACGCGAGGATTTCCACTGGAAAGCCGGAAAGCAGAGCGCCAAACTCGTTGCCTGATCGAGGTGAAAATCCTATTGGTTAAAAAAAAACAGTTATCGAATTCATGCTGATTTTTACACAGAAATACGGATGGACACCAACTCAGGTCGTGGATTACACAAGAAGGAACCGAGAGAACATTCATTTGGGTTTTTATACGCGTACAATCGTAAATATATTTCGTTTTACATTACAATTCATTATTTTCATGGAAAAATTTGACATATCATATTAGCCACTCAGCGAAACATCCGTTCGCTGAGGGCATCTCAGGCCACAAGCCCGTCCGCAGGCGGATAGTCAGGTGCGATTGCAGGAATTGCTTCGACCGCATCGACCTCGTCTTCTTCAGCTAATACGTCGTTGAACTGCAGAGCAAGGTTGTGTAACACGGCACAAGCCACGACGATTGCCGTCGAGCAAACGAGTTTTGTTGTCACGCCTCTCGACAAACACGGAAATCGACGTTTCCACACGCCGTACGTTCTCTCGACGATTTGCCTCGTTCGTACCTGTATAATATTGTATCTGAAACAGAAAAATTAGAAATCAGTGCAAACATTATTTCGCCTCCAGTAAAACTAGATATTTTTTCGGACATTTATAAAATTATGGTCGATATACTCAGATAATTATTATTTTGATTCAAAAATTTATTTAAATAAAAGAGACTCGTTTTTTTGTAGTTATTATTTTGTAGTTAATTTGTAGTTATTTCAATGTTAATAAAGTAAATAATAAAAACTTTCCTGCACATTCAAGGAGAAAAATCCCTTTCTGTTTCGGAATACCTCGTCGATGTTGTGGAGCCTCGTGTGCACTAGCCGAATGTGCGTGCAATCGATGGCACCGTCGACGCCAGGGATTCCAATTGCTCCATTCCCATAGCCGAGCCTTTGAAACAGTTGTCGATTTTCGAATCGTACTTCGGCACTACTTGGCATTTTTATTTTCGTTCGCAATAAACTTGCCAGTAGCGTGCTTATCCGAAACACGATTCTCGACACTGTCGGGTGAGAGATTGGAGCAGTATCTCCAAGAAGAAGCTATTTATCGAAAATATGTATGAATTATAATTTTAGCGATAACCATACAATGATGATAACTAGATATTGATTGAAACAATTTCACTCACCTGGAAGCTTGCGGTGGCATAAAATCGGAGTGCCACGAGCAGCTGGAAGATGGGAGGAATCGATAAGCCTCGGTTATTTGGCTTCGCTAAGCCGACCTCAATCAGGGGCAGAATTCCAAATCTTACGGCGTCTTTCCCAAATCGGAATCGCCTCTTGAATTCGTCTTCGTTATAGTTTTCGAAAGGGTTAAGACCATCACGAACGTATCGCCTGGGAATGCGTGCGTTATTCTCGATGACGAAGTCCTCTTCATTGTCAATGACTATAAAGTCAATGTCGTTAGGAAAATCCATTGTGGCTACTCAACCACAATAGTTTTTTAGATTTCACTTGACCACACTTTTTCGCTCCTTTTTCGCACCAATTGGTTTTTTATTCAAACACTTCTTTAATCGCAATTTTACTCTTTAAATCACAAACGATCACGAACGATAAATTTTGGAGCACGCTCCACTGGTTTTTGAGAACTGAGATCGTCTCAAGTCGTGTAAATCGTCGACTTGACAAATGCCGTCTGTTTTACTCAAATAGCGAGGTTATGTTGGCATTTGAGACATCTCAGAATCGACTGTGAATCTTGCACAGTACGATCGCCTCAGGATGATCTCAAGATTCGTCTGTGAATCAGTCCTATCTTGGGTAAGGTAGAGATCTGAGTTCTGGCTCAAGGCAAACCTCGAGACACGACTGTGAATCGAAACGCCATCTTGATATCGTCTCAGGGCGAGCTTACATTGTGACGCGACTGTGAATACGGCCCATAACCCCACCACTAGAGTTTCAAGACCTGTATGTGAGACCGTGGGCCGACTGACCGACCAAGCTGTTATTGGCCTGTTCGATAGGAGACAGCACATCATTTAAACTCACGTTGAGATATTTCTGTCGCAGACGGCCGTATTTTGGAAGGGCACAAGGGGGGCCCTTCTGAATCAGTGATAAATTACAGTGGCGCTTAGTAAAAATAAGGCCTAATCAATTATTATACCCAACAATAAACTGCAATAAAAAAGTTTGCGCAAATTTTGTAGATTCAGACGCTTTTGCATTTTTCCTGAAAGGTCGCGGCTACGAAATTTTATCTTAAATATTTTCTTTAAGCATTCGGTCCCCCCTGTTTTGATTTCGGTTACGGGATAAATTTCCAAAAAGCTATTACACCTGATTCGGCCGAAATTTTGCACAGATGTTCCATTTAATATACAAAGACATCCCCTGAAAGGATTTTTGGCGTGTTCCAATAGTTCATAAGAAATCGAATTTGTAAATTTATTTTTTAGTCCGCACGAGTATATCTATATCGCTCGCCACGGCCGATCGAGATCTCCACTCCTCCGACTTCACTGGCGGCTAGCGTGCCGCGCTTGCCCCTGCAAGTATATCTATATAACCTGAACAAACCAAAACAACCCCCCCCCCCCCCACCCCCAAAAAGCAATTAAAACCCAAACAATTTCGATATCTCGTCAACTATTGAAATACGCCAAAAATCCCTTTAGAGGATGGCTTTATATATTAAATGGAACATATGTGCAAAATTTCAGCCAAATCGGATGTAACAGCTTTTCAGAAGTTCACCCTCGTTAAGAAATCGTTAGATATTTTTACACGCGTGAGCAGTTTATATCAAGAATCTAGAGTTCTTTATTGTATACATTATTAGATGGAATCGTAGCCAGCGTGTAATCTCCTCAACGCGCCGTACAAATAAGACGATTTTGAGCGTTGCAATTTTTCGTTAAAAGTTCGGTAACTTGGCTTAACATTTTACCATCATACTGGGATATATTATCACTTGTTTATAGACGAAAATCAGTGAATTGTTAAATATTCAGGTTCGTGAAAAGAATGCCTTAAGACGGGATATACATTGAAAACGATAAAAAAATGTATTTCTATTTTTAAGAATAATATTTTTTTTTAAGTAAAACGCTTTTGTTTAAATGTTGTGCAACAAAAATTGGCCGAGATATTTACGAGTAAAGTCCAACGGTAAGTAAATAATGCCACAATAGTTTCGGCGTCCAAGCGAGGGCGCGCGAGGGTTCAAATCGACATCCGAGCATTTGGAATTGAACTTCCAATTTTTCATTTTGAAATTTGAGTTTTAAACGTTATCCAGTCGCCAAATAAAGTATTAAATAATAAATAAACATATTAAACATTGTCATACATTGTTTAATCGAACAATGGAGTAAACAATTGTTATCCATTCTATACTCGAACCATGGAGTAAACTTAAAAAATTCTTTTCGTCTAAATATTTACGTGCCGTCGTTGTTAGGGAAACGATGGAAGCTCAGCTTGGGACTCGTCTTAGGAACATTTTTGCATCCATTATAGGCACATCTGCTACATGATGACATCGTTAACAATGTTGCAACTCACAAACAGTTTTAAAGAGCCAATTTTCCATGGGCAAAGAGTCTAACAGAAAAGTGTGAAACACACGAATACACGATAAATTAACTAGTTAGATTGATATGCAGTATTAACAATCACGAATACGTCCGAGGCCTGGCAAATTTCTGACAGATGTAAGTACAGAATTCTGTACCGCGTAGCACGTTCCTTGGAAGAAATCGCTGAGAGCATGCTAAAAAGAGATGGAACGGGTGAGATGGAAAGGAGCGAGAGAGTAGGAGCGAAAACAGATCGATTTAAAGCCGGGGCTCCCCGTCATAACGAGCACGTGCCTTCGCTCGACCGTCAACCTTCGCTGTTGTTAACATTGGAATCTGCATTTCCAATGTTGAGTGTCCTCCAGCGAGGTTTTCCGTCCGATCGAGCTCGACATATGTGTGGCCGTACTGCGGATTGGATTATGCATTAAATGAATTTCAAAGTGAATAACTTGTATCGAGAAAATTGTTTTCTCTCGGTTGGCCGTTTATGCCGAGAATGCAGGTCAAAAAATTAACGACGAACCGCGTTGAAAAATAAAACGCCGAAACGAACGTGGAAGGTTCAAAAAGAAATCTTGAGCCTTTGCCGCGGTCGTTACGGCGTTTTTTTTCAACAGTAAACATTATGAATAAGCGTGTATCATAAATGTTTTTCTATCCTCAATGAGCGTCGTGGCTCAGTTGGCAGCGTGACGGATTGACGATGCTTGCGGACCAGGTTCGATCCCTGGTTAATCGACTTTTTTAATCTATTTTTTTTCTTCATTTTATATTCAAAAAATTTTGAACTTACTCTCGCTTTCGCGAGTAAGTAAGTAGAGAGTAAGAGAGTAAGAGAGTAATGCCTGGACATGCGAACTTACTCTCGCATGTCCAGGCATTATTTATGATATGTAATTCATATATGTTTAATTTTAAAAAAGACATTGGCTACCGGGTATCTAACCCGCATCTTCTGCACTCAGAGCCCGCAGGCTGATATATCAACCGCGAGGCTCTTGTGACTGCAAACCTGCATTACGCATAAACACTTATCCAACCTTAAAAAAAATTCGCTGCATACCATTTGCATATTGTTTTTATGACCCCAAAGTATTATTGAAGACAAATGAAAACGATTTTTCCAAATTCCTAGAGTGGGATTATCCCTCAAAGAAAAGAAATTGATTTTTTGATCGTTGTAAATGGATATCCCCTCTTAAAGACTTTAAGGCTTCGAAAAAATCGTTTTCAACTGTCTTCAATAATACTTTGGGGTCATAAAAACAATATGCAATTGGTATGCAGCGAAATTTTTTTTAAGGTTGGATAAGTGTGTATACGTAAGGCAGGTTTGCAGTCACAAGAGCCTCGCGGTTGATATATCAGCGTGCGGGCTCTGAGTGCAGACGACGCAGGTTCAATCCCCGGTAGCCAATGTCTTTTTTTAAATTAAAGATATATGAATTAAATTTCATAAATAATGCCTGGACAGGCGAGAATAGTTAAAGCGAGAGTAAGTTTGAAATGTTTTGAATATAAAATGAAGAAAAGAAAATAGATTTAAAAAAGTCGATTAACCAGGGATCGAACCCGGACCGCAAGCATCGTCAATCCGTCACGCTGCCAACTCAGCTACGACGCTTATTGAGGATAGAAAAACATTTATGATACATCCTTATTCATAATGTTGACTGTTGAAAAAAACGCCGTAGCGACCGCGGCAAAGGCTCGAGATTTCTTTTTGAACCTTCCACGGTCGTTTTGGCGTTTTATTTTTCCACGCGGTTCGTCGTTGATTTTTTTAACCCGCATTCTCGGCATAAACGGCCAACCGAGAGAAAACAATTTTCTCGATACATGTTTTTCTCTTTGAAATTCATTTAATGCATATTCCAATCCGCAGTACGGCCACACATATGTCGGCAGGGTGTCAACTCTGCACCGTGCAAGTCGCCCCTGTGTCAACTCGCCCGTTCAACTTGCCGTCTGTTCAACTTGCCCCGCGGGCAACTCTCCACCGACCCAAGTGGACACCGTAGCAGCCTGCCATTTCCCCGACGCTCGCGTATCCCCACTCTTCAGATTCGGGCCGGGCATTTTTTGCTACCGTTTGAACTCGCACGGTGTCTCAACTCGCCACGCGTAGTGTGCCCAACTTACATTGCCTAGCGGCTGTACTTTTTTTTGAATCACCCATACCCGGGAACGAGAAATATACAAGCAAAATGTTTTCACATGTACCGACTACCCGCTCTGTCAGTTCTCTAGTATATCGACTGATTTTGAATGGAAATTTCACGAGCGGCATTTTGTTATAGCTTTATTCTTGAATAATGCCACGAACATATATGTGTAGTCTCCTAAAATTTTAATTCTTCCATAATTCGCGGAAAAAAGCGTCATTTTTGAGTTCTTGAGAATAACGATAAGCAATACTAAGAGAACTGAAAACTCATATAATAATCGTGTGAAAGAAAAACTGGTGGCCTCGTACAGTTGGACAGATTTTCGTTGCCGTTGAAGAGGATGTTTAATTTTGTTCTGAATTTCATTTCTTGTGGCTCTTGATTTATTTCTAAAAATCATTGTGCACAGTCTACATTTTATAATCAACTTTTTAATCATCAAAAATATCGATGAAAAAATCACATGCATTTACAAGAAATTAATATCATGAAAAGATTCCTTCCATTACAGATTGAAACGTCCACATTATTATTAACCATGTTGTTCATATACTTAATGCCAAAGAACAGTGCATGTCGGACATATTTATTATTCATTAATGTGTAACATATCGTCTACTATGTATGAAAAAATTGAATCATCGTATAACATGAATACGCTGTGTTGAAAAGCGCAGAATCCTTAGGGGGGCGGGGGGGGAAGGATAATTTGCTATAAAAAAAGCATATTTTCGATATTTTTTGTTGACGACACTGTTTATATATATTTATTTATATAAGTAGTATGAAATAAAAGGAAATTTGAAGAGCATTCTGTGAAATTTTCGTTGATAATTGTGCAGAAATGAGCCAGTGACAGCAAATCTTCTCAGACGTTAAGAGTTTTTATTTTTATTTTTTTTCGTTTCAATTTTTAGTCACACCTAGACTATAAAATAGCGAATTGAAATGATGAAAACAAAAACTCGACAGCGTTACCTCAAGAAACTTATTAACTAACACAATCTTCTTGGATTTTTTTTCTCGGATGATCCAATGATGAGTTATGCAGTTCACTGCAATTTTTTGGAGGTGTCTGCAAAGATGTGCTGTTAATGGCTCATTTCCGCATAATTGTTAATGACAATATTACAGAATATTCTTCAAATGTCCTTTTATTATATGCTTCTTACACAAATAAATATATATCAACTGTGTCGTAAAAAAAAATTATCGTAAATATGCTTTTTTATGCTTTTTTTCGTAGCGAAATAACCTTACCCCCCCCCCCCCCTTAACACGTCGGGCCACCCTGGCCACTCGAAAAATGGGTATTATTTTTTTAAAGTCATAAACTCAACAGTAAAAACAATATATGTTAATTTTTTAACCTAAGCTAAGAAACAGCTTTGAAAACGCCGCAAATAAATTTTATTTTGAAGTATTATGAGACGAATATTATTAAAAGATGAATTTCCGTTCCAGGCAAACAACGATAAAGCATCATCGTTGACAGAATCATGAAAAAAGAAGTTTTTTTTTCATGTTGCCAAGTAACGAAGTAACTTGGCTCGGATCAGTACAGTAAATACTGAAGCGAAGGAACGGATTTATAAATAAAAGGATCATTGTCGAATTTTTGTCAATACTTGTGGTTTTATTTATTTAATTCTTTAAAAGAATGCACAGCCGTTTGAGATTTTTTTATGCTACGATTCACATCCTACATCAATAACTGTTCATATAAACATCTGTATAACTATTTGCAGTTCTGTGACAATTGAAAAATATTATATATTAGATTCCTCTTTATCACATCACATTATTTATCACATGTTGGATACATTGTTTTTACATATTCGCAGTCATTCAAGTGTACATATTTATACAACTAATTAATATTATCAACGTTCCTGTACATATTGGTGCATTTATATTTAGATACATTTTTTTGGGTAAGTATTGCACAGTAATTTAACGCGCTGTCCGCCGAGTAACAAAGGACATAGCCGGGTAAATAGGGAAAAATTTCCCTCGCATTTTTTCCAGCGAAATTTGGAGTATATTCTGAGGTATAAAAAAACAAATTTTCTGAAAATGTCATCCCTGTCAACGCAATGGTTTTAGAAAAATGATTTTTTTTAATATAAAAAAATTCCGGAAACGGTTCAGTGGATCGATTTGATTTTTTTTTGATACTTTTTCCAATCAAACGTGTTACGAAATAAAATTATAGAACATCTTGCGAAAGATTAAGGTTTGAAAAAAATGTTCCTTGTTTTATTTTTTTTACTATAATCCACTTGGGGTACAATAACGAATTTGTTTTCATATAATCATTGGGCACCTTATTAGATTATATAATTTTTTCAAAATGATCCGTTTGGTACGCCACAGTGAAAAAAAAAGAAACAGTGTGTTTCTTTTTTTTTCACTGTGTAGGTAACCGATCATTTGGAAAAAATTATACAATCTTACAAGGTGCCCAAAGATTATATGAACAAAATTTCGTTATAGTACCCCAAGTGGATTATAGTAAAAAATATAAAAAATAGAACATTACTTTTCTTTAATCTTAATCTTTCGCAAGATGTTCTATATTTTTATTTCGTAACACGTTTGATCGTAACAAGTATCAAAAAAAAAAAATTCAAATCGATCCACTGAACCGTTTGCGGAATTTTTTTATATTTAAAAAAAATTCATTTTTCTAAAACCATTGCGCTGACGGGGATGACATTTTCAGAAAATTTGTGTTTTTTGATACCTTAGAATATACTCCAAATTTCGGTGGAAAAAATTCGCGGGCAACTTGTCCCTACTTACCCGGCTATGGCCTTTATATATCTCCCGTTTGAAACAGTATTGTTATTATTATTATTATTTTCTTTTCTATATTTTCTATATTTAGTTTTCTATATTTAAAAAAAATCATTTTTCTAAAACCATTGTCCATGTTTTATTATTTTTTACTATAATCCACTTGGGGTACAATGACGAAATTTTTTTCATATAATCTTTGGGCATCTTATTAGATTATATAACTTTTTCAAAATGATCGGTTAGATACGCCACAGTGAAAAAAAAAGAAACAGACTTTATTCATATATTTTCGTTATATATCTATATAACTAAAATATATTAATACAGTGTGTTTCTTTTTTTTCACTGTGGCGTACCAAACCGATCATATAGTCACAAATCAGACTTTATTGACATATTTTAGTTATATATCTATATAACTAAAATATATCAATAAAGTGTGTTTCTTTTTTTTCACTGTGGCGTACGAAACCGATCGTTTTGAAAAAAATATATAATCCAATAAGGTGCCAAAAGATTATATGAAAAAAATTTCGTTATTGTACCCCAAGTGGATTATAGTAAAAAATAATAAAACAAGGAACATTATTGTTTTTTCAAATCTTAATCTTTCGCAAGATGTTTTATAATTTTATTTCGTAACACGTTTGATTGAAACATGTGCCAAATAAAATCAAATCAATCCACAGAACCGTTTCCGGAATTTTTTATAATTAGAAAAAAATCATTTTTCTAAAACCATTGCGTTGACGGAGATGACATTTTCAGAAAATTTGTGTTTTTTTTATACCTCAGAATATACTCCGAATTGCGCTGGAAAAAAGGCGAGGGCAATTTTCCCCTACTTACCCGGCTATGGCCTTTCATCCCCATCAACGTAATGGTTTTAGAAAAATGAATTTTTTTTAATTATAAAAAATTCCGGAAACGGTTCAGTGGATTGATTTGATTTTTTTTGGTACATGTTCCCATCAAACGTGTTACGAAATAAAATTATAGAACATCTTGCGAAAGATTAAGATTTGAAAAAAAGTAATGTTCCTTGTTTTATTATTTTTTACTTCAATCCACTTGGGGTACAATAACAAATTTTTTTTCATATAATCTTTGGGCGCCTTATTGGATTATATAATTTTTTCAAAATGATCGGTTTCGTACGCCACAGTGAAAAAAAAAGAAACACACATTATTGATATGTGACTAAATGATCGGTTTGGTACGTCACAGTGACGAAAAGAAACACACTTTATTGATATGTTTTAGTTATATAGATATATAACGAAAATATATCAATAAAGTGCGTTTCTTTTTTTTCACTGTGGCGTACCAAACGGATCATTTTGAAAAGATTATATAATCTAATAAGGGGCCCAATGATTATATGAAAACAAATTCGTTATTGTACCCCAAGTGGATTATAGTAAAAAAAATAAAACAAGAAACATTTTTTTCAAACCTTAATCTTTCGCAAGATGTTCTATAATTTTATTTCGTAACACGTTTGATTGGAAAAAGTATCAAAAAAAGAATCAAATCGATCCACTGAACCGTTTCCGGAATTTTTTTATATAAAAAAAAAATCATTTTTCTAAAACCATTGCGTTGACGGGGATGACATTTTCAGAAAATTTGTTTTTTTATACCTCAGAATATACTCCAAATTTCGCTGGAAAAAATGCGAGGGCAATTTTTCCCTATTTACCCGGCTATGGCCTTTGTTACTCGGCGGACAGCGCGTTAAATTACTGTGCAATACTTACCCAAAAAAATGTATCTAAATATAAATGCACCAATATGTACAGGAACGTTGATAATATTAATTAGTTGTAAAAATATGTACACTTGAATGACTGCGAATATGTAAAAACAATGTATCTAACATGTGATAAATAATGTGATGTGATAAAAAGGAATCTAATATATAATATTTTTCAATTGTCACAGAACTGCAAATAGTTATACAGATGTTTATATGAACAGTTATTGATGTAGGATGTGAATCGTAGCATAAAAAAATCTCAAACGGCTGTGCATTCTTTTAAAGAATTAAATAAATAAAACCACAAGTATTGACAAAAATTCGACAATGATCCTTTTATTTATAAATCCGTTCCTTCGCTTCAGTATTTACTGTACTGATCCGAGCCAAGTTACTTCGTTACTTGGCAACATGAAAAAAAAACTTTTTTTTTCATGATTCTGTCAACGATGATGCTTTATCGTTGTTTGCCTGGAACGGAAATTCATCTTTTAATAATATTCGTCTTATAATGCTTCAAAATAAAATTTATTTGCGGCGTTTTCAAAGCTGTTTCTTAGCTTAGGTTAAAAAAATAACATATATTGTTTTCACTGTTGAGTTTATGACTTTTAAAAAATAATACCCATTTTTCGAGTGGCCAGGGTGGCCCGACGTGTTAAAGGGTCGGGGGGGTGGGGGGGGGGGGGCTAAGGTTATTTCGCTACGAAAAAAAGCATAAAAAAGCATATTTACGATAATTTTTTTTACGACACAGTTGATATATATTTATTTGTGTAAGAAGCATATAATAAAAGGACATTTGAAGAATATTCTGTAATATTGTCATTAACAATTATGCGGAAATGAGCCATTAACAGCACATCTTTGCAGACACCTCCAAAAAATTGCAGTGAACTGCATAACTCATCATTGGATCATCCGAGAAAAAAAATCCAAGAAGATTGTGTTAGTTAATAAGTTTCTTGAGGTAACGCTGTCGAGTTTTTGTTTTCATCATTTCAATTCGCTATTTTATAGTCTAGGTGTGACTAAAAATTGAAAACAAAAAAAAATAAAAATAAAAACTCTTAACGTCTGAGAAGATTTGCTGTCACTGGCTCATTTCTGCACAATTATCAACGAAAATTTCACAGAATACTCTTCAAATGTCCTTTTATTTCATACTAATTATATAAATAAATATATATAAACAGTGTCGTCAACAAAAAATATCGAAAATATGCTTTTTTTATAGCAAATTATCCTTACCCCCCCCCCCCCCCGTTAATGATTCTGCGCTTTTCAACACAGCGTATTCATGTTATACGATGATTACATTTTTTCATACATAGTAGACGATATGTTACACATTAATGAATAATAAATATATCCGACATGCACTGTTCTTTGGCATTAAGTATATGAAGAACATGGTTAATAATAATGTGGACGTTTCAATCTGTAATGGAAGGAATCTTTTCATGATATTAATTTCTTGTAAATGCATGTGATTTTTTCATCGATATTTTTGATGATTAAAAAGTTGACTATAAAATGTAGACTGTGCACAATGATTTTTAAGAATAAATCAAGAGCCACAAGAAATGAAATTCAGAACAAAATTAAACATTCTCTTCAACGGCAACGAAAATCTGTCCAACTGTACGAGGCCACCAGTTTTTCTTTCACACGATTATTATATGAGTTTTCAGTTCTCTTAGTATTGCTTATCGTTATTCTCAAGTACTCAAAAATGACGCTTTTTTTCCGCGAATTATGGAAGAATTAAAATTTTAGGAGACTACATATATGTTCGTGGCAGTATTCAAGAATAAAGCTATAACAAAATGCCGCTCGTGAAATTTCCATTCAAAATCAGTCGATATACTAGAGAACTGACAGAGCGGGTAGTCGGTACATGTGAAAACATTTTGCTTGTATATTTCTCGTTCCCGGGTATGGGTGATTCAAAAAAAAGTACAGCCGCTAGGCAATGTAAGTTGAGCACACTACGCGTGGCGAGTTGAGACACCGTGCGAGTTCAAACGGTAGCAAAAAAAGCCTGGCCCGAATCTGAAGAGTGGGGATACGCGAGCGTCGGGGAAATGGCAGGCTGCTACGGTGTCCACTTGGGTCGGTGGAGAGTTGCCCGCGGGGCAAGTTGAACAGACGGCAAGTTGAACGGGCGAGTTGACAGAGGGGCGACTGGCACGGTGCAGAGTTGACACCCTGCCCATATGTCGAGCTCGATCTGACGGAAAACCTCGCTCCAGTGCAGTGAGATCGCGCGCAAAAGTTGCCCCCTCGCTAGTCTCTTACGCGCCCATCACACAATCATAGTCGCGCGTGTCCGAAAGCGAGCGACGCTCAGACACACCTTCGGAAAGAGCCGAGCACGGTCGAAGTGTCACGACCGCACCTCCGGCTGCTACACCAATACATGGACGCTGAGCACGTTCATGCGCGGCCAAGCCGAAACGAAGGCTTCTAGGGACAAAGCAATCCGAGCACGACTCGCACGTGACGTCACCGACGCACAGTAGGAGAAAAGCCCAAAAACCTGGCCAAAACCCCAAAAAATAAATTTTCGAAATAGGGTCAGTTGAGTAGTCATTCAGGTAGAGGACTAGTAACTGCATTCTATTGTGGAAGGGAAAGCCCTTTAAGTGTATACCTGCGCCGCAGCGTCAGTTGGCAGTGAGTGTTCGTGAAGAGTGTACGTGTCACGCGCTGAACAGACGAAAATAACGCTGACTTCAAAAACCCATAACTTTAAAGTGACGGGTTTAATTTCAATTCTGCAACATGGATACGACTTCTGGAGGTATGTAGAACATGTTTTTACATCGGTTGAATCGAAATTTTATGTATAAATGATTGAAATGTAGTATAGCCTTCGGCATCAATAAAATTGAATAATTTTGAAAACTTATATTTTCAACGGTCCGAAAAGTTATATATTTTGTCACATTTTGCAAAGCTCCTAGTCTCGGCCTTTAGTTTAATGTATAAGCTTTCGAAATTTACAAGAGTTACCTGCGGAAAACGTGCGTCTTGTCCGTTATGATTTTTTTCGCATGGTGCGGTAGCCGAGCGTGCACGCGGCACTATTGAGCAGCCGCTGCGCCTCTACCTGAGAATGGGTGAAGTAGCATCATAACGGACAAGACGGCTGTTATACGCTTGAAATAAATTATTTTAATATATATGTATGTGTATATATATATATATAAATTTTCTGTGATTCAATTATGATATATACGTATGCATATATATATATACATATTAAAATCAACCACATAAAAATTTCTTAAATATGAATGAAATGTTATAACATTCGAATAAAATATTTGAATATATATATATTATATAGTAAGCAAAGCTTTCTTTTAACCAAATCCATGTCAATATTTTCTGACTAATTTTCTTAAAATTATTTCAATTATTGCGGTTATTTATTTGGTAAAATAATGTACATTGTTCAAGTTTTTGTATTAATTGAAAATTTTATCTTTTCCTTTAACACCAATTTTCTACAATTTTATGTCTTTATTACAGGATCCGGTTACAAAGAATTGGTGCTGACAAGGAAAGAAGTATTTCTGATAATCAGCGAGCATTTATCCGATAAATTCGCTTCCTTGATCGAATTTATGGTAGAAAAAATTTCCAAGGACACCGGACGTACAGTTGTAGTGCCTGAGGACTCGAAACAGACTTTTTCGATACTCTTCAATCAAATGAGAACGAGGTGGCAACAAGCTCACAGAAAATCCTGTGTATTTTTCAAGAATAACGGTGAATGGCTTAGCAAGCAGGTATGTTTTGCCGCACCTACAGACACTGTAGTAACAAGCCCGGGTAATACGGGCGGCCGCCCGTCCCTTGAGTTTACAATGTCCAGTGAAAGATCTAAACGAAGGAAGACCCAATGACGTAACAATGACGAGTCCTTTAAGAGCTTCCAAGTATCGTAAAGCTTACTCAGCAACGGATGAAATTACTTTATCCGAAGAGGCTGCACTTTCCGCTATGATTGAATATAAATTCTCCAAGAGTACTTACCAGGGAATGAGAAGATTAGGGAAGGAAAATAACTGTAAGCTATATCCGTCTTACGAAAAAGTGATGAAAGCAAAAAAGCGTTGTTATCCACCACGTGATGCAATCAGGATTACAGAGAGTAGTGCAGAAGTCCAACTACAGGCACTATTAGATCATACAGTTGAACGTATTTTACTCGTCCAAAATGTACTCGTTCAAAGATTGACTCCAGATAATGTTCGTAAAATGGACTTGATTTGCAAGTGGGGTTGCGATGGAAGTTCTGGGCAAAGTGAATATAAGCAGACGTTCAGTGATGACAGCAAATCTGATGCGCATGTATTCTTTACTTCAGTCGTGCCATTACAACTCGTGTGTTATGATCAACAATCGAAGGAAGAAATAGTTGTTTGGAAGAACCCCAGACCCTCGTCTCCACGATTTTGTAGACCGCTTAGACTACTGTTTCTACGCGAAGACACAGAGTCAACACTTAATGAAGTCCAAATTGTTGAAGAACAAATAAAGTCACTTCGTCCATTCGAAAGTGTAATAGATGGAAAAGAAATCTCCGTAATGTACAAGTTGTTGTTCACCATGATAGATGGTAAAGTTTGCAACGCTGTATCATTGACGAAATCTGCTCAACGGTGCTATTTGTGTAGAGCAACCAGCAAAGATTTTAATGCCATCGACACTGTATTGCAAAGGGAAATCAATTAAACAAATTTGAAGTTCGGATTGTCGACGCTGCATGCGTGGATACGGTGCTTCGAGTATTGCTTACACGTGTCTTACAAACTCGGCATTAAAAAATGGCAAGCTCGAAGTGCCGAAGAAAAAAAAATTACCCAGGAACGCAAGAGGGCCATTCAAGAAGGATTCAAGAAGCAATTGGGTCTAAATATCGATCGCCCAAAGCCTGGATACGGCAGCAGCAATGATGGCAACACAGCTCGGCGATTCTTTGAAAATTCGACGGTTTCCGCTGCGATAACGGGGGTCAACGAAGAAGTTATTAAACGCTTGTACGTCATCCTACAAGTTATATCGTGTGGCCACGAGATAAACTGTGAAAGATTTGAACAGTATGCTATTGAAACGGCAAGAAAGACCGTTGCATTATACCCTTGGTACTCCATGCCTACTTCGGTGCACAAACTATTAATTCATGGTCCAGTGATAATAACTCATGCTCTATTACCAATCGGCCAATTATCCGAAGATGCTCAGGAAGCTCGAAACAAAGACATCAAACGATATCGAGAAGATTTTGCGCGAAAAAGTTCCAGGGTTAAAACTATGGAAGATGTTTTTCATCGGCTCTTAGTTACTTCTGATCCGTACATTTCAAGTGTCAGAAGACTACCACAGAAGAAGCTGAAGAGTTTGTCGCCGGAAGCTGTAGCGATGTTGATCGCTCCTAAAGTGACTGCTGCAGCAGACGAATTTTGCGCCGAGATTGAAGCCGTGCCGGGAGTTGTAATAGATACAAACTCGGATAATGATTCTGACTCCGACTCCGACTCCGATTACGATTTTGATTAAGAATAAAATTTTCTATTTTTGAAACGTTCCGTATGTATTTTGGAAATAAAAATAATAATTGCGTAGAATACACTGTTAACGTTTATTTTATTATGATGATTTTTTTAAATATATTAATTTATCTATTTAGCAGGATACTCGGCCATTTTGTTTATAACAATTTGCTGTAAGCTCTTTGTTGTAAGTTATAAACAATAGATATCGGATTGGTAATCAGCGACCTTGAAAACCCGTATATACCAATTTTTGTCAACATCTGGTAACTTTTTAACGTTCATGTCGGCCATATTGGATCGGCCATTTTTTTTACGATAATTTGGCTTGCGGATTCGTAATCAGTGACCTTGAAAACCCGTAAATACCAATTTTTGTCGACATCTGGCAACTTTTTAACATTCATGTCAGCCATATTGGATCGGCCATTTTGTTTACGATAATTTGGCTTTCAGATTCGTAATCAGCGACCTTGAAAACCCCTGTAAGCCATTTTCATTCCCGTCAAAGGTCATTTGAGGTTTTGGCCAGGTTTTTGGGCTTTTCTCCTACTGTGCTCTTACACGACATCGACAGTCAGCTTACTTCTCGAGGTCTTAGAGATAGTGGCGCCATCCCTGTTTGAACACATTTTTGTAGCCACTTTGAAATGCACAGATCGGCCTCCTCCCACTCTAGCCTCCATGCGCGCTACTATGATTGTGTGATAGGCGCATAAGTGACTAGAGAGGGGGTAACTTACGCGCGATCTGGCTGCCTGCCACGCTCCGTTCGCCTGTCGAGTGGGCGAGGGGCAGATACTTTTCCCCCACCGAGATACCCATTCGTGTGCACGCTGACTGTGATATCGACTTGAGCGGTGCTCACGACTCGCGCGGCTACAAGGGAATCTGCAACCTCGACAGAGGCGATGCACACAAATTCATATTCCCGAACTCGCCGCCGCGATTTAGCGCCCTTTCTGAGGCACGCCGAAAAGGGGAGCGTTGTACATCTCCCTAATAATCTCTGATAATACCTGTGGTTCCATGTAATATATGTTCTCTGCTGGTATGTATCATTTTACATCTCTCTCGCACGCCGCCCACTTCTCAAGTATCATTCTGCCTCATGAACAGCTCACTTCTCATTATTTACTTGTTCCGTCGCTGTCACACGCAGCTCACTTCTCGAGGTCTTAGCCAATGACACTAGCTCCACAAACTTAGCCGCCGACTATGGAAATATCGATTTTTTTTACGCCTATCGATTGTTATTCATTTGTTAGTGTTTGTTAGACAAAACCCAGCGTTTGTTAGACTTTATTTATTGAATAAAACGAAAAACAAATGTATGCCAAAGTTAGCCGCAGAAAATGGTTTTCTAGTGGTTTCGAACTTTTCTTAGTAACCAATCGATTGTTAGTCGTTTTTTAGTGATTGGTAGTCACTTTATATTGCTTGTTAGAGCTCAATTATTATTAAATTAATGAAAAACTTTTCGGCACTAGAGCGCGCTGCAATCCACGTGAAGTTCGGTGCATCGTCGCGACAGCTGCTGCCGGCTTTGCAAATGTAACTCGTCAATTTCAGCAAAACGTTGATTCTTGTCATTCTATTAGATTGTTAGACGATCGCTAGTGATTGTTAGTTAATTTTCACCGTTTGTTAGAGCTCCATTTTTATTTAATCGCTGAAAAACTTTTCGGCCCGAGAGCGCGCTGCATGTCGCGACGGTTGGCAGTATCATCGCGACTGCTTTTTACGGCTTTGCACATGTAACTCGTCAATTTCAGAAAAACGTTGATTCTTGTCATTCTATTAGATTGTTAGACGAATGCTAGTGATTGTTAGTTAATTTTCATCGTTTGTTAGAGCTCGATTTTTATCTAATCGCTGAAAAACTTTTCGGCGCTAGAGCGCGCTGCATGTCGCGAAGGTTGGCAGCATCGCCGCGACACCTGCTTACGGCTTTGCACATGTAACTCGTCAATTTCAGCAAAACGTTGATTATTGACATTCTATTAGATTGTTAGACGAATGCCAGTGATTGTTAGTTAATTTTCATCGTTTGTTAGGGCTCCATTTTTATTAAATCGCTGAAAAACTTTTCGGCGCTAGAGTGCGCTGCATGTCGCGAAGGTTGGCAGCATCGTCGCGACAGCTCCTCCCGGCTTTGCACATGTAACTCGTCAATTTCAGCAAAACGTTGATTCTTGTCATTTTATTAGGTTGTTAGACGATCGCTAGTGATTGTTAGTTAATTTTCATCGATTGTTAGAGCTCCATTTTTATTTAATCGCTCAAAAACTTTTCGGCGCTTGAGCGCGCTGCATGTCGCGCAGGTTGGCAGCATCACCGCGACAGCTGCTTATGGCTTTGCACATGTAACTCGTCGATTTCAGCAAAACGTTAATTCTTGACCACGGTCTTACATACAAGTCTTGAAACTCCGGTGGTGGGGGTATGTCATCGGATTGAAGCACCGGCCGTTTCGCCTAGTGACCATGAGTGTCGCGGCGGTAGAGTGATGCAGGCTGTGCGAGAGAGATGACAGAGATTAGTAGGGAGATGTACAACGCTCCCCTTTCCGGCGTGCCTCAGAAAGGGCGCTAAATCGCGGCGGCGAGTTCGGGAATATGATTTTGTGTGCATCGCCTCTGTCGAGGTTGCAGATTCCCTTGTAGCCGCGCGAGTCGTGAGCACCGCTCAAGTCGATATCGCAGTCAGCGTGCACACGAATGGGTAGCTCGGTGGGGGAAAAGTCTCTGCCCCTCGCTCACTCGACAGGCGAACGGAGCGAGGCAGGCAGCCAGATCGCGCGTAAAAGTTACCCCCTCTCTAGTCACTTACGCGCCCATCACACAATCATAGTAGCGCGTGTCCGTGAGCGAGCGACGCTCGGACACTTCGGAAAGAGCCGAGCACGGTCGAAGTGTCCCGACCGCGCCTTCGGCAGCTACACCAATACATGGACGCTGAGCACGTTCATGTGCGGCCAAGCCGGAACGAAGGCTTCGAGGGAAAAAGCAATCTGAGCACGACTCGCGCGTGACGTCATCCGACGGCACGCGCGAGGCTTTTAGATGATTTCAATGCTTATTTAGCTCTTGATTCTCTGCGTTATTAATGTATACAAAAAATGTATCGCGCACTCTGATCGCTTATTTTTTTAGTTTATACGTTAATTTAAATATAATAATAAATCTAAATCACAACTTATTTATCTTATATAAAATTGTTTACGCTTTACTCACACCCGTCCTCATGCCAAATAAATTATAATTCATAAAAGTAAGCGGAAATATATTTATATTCGTATTATTATATTAATTCTCATACTTTCATCAAGCGATAAAGCATTATCCCCAAAAACAAACCAATCATCCACATATTTTGTACAACGGTGAGATGGTCCCGTTGGTAGCGTTCCTAGCTTCGGTCCGCAGGGGCCCCAGTGCAAATTTTTCTCCAAATTTTTCCTAATTTCTTATATTTTAGTCATATTTGAGATTTTCGCAGAAAAAATGATTTAAAACAGATTCAAGTACTGTTCTATTTTCCAAAAACAAATTTTTTTTTACTGAAAATTCATAATTTCTCATTTTTTTCCCGGAAATTTCTCTTTTTCCTATGACCTGAGTGAACGGCTGCGGGAGATATTCGGAGAAAAGTTATCGATGAAAAAAATGAGATTTTCGTAAAAAAAACTTATTGCATTTTTTTATGCCTCATAATTCTGAGAAATAATGAATTTCCGAAATTTTTGCAAACATTCTTTTCCTTTAGTGGTAAACCACTGTAATGGCCTGCCACGAAGCGTTTTAGACAAATAGTACTTGGGGTAATTATTAAGCATATATTGAAGTATAGCGAAAAAATTTTATGGGAAAATATTACAAAATGGCGACACTGCACAAAATTCTTCCGAGGCATGTTGAACTTATGGTGCTCTGCGGCACGTAGTATGACTTGTGCCAATTTTAACCTGGACAAAATAATTTTTTAAATAAAATCTAGATGAGTGTAGCTAGTGAACCACGTAGGGGATTTTAGAAATATTGATTTTTGAATAATTGCCGAGTATTTGAATAAAAATGTTCATTTAGACTTAATAAAGCAAAATTCTTTTTTTTAGATTAAAATTGGCACATTTATTATATATTGGCATGTCGAACCTCTGCGTGCCGCAGAGGTTCGACATGCTTCGGAAGAATTGCTGCAGTGTCGCCATTTTGTAATATTTTCGGATAAAAATTTCTAGCGATATACTTACATATATGATTAATAAATACCGCAAGTATTATTCATTTATCACATTTTCTTCCGCCAAAACAAAAAATTTCAAAAAATCCGCTTCTTGTAAGGTCGTTACAGTGGTGTTACCCCTTAAAGTCTTCATATAATTTCCGAGATTTTCCCGTGATCGTAATTAAAATGATGAAATATTTGGAGAAATTCGCAGAAACTCGGATGTTTGCGTAAAAATAATTGTCCGCAAAACTCCGAATTCTTCATATTTGTTCCAATTCATGGAAAAATTCGGAAAAAATCTGAAAATTTTTTTGGAAAAAATCGGAGTTTTTCGGAAAATATTTGCACTAAGGGCGCGGGATCGTTCCCCGCGCTCGGTGCTTTTAAAAAAATTATTATTACTATTAATTCTTATTTGATTAGTTATTTTTATTAGTTATTATTATTATTTTAATTAGTTATCTTTTAGTGTCGAAAAATTTATCGCGCACTCTGACCGCTTATTTTATTAGTTTGTATGTTAATTTAAATACAATAATAAATCTAAAATACAACTTATTTATCTTCTAAAAAATTGTTTGCGCTTTACTCACACCCGTCCCTATGCCAAATAAATTGTAATTCATAAAAGTTAGGGGAAATATATTTATATTCGTATTATTATATTCATTCTCATATACTTTCATCAAGCGATAAAGCATTATCATAATGCTTTATCATAATGCATTATCATAATGCTTTATCGCTTGATGAAAGTAAATGAGAATGAATATAATAATATGAATATAAATATATTTCCGTTTACTTTCATGAATTACAATTTATTTGGCATAGGGACGGGTGTGAGTAAAGCGCAAACAATTTTTTAGAAGATAAATGAGTTGTAATTTAGATTTATTATTGTATTTAAATTAACGTACAAACTGATAAAATAAGCGGTCAGGGTGCGCGATAAATTTTTCGACACTAAAAGATAACTAATTAAAATAATAATGATTACTAATAAAAATAACCAATCAAAAAAGAATTAATAATAATAATAATTTTAAAAGAAGCACTGAGCGCGGGGTACGATCCCGCGCTCCTAGTGCAAATCTTTTTCCGAAAAACTCCGATTTTTTCCGGAAAATTTTTCCGATTTTTTCTATGAATTGGAACAAATAAGAAGAATTCAGAGTTTGGCGGACATTTATTTTTACACAAACATCCGAGTTTCTCCGAATTGTTTTCGAATTTTTCCGAATATTTCATCATTTTAATCACGATCACGGGAAAATCTAGGAAATTATATGAAGACTTTAAGGGGTAATACCACTGTAAGGACCTTACAGGAAGCGCATTTTTTAATATTTTTTTGGCGGAAGAAAATGTGATAAGCAAATAATACTTGCGGTATTTATTGAGCATATATTTAAGTATATGGCTATACATTTTTATCCGAAAATATTACAAAATGGCGACACTGCAGCAATTCTTCCGAAGCATGTCGAACCTCTGCGGCACGCAGTATAACTGTGCCAATTTTAATCTAAAAAGAAGAATTTTATTTCATTAAGTCTACATGAGTGTAGCTACTGAACCCCGTAGGGGATTTTCGATAAGTTAATTTAAACAATGTTTATTAAAAAATAACTGTCTTAAAAAAAAATTGACCATTTTTAGTCAAATACTCGGCAATTACTCAAAAATCATTATTTCTAAAATCCCCAACGTGGTTCACTAGCTACACTCATCTAGATTTAATTTGAAAAAAATTATTTTGTCCAGAATAAAATTGACACAAGTTATACTGCGTGCCGTAGAGCACCTTAAGTTCAACATGCCTCGGAAGAATTTGCTGTAGTGTCGCCATTTTGTAATATTTTCCCAAAAAAATTTTTGCATTATACTTCAATATATGCTTAATAATTACCCCAAGTATTATTTGTCTAAATCGCTTCGTGGCAGGCCGTTACAGTGGTGTTACCCCTTAAGGAAAATAATGTTTTCAAAAATTTCGGAAATTCATTATTTCTCAGAATTATGAGGGATAAAAAATGTAATAAGTTTTTTTACGAAACTCTTTTTTTTCATCTACAACTTTTCTCCGAATACTTCCGCAGCCGTTCACTCAATAGGAAAAAGAAAAAGTTCCGGAAAAAAAATATTATCAAGTTTTTTTTTACGAAAATCTCATTTTTTTTCATCTTTAAATTTTCTCTGTATATCTCCGCAGCCGTTCACTGAGGTAATAGGAAAAGGGAAATTTCCGCAAAAAAATAATAATAATAAAAAGTTTTTTAACGAAAATCTCATTTCTTCTCATCTTTAACTTTTCTTCGAATATCTCCGCAGCCGTTCACTCAGGTCAAAGGAAAAAGAGAAATTTTCGGGAAAAAAATGAGAAATCATGAATTTTAAGTAAAAAAATGTGTTTTTGGGAAATAGACCAGTACTTGAATCTGTTTTAAATCGTTTTTTCTCGGAAAATCTCAGATATGACTAAAATATGAGAAATTATGAAAAATTTGGAGAAAAATTTGCACTACGGGCCCCTGCGGACCGAAGCCAGGAACGCTGCCAACGGGACCATCTCATCGCTTGTAGAATATGTGCACTTTCTGGTACTTACAATTCGCGGCCGGATGGCTTGTTTTTGGGGATAATGCTTTATCGCTTGATGAAAGTATGACAATTAATATAATAATACGAATATAAATATATTTCCGCTTACTTTTATGAATTATAATTTATTCCGCATAAGGACGGGTGTCAGAAAAGCGTAAACAATTTTGTATAAGATAAATAAGTTGTAATTTAGATTTATTATTGTATTTAAATTAACGTATAAACTAAAAAAAAAGCGATCAGAGTGCGCGATACATTTTTTTGTATACATTAATGACGCAGAGAATCAATTGCTAAATAAGCATTGAAATCATGTAAAAGCCTCGCGCGTGCCGTCGGTGACGTCACGCGCGAGTCGTACTCTGATTGCTTTTTCCCTCGAAGCCTTCGTTTCGGCTTGGTCGCGCATGAATGTCCTCAGCGTCCATGCATCAGTGTAGCAGCCGAAGGCGCGGTCGTGACACTTCGACCGTGCTCGGCTCTTTCCGAAGGTGTGTCAGAGCGTCCCTCGCTTTCGGACACGCGCGACTATGATTGTGTGATGGGCGCGTAAGAGACTAGAGAGGGGGCAACTTTTACGCGCGATCTGGCTGCACTAGAGCGAGGTTTTCCGTCCGATCGAGCTCGACATATGTGTGGCCGGACTGCGGATTGGAATATGCATTAAATGAATTTCAAAGAGAAAAACATGTATCGAGAAAATTGTTTTCTCTCGGTTGGCCCTTTATGCGGAGAATGCGGGTTAAAAAAATCAACGACGAACCGCGTGGAAAAATAAAACGCCGAAACGACCGTGGAAGGTTCGAAAAGAAATCTTGAGCCTTTGCCGCGGTCGCTACGGCGTTTTTTTCAACAGTAAACATTATGAATAAGGGTGTATCATAAATGTTTTTCCATCCTCAATAAGCGTCGTAGCTGAGTTGGCAGCGTGACGGATTGACGATGCTTGCGGTCCGGGTTCGATCCCTGGTTAATCGACTTTTTTAAATCTATTTTCTTCATTTTACATTAAAAAAATGTCGAACTTACTCTCGCTTTAACTATTATCGCCTGTCCAGGCATTATTTATGATATTTAATTTATATATGTTTAATTTTAAAAAAGACATTGGCTACCGGGGATTCAACCCGCGTCTTCTGCACTCAGAGCCCGCACGCTGATATATCAACCGCGAGGCTTTCGTGACTGCAAACCTGCCTTACGTATACACACTTATCCAACCTTAAAAAAAAATTCGCTGCATACCAATTGCGTATTGTTTTTATGACCCCAAAGTATTATTGAAGACAATTGAAAACGATTTTTCCAAATTCCTAGAGGGGTATTATCCCTTAAAGAAAAGAAATTGATTTTTTTATCGTTGTAAATGTATATCCCCTCTTAAAGACTTTAAGGTGTCTGGCCACCTTGGCCGATCAAAAAATGGGTATATTTAAAAATAATAATAATAAACTCGAAAGTATGGGCCAGAATACTTTTATTTTTTTACACAACGTCAGAAAGGGCTTCAAGAATAACGTTAATGAATTTCCATTCAAAATATTAAAAAATGGCGCCGTTATGCACCCTGCCGCGGGGGGCCCTCCGCACGATACGCGGGGTCGTTGTCCCAGCTGTTACCCGGTCATGTCACATCTGCTAAAAAAAATCAGCTCTTTCGTGGGTAGTGTCGCTACAATGTAGCGTAGCGGTTTTTTTCTCGACAATTAAAAAAATTATGGTGAGCCGAAGAAAAAAATTTGTATTTTTCACCGAAATTATGGCTCACCATAATTTTTTTAATGGTCGAAAAAAAACCGCTACGCTACATTGTAGCAACACTACGCACGAATGAGCTGATTGTTTTTTTTTCAGATGTGACATGACCGCGTAACAGCTGGGACAACGACCGCGCGTATCGTGCGGAGGGCCTCCGCGGCAATGTGCATAACGACGCCATTTTTTAATATTTTGAACGGAAATGTATTAACGTTATTCTTAAAGCCCTTTCTGACGTTGTGTAAAAAAATAAAAATATTCCGGCCCATACTTTCGAGTTTTTTTTTATATACCCCTTTTTCGATCGGCCAAGGTGGCTAGACGCCTTAAAGTCTTTAAGAGGGGATATACATTTACAACGATCAAAAAATCAATTTCTTTTCTTTAAGGGATAATACCCCTCTAGGAATTTGGAAAAATCGTTTTCAATTGTCTTCAATAATACTTTGGGGTCATAAAAACAATATGCAAATGGTATGCAGCGAATTTTTTTTTAAGGTTGGATAAGTGTGCGTGCGTAAGGCAGGTTTGCAGTCACAAGAGCCCCACGGTTGATATATCAGCCTGCGGGCTCTGAGTGCAGAAGATGCGGGTTCGATCCCCGGTAGCCAATGTCTTTTTAAAAATTAAACATATATGAATTAAATATCATAAATAATGCCTGGACATGCGAGAGTAAGTTCGCATGTCCAGGCATTACTCTCTTACTCTCTTACTTACTCTCTTACGAACTAGTTTTTTTTCTCCATTTTATATTCAAAAAATTTCGAACTGACTCTCGCTTTCGCGAAAGTTCGAAATTTTTTGAATATAAAATGGAGAAAAAAAAATAGATTAAAAAAGTCGATTAACCAGGGATCGAACCTGGACCGCAAGCATCGTCAATCCGTCACGCTGCCAACTGAGCCACGACGCTCATTGAGGATAGAAAAACATTTATGATACACCCTTATTCATAATGTTTACTGTTGAAAAAAAAAACGCCGTAACGACCGCGGCAAAGGCTCAAGATTTCTTTTTGAACCTTCCACGGTCGTTTCGGCGTTTTATTTTTCAACGCGGTTCGTCGTTAATTTTTTTAACCCGCATTCTCGGCATAAACGGCCAACCGAGAGAAAACAATTTTCTCGATACATGTTTTTCTCTTTGAAATTCATTTAATGCATATTCCAATCCGCAGTACGGCCACACATATGTCGATCTCGATCGGACGGAAAACCTCGCTCCGTTCGCCTGTCGAGTGAGCGAGGGGCAGAGACTTTTCCCCCACCGAGCTACCCATTCGTGTGCACGCTGCCTGCGATATCGACTCGAGCGGTGCTCACGACTCGCGCGGCTACAAGGGAATCTGCAACCTCGACAGAGGCGATGCACACAAAATCATATTCCCGAACTCGCCGCCGCGATTTAGCGCCATTTCTGAGGCACGCCGAAAAGGGGAGCGTTGTACATCTCCCTACTAATCTCTGGAGATGAGGTGTGTTCGCGCTAGCTACACTTTCTACACTTTTTTAGGGAGTGTACACTTTCGCGTTCGTTTTAACGGAAATGACGTCACGCGCCGCTGTTCGCGTTACGAGTGTAGCTGCACTCTCGTGCCACTAACCCTAGACTTTCTACACTCGATCTTGACGAGGTGTAAAAGTACACGAAAAGTGTAACAGTGATATTACTAGAATAACCCCTTAACCAGCGAAACTGTCAGTGAGTGTATACAGAGGTAAGTACTACATAACCTAAAATATTTAAGGTAATTACAAACAAATTCTCATTTATTACGCAAAACAATCAATAATAAAGATTCAAAATAACAAACTATTATAATTATCAATCTCTATCGATCAAGGTGATTAAAAAATTGACATGACCTACAATGTATAAGGCAATCACAAACAAATTCTCATTTATCATGAAAAACAATTAATAATAAAGGTTTAAAATAACAAAGTATTATAATTATCAATTTCTATTGATCAAGGTGATAAGAGAATTGACAAGATATATTAACAAGTGTTTATCATAAATTCGCAGTATCACAATACGTTCCAATCTACTATCAACGCAAACAGAAGCTAACATGGAACAGGAGCTAAAAATTAAGTCAGCAGTGCTGTTCCGAGATTCAGAAGGCGGTGTAGTCGTTGATGCTGACAACAACGTGTGCATTTGTGAAGGTTTTGGATTTCTACAATCGTATCACTAACACTCCATTCTATGTAAAACTGGTATCAGTACATCCATTCTGGGCACAATTACAAGTACAAGTTAATAATTTCAATAACACCGTCCATTGTAATCAGTTTACGAGATTAACAAACTTGAGGTTACACGGTATATCTCTTTAACGGTTAGATGAGACTCCGTAATCTCATGTGTTGTTTGAGGTGTGGTCCACTAGGTCGCCGCCATGTTTCTTGTACACTATCGCATTCGCGCTAGAGTTGCTTACCCGCGAGGAAATAAACTACACTCCCTAGACACGGCCCTAGTTCCGTTTACACTGGCGAGTGTAGAGTGCAGCTAGCGCGAACAAACCTATGGAAATCGATTGTTGACACATAGGAACCTGACCTAGCCGTACAATTGTGTATTGGCTTTTAATATATGTAATTTTTACTCTCTATTGCCGTAGAAAATATTATCTTTAAGCGGGTTTCCTAACGCATGCGATTTTGAACGAACGTGAAAAGTATTTGTTCAAAAACATATATTGTGACGTTTGATTGTTTCAAATTATAAAAAAAACTACTCCTATTGGATATCTTTTGGATATCACGACGAATGCAAGGTAACAGAAGATTTCTTCAAATCATGTTTAGGCTCGCATTACCGAAGGGATGGCGCAAATAATTAGATTCGTCTCTAGTTATTGATTAAAAACGATAGACGTTTGAGTTTTACGCTTTACGTAAAAGGCCTCAAAGTTTGCAGGAAAAAAAGAGTCCTATCTCGTGACAATCTCTGTTGTGATGAAAGTTTTTTACAGGTGGGAATTAATGCAAGTGCAAGTGCAAGTAGTTCTTGTGTAGAATAAATTCTACAACCGGAAAACACTGCCTAACGCATTCGATTCATTTCTTTTCATTGGCCTGTTTCATCCCTTTCTTTTATCGGTTCGAGAGGAATCCAAAATAAAAAACGATCCATTCAAATTCTGTTTTGTATTTTATGTTGAAATAATCTCGAGATTGTTCGGTTTCGGTCCCAGTAGGTGATTTTTTAAAATCTATCAACCTCGGCACGAAAATAGCCATTGAGGACCACTTCTGCTGCTGTGGACGATGAACGTGAACGAATCCGATGATCGGGGCGGAATTCTCAGATTGTAGGAAGTATTCCACAACAGAAACACTTGCATGAGACTCGGATTCGTTTCCCGATCTAAAAGTCATCGACTCGAAAAGAAAGTCACATGAGATTCGACGTTGATAAATACGCCTGTTTCAACCGTTTATTTTATCGGTTCGAGAGGAATCCAAAATAAAAAAACGATCCATTCAAATTCTGTATTGTGTTTCAATTTCGAAATAACCTCGAGAATGGTCGGTTTCGTTCCCAGTAGGTGATTTTTAAAAATCGATCACCCTCGGCACGACAATCGCCATTAAGCACTACTACTGCTGCTGTGGACGATGAACGTGAACGAATCCGATGATCGGCGTGGCATTCACAGATTGTAGGGATTATTCTGTAACAGAAACATTTGCATGCGGACTCGGATTCGTTTCGCGATCTAAAAGTCGTCGACTCGAAAAGAAATTCACGTGAGATTTGACGTTGATAAATACGTCTGTTTCAACAGTGTCTTTTATCGGATCAAGAGGAATCCCCAATGAAAAACGGTCCATTTAAATTTTGTTTTGGGTTTCGTTATCGAAATAACCTCGAGATTATTCAGATTCGTTCCCAGGGGACGATTTTTTAAAATCTATCACCCTCGGCACGAAAATAGCCATTGAGGACTACTACTACTCCTGTGGACTATGAACGTGAACGAATCCGATGATCGGCGTGGCATTCTCAGATTGTAGGGATTATTCTGTAACAGAACCACTTGCATGCGGACTCGGATTCGTTTCGCGATCGAAAAGTCGTCGACTCGAAAAGAAATTCACGTGAGATTCGACGTTGATAAATACGTCTGTTTCAACAGTGTCTTTTATCGGATCAAGAGGAATCCCAAATGAAAAACGGTCCATTTAAATTTTGTTTTCGGTTTCGTTATCGAAATAACCTCGAGATTATTCAGATTCGTTCCCAGGGGAAGATTTTTTAAAATCTATCACCCTCAGCACGAAAATAGCCATTGAGGACTACTACTACTCCTGTGGACTATGAACGTGAACGAATCCGATGGTCGGCGCGGCATTCTCAGATTGTAGGGAGTATTCCACAACAGAAACACTTGCATGCGGACTCGGATTCGTTTCCCGATCTAAAGGTCGTCGACTCAAAAAGAAATTCACATGAGATTCGACGTTGATAAACACCCCTGTTTCAACCGTTTCTTTTATCGGTTCGAGAGCAACCCAAAATAAAAAAAAACGATCCATTCGAATTCGGTTTTGTGTTTTATTGTCGAAATAACCTCGAAATTGTTCGGTTTCGTTCCCAGTAGTTGATTTTTGAAAATCGATCACCCTCGGCACGACAATAGCCATTGAGGACTACTACTGCTGCTGTGTACGATGAACGTGAAGCAATCCGATGATTGGCGCAGCATTCTCAGATTGTAGGGATTATTCCACAACACAAACACTTGCATGCGGACTCGGATTCGTTTCCAGATCTAAAAGTCGTCGACTCGAAAAGAAATTCACATGAGATTCGACGTTGATAAATACGGCTGTTTCAACAGTGTCTTTTATCGGATCAAGAGGAATCCAAAATGAAAAACGGTCTATTTAAATTATCTTTTGGGTTTTATTATCGAAATAACCTCGAGATTATTTAGATTCGTTCTCAGGGGATGATTTTTTGAAATTTATCACCCTCGGCGCGAAAATAGCCATTGAGGACTACTACTGCTGCTGTGGACCATGAACATGAACGAATCCGATGATCGGCGCAGCATTCTCAGATTGTAGGGATTATTCCACAACAGAAACACTTGCATGCGGACTCGGATTCGTTTCCAGATCTAAAAGTCGTCGACTCCAAAAGAAATTCACATGAGATTCGACGTTGATAAATACGGCTGTTTCAACAGTGTCTTTTATCGGATCAAGAGGAATCCAAAATGAAAAACGGTCCATTTAAATTATGTTTTGGGTTTTATTATCGAAATAACCTCGAGATTATTTAGATTCGTTCTCAGGGGATGATTTTTTGAAATCTATCACCCTCGGCGCGAAAATAGCCATTGAGGACTACTAGTGCTGCTGTGGACTATGAACGTTAACGAATCTGATGGTCGGCGCGGCATTCTCAGATTGTAGGGATTATTCCACAACACAAACACTTGCAGGCCGACTCGGATTCGTTTCCCGATCTAAAAGTCATCGACTCAAGAAGAAATTCACATGAGATTCGACGTTGATAAATACGCCTGTTTTAACCGTTTCTTTTATCGGTTCGACAGGAATCCAAAATAAAAAAAACGATCCATTCAAATTCGGTTTTGTGTTTCATTGTCGAAATAACCTCGAGATTGTTTGGTTTCGTTCCCCGTAGGTGATTTTTAAAAATCGATCATCCTCGGCACGACAATAGCCATTGAGGACTACTACTGCTGCTGTGGACGATAAACATGAACAAATCCGATGATCGGCGCGGCATTCTCAGATTGTAGGGATTATTCCACAACAGAAACACTTGCATGCGGACTCGGATTCGTTTCCCGATCTAAAAGTCGGCGACTCGAAAGAAATTCACATGAGATTCGACGTTGATAAATACGCCTTTTGCCACCGTTTTTTTATCGGTTCGAAAGGAATCCAAAATAAAAAAACGATCCATTCAAATTCGGTTTTGTGTTTCATTGTCGAAATAACCTCGAGAATGGTCGGTTTCGTTCCCAGTAGGTGATTTTTAAAAATCGATCACCCTCGGCAGGACAATCGCCATTGAGCACTACTGCTGCTGCTGTGGACGATGAACGTGAACGAATCCGATGATCGGCGTGGCATTCTCAGATTGTAGGGATTATTCTGTAACAGAAACACTTGCATGCGGACTCGGATTCGTTTCGCGATCTAAAAGTCATCGACTCAAGAAGAAATTCACATGAGATTCGACGTTGATAAATACGCCTGTTTTAACCGTTTCTTTTATCGGTTCGACAGGAATCCAAAATAAAAAAAACGATCCATTCAAATTCGGTTTTGTGTTTCATTGTCGAAATAACCTCGAGATTGTTTGGTTTCGTTCCCCGTAGGTGATTTTTAAAAATCGATCATCCTCGGCACGACAATAGCCATTGAGGACTACTACTGCTGCTGTGGACGATAAACATGAACAAATCCGATGATCGGCGCGGCATTCTCAGATTGTAGGGATTATTCCACAACAGAAACACTTGCATGCGGACTCGGATTCGTTTCCCGATCTAAAAGTCGGCGACTCGAAAGAAATTCACATGAGATTCGACGTTGATAAATACGCCTTTTGCCACCGTTTTTTTATCGGTTCGAAAGGAATCCAAAATAAAAAAACGACCCATTCAAATTCGGTTTTGTGTTTCATTGTCGAAATAACCTCGAGAATGGTCGGTTTCGTTCCCAGTAGGTGATTTTTAAAAATCGATCACCCTCGGCAGGACAATCGCCATTGAGCACTACTGCTGCTGCTGTGGACGATGAACGTGAACGAATCCGATGATCGGCGTGGCATTCTCAGATTGTAGGGATTATTCTGTAACAGAAACACTTGCATGCGGACTCGGATTCGTTTCGCGATCTAAAAGTCGTCGACTCGAAAAGTAATTCACGTGAGATTCGACGTTGATAAATACGTCTGTTTCAACAGTGTCTTTTATCGGATAAAGAGGAATACCAAATGAAAAACGATCGATTTAAATTTTGTTTTGGGTTTCATTATCGAAATAACCTCGAGATTATTCAGATTCGTTGCCAGGGGACGATTTTTAAAAATCTATCACCCTCGGCACGAAAATAGCCATTGAGGACTACTACTACTCCTGTGCACTATGAACGTGAACGAATCCGATGATCGGCGCGGCATTCTCAGATTGTAGGGATTATTCCACAACAGAAACACATGCATGCGGACTCGGATTCGTTTCCCGATCTAAAAGTCGGCGACTCGAAAGAAATTCACATGAGATTCGACGTTGATAAATACGCCTGTTTAAACCGTTTCTTTTATCGGTTCGACAGGAATCCAAAATAAAAAAACGATCCATTCAAATTCGGTTCTGTGTTTCATTGTCGAAATAACCTCGAGATTGTTTGGTTTCGTTTCCAGTAGGTGATTTTTAAAAATCGATCATCCTCGGCACGACAATAGCCATTGAGGACTACTACTGCTGCTGTGGACGATGAACATGAAGAAATCCGATGATCGGCGCGGCATTCTCAGATTGTAGGGATTATTCCACAACAGAAACACATGCATGCGGACTCAGATTCGTTTCCCGATCTAAAAGTCGGCGACTCGAAAGAAATTCACATGAGATTCGACGTTGATAAATACGCCTTTTGCCACCGTTTTTTTATCGGTTCGAAAGGAATCCAAAATAAAAAACGATCCATTTAAATTCGGTTTTGTGTTTCATTGTCGAAATAACCTCGAGATTGTTCGGTTTCGTTCCCAGTAAGTGATTTTTAAAAATCGGTCACCCTCGGCACGAAAATATCCATTGAGGACTGCTACTGCTGCTGTGGACTATAAACCCGAACGAATCCGATGATCGGCGCAGCGTTCTCAATTTGTAGGGATTATTCCACAACGGAAAGACTTGGATGCGGACACGGATTCGTTTCCCGATCTAAAAGTCGTCGACTCGAAGAGAAAATGACATGAGATTCGAAGTTGATAAATACGCCTGTGTCAACCGTTTCCTTTATCGATTCAAGAGGAATCCAAAATAAAAAACGATCCATTCAAATTCTGTTTTGTGTTTCATTGTCGAAATAACCTCGAGGTTAGATAGATTATTCCACAACAGAAACGCTTGCATGCGGACTCGGATTTGTTTCCCAATCTACAAGTCGTCGACTCGGAGAGAAATTCACATGAGATTCGACGTTGATAAATACGCCTGTTTCAACAGTTTCTGTTTTGTGTTTCATTATCGAAATAACCTTGGGATTGTTCGGATTCGTTGTCAGTGTGTATTTTTAAAAATGTATCACCCTCGGCACGAAAATAGCCATTGAGGACTATCACTGCTGCTGTGGACTATGAACGTGAACGAATCCGAAAAGCAATTCGATTAAATCATGTCTTATGTTTATTTATCGAAATCACGTTTGCAGTGTTTGGATTCGTTTTTCTGATTGATTTAAAAAATGTATCCTCCCTCGATATTGAGAACATCGTTTTGGAATCACTATTGCTGCGGTGGACTGCGAAAAGACAAGAAACCGAGGTCTTGCGCAATGTTTTCTGATTGTCGAGGTTGTTCCGCAACGAGACCACTTGCATTCACACTTGGACTAGTTTTCAGTTATGAAAAACATTTATCCAAATGGACACTTACGCGAGATCCTAATTGGATTTTTTCAACTTTGAAAAATTCGAAGTTTTTGTTCAGTATCGAGACGAATCCAACGTGCGAAACGATTTGTTCAGATAATGTTTTACGTTTGTTTATAGAAATCATGTTGCCAGTGGTTGGATTCGTTTCCTTTTCATAATTTGGAAAAAAACATACACTCTTCAATGCTCAAAAGAGCAAACGCTACCGCCAACGAAAAGAAATGAACCGAATGCGTTAGGCAGTGTTTTCCGGTTATAGGATTTATTCTACACAAGAACTACTTACACTCGCACTTGCATTAATTCCCACCTGTAAAAAACTTTCATCACAGCAGAGATTGTCACGAGATAGGACTTTTTTTCCTGCAAACTTTGAGGCCTTTTACGTAAAGCGTAAAACTCAAACGTCTATCGTTTTTAATCAATAACTAGAGACGAATCTAATTCTTTGCGCCATCACTTCGGTAATGCGAGTTGAAACATGATTTGAAGAAATCTTCTGTTACCTTGCATTCGTCGTGATATCCAAAAGATATCCAATAGGAGTAGTTTTTTTTTATAATTTGAAACAATCAAACGTCACAATATATGTTTTTGAACAAATACTTGTTACGTTCGTTCAAAATCGCATGCGTTAGGAAACCCGCTTGAAGATAATATTTTCTACGGCAATAGAGAGTAAAAATTACATATATTAACAGCCAATACACAATGTATTTTATCGTGGAACCTCCTTTATGTTGGTGCCTAACAAATAAGATATAAATACGAAACCAGATGTCTATAATTTATCGGTTATCCATGTTCAGAAGCACCGAGTGTTACAGTAAATTTCTTTTTAGTTCGTATTTCTATTTCTCCGGCACTGACTCCGAAAATATCGCATACAGAAACAGAATGTTCCGCGTCGGCTTTTTATTTATTTATTTTCCAGTATTCTCTATACTTTATTTTTGTTGCTCCGGATGTATTTACGCATCGAATTAATGTTTTATATTTCTTCTGAAATGGGCTCCGTATGTTCTTTTTTTCCAATTTCGCATTCATATCTTTCATCCTTTCGAGATTTCCATGTCTGCATTCACGGTGCAGTTGCGACGCATAAGCGCTGTCATTTTTTCGCCAGGCCGTATCGCCTCACGGGTTCGAAATGACTCGTGACACATCAGTCTGGAATTCGTTCGAAAATCTACCGACGACGTTAACTTCACAGAACGGTAATATTTCCGGTCTTTGAAGTTAGCTCTTATACAACAGGTCCAGGCATTAACTGAAGGCACCATCACACATCACCAATCGATTCTCATTTCATCTCTCTCTCTCTCTCTCTCTCTCTCTCTCTCTCTCTCTCTCTCTCTCTCTCTCTCTCTCTCTCTCTCTCACACGCAGCTAATGTCAGGCAGAACAGCTGCGATCAGCGGTGCCCTGACAGATCGCAACACCCAAGCGATGGGTGTCAAATGACCATTCGACACCCAAAAAACCGGTGTCGACACTAATTTGGGTGTTGATACCCAAAAAAAACGGTGTCGACACTGATCTGGACCCACGCTGTTTTGGATGTCGATACCCAAAAAGGGGTCAACACTGATTTGGGTGTCGACACCAAAAAAAAAAACGGTTTCAACACTGATCTGGACAAAGGCTGTTTTGGGTGCGGACACCCAAAAAGACGGTGTCGACAATAATTTGGGTGTCGATACCAAAAAAAAAAAAAGGTGATGACACTGATCTGGACCTACGCGGTTTTGGGTGTCAACACTGATTTGGGTGTCGACACCCAAATCCCTGATCTAGACCGAGGCAGTTTTCGGTGTCGACACCTAAATAATTTAGTGTTGACACCATATTCGTGCACGTGAATGAATTTCGTGTCGTTATGGTTTTTTTGAGTGTCCACACCGAAATTCTGCAAAATAACAGTGCACACTCCTTCCTACATACAATGAATACAAGCATATGTGTGCCCAACTTACTTTTCAGTTCATTCTAGGATATTGGTATGTATTAATGAAAAGAGGGAGTTTTTGGAAGGTTTAACGATTATAAGAGCAATAATATTTGAAATTATTCTTGGAATGTTTAGAAGACCGGTTCAATTTACCGATCTTTTTTATTGTGCTCTTTAATGTTACAAGTATTTATAATTTTATTAAGATTATGATATACGCGTACATGCATTCATGGCACATAATGTTTTACATTTTATGAAATCGATGGTATTAACTAGTCCGTTTACCAAGTATTGGCTATTTTTACACCGTATTCAATGTTGTCCAGTCTGATTATTAGAGCAAGAGCTATTATATCGCTTTTGAGAACGAATCCTCTTGTATGTGCCCTCAATTCCCGAATGTGTTTGGCTTCACCCAATAAGCCATATCTTCGTTAAATTGAACAAATACGCCATTTATTATTTGCCCTTCGTCAGTAGATGTACTAGGCCGATTCTGACGCGAGGGGAGGTGTTGTGTCAAGACTAGGGAAGCCAAGGCGGCGCTACGGTCGAGGGGAGGTCGCCGGGGCGCGTGTGACGTTACAGAGGAGCATGTGGTCCACCAAGCGCCTGGCGGGGGGAAAGCGGCGTTGATGATTGTTGTGTGGATGTGTGTGCATGTGTGTGTGTGTGTGCGTGCGTGCGTGCGTGCGTGTGCGTGGGGGTAAAACGAATGCTTCGAATTAAATGACAATAAAACAATAGTTTATTGATAATTAAATTGAACAATGACCTTGCATAGAATATATTATACATGAAATCTTTGGTGTGTGTGTGTGTGTGTTTGCCTGTTTTTCATTGTTTTAAATTATTTTATTTTGAATATCCGCAGCGGATCCGTTATGCTGGAACATAACAAATCATGCATCTTATTAACCTATCAAACATAATCATATTTTGAATCATACTAAAGATAATACGAACCATCGACCGAGTATAAGTTCAGGCAGGTCGGGCACGTGTCGCGCATTGAAACTTGGTGAGTCGGCCCGCCACAGTTGGTGCAAAATATCCCCTGGATGTTGTTAAACCGTTCGCTGAAGTGGCCACATTTTCCAATTAGTCGATCAACCGCGCCCCGCATAGCAAAGTGTCACAGCACGCAAAATTTCGCCCGATCATTTTCGGTGAGATATTCGTAGTTCACACAGCCCATGACGCCGCGGTTCAACCGATTCATTTGCTGCTGGTCCACTATGATTTCATGCACATAATGGACTCCCTTATCTGAGGCATCACCCAATCCACTATCAAATGATTCAGTATCACTGTCCATCTCGGCCAGTTCCATGTCATCATGTGCAAGCACTTCAATGTCCGCGCACTCATCATCGTCATCATCGGCGATATCAATAACGTCTTCGTCTACCCCAACTTCCACTTCGTCGTCATGGGCGATATTCACGACACCTCCATCTCATCATCGAAGAAATCAATCACTTCAATTTGGTTCGACATTTTTCTTAACTGATTTTCCGTTTTCTGACTCTTCCACAATGACACCTCGGAGGTTGAAGACTAGAATGGCGAAGACTGCTGTTCCGACCCTTTTTCGGATTTCGATTTTTGAATCCTCATAGGTTTATAGTAGGGTAGGGGATGACCAACAGGATGTGTAAATAGTTTTCAACATTAGTTGGGACTTGTAGAAAAAAAAAACCTTGCAAGATGGTGCATCCTGGCCAGGGGATAAACGAAAAGTTTTTTTTTCTTCAACTATCCCTGTGGGGGTAGGCATCTGCTATCCAGAAAAGTGTGCACTCGTGGAGGTGAAAGCTGGCCAGGCTCGCCAATCATTGACTTTCGCGATCTCTACAGAACAGCGTCTAGGTCATTAAGACTGAACTGGCGTATTATAAAGAGAATCTTAGAGTTTTAAATATATTTCGCCTCATGTTCCAGTATGTATGAAGTCCAGCCTGTTCTTGAAGTCCAAACGTTCTTACCAAATCAGCCATATTCTTAAGGCATTTTTTTTTGTTCGTCGACGTTCGAACCCAGCCTCCGAGCATATGGAACATTTTGAAAAAATAACATTCCGCTCAAGTAATGTCTTGGCTATCCAAACACACATACGAAAAAGAGGTATTTATTACAAAACGATCAACTTTGTGGATCTATGGCCGGAGGATTTTTTTTTAGGCTTGGAGCGCTGATCCCACTGCATGCACCATTTGAGCATAGATGCCCGCGCAGTCGCGGTCGGGAATACTCACAAAAATACTTTTCGTTTTTGCTCCCGTTGAACCCCGACCGGCTCGTTCTGTGTATGTATTTATTTTTCATGCTTTCCAGGAAAAGATATCAACGTGATATTAAAAAAACTCTGGTGGAGGTGATTCTATTACATTTTCCGAGCTAGAAGGGAACGACAAAAATATTTTTTGATGGGAGACCATTATTAATCATCGGCAGCGCTCATAAGTGGCCACACTTTGAATGAACCAGTAAGTTCACATATCTCACTGGCAAGACTTTTCAACTCGGTAATATGGAGAACAACAATAAACCATCAGAAGAAATCTTGCACAACCAAGCCACGATCTTTTAGTTCGATCGACGACTTTGGTGTGTGGGCGATACAGATCGTAGAGTTCATCGAAGTACTGAAAGCGCAAAGCCGAATTAAGCGCCAACGATTATCAACTAAACATCAGTAGTCATTGATAGGCCATTTACCGCAGCTGGAAGGATTGAAGTATTCCATGTACAGGCATTTTATATGCATCGGTGCAGGACACAGCGGTGATGGGTTAATGTGGCGAGAACTCGACTTGAACGCGTGATGGTCGATACTTTAACCCCTGCTCGATGAATTTCAACATCGTGGAAGCTTTACGGAAAATACGTAATCTTACAATAAATGTAAATAAGTATAAATCAATATGCGATGAATGTTATATCTCATTGTCACGGGAAATGATGATTATGAGGTCTGCGATTAATGTGCAATCAAGAGATAATATACGTTTCGCATGGATGACAGTCACAGCTTTATACCCAGCTGAACGAAACAGTGACCACGGATCTTCTTACATGCATTATTCAACGGTATTGAATCTATCGAATATTGGCTTCCCAATAACTATAGCCAAATTAAAAAAAATGGTGCTTCAAAACAATTTATCCATTAATGTGTGTACCACCGAAGAAGACATTGCTCCGATCCGCGTGGCTCAACATAAGAAGAAGAAAAGCATATCAATTTGCTATACATACAAGATACCGAAGATAACAATGTAAGACATATTACACAGATAAAGAACCTGTCAAGCCTCGTGAGCGTAGAACAGAGGCAATCACTAAAAAATAAATATATGCCATCGGTGTGTGAAGTTAACACATCGTCTTATGTGCTGTTAACTATATCGTTATATGTGCTAGACGAATTAAACAACAATCCATTATTTTGCAGGTGTCTGCATTACATTAGATCAACGGATAAACTGCAATCACATGAGATCGATTATGAAGCAATAAAGTACTGCGCCATCCGACTATCAAATGATACCAATAAGTTGCACCAAATCATCAACTCCAATCGGAAAGCAACACATCCATTCACTGTAAATGCCTACTTGGAGTGTTTTTTTTTACTAATTAGCGAGAGAAGATGAGAGTGTGCAAAGACTGATGAGAAAAACGTAGCAGAGGATATGTATGAATATCATGAGGTATTTACTATTGATTACCGCATGTGTATTTCATATGATGAATCGCTATCATAGTATCGATCACATTACAGCGCCGATTTCATATCACAGTTTATGACAGAACTGGAAAAACTAATGCTGTACATAAAATACATTTTCTACGAAAATTAATGCTCGTCATGAGCTAATTCTAATACCTTAACGCTATGGCAATAATTGTGCATTCAGTCATCATCAACTACTCGAGGTAGAAGTTGAATTAGTCAAGATACAATGGCGTATGCCCCACATAATATTAGATGAGATCAATAAATTATCAGTACTTCGAACATTGGAAAGTGGGCAATACTTGAATGCGAGTTTTCGCTCTTGGGATCTATACGACTGTCCATCGCTTCAACGCACATCGAAATCTTCATGGACCGTAAAAGCTGCCTCCCAACTAGAGAAACCAAAATATGTAATTGGTGCGTTGCAGACTGGTAAAAAAGATAATGTGTGGCAAAGGACATTATATTATTCACCGATTGCAAACTCACAAGTGCTAATCTTTATCTCAATTCAGGATTCTTTTCTCCAGATGACTTGAATTTGGAATTCAAAAAAGTTTTGACATTTTGTTCAATAGGTACTCTCGATTTTGTAAATACCATTACGACTGCAATAATGATCGTTCTTTACTAACCATCGCCAAGTCTTAATGTAACGACCCTCTCACGGTTAATGATTGATCGCATCAGAACGAGCCTGTAAAAAAACGCTACCGTAGATGTGTGAATAGAGTTCGAATGCAAAGACGATTCACCACCGAATACAACTGCATATTGTTTAAATCTTACATGATCGCGTTGTTGAATATTGTCCACTGACCGACATTATCCGTAAAAATTGCATAGATCAGCAAAATCTGCGAGACACGAAGCATCATGGTTGATTCGCAATCATCATGATCTAAAGTGGGTATATGGAACGTTCCATATAGCATGGCTGAAGGGGTTCAATAACAGTTGGAGTTGAAGGTTCAACGGACGACGACATGCGTCCTATCGTATATGTTAAGGGTCATGAAAAACGAGAATGACTAGCTGATATAATAAATATGAAAAATAAGCTATTTATCCCTGCTGCAAATTCCCGTACGGGTTTTAGTGTGGGAATGTGTGGGAAAGCATGGGCCAGCCAAGGAAAGTGTGGGATCCCGTACGGTTTCCTGTACAGGATGAACATTTCTGTACAGGAACCTGCATGGGAACCTGTGTGGGGCAACGTAGGAAGCTGAATCCTGTACGGGATCCTGTACGGGAGAACGGAGGAAATAAATTCGTGTACGGGATCCTGTACGGTAGAACACGGGAAATAAATTCCTACACGGGAACCTGCATGGGAACCTGTGTGGGGCAACGTGGGAAGCTAAATCCTATACGGAATCTTGTACGGAAGAACGCAGGAAATAAATTCCTGTACGGGAACCTGTGTGGGGCAACGTGAGAAGCTAAATCCTGTACGAGATCCTGTACAGGAGAACGCAAAAAATAAATTCCTGTACAGGAACCTACATGGGAACCTGTGTGGGGCAATGTGGGTCGCTTAATTTTTAAGACAGCGCTTAATAAGCTAATCACCATTGAATCAAAACAAATGTGAAACTGCTAATCTTTTGAATTTGTATATACACTTTCGTGAGAAAATAAATCATTGATCACTATTGTCAACGGTTTTTTGAAAATGTTTTATCTGAAGTCAAAAGTATTGTTTTTCAACGTGAGTCCCGGCCTCGCAAAATGGCGTGAAATATTTAATACACAGTTCTTAGTCAAAATTAATTAAACGCAATATCTTAATGTTTTTTTTATTAAACTTTTTTATTATGTTATCATTTTACGTCTTACTAAAATGTGTTTACAGAAAATTGCAGTAATATTATATGATTAATTTACTACTACAATGGCTATTAATAGAAATACAAGTTCGGTAGCGGTGCAATATATTCATCCTCGTGTACCTTAGTGCGGAAACACACCCCAAAAATGTTGGCAGTGGCGACTGCAATTAATTTTCTCTTTTTCTCAACAATTTTTCGTAACACAACACCGGTACTAAACAATAACAACAAACCAATGATGCATGGAAGAGTACTTTTTTTTCATTTATCGTTTTTATTTTTTAAAATTATTACTTTTGTCACAATTAAGCTAAATAAAACTGCAAAAACCAATTTTTAATTTTGCCTTTTCTCATTTTTGACATTAGTAACCTGTACAGGTTCCCTGTACGAAAACACCACGTGGGATTCCGTATGGGATCCCGTACGGGATCCTATACAGGTTCCTGTGTGGGAATTTGCAGCAGGGATTGAGTCGGTGAATATAGACTTTGACGATATGAATGTCTCAACTAAATTAGATGGAAGTTTTACTCTACGATGTGAAAAGCATAAAAACAGGTGTGCCTTACAAAATGTATTTAAAATATATAATTGGTGGCTGAATCATAAAGATTCATGCAAATAAAATAAATGTAACATGTACTTTTTATTCTCCTCACCCCGTACTTGGTTATGTCAGCATCACCAGATATCGGATTGTGCAACTGAAAACAATATTACTTTCGAATGTGAAACTCATCTTTTTTTTAATGGAATTTGATTGAAAATAAATTAATATAATCGCCCAATGATAATCGAAGTCATTCATCAGTATACGTTCGTTAGATGTTCGTGAGCCGTTTGTTGGAAGTTTGCGAGGCATTCGAAGATTTTCGATAGTCGTTCGTGAAACGTTCCAGAGACGTCCGAAGACATTCATCAGACGTTCGAAGCCATTTAAGAGACGTTCGAAAAGATTCATAAGGCGTTTGAAGACACGCATAAGGGGTTCAGAAAGTTTTAAGAGACTTTCTACGACGTTCATGAGACGTTTGTAGATGTTCGTGAGACATTCAAGAGACTTCCGAATACGTTCATAAGACGTTTGAAGACATTCATGAGAGGTGCGAAGACCTTCGGAGACTTTCGAAGACGTTCAAGAGATCTGTGACGATATTTATAATACGTTTAAAGACATCGATGAGGGGTTCGAAGACGTTTAAGAGACTTTAAAAGACATTCACAAGGGGTTTGAGGACGTTCAAGAAACGTTCGAATACGTTCAAGAGAGTTTCGACGACACTCATAATACGTTTGAAGACATTGATGAGAGGTTCGAAGACGCTTAAGAGAGGCTTTCAAAGACATTCACGAAGGGTTTGTCCAAAGACTTTCATAATACGTTTGCAGACATTCAAGAGACGTTCGAAAACACTCATAAGACGTTTGAATACACGCATGAGGGGTTCAAAGAGTTTCAAGAGACTTTCGACAACGATCATGAGACGTTTGAAGATGTTCGTGAGATATTTAAGAGACTTTCGAAAACGTTCATACGAAGTTTGAAGACATTCATGAGAGGTGCGAAGACCTTCAGAGACTTTCGAAGACATTCAAGAGATCTTTGACAATATTCATAATACGTTTGAAGACATCGATGAGGGTTTAGAAGATGCTTGAGAGACTTTCAAAGACATTCACGAGGGGTTTGAAGACGTTCAAGAAACTTTGAAATACGTTCAAGAGCATTTCGACGAAATTCATAATACGTTTGAAGACATTCATGGAGGGTTCGAAGACGCTTGAGAGACTTTCAAAGACAATTACGAGGGGTTCGAAGACGTTCAAGAGACTTTCAACAACATTCATGAGACGTTTGAAGACGTGCATCAGGTCTTCGAAGAGTTTCAAGAGACTTTCTACGATGATCATGAGACGTTTGAAGATGTTCGTAAGACATTCAAAAAACTTTCGAAAACCTTCATAAGAAGTTTGAAGACATTCATGAGAGGTGCGAAGACCTTCAGTGACTTTCGAAGATATCAAGAGATCTTTAACGATATTCATAATACGTTTGAAGACATCGATGAGGGGTTCGACGACGTTTTAGAGACTTTCAAAGAAATTCACGAGGGGTTTGAAGACGTTCAAGAAACTTTCGAATACGTTCAAGAGACTTTCGACGACATTCATAATATGTTTGATTACATTCATGAGGGATTCGAAGACGCTTGAGAGACGTTCAAAGACATTCACGAGAGGTTCGAAGACGTTCAAGAGACTTTCGACGGCGTACATAATATGTTTGAAGTCATTCATGTGGGGGTCGAACACGGTTAAGAGACTTTCAAAGACATTCACGAGCGGTGCGAAGACATTCAGAAACTTTCGAAGACATTCAAAAGTTTTTTGACAATATTCATATTACGTTTGAAGACTTCGATGAGGGGATCGACGATGTTTTAGAGACTTTCAAAGACATGCACGAAGGGTTTAAAGGCGTTCAAGAAATTTTCGAATACGTTCGAGAGACTTTCGACGACATTTATAATACGCTTGAAGACATTCATGAGGGGTTCGAAGACGTTCAAGAGACTTTCGACGACATTCATGTGGGGTTCGAAGACGCTTAAGAGACTTTCAAATACATTCACGGGAGGTTCGAAGACGTTTAAGAGGCTTTCGAAGACGTTCAGAAATTTTCGACGACATGCATAATACGATCTTCGACGACATCCATAAACCGAAGACTTTCATGACGCTTGAGTGTCGCTGGAATTGTTTGGGTTTGTTTGGGATTTTCACAGTTTTGGTGGAACGTGTTCGGGTGTGTTTGGGATTTTCACAGTTTTGGTGGAACGTGTTCGGATGTGTTTGGGTGCGCACCCAAACAAACTCAAACACCTTCCACCAAAACTGTGAATGAACTTCTCGTGAATGTCTTTGAAAGTCTCTCAAGCGTCTTCGAACCCCTCATGAATGTCTTCAAACGTATTATTAATGTCGTCAAAAGTCTCTAGAACATATTCGAAAATTTCTTGAACGCCTTCAAACCCTTCGTGAATGTCTTTGAAAGTCTCTAAAACATCGTCGATCCCCTCATCGATGTTTTCAAACGTATTATGAATATTGTCAAAGAACTCTTGAATGTCTTCGAAAGTTTCTGAATGTCTTCGCACCTCTCGTGAATGTCTTTAAAAGTCTCTTAAGCGTCTTCGAACCCCACATGAATGTCTTCAAACATATTATGTACGCCGTCGAAAGTCTCTTAAACGTCTTCGAACCTCTCGTGAATGTCTTTGAAAGTCTCTCAAGCGTCGTCGAATCCCTCATGAATGTAATCAAACGTATTATGAATGTCGTCGAAAGTCTCTTGAACGTATTCGAAAGTTTCTTGAACGTCTTTGAACCCCTCGTGAATGTCTTTGAAAGTCTCTAAAACGTCGTCGAACCCCTCATCGATGTCTTCAAACGTATTATGAATATCGTTAAAGATCTCTTGAATGTCTTCGAAAGTCACTGAAGGTCTTCGCACCTCTCATGAATGCCTTCAAACTTCTTGTGAACGTTTTCGAAAGTTTTTTGAATGTCTCACGAACATCTTCAAACGTTTCATGATCGTCGTAGAAAGTCTCTTGAACGTCATCGAACCCCTCGTAAATGTCTTTGAAAGTCTCTCAAGCGTCTTCGAACCCTCCATGAATGTTTTCAAACGTATTATGAATGTCGTCGAAATGCTCTTGAACGTATTTCAAAGTTTCTTGAACGTCTTCAAACCCCTCGTGAATGTCTTTGAAAGTCTTTCAAGCGTCTTCGAAACCCTCATCCATGTCTTCAAACGTATTATAAATATTGTCAAAGATCTCTTGAATGTCTTCGAAAGTCTCTGAAGGTCTTCGCACCTCTCATGAATGTCTTCAAACTTCTTATAAACGTTTTCGGAAGTCTCTTGAATGTCTCACGAACATCTTCAAACGTCTCATGATCGTTGTAGAAAGTCTCTTGAAACTCTTTGAACCCCTCATGCGTATATTCAAATGTCTTATGAATGTTTTCGAACGTCTCTGGAATGTCTTCAAACGTATTAGGAATGTCTTTGGACAAACCCCTCGTGAATGTCTTTGAAAGCCTCTCTTAAGCGCCTTCGAACGCCTCATGGATGCCTTCAAACGTATTCTGAGTGTCGTCGAAAGTCTGTTGATCGTATTCGAAAGTTTCTTGAACTTCTTCAAACCCCTTGTGAATGTCTTTTAAAGTCTCTTAAACGTCTTCAAACCCCTCATCGATGTCTTTAAACGTATTATAAATATCGTCACAGATCTCTTGAACTTCTTCGAAAGTCTCCGAAGATTTTCGCACTTCTCATGAATCTCCAAACGTCTTATGAACGTTTACAAAAATCTCTTGAATGTCTCACGAACATCTTCAAACGTCTCATGAACGTCGTAAAAAGTCTCTTGAAACTTTTTGAGCCCCTTATGCGTGTCTTCAAACGCCTTATGAATGTTTTCGAACGTCTCTTAAATGGCTTCGAACGTCTTATGAATGTCTTCGGAAGACTCTGGAACGTTTCACGAACGACTATCGAAAATCTTCGAGTGCCTTGCAAACTTCCAACAAACGGCTCACAAACATCTAACAAACGTATACTGATGAATGTCTTCGATTATCATCAGGCGATTATATTAATTTATTTTCAACCAAATTCCATACAAAAAAGATGAGTTTCACATTCGAAAGTAATATTGTTTTCAGTTACACAATCCGATATCTGGTGATGCTGACATAACTAAGTACGGGGTGAGGAGAATAAACAGTACATAATGTTACATTTATTTTATTTGCATGAATCTTTATGATTCAGCCATCAATTACATATTTGAAGTACATTTTGTAGGGCACACCTGTTTTTATGCTTTTCACATCGTAGAGTAAAACTTCCATCTAATTTACTAGAGACATCCATATCGTCAAAGTGTATATTCACCGACTCAATAAATAGCTCATTTTTCATATTTATTATATCACCTAGCCATTCTTGTTTTTCATGACCCTTAACAGATACGATAGGACGCATGTCGTCGTCCGTTGAACCTTCAACTCCATCTGTTATTGAACCGCTTCTGCCATGCTATATGGAACGTTTCAATATGCCCACTTTAGATCATGATGATTGCGAATCAACCATGATGCTTCGTATCTCGCAGATTTTGCTGATCTATGCAATTTTTACGGATAATGTCGGTCAGTGGACAATATTCAACAACGCGATCATGTAAGATTAAAACAATATATAGTTGTATTCGGTGGTGAAACTTCTTTGCATTCGAACTCTATTCACACATCTACGGTAGCATTTTTTTACAGGCTCGTTGAAGCATCATGGTTGATTGCGAATCAACCATGATGCTTCGTATCTCGCAGATTTTGCTGATCTATGCAATTTTTACGGATAATGTCGGTCAGTGGACAATATTCAACAACGCGATCATGTAAGATTAAAACAATATATAGTTGTATTCGGTGGTGAAACTTCTTTGCATTCGAACTCTATTCACACATCTACGGTAGCATTTTTTTACAGGCTCGTTCTGACACGATCAATCATTAACCGTGAGAGAGTCGTTTTACATTAAGACTTAGCGATGGTTAGTAAAGAACGATCACTATTGCAGTCATAATGGCATTTGCAGAATCGAGAGTACCTATTGAACAAAATGTCGAAACTTTTTTGAAGTCCAAATTCGAGTCATCTTGAGAAAAGAATCCTGAATTGAGATAAAGTTTAGCACTTGTGAGTTTGCAGTCGGTGAATAATATAATGTCCTTTGCCATACATTATCTTTTTTACCAGTCTGCACCGCACCAATTACATATTTTGGTTTTTCTAGTTGGGAGGCAGCTTTTACGGTCCATGAATGTTTCGTTGTGCTTTGAAGCGATGGACAGTCGCATAGATCCCAAGAGCGAAAACTCACATTCAAGTATCGCCCACTTTCCAATGTTCGAAGTAATGATAAATTATTGATCTCATCTAATATTATGTGGGTCATACGCCATTGTATCTTGAGTAATTCAACTTCTACCTTTAGTAGTTGACGATGACTGAATGCACAATTATTGCCATAGCGTGATGGTATTAGAATTAACTCATGACGAGCATTAATTTTCGTAGAAAATGTATTTTATGTACAGCACTAGTTTTTGCAGTTTTGTCATAACCTGTGATATGAAATCGGCGCTGTAATGTGATCGATACTATGATAGCGATTCATCATATGAAAAACACATGTGGTAATCAACAGTAAATACCTCATGATATTCATACATATCCTCTGCTACGTTTTTCTCATCAGTCTTTGCACACTCTCATCTTCTCTCGCTAATTAGTAAAAAAAACAATCCAAGTAGGCATTTACAGTGAATGGATGTGTTGCTTTCCGATTGGAGTTGATGATTTGGTGCAACTTATTGGTATCATTTGATAGTCGGATGGCGCAGTACTTTATCGCTCCATAATCGATCTCATGTGATTGCAGTTTATCCGTTGATCTAATGTAATGCAGACACCTACAAAATAATGGATTGTTGTTTAATTCGTCTAGCACATATGACGATATAATCATTGTGTTAACTTTACACACCGATGGCATATACATATTTTTTAGTGGTTGCCTCTGTTCTGCCCTCACGAGGCTTGACAGGTTCTTTATCTATGTAATATGTCATACATTGTTATCTTCGGTATCTTGTATGTATAGCAAATTGATATGCTTTTCTTCTTCTTATGTTGAGCCACGCGTATCGGAGCAATGTCTTCTTCGGTGGTACACGCATTAATGGATAAATTGTTTCAAAGCACCATTTTTTTAAAATTTGACCTATAGTTATTGGGAATCCAATATTCGATAGATTCAATACCGTTGAATAATGCATGTAAGAAGATCCGTGGTCACTGTTTCGTTCAGCTGGGTATAATGCTGTGACTGTCACCCATGCGAAACGTGTATTATCGCTTGATTGCACATTAATCGCAGCCCTTATAATCATAATTTCCCGTGGCATTGAGATATAACATTCAACGCATATTGATTTATACTTATTTACATTTATTGTAAGATTACGTATTTTCCGTAAAGCTTCCACGTTGTTGAAATTCGTCGTGCAGGGGTTAAAGTATAGACCATCACGCGTTCAAGTCGAGTTCTCGCCACATTAACCCATCACCACTGTGTCCTGCACCGATGCATATAAAATGCCTATACATGGAATACTTCAATCCTTCCAGCTGCGGTATTTGGCCTATCAATGACTATTGATGTTTAGTTGATAATCGTTGGCGCTTAATTCGGCTTTGCGTTTTCAGTACTTCGATGAACTCGACGATCTGTATCTCCCACACAGCAAAGTTGTCGATCGAACTTAAGACCGTGGCTTGGTTTTGCAAGATTTCTTCTGATGGTTTATTGTTGTTCTCCATATTACCGAGTTGAAAAGTCTTGCCAGAGAGATATGTGAACTCACTGCTTTATTCAAAGTGCGACCACTTTTGAGCGCTGCCGATGATTAATAATGGTCTTCCATCAGAAAATATTTTTGTCGTTCCCTTCTCGCTCGTAAAATGTAATAGAATCACCTCCACCAGAGTTTTTTCATTATCACGTTGATATCTTTTATCGGGGAAAGCATGAAAAATAAATACATATACAGAACGAGTCGGTCGGGGTTCAACGGGAGCAAAAGAGAGAAGTATTTTTGTGAGTATTCCAGACCGCGAGGGCATCTATGCTCAAATGGTGCATGCAGTGGGGTCAACGCTCCAAGCCTAAAAAGAAATGCTCCGGCCATAGATCCACAAAGTTGATCGTTTTGTAATAAATACCTCGTTTTCGTATGTGTTTTGGATAGCCAAGGCATTACTTGAGCGGAATGTTATTTTTTCAAAATGTTCCCTATGCTCGGAGGCTGGCTTCGGACGTCGACGAACAAAAAAAATGCCTTAAGAATATGGCTTATTTGGTAGAAACTGTATAGCCTTAAGTGTTACTTGTATAGGTTTGATGTTGCTCTCCGAAGGGCCCTATGATTCGTGACAAGCTGGACTTCATACATACTGGAACACATGGCAATATATATTAAAAACTCTAATTTGCTCTTTATTATACGCCAGTTCAGTCTTCATGACCTAGACGCTGTTGTGTAGAGATCGCGAAAGTCAATGATTGGCGAGCCTGGCCAGCTTTCACCTCCACGAGTGCACACTTTTCTGGACAGCAGATGCCTACTCCCACAGGGATAGTTGAAGGAAAAAAAACTTTACGTTTATCCCCTGGCGAGGATGCATCATATTGCAAGGTTTTTTTTCTACAAGTCCCAACTAATGTTGAAAACTATTTACACATCCTGTTGGTCATCCCCCACCCTATTATAAACCTATGAGGATCCAAAAATCGAAATCCGAACAAGGATCGGAACAGCAGTTTCGACCATTATACTTGGTCGATGGTTCGCATTATCTTTAGTATGATTCAAAGTATGATTATGTTTGATAGGTTAATAAGATGCATGATTTGTTATGTTCCAGGATAACGGATCCGCTGCGGATATTCAACCTAAAATAATTTGAAACAATCAAAAACAGGCAAACACACACCCACACGGCAAAGATTTTATGTATAATATATTCTATGCAAGGTCATTGTTCAATTTAATTATTAATAACCTATTGTTTTATTGTCATTTAATTCGAAGCATTCTTTTTACCCCCCTCCCCCTTTGTTCCAAACAAACACACACACACACACACACACACACACACGCATATGCACATACACGCACGCAAGCGCGCGGGCGCACACACACAACACTCATCAACGCCGGCTTCCCCCCACCCCGCCAGGCGCTTCACGGACCACATGCTTCTCTGTGACGTCACACGCGCCCCGGTGACCTCCCCTCGACCGTAGCGCCACCTTGGCTTACCTACTCTTGACACACCACCTCCCCTTGCGGCAGAATCGGCCTAGTACATCTACTTTCGTCATTTAGGAAGCTCACTATTGATAAAATTTCGGTGAAATGATCCGTGACTGTGTATATATATTTGTTGCAACTCTTAGTATTGCCACGCTCACAGTGTCGACACCGTTTTTTTCGGTGTCGACACTCAAATCAGTGTTGACACTGTTTTTTTAGGTGTCGACACCTAAATCAGTGTTTACACCGTTTTTTTGGGTGTTGACACCCAGAACTGCCTAGGTCCGAATCAGTGTCAACACCGTTTTTGGGTGTCGACACCCAAATCAGTGTCGACACCGTTTTTTTGCGTGTCAACACCCAAAACAGCCTGTAATTGTAATTACTAACAATTGTAATTTGACACCCTACACGTGACACTCAACACCGAAATATTACGGTGTCACGATCAGGGTGCAGGTGGCCGAGTGACGAATGACCTGAATGTCTCCAATTTTATTGACACTTTTTCGTATCCCCTCCACGGGAGCTGACACTCCTTTAGTATAGTCTCCATCAGTGCAGCCAGATCGCGCGTAAAAGTTACCCCCTCTCTAGTCTCTTACGCGCCAATCACACAATGCACAATGCGTGGCAGGCCGTTACAGTGGTGTTACCCCTTAAGGAAAATAATGTTTGCAAAAATTTTGGAAATTCATTATTTCTCAGAATTATGAGGGATGAGGATGAGGAAAAAATGTAATAAGTTTTTTTTACGAAAATCTCATTTTGTCTCATCTGTAACTTTTCTCTGAATATCTCCGCAGCCGTTCACTCAATAGGAAAAAGAAAAAGTTCCGGAAAAAAATAAGTTTTTTTTACGAAAATCTCATTTTTTTTATCTTTAAATTTTCTCCGAAAATCTCCGCAGCCGTTCACTCAGGTAATAGGAGTAAGGGAAATTTTCGGAGAAAAAAAAAAATAATTTTCTTTTACGATAATCTCATTTCTATTCATCTTTAACTTTTCTCCGAATATATCCGCAGCTGTTCACTCAGGTCATAGGAAAAAGAGAAGATTCCGGAAAAAAATGAGAAATCATGAATTTTTAGTAAAAAAAAATGTTTTTGGGAAAAAGACCAGTGCTTGAATCTGTTTTAAATATTTTTTTCCCGAAAATCTCAAATATGACTAAAATATGAGAAATTATGAAAAATTTGGAGAAAAATTTGCACTAGGGGCCCTTGCGGAGCGAAGCCAGGAACGCTACCACCGGGACCATCTCATTGCTTGTAGAATACGTGCATTTTCTGGTACTTACGATTCGCGACCGGATGGATGATTGGCTTGTTTTTGGGGATAATGCTTTATCGCTTGATGAAAGTATGAGAATTAATATAATAACATGAATATAAATATATTTCCGCTTACTTTTATGAATTATAATTTATTTGGCATACGGACGGGTATGAGTAAAGCGTAAACAATTTTATATAAGATAAATAAGTTGTAATTTAGATGTATTATTATATTTAAATTAACGTATAAACTAAAAAATAAGCGATCAGAGTGCGCGATACATTTTTTTGTATACATTTATAATGCAGAGAACCAAGAGCTAAATAAGCATTGAAATCATCTAAAAGCCACGCGCGAGTCGTGCTCAGATTTCTCTTTCCCTCGAAGCCATCGTTTCGGCTTGGTCGCACATGAGCATGCTCAGCGTCCATGCATGGGTGTAGCTGCCGAAGGTGCGGTCGGGGAACTTCGCCCGCGCTCGGCTCTTTCCGAAGATGTCCGAGCGTCGCTCGCTCACGGACACGCGCTATTATGATTGTGTGATGAGCGCGTAAGAGACTAGAGAAGGGGTAACTTTTACGCGCGATCTGGCTGCACTGGTCTCCATGGTGGTTACAAATGTGGTCAAACAGGGATAGCGCCACTATCTCCAAGACCTCGAGTAGTAAGCTGAGTATCGATGTCGTGTAAGACAGATGGAAGAGGATCGAATACGCATCCTAGTCGCTATAGCAAATACAGTAGAATCTCGCTTATCCGAGGTAATGTGGGGAGCGGGTACCACAGATAATTGAAATCTCTGACAATACGGAAAACAGTAGTAATGTAGGACTATTTCACGCATAGGCATAGCAGATTCTTTCGTTTTATCCGAGATTCTGCGTATTATCCAAAGATACACCTTCGATAATGCGGGGTCGGATGAGTTAGGTGACTCGGATAATGCGGAACGTTGGTTAATCGAAGATCGGATAAACGAGGTTCTACCGTACCAGCGAATATGATAATACACACACAATATTCGAACAATTTGAGAATTGTTAAAATCGATTTTTTGAGACAAACCAGCCGTGATGTAGACAAGAGGACATAGATATTTCATCTTTAAAACATTGAAGCATGTTTTTATCTTGAAAACATTGAAGCAAGCAATATCGCTTCGACTTTATATCGTTATTACGGTGTTTTTCTCAAATGGAAAAATAACTACTGGACAATTTTTTAAATTCCTTGCCTAAATGAGTAATTGCAATTTCTTTCGTGTGATTTTCATTTTATTTTCATTCAAATATGTTATCGTCAGAATAATCGCGTTACCGATTCGCTGATTACGAGTTTCAATACAAACAGATCGCAAAGCATTGTTCTTTGACTAGGAATAATTTACCATCATATTGACCTAAGTAAAAAATGTATTCAAGAATAAAAACATATTATTTAAGACGTTTTCCACCGTTCGTTGTACAAGAAAACAATACAGGACAATTTTTTAAATGCCTTACGGCACTGAGTAATTGCAATTGCATGTGTATGATTGTCTTTTAATTTTTATTCAACCCTAAAACTCATGACTGGGGTCCGGTGGCACCCCAATTTTTATGTAAAAAAGGAGATTTCTGCCGCTTTTCAGTCTTTAAATGGATTGTTCACTAATGAAATGTTAATGACATCAGATAGCTCGCACACTGTTTACTTTCTTATGAAAATACGAAGAAATTGAGGTATGATAAAGTCCGTTTATCCCCGTAGGACCAGTTTAATAACAAAGAAAAGCACGGGGTGCATATACACCCCAATCATGCGTTTGACGGTAAAAAAAAGTCATGAGTTGTTGGGTTAAACATCGTTATCGTCAGAATTGTCGCGTTACCGTTCGCTTTTTGCGAGTTTTAATATAAACAGATCGCAAAGCATTGTTCTTTGACAGCAGGGATTGATCACGTCGTATTTAACTAAGAAAATAAAAATTGACGCAAGAAAAAAAGCATCAGTATTATTTACGACATTTTCTACCGTTTGTTGTAAAATTAAACATTGTTATGATAAAAATATTTTTCTATAACTACGTATTGCATCATTATTACTTTCGAACTTTTTCACCGTTAATTATGCAACTAATAGATATTGTTCATTGGGCATTGCAATATTAAAAATATTCTTCTATCTTTACGCATTTACGGAGATCTCGCTTGTATGTATCATTATACATCTCTCTCGCACGCAGCCCACTTCTCAAGTATCATTCTGCCCCATACACAGCTCACTTCTCATTATTTATTTGTTCCGTCTCTGTCACACGCAGCTCACTTCTCGAGGTCTTAGCAATAGTGGCGCCACACAGTAGGAGAAAAGCCCAAAAACCTGACCAAAACCTCAAATGACCTTTGACGGGAATGAAAATTGGCTTACAGGGGTTTTCAAGGTCACTGATTACGAATCTGAAAGCCAAATTATCGTAAACAAAATGGCCGATCCAATATGGCTGACATGAATGTTAAAAAGTTGCCAGATGTCGACAAAAATTGGTATTTACGGGTTTTCAAGGTCGCTGATTACGAATCCGCAAGCCAAATTATCGTAAAAAAAATGGCCGATCCAATATAGCCGACATGAACGTTAAAAAGTTACCAGATGTTGACAAAAATTGGTATATACGGGTTTTCAAGGTCGCTGATTACCAATCCGATATCTATTGTTTATAACTTGCAACAAAGAGCTTACAGCAAATTGTTATAAACAAAATGGCCGAGTATCCTGCTAAATAGATAAATTAATATATTTAAAAAAATCATCATAATAAAATTAACGTGAACAGTGTATTCTACGCAATTATTATTTTTATTTCCAAAATACATACGGAACGTTTCAAAAATAGAAAATTTTATTCTTAATCAAAATCGTAATCGGAGTCGGAGTCGGAGTCAGAATCATTATCCGAGTTTGTATCTATTACAACTCCCGGCACGGCTTCAATCTCGGCGCAAAATTCGTCTGCTGCAGCAGTCACTTTAGGAGCGATCAACATCGCTACAGCTTCCGGCGACAAACTCTTCAGCTTCTTCTGTGGTAGTCTTCTGACACTTGAAATGTACGGATCAGAAGTAACTAAAAGCCGATGAAAAACATCTTCCATAGTTTTAACCCTGGAACTTTTTCGCGCAAAATCTTCTCGATATCGTTTGATGTCTTTGTTTCGAGCTTCCTGAGCATCTTCGGATAATTGGCCGATTGGTAATAGAGCATGAGTTATTATCACTGGACCATGAATTAATAGTTTGTGCACCGAAGTAGGCATGGAGTAGCAAGGGTATAATGCAACGGTCTTTCTTGCCGTTTCAATAGCATACTGTTCAAATCTTTCACAGTTTATCTCGTGGCCACACGATATAACTTGTAGGATTACGTACAAGCGTTTAATAACTTCTTCGTTGACCCCCGTTATCGCAGCGGAAACCGTCGAATTTTCAAAGAATCGCCGAGCTGTGTTGCCATCATTGCTGCTGCCGTATCCAGACTTTGGGCGATCGATATTTAGACCCAATTGCTTCTTGAATCCTTCTTGAATGGCCCTCTTGCGTTCCTGGGTAATTTTTTTTTCTTCGGCACTTCGAGCTTGCCATTTTTTAATGCCGAGTTTGTAAGACACGTGTAAGCAATACTCGAAGCACCGTATCTACGCATGCAGCGTCGACAATCCGAACTTCAAATTTGTTTCATTGATTTCCCTTTGCAATACAGTGTCGATGGCATTAAAATCTTTGCTGGTTGCTCCACACAAATAGCACCGTTGAGCAGATTTCGTCAATGATACAGCGTTGCAAACTTTACCATCTATCATGGTGAACAACAACTTGTACATTACGGAGATTTCTTTTCCATCTATTACACTTTCGAATGGACGATGTGACTTTATTTGTTCTTCAACAATTTGTACTTCATTAAGTGTTGACTCTGTGTCTTCGCGTAGAAACAGTAGTCTAAGCGGTCTACAAAATCGTGGAGACGAGGGTCTGGGGTTCTTCCAAACAACTATTTCTTCCTTCGATTGTTGATCATAACACACGAGTTGTAATGGCACGACTGAAGTAAAGAATACATGCGCATCAGATTTGCTGTCATCACTGAACGTCTGCTTATATTCACTTTGCCCAGAACTTCCATCGCAACCCCACTTGCAAATCAAGTCCATTTTACGAACATTATCTGGAGTCAATCTTTGAATGAGTACATTTTGGACGAGTAAAATACGTTCAACTGTATGATCTAATAGTGCCTGTAGTTGGACTTCTGCACTACTCTCTAATAATCCTGATTGCATCACGTGGTGGATAACAACGCTTTTTTGCTTTCATCACTTTTTCGTAAGACGGATATAGCTTACAGTTATTTTCCTTCCCTAATCTTCTCATTCCTTGGTAAGTACTCTTGGAGAATTTATATTCAATCATAGCGGAAAGTGCAGCCTCTTCGGATAAAGTAATTTCATCCGTTGCTGAGTAAGCTTTACGATACTTGGAAGCTCTTAAAGGACTCGTCATTGTTACGTCCTTAATAACTTTTGCGGCGTCGGATTGTCCTGAAGAGCGAAGGCTCATCTGAGTAGCGTATGCTAACTCGACCGAGTTGAACGATGTACGATTATCTTGGGTCTTCCTTCGTTTAGATCTTTCACTGGACATTGTAAACTCAAGGGACGGGCGGCCGCCCGTATTACCCGGGCTTGTTACTACAGTGTCTGTAGGTGCGGCAAAACATACCTGCTTGCTAAGCCATTCACCGTTATTCTTGAAAAATACACAGGATTTTCGGTGAGCTTGTTGCCACCTCGTTCTCATTTGATTGAAGAGTATCGAAAAAGTCTGTTTCGAGTCCTCAGGCACTACAACTGTACGTCCGGTGTCCTTGGAAATTTTTTCTACCATAAATTCGATCAAGGAAGCGAATTTATCGGATAAATGCTCGCTGATTATCAGAAATACTTCTTTCCTTGTCAGCACCAATTCTTTGTGACCGGATCCTGTAATAAAGACATAAAATTGTAGAAAATTGGTGTTAAAGGAAAAGATAAAATTTTCAATTAATACAAAAACTTGAACAATGTACATTATTTTACCAAATAAATAACCGCAATAATTGAAATAATTTTAAGAAAATTAGACAGAAAATATTGACATGGATTTGGTTAAAAGAAAGCTTTGCTTACTATATAATATATATATATTCAAATATTTTATTCGAATGTTATAACATTTCATTCATATTGAAGAAATTTTTATGTGGTTGATTTTAATATGTATATATATATGCATACGTATATATCATAATTAAATCACAGAAAATTTATATATATATATATATACACATACATATATATTAAAATAATTTATTTCAAGCGTATAACAGCCGTCTTGTCCGTTATGATGCTACTTCACCCATTCTCAGGTAGAGGCGCAGCGGCTGCTCAATAGTGCCGCGTGCACGCTCGGCTACCGCACGATGCGAAAAAAATCATAACGGACAAGACGCACGTTTTCCGCAGGTAACTCTTGTAAATTTCGAAAGCTTATACATTAAACTAAAGACCGAGACTAGGAGCTTTGCAAAATGTGACAAAATATATAACTTTTCGGACCGTTGAAAATATAAGTTTTCAAAATTATTCAATTTTATTTATGCCGAAGGCTATACTACATTTCAATCATTTATACATAAACTTTCGATTCAACCGATGTAAAAACATGTTCTACATACCTCCAGAAGTCGTATCCATGTTGCAGAATTGAAATTAAACCCGTCACTTTAAAGTTATGGGTTTTTGTAGTCAGCGTTATTTTCGTCTGTTCAGCGCGTGACACGTACACTCTTCACGAACACTCACTGCCAACTGACGCTGCGGCGCAGGTATACACTTAAAGGGCTTTCCCTTCCACAATAGAATGCAGTTACTAGTCCTCTACCTGAATGACTATTCAACTGACCCTATTTCGAAAATTTATTTTTTGGGGTTTTGGCCAGGTTTTTGGGCTTTTCTCCTACTGTGCGCCATCCCTGTTTGACCGCATTTTTGTACCTTCATGAAGTTTGCCCCCCGATATGATCATAAATAATTCTAATCTATGTTAATCGTTTGAGAATCGTTTGAGAGAGTTTGAGAGAAAAGGAAAATCGTTTGAGAGTTACGGAGGTGTGAGTGCTAGCCACAATCCAAGATTGAATGATTGGAAAAATATATGTTATTGGGTAGACGATACTGAGCCTGTACAAATTTTTTGAAATTTCTTCACCACAAAACACCCGAGATAACAAATAGTTTTTTGTATGTAATTTTACGTGTGGTTAGATGAACAAGATGTTCACGCTGCGGGTGATGCAATTTTTTGGCTAATTAACACCAAGACAAACCATTGGTAACACCGGAGTAATGTGAGCTAAACCTTTGTAAGCATTTAGAAAAAAAATATTCATCTTGCCCACCGAAAACCGTATATATTCAATATGTAACAATCAATGTTTAGTAAAAAATTACGAATCTTGGCTAGCATTTGAATCGATGTGGCAACGCTGCGTCAGTCATGTTACCCTAACCGTAAAATAGCAAGTACCGCGAAATTCACCCGATTTGAATTTTTTCATGAATTTTTTCACATCAACTTTATTGTCTTAATTTAGCATTAGTAAACTCTGAGTCATATGTGCGTGTGTAAAATATGCTATAAGTGTGAAACATGATTAAGTTTGTGGGTCTATATTCTGTATGTATATACCCACACATATAATAAAAAAGTCATATTATACTTTAATAAACTTTATACTTTTATTTTTCACAGTGCTATTCAAGTTGAACAATGTTATACAAATATTGTTTTGTTGTAATCGTACATTTATATCACATCGTACTAATCAATATAATTGAGCGAGTACTCGACGAATTTTTATATGCATTTTGTCAGCTCTGCTATCAAGTTTTGGAGAATGCGTTTGTTTTTCGTTACTCGAGTTCGACCGTTCACATCAACCCCCAAAAGCATTAAAACAGCGTCTTCACCTCCATCGAGAAGTGATTTTTTTAGGTTGTCGATAGTTATGCCAGCCTTCGCTATTTTCGTTAACATTCCCGTCGACGTATTGTTTTTGAGACAATTCAAATCTTTTTTAATCTCTTTAGTTTTTGTGGATCGAATTTCCTCTGTAATTGTGGATCTTACAGTCACGGCATTGCATCGGAGATTTTTTTCAGTGACACCAATAACTTTTACAATATTTTCTAGCGTAGTCACGTCGACCATACTGTCATGAGCACCAGCAGACGATCCGATTCCAACACAATCTTCCGCCAAAGCTGCTTGACTGAAAGACCCTTTACTTTTTACTCTTTCTGGCGATTTCTTTTTTAAAAGAGGAAGTGTATCGCAGAATCCGCACACTATTGATTGGAAATCGTCCATGAATCCCAGAACTTGCATCTCTTTTAGAAGTAGAGGAGCATCAAATCGTCCTCCGTTGCGGGCAATGAGTATTGCAGGCCCAGGTGCCAAGAAATCAATAAACGATTTCATCGTCAACCTCCGCGGTTTCGCGTTCATCTTCTCGCCATTTCGATAAAGCTCTCCATCATTAACGCTCAAACCTGACGATTAAAATATTTATTATATACCTGAAGTTCACATTTTCGCGAAAGCGTTGTAATAAGGTATATTATACCTGTCACTAGAGACGCGGTCGGCGCGAGGCCGTGTGCAGGTACGAGATATGCATCAAACGTCTTAGAACCAAGTTTGGCAGAAAGCTGCACAATCTCGCATGATTTTGCAAGCCCTCTTGTTTCTGCATAAAAAAAAACGCGATGCGACTATTACTTGGAATGGATTCGTTTCCTTTGGTAAAATTATCATTGATGTCCTCGAATTAATGGAATCCACTCCCAGACAAATAGGTAATCCCTTCTCTATTTTCCGAGACAACATTTTTTTAATGACGCAATCGGTGCAGCTGACGACGACGACGCTTCTTCTAGACGGTTTCAGCAGCCAGCCCTCGGTCGATTCTCACTTTGTCTTTCCCAGCTCGATATTTTTTCGTATGCGTACCCGGCGACAGACTAAGCTTCGCATTGACGTCTACCGCGTAAGAAGTCCCACGATTTTTTGACAAACTGCTGAAGCCATGCGAACGTCATTCGACTCCGATTCACCATAATGACACCGTTTGGTCGTTTTGCCGAGAGATATATTGGGGAATGACTCGTTTGCTTGGGTTAAACCACAGGGAGCGAGGCGTTCTGAGTTGGCTGCAAACTTTTTCAAAACTTCTGTCAGGCAAGCTTTCATGTTCATATCGATTAGACCTTTTCCATTTGGCAGAAACTTGTGCGTGAACTTTGATGGGTCGTGATTGAATCCACACCAAGAACCACAGTACGAGTGGTCATCGAAGGCGTGTGGAACTATATGCAAAAGGCCTGTTCTCACAGCTTCCACAGCGCCCTTATTTTTTTCTAGTACGCACCCAAAACAATACTTGATGTTATCGATTAGTTTGCTGGGAATTTTTAACGACCACAATTTTTTTCTGAGGGTGCAGATTGCATGGTTTTTATCTGATTCCTTTTCAACAGGATGCTCTGACTCACGTCACACTTGTGCGATTGTCGACGAGTCATCATCACCGATAAACGTAGCAATCACGACTCTCTCTTCTTTCAAGATCGGGTTTCTTGTTAATATTGCTTGTTATAGCAATAGCAGCCTCCATAGATTTGGAACTCTCAGTGTGATTCAGCCGACAATCATGATCGTCTGGTAGATGTCCTTTTTTACAGCGAATACATCGTTTATTTTTCGTCCCATAAGCTAAAAACTTACCGCTCTTCGATCCTATTGCAATACCATGGCCTGAAATACACAGAAAGAGCAGCATTATTATTGACCAATCCTATTAATAGTCAGATAAAGTAGATTTTTGCAACAAAGCTAGTTCACCAGTTTGACTGTTATATGCTCGTCCCGATCCTTTTTTGCCATCCCGCATCATATGAAGCTTTTAACGGTACTATACTTTGCTGTTGTACGTCTGGCATATCTGATGGCTGCTGATCACCTATTCTATAAAATTTATTACAAAAAAACTATACAATCATGCGCATTACGAGGTCATTTTTATACAATCAAGAAAAAAGTAAAACAGAAACCAATAGATAGAAATGGAAAGGGTGAAACAAAAGCCAATAGATAGAAATGGAATGGTTGAAACGAAGCCATTGGCTGAAATTAACTGCAACTGTCAAATTCCACGACAATGAGTTATGAGCACGAGTAAAATTATTAGTAAGAAAAAATACGCAAAGCAACAGCTTCAAATTTGTAGCCGCTTCTTCTCCATATAATCACAGTTTTCAGTATGGAATTCCTGAAAATAACTACGAAAAGCCACATACACGAATTATGCAATGCAAACTCGATTACATAACTAGACTATTTTTTAACATGCAATCTATGATAATAATAATTAAAGCATAATTTGGTCAGTTTCAAAACGAAGATCAACATTCCGTTTATTATATTGAACAACTCAAAAGCTGCGCAGTACTATTCAGTTGGCGTTGATACGTAATGATACGTACACGATATTACATGAAGTATCAACAAATTCTACGAAACCCAAAAAAAAGAATTGGTTAGTGATCATTGATCAAATTTCAATATAGTCAATTTGAAAGATATCAATTAGGGCAAGTATATTTGCAAAATTGTGCTGCCAATCCCGGATATCGTTTGACAGATCATTTTTCTTGAAAAAAAGCTGTCTGCTTTCATAGCTTTGTCAGACATGATTAAAATACGGGTTTTCCATTTATATATTTAAAGAAGGTTTTTTAAAGACAGTTCTACAGAGAGATTTTTCACACAATTGTTTATATACATGGTAAAAATTCTCAATTATTAATAGACTAATGTTCTCTTACGAAGTAGCGGCCAGAGTCAATTTTCTTTCGAGTTTCACTCCTTCCCTACACGTTTTGTGTGCTAATTCCTCCAGGATTTTTCCAACACGACGTTCGTTCCGTTTCACTAACGTGCTACTAACCATAGGGATATTGAGTGTCGACAAAATGCTGTTCATGTGAGTGTGCCTACGCCCGCGTCGATCATAGCTAAAAGTTTACCTATCAATTAATAACAATTCAAAGACAGAGCGAAAACGGTTGTATTACTTACCGAGAGAATTTTTCACGTTAACATCATATTGCGTACGATTGTTTTCTCCGTGGGATTTACTCGTTTTTACCTCACAAAGTTGAAGGCAAACATGACATCTCACATGAAAAATGCTAGCTAGCCCGACCCTTTTTTCCTTCTCAATGTATCGAAATGACAGCGGAGCGTCATACGTCAAGCACCGCATTCCGTCAGCTAACCTCTTTATTTCGACTATACGAGGCTCGTCGACGATCGACTCGTGCGAATCCTCATCGATTATTTTTCGTCTTTTATTCGCGATTATAATATTTTCCGTCCACTGCAGTTTCCTTTTAGTTGTAAACTTTCCATATTTATTACGTGGACGATCGTCCGGCATCGACATGTTTATGTTTACGTTGAGACTTCGGCGGGTGCTACCCTAGCAGATTGGGTGCCTATCAATTTACTATAAGAATGCCCAAGGCACTTTGGTAAGCATATTGGTTCAAAAAGTGCCGGTAAATGCCGATGAATGACGAACGTTAAATTTTATGAGCGCACAGAGAATGCCTTTCGAGTGCCTGTTAAAATGTATATGGAAATACTGATGCGAATGCCGGTCAGAATGCCTATGGAAATACTGGTGCGAGTGCCTGTTGAGTCTTGGCGAAAATGCACTGAAATATTTGCTACAATGCCGGTAGGTAACGATGTGTTGGCGTCCCGATAGAGAATCATTGTGAGAAGAGGTGGAAACCGTGAAAAAAATCCCAAATGCCAACGATGCGAAAGTTTGCTGTCGTGTGCGCTGGGAAACGGGTAGCGGTAGAAATTTGTTTTTTTTTAAATTCATACATTTCTTTTTCAGTTCCCTAACAATAAAAAGGAAAACTCGAAATATATATAACATTGACAACTTTTTGTGCTCGTCATGTTTTAGTACATGTTTGAAGAGTATGGTGTTACAAATCGAGAAAAAAAACGAAAGAGGTCAAGTTTGTAACCGGTAATGAAAGTTTAAAACGTTTAATTGCAGGCAAAACAAACTATAAGAAAGGTAACGGCCCATTAAAGGTAAACAAAATTATAAACAAGTAACGGTCCATTAAAGGCAAAAAGAATTGTAAAAGAAGTAGCGGCACATTAAGTACACGAGCTATTGTCGTAAGCAACTTCTTGAACATTTTTTGTGACAATTTGTTGCGGATCTAACTTATGTCGACCACTTTTTCGCGTCACCGTCCGCACTTCCTTTGTTTGAAATGGAGGCCATTTCTTCGATCACCGAGCTCAAACCATTTTCATCGTCTGAAAGAAGGAAGATCGTACGTTATAATTACAATATTGAAATTGATTGATTATTAAGGATGTTTTGCACTTACATTCCTAACCAAAATAAATTTCGGTAAGATTTTCAAGTACTTTGTGTGGAGAAACAAGTCTGGAAAAAACCAATCATGTTCGAGATTATCATGATATCAATTTGTTTGATTTTTTTCAAACAATTTTATTTCGTGACGAAGACCTTAAGTTGTAACTGGAACTCAATTTTGGTTGGGATGGAACGAGCATACATCTTGGATACTACAACCAGTATATTACCATATGAAGTGCTCCTTCTTAGTTGGCTGGTTATTTATTCGTACTTTCGGCTTTGGATATACCGCAGCTGACAGAAGAAATTGTAATGCCGGAGAATATCGAAAAATGCCGGTGAATGCCTACAAAAATGTAATGCCGGTGAGTGCCTAACAAAGCCGGTGAAAGACCAAAAAAATGCCGTCAAATGCCGGTACTTCGGATACAAAATTCTGGTTTGTTCACTCTTCAGCACTTACCGTCACTATTTGAACCAGAATGCCTGCCAAAGTAACTATAAATGCCTACAATAGGCACGGCATTCAGCCAGTCACTTCAATAGGCATATCAAACGGCTTTTATTGGCATTTATCAAGGCACCCAATCTACTAGGGTACGCAGTCCAAAGTCGACAACAGGCATTGCCGCCAACCTCAATGTCCGCAACGTTGCCGTATTTCAGCAACAGAGATTAGTAGGGAGATGCACAACGCTTCCCTTTTTGGCGTGACTCGGGAATGCCGCCAAATCGCGGCAGCGAGTTCGGGAATATGATTTCATGATCATCGCCTCTGTCGTGGTTGCAGATTCCCTTGTAGCCGCGCGAGTCCGTGATGACCGCTCAAGTCGGTATCGCAGTCAGCGTGAACACGAATGGGTAGCTGACCTCGTCAAAGTTTGCCCCCCCCCCCAATGCGACTAATCGAACTTTTTTTTTACGAATCGTTTGGTGGTCGTTCGGTAGCGTTTGGTAAACCATTCAAATCGTTTGGTAGTCTTCCGTTTTTCGAAAAATCGATAATCAAAAATTGGGCAGTAACTTGCCCCCCCCCCCCCCCACCTTGACTAATCGAACATTTTTTTTAAGAATCGTTTGGTGGTCGTTTGGTAGCGTTTGGTAAACGATTCAAATCGTTTGGTAGATCTCCGTTTTTCGAAAAATCGATATTAAAAAATGGGGCAGTAAGTTGGCCCCCCCACGTTGACTAAACGAACGTTTTTTTTTACGAATCGTTTGGTGGTCGTTTGGTAGCGTTTGGTAAACCATTCAAATCGTTTGGAAGTTTCCCGTTCTTTCGGAAAATCAAAAACAAAATTTCGATCCATAATATAGGACGATGAGCAGCGGAAAAAGACTCGACAACTAACGCCATCTAACGCAAAAACGTCGTATATTATCGCAACCAATCGCAGCCTTCCGTTTCGGATACGCATAATTTCTTTCGGTTCGGTCGGAGTTTATTAACAAATCTTATTATGAAATTGTCACATCGATCTGCCCCTGCGGCTTCTGGCGACCAAACACAGCTCTCTATTCCTGATACGCACGTATTTTGTGTTATCATATTTGAATGAACGACTACCAAACGTCCCGAATAGAATACCAACCGCTATTGGATGTTTTTCTATCGATCGCGGCCCATTAGAACGTAATCGGACAAGAAATAGCGAGTGAATCTACGCTAATAAATAATTCTGCAGTGCGGCTTCTGGCGACCAATCCCAGTGCCCCATTCCCGATTCGCTGTATCGTGCGTTGGCGTTATTGATTGATCGACTACCAAACGACCTGAATAGAATACCAAACGCTGTGATTTATTTTTCTATCGATTAATTCTCATCACAATGAATTAGCCACAACATAATGGGTGAATTTTTGTTAGAAATTCCTTTTTCCGCTTCGGCTTTTGGCGACCGATCACAGCTCGCCGTTCACGATGGACACGTATTTCTCGTTGGCGCAATCTAGTGATCGACTACCAATCGTTCTAAATTGAATACCAAACGCTTGCGGGATTTTTTCTAAAAATCAAGACTCATTAAAGGGAAATCAGACAAGAGATAGCGAGTGCATCCGTGTTTTACAATTTTGCTCTATGGTTGGGCCTTCAATGACCAATCGCAGTCCTCTAATCAAGACGCCGGATATCCATTCTTGGTTCGATAATAACTTTGGATCCTGATCCGTCATAGCCGAGGCGAAATAATTATTTAATTGAAGTCTGCGAAAACTTATAACTAATAAAGAGTTAAATCAAAGGAACTCAACAGGAAGTCACAGAAGAGAGATGACCCAACGATGGGCCGCCTAGATACCTCCATAAACTTAGCCGAACAACTTTAACTTCTCAAGGTTTTTTTTATTCCTAATCGTTTGGTGGTCGTTTGGTGGTGATTGGTAGTCGAACACGAAGGTTTTTGCTACCTTTTTGCTACGAAGGTTTTTGCTACCTAATACGAAGGTTTTTGCGACCACCTTTGTGGTGGTCGACCGTTTCGTTATAATTAAATGAGACTTTTTTCCGTAAAGTCGGCCGGACCTTTTTTTATTTATCATGCAATCCATAAAATATCACGCCGAATCGATGCAGAATCGTTTGGTGGTCACAAATATGAAAATCCCAGCGTTTGGTAGTTAATTCATTAATTATCCTGGTCGAAAAACAATCTACATCTAGGCGCATACGATGGAGGGCCGTAATTGGTGATTTATAGATCCAACGGAATACGGCGCAGTGATATTTTAATTTATTTATGTTTTTCCTCGCTGATATCGCTCCAATAAGTCTCAAACAGAAGATAATCGTCTGGGAGTGATTGGTAGCTTAATTGAAACATTTGGTACTTAATTCCTTAATTACGACAAACGAAAAACCATCTTCGGTTAGATGTAGGCGATAGAGGGCTGTAGTTGGCTGCTGATGGATCCAACAGAATACGGAGCAGTGATATATCAAGGACTTTATTTTTTTTCACTGACATCGTTCCAATAAGTCTCGCACAGAAGATAATCGTTTGGTAGTGATTGGTAGCTTAATTATAACATTTGGTATTTAATTCCTCGATTACGATGATTAAAAAATCATCTATGTTTGGACGAAGGGATAGAGGGCTGTAGCTGGCTACCGATGGATCCAACGGAATACGGAGCAGTGATATTTCAGTTACTTCGTGTTTTTCTTCACCGATCTCGTTCTAATAAGTCTTAAACGGAAGATAATCGTTTGGTAGTGATTGGTAGCTTAATTACAACGTTTGGTAGTTAATTCCTCAATTACGCCGATCGAAAAATCATCTACCTTTAGACGCAGGCTGTATAGAGCTGTAATTGGCTGCTGAAGGATCAAACGGAATACGGAGCGGTGATATTTCAATTGCTTTATGTTTTTCTTCACCGATCTCGTTCTTATAAGTGTCAAACGGAAAATAATCGTTTGGTAGTGATTGGAAGCTTCATTAAAACGTTTGGTAGTTAATTCCTTAATTTCGCCAATTGCAAAACCATCTATGTTTAGATCAGCCCCGGATATACGATTTTTCCGAGCCGGGGCAAAAACTTGACATTGGCGCCCCACCCCTCCAGCATTTGAGATTAAGGGGGGAGATCTCTTTAGACGCCCGAAAATAAGTCATTTTTCATGATTAAAAAAAAATGTGATAAGATAATCGCATCATTTTAAAATTTTGACATTATCTTATTACAACTTTCAAGTGGTAAAACTTTTTTTTTCAAACAAAACAAAATAGCGGCGTTATAAGGTATTCCTTTAGGGGTCGTTTGAAAAACTGTTCGTGGTATAGCTCAAAAAGTTATTGATCGATCTGGCTGAAATTTTTGGCGGTTTCTCACTATAACATTATTGGAAGGATATACCTATAAAAATATTAGAAGGTATAAAATTGAAAATTAAGTAGGCTTTGTAAACAAATGATCATATTTTTTTTACCATTTTCTCGACATTTTACCCCGAAAAAGTAATTTATTTACGCGATAACCATGGAACTTTAGGTATATCCTTCCAATAGTCTTATAGTGAGAAATCTGGCACAATATCAGCCAGGTCGATCAATAACTTGTTGAGCTATAACACGAACAGTTTTTCAAAAGACGCCTAAAGGAATACCTCATCAAAGTTCGTCTCCTAGGCAGTTTCGATAGCTAGGATCACGACGCCATTGAAACTCACCAAAGCACCCTGGATGTTAGGCGCTTTAGTGAAACAAGTTTTTTCAAACACAAGAATTTGGCGCCCCCTTAAATTGCCGCCTGGGGCAAGTGACCCGGTTTGCCCCTCCCCCTTAGATCCGGGACTGGTTTAGATGAAGGGATAGAGGGCTGTAGTTGGCTGTTGATGGATCCAACTTAATACGGAGCGGTGATATTTCAAGTTCTTTATGTTTTACTTCACCGATCTCGTTCCAATAAGTCTCATACGGAAGATAATCGTTTGATACTGATTGGTAGCTTGATTAAAACGTTTGGTAGATAATTCCTCAATTACTCTGGTCGAAAACCATGTACGGTTAGACGCAGGCGATAGAGGGCTGTAGTTGGCAGCTGAAGGATCTAACGGAATACGGAGCAATGATATTTGAATTTCTTCATGTTGTTCTTCACCGATCTCGTTCTAATAAGTCTTAAACGGAAGATAATCGTTTGGTAGTGATTGGTAGCTTTATTACAACGTTTGGTAGTCAATTACGCCGATCGAAAAATCATCACACCGTAGGCACAGGCGATAGAGGGCTGTAATTTACTGCTGAAGGAGCTAACGGAATACGGAGCAGTGATATTTTAATTTCTTTATGTTTTTCTTCACCGATCTCGTTATAATAAGTCTCATACGGAAGATAATCGTTTAGTAGTGATTGATAGCTTGATTACAACGTTTGGTAGTTAATTCCTCAATTACGCCGATCGAAAAAACATCTCATCATCGAGGTCGAGGATTTAGAAGCTATGAACATTCCGTCGACCGTAGAAGATCTACACTATGGGCCTGATATCGATGATTCCATGTAAGTTGACAAATTTCATGATTTATTCATTCCCAAATTTTTAAACGCGTTTTTCTCAAAACCACGTTTTTCAAATCGGTACCCAAAATTTCTCGAAAACCAATGAACCGATTGCCTTGAGGTTTTTTGTGGTTATTCTATACACCATTATCTAGTACTTGTCATAGAATTTTTTTTCCGTTACTTAGTTTTTGTTTTATAGGCAAAATAATAAATCATTTTTGGCCCAAAAATCACTATTTATATTCAAACGTCCACCATTTTGTCATAAATCGATATTTTCAAAATCGGCTATGACAAGTACTAGATTATAGTATGTAATTTAATAATCTTTTGATTTTTTTTTAGATTATTTTTGAAGAAACGCCAGTGGGTACCGTATACGCAGATTTTTTTACGACGCTCCAAGGATCATACAATATCCTTGTATATTTTTGATATTTTTAAATAAAGAAAATTAAACATATTTTTGAATGTATATACTTTTAGATAATTAAAACCCCAATCGAAAATTTTAAATAGTTTTCCTTGAAAAAAATCACAAAAATGACCTTTTTCGGCTTCTAGGTGTATATCTCCCCTTTAAACGTTTGGTAGATTATGCCTCAATTACGCCGATCGAGAAAACCATCTTCGGTCGGACGCAGGCAATAGAGGGCTGTAGTTGGCTGCTGAAGGATCTAACGGAAAAGGGAGCAGTGTTATTTAAATTTTATTACGTTTTTTGTCACCGATCTCGTTTCAATAAGTCTCGTACGGAAGATAATCGTTTGGTAGTGATTGGTAGCTTAATTAAAACGTTCGGTAGTTAATTCCTCAAATACGCCGGACAAAAAATCATCTACCCTAACAAGGAGACAGCACGACCGTGGGGTCGGGGATTTGGCCGATTTTTTTTTGGTGCAAGAGGCCCCCTAGCACCTCACTTGGTTAAAGTAGTAGGACGCACCACTCGGAAAATTCCGAGAAAAAGCGATTCAAAGTTTCGTAGGCGCCTTATGAGTTTAAAATGTCAAGCACTTGTCGAGCCACCGTCTAGTCTAGACGGTTAGGGCTCGGTCTTTTGCGCTGGAGGTCTCGAGTTCGATTCATCCTTCGGATCTTATTTTTTTTCTTTTTTTTGTTATCCTAACAATTATCCAAAACGTTTCTCATCCCTACATTATTTTTAAACATTTATTTACATTATTTTCTTTAATTATTTTCATTTTATAAAAATTATTTTCTGTTTTTATTTTCCAATAAAACAATTCATAACGGTGGGTTTTTTTATTTTTCATTATAAAGTATATGAGGAGGAACATTGTGTTTTTAATAAAAATAACAAAGTCGATTAGGAAAAATACAATTTTTGTTCATGTAATAATTATTTACAAATACCGCATTGGTAATTATCGTAGAAACAAACGAAGCAATAATTTTTGCGACATTTTGCGCAACCGATAAAACGGATTTTTTTACAATCGCAGGGAGTTTGCAATACAAAACGTTCCTAGTGACTGATAATTTTGAGGCGAACCAGGCGTATTGAATCATGTCTTGGAATATTGGTGACGATAATTGATGGTGAATTATTGAATGGATTTTTATACAATCTTCCCGGGAATTAATTTCACGATTCTGCTCTAACAATTCGCTGCAATTTACTAGAAACATTTCCATGAATTTTAATAGGACATGTTTTTGTACGGATGTATTGAAAACTCCCTGCGATTGTAAAAAAAAACCGCTTTTGTATGTTGCGCAAGATGTCGCAAAAATGATTGCTTTGTTTGCTTCGACGATAATTATCATTGCGGTTTTTGTATATAATTATTATATGAATAAAAATTAACCTGGTGCGTTGGTCTAGTGGTTAGCGTGCTGGCCAGCGGATCGGGAGGTCGCGGGTTCGAAACCCAGTCGCGTACTTTCGTCGGGAAATGTTTTTTCTTCGACATTTCTCGGCGAAAAACTACTAGTTCCGTGACTGGGAAGCGAACTTGTGACTGGCTGTATCAGTATAGGTTTTCCGCAGTTTTCCTATGCCCATGGCAGATATGCCCATGGCAGATATGCCCATGGCAGATATGCCATGGCGAATACGGTACAGAGGGGAAGTCGGCTGCGGCCGCAAGGTGGGAGAGTATGGAATGGGCGATAGGGGAGAGTTGTGGAATAGTTGATAGAAGGGGTATGGATGTGGAATGGGTGGTAAGAACGAAGTTGTGGCGGATTGGGGCTCGTAAACAGGGGAGGACCCTGTACGGCTGGAAAAGAATCAATATATGAATAAAAATCGAATTTTTCCTAATCGACTTCGTTAATCTCATTAAGAACCCAATGTCCCTCCTCAAATACTATACAATGAAAAATAAAAACCCAACTTTATGAATTGTGTTATTGGGAAAAAAAAGGAAATAATTTTTAAAAAATAATGTAAATAATTTTTTTTTTAATAATGTAGCGATGAGAAACTTTTGAATAATTGTTGGGATAACAAAAAAAAGAAAAAAAAATAAGATCCGAAGGAGGAATTGAACTCGACACCTCCGGCGTAAAAGACCGAGTCCTAACCGTCTAGACTAGACAGCGGCTCGACAAATGCCTACCATTTTACACTCATAAGGCGCCTAAGAAACTTTGAATCGATTTTTCTCAGAATTTTCCGAGTAGTACGGCCTACTACTTTAACCACGTGAGGTGGTAGGGGTCCTCTTTCGCCACAAAAAAATTCGGCCAAACCCCCGACCCCACGGTCGTGCCGTCTCCTTGTTAGGGTAGATGATTTTTTGATCGGCGTATTTGAGGAATTAACTACCAAACGTTAATTAAGCTACCAATTACTAACAAACCATTGTCTCCCGTATGAGACTTATTAAAACGATGTCGGTGAAAAAACATAAAGACCTTGATATATCACTGCTCCGTATTCTGTTAGATCTATCAGCAGCCAACTACAGCCCTTTATCGCCTGCATCTAACCGTAGATGGTTTTTCGTTTGGCTTAATTAGGGAATTAACTACCAAACGTTTCAATTAAGCTACCAATTACTACCAAACGATTATCTTCCGTTTGAGACTTATCGCCGTATTCCGTTGAATCTATAAATCACCAATTACGGCCCTCCATCGTATGCGCCTAGACGTAGATTGTTTTTCGAGCGGGATAACTAATGAATTAACTACCAAACGCTGGAATTTGCATATTTGTGACCACCAAACGACTCTGCAGCGATTCGGCGTGGCATTTTATGGATTGCGTGGAAAATTCTCATTAAATTATAACGAAACGGTTGACCACCAAACCTTCGTATTCGGCTACCAATCACCACCAAACGACCACGAAACGATTAGGAATGAAAAAACTCTTCTGTGACTTCCCGTTGAATTCCTTTGATGTGATTCTTTATTAGTAATAAGTTTTCGCACACTTCAATTAAATAACGATTTCCAAATGAGGTCACGAATGAAAAAAATGTTACGCCCCGGCTATGACGGATTACGATCCAAAGTCATAACCGAACCAAGAACGGATATCCGGCGTCTTAATTAGAGGACTGCGATTGGTCACTGAAGGTCCTACCACAGAGCAAAATTGTAAAACTTTGCAGTGAGCGATTAATGTGCATATTTCGAGTTGAAATATGAACAAAATTAATAAACAATACACATTTTCAATTTCAACCATTATACTAGCTTGCAGCGTGGAAATTAGACGGCAGTTCAATTTATTCAACCTGCATATTGCAATAACAAAATATTACCCCGCAAGACATCTAATATTTACAATAATGAATTTCTTTAATTTTGCAGATTGGTTGATCGAGATCGAGATGGGTAAACTGTGCGCGAGTAGTAAGGGAGGTTTATGGGGAGACGCCTGATGACGTCATCCTGGGTGAGGTGTATACGTGATGTCTGGCGAGCCAGACCGTCTCGGCGGGGCCGTATGGGGAATTGGTGGTGGGGGCACAGTTTTGGGGAATCGGTGGTGGGGGTAGCGGTTGCTAGAGGCGGTATGTGCAGGAGTGTGGGGGGTAGCGGAGGGGTAGGTATGTGAGGGTACTACTATACCGACGGTGATCGCAGCGTTGTTTGTCGGGCGATTCGATTTCACAGATATGGTGGGTAAAATAGGTTTCGGTGCGCTGCGCATGGTAGTGATAGTCTCATACCGTGGATGGGTTAGGGTGATGGTTGACCAAAAAATACATTATTTTCGACAAGACATATAAATGTTTTTATTCATCAGCATACAGCCTGGTACATGCGTTGGTGAGTGGCGTAGAAAATGATGACGTGGAATACATTTCGAAAAGGTTTATTATCGTGAGGGAAGTACATTTCTCTTGTCAGGTTTATAGAGGCGAAGCGCTAAGCAACTTGCACGAATTAAAACTGGGGAGACAAATGATAACCGCACGTTTTATGAGGCATCCGCTTATGATGGTGGGGGTGATAAGACTGCAGTGGTGGGAGGTCAGTGTACCCGCAGCCAACAGGTTTTTTTCCCCGTTGCGTAGATGAGCCTAGGACAGGATTGAGAGGGGAAAGGGTTACATGGGAAATGACTCATTGTTTGTACAGATGTGTAAGATGGAGCTCGTTGTGGTGTAGAGTAGGGAAGACGATGGTTCAACGACCCAGGGCCTAGGACGTGTGAAGAGTGGTGGCCATTGCCTGTATTACGTGAAATATGTTTACGATTTCAATAGTTTAACACGCCGCTTGTAAAACTGGAGTATTGTAGAGCGGACGAAAGAGACGAGCGACCGATTCAATACGAGAACGTGTAAATTTTCGGGCGCTTACGGCATGACACAAGACAACGACGTGCAGCAGAGCCGCTATGGTTAGAAAGTATTTACAACCTACTTCCTCGTCGGCCCTATGGCCATTGGGTGAGCGCCTCTAATAACATCGTCGATAATTTACCACTCTTAGAGGGAACATCCTGTTGTCACAAAAGATATTGTAAACTGTAGACAATTATTCGAAAATATATGCAATACCACACCCAAAGTTGCATATATTGAACATATTTTGAGACAATACGGTAATAACCAATACCGCGACACGATTGTTTGGAAAACGAAAAACACCCATATTTTCGAGGGTTCGTTTCACCCCTTAAAACCGTTTATCCGCCGATAAAGAAAAATACGTATCGCAAACCACATCAGACCAGGAAATTGGAGTATATCAAATCGACCAAACACACCGCACCAGTCACACCAGCATACGGATTCGTGACAACGAGAGAATCGGGACGCATCTCACTACCAATCTTAAAACACCTACATCAACAAACGATAGCTGGTTTGGTTTTCCCCGTCAAAAGCAACAAGATGGACGAGCGGGGTGTTTTGTCCGCACCGGTATGCATACCCGTGTGACTTAACTTTGAACATCACAGATACCATCTGACGTGTGTCGGTTGTTAAATTACGATGTCGCGGGAATCAATCCTGAAGAAAGTGGTGGTGAATATAAAGTCAAGGGATAACCCATATTTCGCGTGGTCAGTGGTCGCTGCTCTTTACCCAGTGAAAAAGAATGTGGATCCGTATCCTTCGTATCCACACTACTCAATCGTACTGCAGCTTCGAGGCATTGTTTTTCCCATCACTCTCGATCGAATACAGACATTTCAATCGCAAAACAACATTTCTATTAATGTATTTACAACGCAAAAGAAAAGCATCATTCCGATTCGAATATGTGACCAATAGCTGGTCCAACACATCAATTTATTGTACGTGGAGGATTCGTCGGACTACAGTGTGGGACAGTTTGTATGGATAAAAAATGTATCACGTCTCGTGAGCGCGCAGCTGAGCAAAACAGCCGGCAAAAAACACATCACCGATCGGTGAGTAAAAAGGAGCCTACTCGAGAATATCCATATGAATAATTATGTACGGCGATAATATAATTTCTTCCATCATTTTCTTACAGGTATTTGCACTACTTTTACACGGAGGCTGCATTGGGATCGCACGAGATGGATTGTGGAAAATCAAACGATTGTGCCATTCAATTACCTGATGAAACGGACAAATGGCTAACATTCGAACACTTTCAACGAAAAGAGCGACTTCCATTTGTGATTTATGCTAATCTTGAGTGCGTTTGGGCAAAGGTTGTCATAAAAAATATACAGCAACAGCACGAAGTGTTTAACATCGCGTACTATTTACATTGTTCGTATGACCATTCGTTATGGGGATACTACTCCCATTGCGATGCCGATTGCATCCTATGATTTGTTGAGAACCTTAAAGATGTAGCTTTGCGCATCAACGATATTTTACGGGATAATGTTCCCATGGTACTTCTAACTCCGGTTGAGTGGGCAAAATTTTGAAGCGCTACTCACTGCCATATATGTGAGAAACCAATGGCCGAAGACGACATACGTGTTCGTGATCATTGCCATCTGACCAGACGTCATAGAGGTCCCACACACTTTAATTACAATTCGAAGTACAAGCAGTTTTTTTATACCCGTAGTTTTTCATAATTTGTCCGGCTATGGTGCGCAGTTCATCATTAAGGAACTAACCACAGCATTTGAAGGGAAAACCACCGTGGTGCCCATAAACAAGGAGGAATACATTTCTTTCACAAAAACAGCTCGAACGGCAGATAAGTCACATAAGATTCAATTACGCTCCATCGATTCATACAAATTTCTCAATGCAAGTCTGGATAACTGGCCTCTTTTTTGACAGTGGACACATTCAAAATGTCACGGTCGCAATTTCATGGCATGCCTGTCGACAATTTCATCCTATTAACTCGAAAGGGTGTCTTCCTCAATGAGTATAGCGATAGTTCAAACAGACTGGGAAAATATCACATACCGCTACGAGATACATTTTACAGTACTTTGACTGGTGACATTGTGAGTGAGAACGAATACGCGAGTATGTATGGGAGCGGTTTTCTATTCAAACCTTAAGGGAATATAGTGACTTGTACATGAAGACCGATGTTTTTGTTACTGGCCGATGTTTTGGAGACCTCTCGCAATAGCTGTATCAAGAGTTACAGGCACGACCCCGCTTATTACTGTACTCTCCCCGGTTTCACATGGGATGCAATGTTGAAACATATATCCGCTAACTTCGAATTGTTCACCGACGTTGACATGGTATTATTTGTTAAACGGGGTGTACGCAGCGGTCCGAGTCAGTGCTCAAATAGGTATGCGTGAGCCAATAACAAATACATGGCATTGTTCGATCCATCATGGTCCTCATCGTACTTGATGTATTTCGATGTAAATAATTCGTATGGATGGGAAATCCGTCAGCCATCGACCTATGGTGATTTTCGATGGGTCAATGACTTGTCGACATTCAATTTATCATTGATCGCGCTAGAGTCACTGGCCGGTTACATGCTTGAGGTTGACTTAGAGTATCCGGAATGTCTACACGATGCACATACGGACTTCCCATTCTGTTCAACACATGGTAAACCACCTGGTCGGCAAAACAAAAAACTGCTTGCAACCGTGCATAACAAGGGACGGTATGTTATTCATTATCGTAATCTACAGCAGTGTGTACGCCACGCTCGCAAAATCATTAAAAATAGACTACTACAATTCTCCCAATAACCTGGCTACGAACATATATCGAGCTCAATACGCAGTTCCGAACCGAAGGAAAGAATGGCTTTGAAAAAAATCTCTATAAATTCATGAATAATGCGTTATTTGGGAAAACTATGGAAAATGTACGCAACCATGTAGGCGTTAAGCTTTTAACATGGTGGGTGGGCAGGTACGGTGCAGAGGAAATCATTTCCAAATCAAATTTTCATAGCCGGAGTATTTTTTCAGAAAACCATATTACTGTCGAATTACGCAAGCTCGAGGTGCAATTCAATAATCCAATGTATGCGGGTATGTCCATTCTCGACATATCGAAGGCATGATTATATGACTTTGATTATGAGTACATGATGTCTCTGTATAAAGGCAAATGTACAGCCTTATACACCGATACGGATAGTTTCATGTACAACAGTGAGTGTGAGGATGTGTATGACTACATGAAGGGTAATATCCATTGTTTCGATATGAGCAAGTATCCGGGGAGCAATGGGTATGATATACCGCTTGCCAACGAAAAACTTCCCGGACTTATGAAAGACTAAAATAATGGTCGGATAATGACGGAATTCGTAGGGCTCAGAGCAAAAATGTATGCAGTTCGAGTCAGTGGTAAAGACGTTACGAAGAAAGTGAAGCGCGTTAAAAGTAACATCGAGGCGAGAACGATCACCTTCGAGGATTATACGAAATGCTTATATGACCAGATCAAAATGACTGGCCTGCAATCATGCATACGATCGAAGTTCCATAAATGGTACACCATCAACGACACAAAAATTGCTCTAAGTCCGCACGATGACAAACGGCATATCGTACCCGGAACCGCGAAAACGCTACCATGAGGGTCTTATAGAATACAATCGTAGTATGTATTCTTGTAAACGGTAAATAATCTTGTAAAATAATTGTAGAAAGTTCTGTAAATAATCAGTCCTGTAAATATCGGGGTTTGTAATTAACCGTGTCGGTCTGTTATGTGTAATATATTGGTTTATAGATTTTTCAACTGAGAAACTGAAGAAGAGCTCATTGTAGTTTGGTGAATCACCTAATTTTTCCTACACCCTTCTGACACTTTTCTGTGTGAGAGGTAGAGAGAGAGAGAGAAAGAAAGAAAGAGAGAGAGAGAGAGAGAGAGAGAGTGTGTTTAACGGATGAGAAGCAAAAGAGAAAGCTACCTAAGCTGGAAAACACTTGCTGCGGTGAAGAGAACGGTGGACGCTTTGTGAGAGAAAGACCAACTATTGTCATCTGGTAGGAGCAGAGAAAAAGAGAGCGAGAGAAGAGTCATCAAATTTGAAACATTTACATTGTTCGCTACAAATCAGATTTGCTTATCCAGCTATTGTGAGTGTTATCGAAACCCAGCCGCATTACTAACATTCGATTACCAGGCTGCTGCAATACTTTTTCAATGAGATAAATATCGGGATATTGAACTTTAAGTAGCTCCTGATCGTACAAATCACATGCAATGGCTTCATCGTTATAGTCCGTCAGGTGAAATGCTACACACTTCGTGTTTTTCTCTCGATATATGGTAAATATTTCAGCTGTCTATTTCTGTGTGTAATCCTTTCAGAAAACACTCCTAAATTTACTGATTCTCAACTCACTTTATCGCAAAATTTTACTTTCATGATGATGCTTTTTTAATGGACTCTTGTCAAAAGCACGTTGTAGCAGCTACTTCTCATTTTCAACGTTGACGCTCCTCGATTTCACCTGAGTTATGGTATAGTGTACATAATCATTATACCCGCCTACTCTGTTATAAAGAATATCGATCCATGCATAATCAGTACGTAGCCTAAATTGCATTCACACCTGATTTCTCAATGCACGATTGAGATGCTCGCAAATTAATGCTTTTAAATCGATATACGTTGAATATATGCGAATATTGTCCTTTTTCATTAGGACTTTGAAGTGACCATTATAAAACTATTTTCCCTAAACAACCTGCGGTTCTGCGGTATGCACCTCTTCACAAGTGACGACTTCATTGCGGTTGCTGCATCTTTACCATTCTTACCTCGCAGGGGTACGGTGCATGCAAGTTTTGAGACAGTATCGATGAAGGTGAGGTGAAATTTATGTTTGGAGTTTATATATGCGTACGACGGCATAACGACAAGATCAGCTTGATTTTGTTCGTCCAAGCCACGGATGGTCACAAGTAAAAGTCTAGTATCGTCGAGTTCATCAACGCTTCGTACAACGATTGAGATTTTTATTTTATTTTACGCACTTAGAGTAACGCCACCGACTATGTCCTGTCGATGTTGCTGAATCTGTGCTGCCCCAAGTTATGGTGACCATCTGCGGTAGTTCTAAACCTAATCCCCGGTCTGTCTGGAGGACCTTGCTTACTGAAATAAGTGTACTCTTATACATATTGCATCCAAACACAACGATGCTCATGCTCAGAGCGTGTAGAATTTCAGACGATCAGAAAAAAAATAATTTTTGTTTCACGCAATTCCTCAATTATTGATAAAACTTAATTCGAATATCCAGAACTTCCGACTGCTTGTGATACTCGAGCAATCGTTTGTACTCGTTCGTACTGTTGTTAATTCTTCTCGATAAAGTAAGAACGACCAATTTGTTGTTGAGAAAGGATAATTGTGTGATTGGTAGAAAGGGTTGCGATAAAATTATTACTCTGAGTTTTTCAGTAATAATTACGATAATCAACTTTATTAGAATGTGGTACGAAAATTAGTTAACAGGTTTAAACTAGTAACTGCTCCTTCACAGAGCTGGAGACGAACTGGACGAGAGAGCACGTAAGCCTTCTCACTCTCAGCTTGGTACATCGCCTCTCGCGTCGTTTACCGGTAACTCGAACGTCGAGGTACCGATATAGTCGGACTCTGCTCGAACCAAGCCAACACTTCCGCCGTTTGAGTAGAGTCAGAGTTCCTTAACCCCGATGTCGTCCCTCAGTTTACAAAAGCGATGTTTCGTTAGAGCCTTTGTAAGGATGTCGGCCTTCTGTTCTTTGGTCCGAAGATATTCGACTCTAAGTTCACCAGCTTGAACTTTCTCTCGCACGAAATGGAACCTCACGTCGATGTGTTTCGTCCTTTGGGTTCCGTGCAAGTCGAATGGAACTTTGGTTGTCCACGTGGATGACCGTTGCCTCTTTACAAGGCTGCTCGATGTCGGACAACAGTCTTTTCAGCCACACCGCTTCCCTCGATGTTATCGACGCTGCCACGTACTCTGCCTCAGTTGTACTGAGCGTGACGAGCTTCTGTCGTTGACTTGCCCATGTCACAGGGCCACCAGCCAGCTCGAACACGTACCCGGTTGTGGATCTTCGCGTTTCCACATCCCCTGCGAAGTCGGCGTCCGAGTACCCTCTCAGACTCAACCCGCTGTCCTCGCCTTGATATTTTATTCCGTAGTCCACCGTCCTGGCGATGTACGAAATAATGCGCTTCACTGCGCGCCAATGTTCTTTACTGTGTCGATTCAGGAATTTACTCACTAAATTCACCGCAAAAGATATGTCTGAGCGTGACACAATCGACAAGAACATTAGAGACCCCACGGCCTCTCGATACGGAACTTCTTCGCCCTCTTCACCTTCGGATAACGGTAGAAGTTTCGATCCCGCTTCACACGGTACGCTTGTCGACTTCATATCGACCATCTCGAATCTCTCGAGTATTTTTCTTGCGTACAAGTTCTGATGCACGAAGACTGTTCTCGTTGACCTCTCTCGTTTGATCTGCATACCCACGAATAGACTTGCGTCCCCAATCGATATTTTGAACGCTTCCTTGAGGTGCTTGAGAACGACGTCGATCGCTCCTTTGTTTTCTGCTGCTACCAGGCCATCATCGACGAAAAGGGCCAGGTACACGACGCTCTCTCCCACTCGACCGACAAAAATGCATTTGTCCGCGCTTGTTTCTTTAAACTTAAATTTCCGAAGAAACGAGCTGTATTCCCTATTCCAGCAGCGAGGGGATTGTTTTAATCCATACAACAACTTTTCGAGGAGACACACCTTGTTCTCTCGAGTTTCCTCGTTTACCGGTAATCCGTCGGGCAATTCCATGAAAATTTCTTCGTCGAGTGTTCCGTATAAAAATGCAGTTTGCACGTCAAACTGCGAGAGCTCTAAATCTTTTGCTGCAACGACAGCCAAAAGAACCCGCAACGAGTCGTATCGCACGACCGGAGCGAACATCTTAGTGAAGTCCACGGCCTCTCTCTGCATAAAACCTCTTGCCACGAGACGAGCCTTGAACCGACGAATTTCACCGTTTTCGTCTTTTAACACTTTGAAAAACCATCGTGAATCGATCGTTTTCATCCGTGGTCGCCTATCCACCAGTGACCAGGTCCCGTTTTCCTGATGTGATTCGAGTTCTGAGTCAACAGCTTCCCGCCATTTTTCCGACTCTCTGCTTCGAAGGGCTTCTCTGTAGGTTACCGGTATCTCACACTCCGCGACGTTTGTTTCGAACCTTGCTGGCCTTCGAATGAGACTCCGATCTCTTAACTGTCGCGTTTCACCTTCGGCAGCTCCCTGCTGTTCCGGCTCCTCCGCTAACTCGAACACTTCGTCGTCGTCTTCGTCTTCTTCCGCCGGAGCCTGAACGATTTCGTCGTTCGCTTCGCCCTCTTCGTTTTTCGGCAGAATCAGCTCACTCGATTCGCCTTTCTCGGATAGAACTGACGGTCCGACGACCTCATGAAATGTCACATCACGCGACACTATTACCTTTTTATTTTTCGGGTCGAACAGTCTGTAATTCGAGGAATTACTCTCGTAACCGACGAGAATCATTTTCTTCGCGCGCGCCTCCAATTTCTTCAGTTGTTGCTTCGGTACGTTGACATACGCTTCTGAGCCAAAAATTCTCAGATGCGTCAGGTCCGGCTTCACACCGATCCATTCCTCGTACGGAGTTTTTCCTTTCTTCACGCTCGACGCTCCAGCTCGGTTCATCAAGTACACGGCTGTACTGCACGCTTCCGCCCAAAGATATTTGGGGAGATTCTTCGCCAGTAGCATGGTTCGCGCACTCTCGATCAACGTTCTGTTGTCTCTCTCTGATTTACCGTTCTGCTGTGGCGTGTACGAGGCTGTGAACTCTCGTTGAATCCCTCGTGAATCCGTGTAGCTCTCCATTGCCCGGTTCTTAAACTCCGTCCCGTTGTCTGACCGAAGAACACGCATCGGCCTGCCAAGTTTGTTTTCGATGAGTTTGTCGAACTTTTTGAATTTTTCTAGCACGTCACTTTTGTGCCTCAGGAAATATATATGACGAAAACTCGTCGCATCGTCTTTAAATGCCAACAAAAATCGCGCACCACCGAGAAACGCTTCGGACATCGGTCCGCACACATCCGTGTGGATCACTTCTCCCGGAATTGTCTTTGCGCGAACTCGCGTTTTCTTGAACACTTTTCTATGGGATTTCCCCTCCTGACACGAACCACAAAAGTTTTCTGAGTTTTCCGAAAACTCGACGCCGTTGACTAGATTTTCTTTGACTAGGCTTCGCACCGTCTGCCCGTTCACATGTCCAAGTCTCTCATGCCAAACTCGAAAACTCGTTTTCACAACGTTGGCTTCACTGCCGCACTTCGCACTTTTGGTTTTAAAAGTCATCCGATAGATTTTATTCTCGTGTTTCACACCGAAACCAACCGCGAAACCGTTATTGTCAATGCGCACGCCATTTCCCCGAAAAAGCACTCCGAGGCCTTTATCCGCACAGACGCCGACCGAAAATAAATTTTTCGTCATGTCCGGGACGTGTAACACGTTTTCGATACGAGACGATACCCATCCGTCGTCTACGAATTTCTCGATCTCCACTGTACCGACTCCCGCGACACGACACTCTTTACTGTCTCCGAGAGACACCGTGTTACCTACCGGTAACTCCCGATAGTCACATAACCAGTCCCGTCGGTAAGTGATGTGACGCGACGCTCCGCTGTCGGTCAACCAACTATCGCTTTTATCGGCAGTGAGTATTACCCGCACTAACTCTGACGAAATATTGAACACGTCACTTTTACCGGTATCTATCCTGTTACCCGCACTCGCGTTCTCAACGACAAAAGCACAATCACTCGAATTGTTCCCGCCACCGTCACTGCCTTTCTTTTTACAGGTTGACGCATAATGGCCGAGTTCTTGACACTTGAAACACCGAACTTTGGGCTTCGCACCCTTTTTCTTATTTTTCGTGTCCTGCTTGGAACTCACTTTTCTTTTGTCCTTGTCCTTTTCCTTTTCCTTCGAATTTCTCACCGCTACGAACGCACTTTCACTATTGTTGTTCGCTGACAGACGCGACTCTTCGCGACGCAGCCGTTCCTTCAGATTCTCCAAGGTTTGCATGGCTGGCGGCATATTGTCTGAGACTGCCTCTCCTACGTCCATCAGCTGAGCCGCCATATTTGTTACTTTAGCGACGTGCTGAGTGATCGAGTCGTTTGCTTCCATTCTATACTCATACAGTCTCGTCGAGAGCATTAATTTGTTCGATGCCGATCGTTGTTCGTGAATCGACGCCAATTTCTTCCACATTTCACATGCGGTTTCACAAATTAACAATGGCCGCATTTGATCTGACTCAAGCGTTGACGATAGGAGGAACATGGCACGCGCATTCTCGACGTCCCATGCCTCAGCCGCTGGTGTCACTCCGGCCGGCTTCGTTTTTGTACCGTTCACGATTCCCCAGATACGATGCGCCAAAAATAACGCCCGCATCTGAAATTTCCAGCCTTGGTAATCATGGCCGTCGAATTTTGAGACATTCTTTGTTGTGATTGCCTCAGACATCGTGGGTTCGTATTTCTCGCTTCCCGCGTACGAACTTTCTCACGAGGTACAATTTCCAAGATGGCCGTCCGCCGGTTACACCACGTGACTTTCAAACCGGAATTTCTTACCGGTACGCTTCCCGCGTTTTTACACCGCGATTTACGCAGCACGTTTCATACGTTATTACACCGCGTTTCCACACGGCACGTTTCACACGTTAACGCAGTTCTCTCACGACTGCCACACATTGGCTGCCGCCGGTTTCACCACACGTGGTTTTCTCCACGCCGCGTTTCACACGCGTCTTTACGCTTCTCGCGTAACGAAACCGCTCTTTTTGCGACACTCCCGAGAACCACTTTTCTACCAATCTTGATACTTTCTCGCAGTCAGCGTGGGGCTCATAACCTGTTGTTAATTCTTCTCGATAAAGAAAGAACAACCAATTTGTTGTTGAGAAAGGATAATTGGGTGATTGGTAGAAAGGGTTGCGATAAAATTATTACTCTGAGATTTTCAGTAATAATTACGATAATCAACTTTATTAGAATGTGGTACGAAAATTAGTTAACAGGTTTAAACTAGTAACTGCTCCTTCACAGAGCTGGAGACGAACTGGACGAGAGAGCACGTAAGCCTTCTCACTCTCAGCTTGGTACAACGCCTCTCGCGTCGTTTACCGGTAACTCGAACGTCGAGGTACCGATATAGTCGGACTCTGCTCGAACCAAGCCAACACGTACCAACAAGTATATCGTTTATTACACCGATCAATCGCTTTTACCCGTTCCTATCAGCGAGTATATCATTTGTAGTGGCAATTAATCGGTTATACCAGTGCGTACGAACGAGTACATCGTTTGTACCACCGCGCAATCGCTTGAACCCGTTCGTACTAGCGAGTAAACCGCTTATGCCACCGAGCAATCTTCTCTTCCCATTCGTGTCGACGAGTATATCGTTTGTTCCACCGAGAAAACGTTTGCACCCGTTCGTATCGACAAGTATATCGTTTGTACCACCGAGCAATCTTTTGTACCCGTACGAATCGACGAAAATATCGTTTGTACCATCGAGCAATCGTATGTAACCGTTCGTATCGACGATTTGGTCCACCTAGCAATCGTTTGTAGCCATTCGTATCCACGAGTATATCGTTTGTGCCGGTCGTATAGATGTTAAATATCGTGTGTACCACCGAGCAATCTTTTTTACCCGTTCGTATCGACGAGTATATCGTTTATACCACCGTGTCATCGCCGGGTCGTTTGGGAACGTCTGAGTTTTGTTTTAATTGTTCGGGTTTGTTTTGATCGATTTGGTTCGTTTGGGTTTGTTTCGATTGTTTTGGTTTGTTATGATTTATTTCAGATAGTTTGGATGGAATCCTAAACAAACCAAAACAATCGAAACAAACCCAAACAAACCAAATCGATCAAAACAAACCCGAACAATTAAAAGAAAACTCAGACGTTCCCAAACAACCCACTCAAACAAACCCAAACGAACTCAAACGTCATGAAAACCTTCGATCGTCCCGCGAGGATCTTCGAAAGTCTCTTGAACACCTCTTGGACGTCTCACGAACGTCTTCGAAAGTCTCCTGAAGGTTTTCGAACCCACGATTGCCCGGTGGAACACACGATATACCCGTCGATGAGAACGAGTACAAACGATTACACGGCGGTACAAACGATATACTCATCGATACGAACGGGTAAAAAGATTGCTAGGCGGTACAAACGATATACTCGTCTATACGAGCGGCACAAACGATATACTCATCGATACGAGTGGGTGCAACCGATTGGTCGGTGGAACAAACGATATTCTCGTCGATACGAACGGTTACAAACGATTGCTTGGGGGTACAAACGATATTCTCGCCCGTACGCACGGGTGCAAACGATGACACGGTGGTACAAACGATATACTCGTCGATGCGAACGGGTACAAAAGATTGCTCGGTGGTACAAACGATTTACTCGTCGATACGAACGGGTACAAACGATTTCTCGGTGGAACAAACGATATACTCGTCGATGCGAACGGGTACAAAAAATTGCTCGGTGGCACAAACATTATACTCGTCGATAGGAGCGGCACAAACCATTACACGGTGGTACAAGCGATGACACGGTGGTAAAAACGATATACTCGTCGATACGAACGGGTAAAAAAGCTTATGCCACCGAGCAATCTTCTCTTCCCATTCGTGTCGACGAGTATATCGTTTGTTCCACCGAGAAAACGTTTGCACCCGTTCGTATCGACAAGTATATCGTTTGTACCACCGAGCAATCTTTTGTACCCGTACGAATCGACGAAAATATCGTTTGTACCATCGAGCAATCGTATGTAACCGTTCGTATCGACGATTTGGTCCACCTAGCAATCGTTTGTAGCCATTCGTATCCACGAGTATATCGTTTGTGCCGGTCGTATAGATGTTAAATATCGTGTGTACCACCGAGCAATCTTTTTTACCCGTTCGTATCGACGAGTATATCGTTTATACCACCGTGTCATCGCCGGGTCGTTTGGGAACGTCTGAGTTTTGTTTTAATTGTTCGGGTTTGTTTTGATCGATTTGGTTCGTTTGGGTTTGTTTCGATTGTTTTGGTTTGTTATGATTTATTTCAGATAGTTTGGATGGAATCCTAAACAAACCAAAACAATCGAAACAAACCCAAACAAACCAAATCGATCAAAACAAACCCGAACAATTAAAAGAAAACTCAGACGTTCCCAAACAACCCACTCAAACAAACCCAAACGAACTCAAACGTCATGAAAACCTTCGATCGTCCCGCGAGGATCTTCGAAAGTCTCTTGAACACCTCTTGGACGTCTCACGAACGTCTTCGAAAGTCTCCTGAAGGTTTTCGAACCCACGATTGCCCGGTGGAACACACGATATACCCGTCGATGAGAACGAGTACAAACGATTACACGGCGGTACAAACGATATACTCATCGATACGAACGGGTAAAAAGATTGCTAGGCGGTACAAACGATATACTCGTCTATACGAGCGGCACAAACGATATACTCATCGATACGAGTGGGTGCAACCGATTGGTCGGTGGAACAAACGATATTCTCGTCGATACGAACGGTTACAAACGATTGCTTGGGGGTACAAACGATATTCTCGCCCGTACGCACGGGTGCAAACGATGACACGGTGGTACAAACGATATACTCGTCGATGCGAACGGGTACAAAAGATTGCTCGGTGGTACAAACGATTTACTCGTCGATACGAACGGGTACAAACGATTTCTCGGTGGAACAAACGATATACTCGTCGATGCGAACGGGTACAAAAAATTGCTCGGTGGCACAAACATTATACTCGTCGATAGGAGCGGCACAAACCATTACACGGTGGTACAAGCGATGACACGGTGGTAAAAACGATATACTCGTCGATACGAACGGGTAAAAAAGATTGCTCGGTGGTACAAACGATGTACTCATCTATACGACCGGCACAAACGATATACTCGTGGATACGAATGGCTACAAACGATTGCTAGGTTGACCAAATCGTCGATACGAACGGTTACGTACGATTGCTCGATGGTACAAACGATATTTTCGTCGATTCGTACGGGTACAAAAGATTGCTCGGTGGTACAAACGATATACTTGTCGATACGAACGGGTGCAAACGTTTTCTCGGTAGAACAAACGATATACTCGTCGACACGAATGGGTAGAGAAGATTGCTCGGTGGCACAAGCGGTTTACTCGCTAGTACGAACGGGTTCAAGCGATTGCTCGGTGGTACAAATGATGAATTCGTTCGTACGCACTGGTATAACCGATTAATTGCCAGTACAAATGATATACTCGCTGATAGGACCGGGTAAAAGCGATTGATCGGTGGAATAAACGATATACTTGTTGGTACGAACGAGTACAAACGATTGCTCGAGTATCACAAGCAGTCGGAAGTTCTGGATATTCGAATGAAGTTATATCAATAATTGAGGAATTGCGTGAAACGAAAATTATTTTTTTGCTGATCGTCTGAAATTCTACACGCTCCGAGCATGAGCATCATTGTGTTTGGATGCAATATGAATAAGAGTACACTTCTTTCAGTAAGGAAGGTCCTCCAGACAGACCGGGGATTGGGTTTAGAACTACCGCAGATGGTCATCATAACTTGGGGCAGCACAGATTCAGCAACATCGACAGGACATAGTCGGTGGCGTTACTCTAAGTGCGTAAAATAAAAAAAAATCTCAATCGTTGTACGAAGCGTTGATGAACTCGACGATACTAGACTTTTACTTGTGACCATCTGTGGCTTGAACGAACAAAATCAAGCTGATCTTGTCGTTATGCCGTCGTACGCATATATAAACTCCAAACATAAATTTCACCTCACCTTCATCGATACTGTCTCAAAACTTGCATGCACCGTACCCCTGCGAGGTAAGAATGGTAAAGATGCAGCAACCGCAATGAAGTCGTCACTTGTGAAGGGGTGCATACCGCAGAACCGCAGGTTGTTTAGGGAAAATAGTTTTATAATGGTCACTTCAAAGTCCTAATGAAAAAGTATAATATTCACATATATTCAACGTATATCGATTTAAAAGCATTAATTTGCGAGCATCTCAATCGTGCATTGAGAAATCAGGTGTGAATGCAATTTAGGGTACGTACTGATTATACATGGATCGATATTCTTTATAACAGAGTAGGCGGGTATAATGATTATGTACACTATACCATAACTCAGGTGAAATCGAGGAGTGTCAACGTTGAAAATGAGAAATAGCTGCTACAACGTGCTTTTGACAAGAGTCCATTAAAAAAAGCATCATCATGAAAGTAAAATTTTGCGATAAAGTGAGTTGAGAATCAGTAAATTTAGGAGTGTTTTCTGAAAGGATTACACACAGAAATAGACAGCTGAAATATTTACCATATATCGAGAGAAAAACACGAAGTGTGTAGCATTTCACCTGACGGACTATAACGATGAAGCCATTGCACGTGATTTGTACGATCAGGAGCTACTTAAAGTTCAATATCCCGATATTTATCTCATTGAAAAAGTATTGCGGCAGCGTGGTAATCGAATGTTAGTAATGCGGCTGGGTTTCGATAACACTCACAATAGCTGGATAAGCAAATCTGATTTGTAGCGAACAATGTAAATGTTTTAAATTTGATGACTCTTCTCTCGCCCTCTTTTTCTCTGCTCCTACCAGATGACAATAGTTGGTCTTTCTCTCACAAAGCGTCCACCGTTCTCTTCAACCCAGCAAGTGTTTTCCAGCTTAGGTAGCTTTCTCTTTTGCTGCTCATCCGTTAAACCCTCTCTCTATCTCTCTCTCTCTTTCTTTCTCTCTCTCTACCTCTCACACAGAAGAGTGTCAGAAGGGTGTAGGAAAAATTAGGTTATTCACCAAACTACAATGAGCTCTTCTTCAGTTTCTCAGTTGAAAAATCTATAAACCAATATATTACACATAACAGACCGACACGGTTAATTACAAACCCCGATATTTACAGGACTGATTATTTACAGAACTTTCTACAATTATTTTACAAGATTATTTACCGTTTACAAGAATACATACTACGATTGTATTCTATAAGACCCTCATGGTAGCGTTTTCGCGGTTCCGGGTACGATATGCCGTTTGTCATCGTGCGGACTTAGAGCAATTTTTGTCTCGATGATGGTGTACCATTCATGCAACTTCGATCGTATGTATGATTGCAAGCCAGTCATTTCGATCTGGTCATATAAGCATTTCGTATAATCCTCGGAGGTGATCGTTCTCGCCTCGATGTTACTTTTAACGCGCTTCACTTTCTTCGTAACGTCTTTAACACTGACTCGGACTGCATACATTTTTGCTCTGAGCCCTACGAATTCCGTCATTATCCGAACATTATTTTCGTCTTTCATAAGTCCGGGAAGTTTTTCGTTGGCAAGCGGTATATCATACCCATTGCTCCCCGGATACTCGCTCATATCGAAACGATGGATATTACCCTTCATGTAGTCATACACATCCTCATACTCACTGTTGTACATGAACCTATCCGTATCGGTGTATAAGGCTGTACATTTGCCTTTATACAGAGACATCATGTACTCATAATCAAAGTCATATAATCATGCCTTCGATATGTCGAGAATGGACATACCCGCATACATTGGATTATTGAATTGCACCTCGAGCTTGCGTAATTCGACAGTAATATGGTTTTCTGAAAAAATACTCCGGCTATCAAAATTTGATTTAGAAATGATTGCCTCTGCACCGTACCTGCCCACCCACCATGTTAAAAGCTTAACGCCTACATGGTTGCGTACATTTTCCATAGTTTTCCCAAACAACGCATTATTCATGAATTTATAGAGATTTTTTTCAAAGCCATTCTTTCCTTCGGTCCGGAACTGCGTATTGAGCTCGATATATGTTCGTAGCCAGGTTATTGGGAGAATTGGAGTATTCTATGATTTTTAATGATTTTGAGAGCGTGGCGTACACTCTGCTGTAGATTGCGATAATGAATAACATACCGTCCCTTGTTATGGACGGTTGCAAGCAGTTTTTTTTGTTGCCGACCAGGTGGTTTATTGGTGGTTATTGGTGGTGACATTTTGAATGTGTCCACTGTCAAAAAGAGGCCGGTTATTCAGACTTGCATTGAGAAATTTGTATGAATCGATGGAGCGTAATTGAATCTTATGTGACTTGTCTGCCATTCGAGCTGTTTTTGTGAAAGAAATGTATTCCTCCTTGTTTATGGGCACCACGGTGGTTTTCCCTTCAAATGCTGTGGTTAGTTCCTTAATGATGAATTGCGCACCATAGCCGGACAAATTATGAAAAAACTACGGGTATAAAAAAACTGCTTGTACTTCGAATTGTAATTAAAGTGTGTGGGACCTCTATAACGTCTGGTCAGATGGCAATCATCACGAACACGTATGTCGTCTTCGGCCATTGGTTTCTCACATATATGGCAGTGAGTAGCGCTTCGAAATTTTGCCCACTCAACCGGAGTTAGAAGTACCATGGGAACATTATCCCGTAAAATATCGTTGATGCGCAAAGCTACATCTTTAAGGTTCTCAACAAATCATAGGATGCAATCGGCATCGCAATGGGAGTCGTATCCCGATAACGAATGGTCATACGAACAATGTAAATAGTACGCGATGTTAAACACTTCGTGCTGTTGCTGTATATTTTTTATGACAACCTTTGCCCAAACGCACTCAAGATTGGCATAAATCACAAATGGAAGTCACTCTTTTCGTTGAAAGTGTTCGAATGTTAGCCATTTGTCCGTTTCATCAGGTAATTAAATGGCACAATCGTTTGACTTTCCACAATCCATCACGTGCGATCCCAATGCAGCCTCCGTGTAAAAGTAGTTTAAACACCTGTAACAAAATGATGGAAGAAATTATATTATCGAAGTACATAATTATTCATATGTATATTCTCGAGTAGGCTCCTTTTTTACTCACCGATCGCTGATGTGTTTTTTGCCGGCTGTTTTGCTCAGCTGCGCGCTCACGAGTCGTGATAAATTTTTTATCCATACAAACTGTCCCACACTGTAGTCCGACGAATCCTCCACGTACAATAAATTGATGTGTTGGACCAGCTATTGGTCACATATTCGAATCGGAATGATGCTTTTCTTTTCCGTTGTAAATACATTAATAGAAACGTTGTTTTGCGATTGAAATGTCTTTATTCGATCGAGAGTGATGGGAAAAATATTGCCTTGGAGCTGCAGTACGATTGAGTAGTGTGGATACGAAGTTACTCTGTCCACATTTATTTTCACTGGGTAAAGAGCAGCGACCACTGACCACGCGAAATATGGGTTATCCCTTGACTTTATATTCACCACCACTTTCTTCAGGATTGATTCCCGCGACATCGTAATTTAACAACCGACACACGTCAGATGGTATCTATGATGTTCACAGTTAAGTCACATGGGTATGCATACCGGTGCGGACAAAACACCCCGCTCGTCCATCTTGTTGATTTTGACGGGGAAAACCAAACCAGCTATCGTTTGTTGATGTAGGTGTTTTAAGATTGGTAGTGAGATGCGTCCCGATTTTCTCGTTGTCACGAATCCGTAAGCTGGTGTGTTTGGTCGATTTGATATACTCCAATTTCCTGGTCTGATGTGGTTTGCGATACGTATTTTTCTTCATCGGCGGAAAAACGGTTTTAAAGGGTAAAACGAACCCTCGAAAATATGGGTGTTTTTCGTTTTCCAAACAATCGTGTCGCGGTATTGGTTATTACCGTATTGTCTCAAAATATGTTCAATATATGCAACTTTGGGTGTGGTATTGCATATATTTTCGAATAATTGTCTACAGTTTACAATATCTTTTGTGACAACAGGATGTTCCCTCTAAGAATTGTAAATTATCGACGATGTTGTTAGAGGCGCTCACCCAATGGCCATAGGGCCGACGAGGAAGTAGGTTGTAAATACTTCCTAACCATAGCAGCTCTGCTGCACGTCGTTGTCTTGTGTCATGCCGTAAGCGCCCGAAAATTTACACTTTCTCGTATTGAATCGGTCGCTCGTCTCTTTCGTCCGCTCTACAATACTCCAGTTTTAAAAGCGTCGTATTAAACTATTGAAATCGTAAACATATTTCACGTAATACAGGCAATGGCCACCACTCTTCACACGTCCTAGGCCCTGGGTTGTTGAACCATCGTCTTCCCTACTCTACACTACAACGAGCTCCATCTTACACACCTGTACAAACAATGAGTCATTTTCCATATAACCCTTTCCCCTCTCAATCCCGTCCTAGGCTCATCTACCCAACGGGGAAAAAACCTGTTGGCTGCGGGTACCTTGACCTCCCACCACTGCAGTCTTATCACCCCCACCATCATAAGCGGTTGCCTCATAAAACGGGCGGTTATCATCTGTCTCCACAGTTTTAATTCGTGCAAGCTGCTTAGCGCTTCGCCTCTATAAACCTGGCAAGAGAAATGTACTTCCCTGACGATAATAAACCTTTTCGAAATGTATTCCACGTAATCATTTTCTACGCCACTCACCATCGCATGTACCAGGCCGTATGCTGATGAATAAAAACATTTATATGTCTTGTCGAAAATAATTTCTTTTTTGGTCAACCATCACCCTGAACCATCCACGGTATGAGACTATCACTACCATTCGCAGCGCACCGAAACCTATTTTACCCACCATAGCTGTGAAATCGAATCGCCTGACAAACAACGCTGCGATCACCATCGGTATAGTAGTACCCTCACATACCTACCCCTCCGCTACCCCCCACGCCCCTGCACATACCGCCTCTAGCAACCGCTACCCCCACCACCGATTCCCCATACGGCCCCGCCGAGACGGTCTGGCTCGCCAGACATCACGTATACACCTCACCCAGGATGACGTCATCAGGCGTCTCTCCATAAACCTCCTTTACTACTTGCGCGTATCCGGGATGCCGAACTGGGCGACGTGTCGTCAGGGCGGAACGGACGCGTGCTGGATTACGGCAGCTATCAGTTTTTCAAGTACCCGGAGTAAGTCTTTTGCTCTACATTTTTTTTTTAATTTTTGACAGTAAAGCACTAAGCAGCGCTGCTCAGTATCCAGTCAACGCGGTTCCCCTGTCGAGCTAAAAATCGCATAGCAGTGCCGCCAATTGCTTTGTTGTCGATTATGCTATCAATACAGCAAACTCCCGCTAACTGTTTAATGAATAACTGTCGCTGACCCTCCCGCTTGAGGGAAAAGTCTCGCTCATGCTTTTGCTCTTTAGTGGCGGAGAAGGGTCCTTCGGTTACTGTCGCACCGCGCAGATTAGGATCCTGACAGTGCAAGAGTTAGCGGAAGTTGACTGTACTTATAATATCAGTGCATGCCACTGACATTTTTTTGTGTGTTTGAAGTTAAATATTATATTAAATTACAGAATATGCTGCAGCGATGGAGCGAGGCCATCCAACACCACCTTGCTCCGAGTGATTCAGTGTGCGAGCTTTACTTCTCTGACTCCGATGTGGTCAAAGAAGATCGTACACAAATGCCTGATGGAGAAATCGTTATTATTCCTCGCAGGAACTATTCGTTGGTTGCAGATGCATTGCCCATCGCAGTAAATAACGGGGTAAGAATAGTAATATTTTATGTTATACGGGTGTCCCACGATAGAATGTCATCCGTGAAATGCGGGGTTGGGGGTGAATTTCCGCGACGATTGATATGAGCATGTATGGTTCCCAGATCAACCCCTGAATTGTTATTAATTTTTCAACGCAGTCAATCAGGCGCGCCCGTTGAGCGGGCCTACGTCGGTGCGCGATCCGCACATGGGGTAGTGCCCGGCGGATTGGTTCACCGACGTAGGCCCGCTCATCGGGCGCGCCTGATTGGCTGCCTTGAAAAATTAATAACCATTCAGGGGTGTATCTGGGACCCATACATGCTTATATCAATCGTCTCGGAATTTCACCCCCAACTCCGCATTTCACGGATGACATTCTATCGTGGGACACCCTGTATAATCTGTATTGCATCCCTCGCGGGTTATTTTTTTGTCGCCTTTTTATTTCCCTTGCAATTCTGCTTTCATTTTACATTGTTTTCGTTTCTCTTCTCTTTATTTCCTCCTCTTTTCTCGTTCAATTTTTTTGCAACACCTTTCTCTTCTTCTTCAATGCAATAATCAATAATTGTTTTTTGCGACAGGAGAACGATGGCCAATCGGAGGAGAACGTTCCGTTCAGCCCGTTACCAGGACCGTCTGGTGAACGTGCCCGAGTAGCGACGAATTACACGAGCAGCGCTCCAGTTGTACGACAAGGAACCTCCGGAGATAACGTGACTTCCAAAGAGGTAAGTCCGAGGGGTAGCTTGCAGTTCTTCATGAATCAAAAAGAAATGTCTTGGAGACGAAATGGGTTCTTATGATGAATTCTCGAATGTTCGTAATATGCTTCTATTGAAATAACTGCATTTTATTCCGAAGAGATAGCGACTTCTGCCTATGTTCATTATTTTGGATTCAGTCGCCCTTTCTTATGCAACTTGCGTCATGGATATTGGATTATTTTTCGTTTTGTGGTAAATTTTGAAAGTCAGTCGTCGATTTTCACCTGTTTTGCACGGCCGCATTGGCCGCAAAAATTCGAAACATTTATTCAAAACAGATCGACTATCCTTGTGGCAAATTTTCTACTGAATACAAATCACATTGAGTTTGCATAAATTTAATTCAACTTTTATTATTACAGCGATGCAATTACAATTAAATTGAACACAAATTATTAATATTATTATAATGACATTCAACCAAATATTTAAATTAGCTTTCGTATTATATTTAATTAAATTTAATATTGAAATTATCTTACAAATCCAATTCAATTTTATTTAAATGAGAAGTAATAATTACCATGACAATCGAATGTCAAATTGTCTGCTGAACACGAATCACGTAGAGTTTTTATCGCAATGTCAAATTTAATTTGAAAACCAGGAAAAATCGATTTCCATTTTTTCTTAATACAACGCTTCTATCCAAATAAGTGTACATTTTTTCCTGCAGAGATAGCGACTCCCGCTTGCGCTTATTCTTCTCGTATGTAATGACCATTGAAAATGCGACTTTGGAAATGAGGATCGAATGATATTGTGATTTTTTGGCGAATTCTCAAAGTCAGCCTTTGGCTTTCCATTTCTTTTCCAAGGCATATGCATGGGCCCAAAAAATAGAAAAATGCGTTTTTTCTGTGTTCCGGTTCTTTTATGAGCCATTCTTATAGCAAGTTGTTTGCTGAACGCTAATCACTTTCAGTATCCATCGAAATCTCGAAAATTGAGTGTGGACAGTGTCAAACTTCAATATCCGGAAGCCGACGTCCAACCATTTTTGGTCAAGTCATACCAATACTTTCAGGACTTCAAACAGCAAGGTCTCAAGGACATACATCAGGCAAGAAGGAGTCGGAATAATTTTTTTTTTATTGGTTTTTTCCTTAGGTACACGCTTTTCGCGTTTGTTACCTATTCTTTCCCTTCATTGTGCCCGTTTCTTTCCTCTACTGTTTACTCCTTTTTCTCCATCTTTCTCCTTGTCCCCCCCCCCCTCTTGCGGCCGCAGCCGGCTTCTCCCTCTGTATTATATTCATCATGACATTTCTGTCATGGGTATAGGGAAACTGCGGAAAACCTATACCAATACAGCCGGTCATCGAGTTCGCCCCCCAGTCGTGGAACTAGTCTTATTTCGCCGCGAAATGCCGAAGAAAAACATTTCACGACGAAATGTACGCGACTGGGATTCGAACCCAGGACCTCCCGATCCGCTGGTTTAGTGGCGAGCACGCTAACCACTAGACCATCGCACCGGTTGAGTCGGAATAATATTACTACCCAGTGTAACAACCATTATACGACAAGTGAGGGACACCAAATTGTACAATCAGGCTCTCGCCAACAAGAGGCATGAAAAACTAATAATTTTTCTCTTGAAACAGGTATCGCGACAGAAACCCCAAGTACTGCGGTCAAGAAAGATGCCATCGATCCCATTCAGAGTCCAGAGAAATTGAGAGCGCTCGAAGCTCAATATCGAACCACCGTCTCGAATAAATTTAGGCGTGAAAGGGAAAAAGTGCGTGTACACTGCTACACAGCCGAGATATTGAATGTTTGATTAATTAATGTTGAGTGGGTGTAGCTTGTGCGTACTTCGGAGGGGCTGACCATCCCTGATACGTCTCGTGTGTGCACGAGGGACAGATGTACAAATTATGAACTCGAGTTCCATTCAGCCGCAGTTTAAACTAATCAATTTTCAAGATAAGCATTGTGGAACTTTCGAAAATATTTATTTGAGAGAAAAAAAATGTATCCTTGGAGTAAATGATAAATATACAATTTTTTTATCGGCCAGTAAATATTGCGTAGATATTTATTGTTAGTCTGGTTTTTAAACCATTTTTATCAGCAAGCAAATATTGTTCGATCTTCCTTGTATTCTTCTTCACTCGAGAGACACATCGAAGATTTTTCTTAACTCGCCACATTTGTTTTTTTTTTATCAATTGAAGATGAAGAAACGATCAACATCGAATGTTCGTTACTGGCTTTATCGCAATTAAGCCAAACACATTTATTCGAAGACTCCAACTCACCTTGACGATCCTTGCGATATATTTTTTTTCTTCAATAATCAGCGTTCGCGATCTCACAGCGTGTAATTAATTTGATTCGTGCTGCTAGAATAAAAATATTAATGCACGAAAAAAAAACAGGCAACATGAACGAGAATAATGAAGCTCAGCGCAAAACACTTTTCGCAATGTTTAATTTCTGAATTTCGATACCCTTCATGTACGCACGGAGATGTTGTAGATTAATTCATTTAAAAAAAGAATTTATTATCAAAATGCAGTTGATGTACACGGTTGAGAATTTCTTGTATCCAGCAAAAGTCAGATGGCTATAAAAAGTTCAACGAACCGCCAACGAGCCTCCAGCCTGTCCTGCGCTACATCAATGTATGGGCTGTTCCACACCATCGCGAAATATTTTGGAAAATATAAAATTTCATGAAATACAAATCGTGTTCATTTTTGTAAAAAACATATCAACGAACTACAAATGATTAATTATACAACCAACCATCGTAAATGTACAATCTAATCGGGAAGATGTACACATTTTTTAATCCCACTACATCTCTGCCGCCTTCGCATCTGTTTTTGAGCATTGTGAACATTTGATGGGCGTGTAAGAAACTACTAAAATATCGGTGGTCCCGAAATTAACGTGTATTATTCATTCATCGTCAGTATTTTTGTTTTGCGAGAGTTTTCGTCTATAATCAGCAGTCCATAATTTCCGTTCAGTTTTTTTAGTACATACTTACATTAAGGAGCAAAAATAAAACTGATTTTTTCATTTCGTCACTTAGTTTATGAGCAATATTTATTGCGAAAAAAAACTTTCTCGACTAGGGAGCGATCCCGGGCTCTGACGCACGTTACTCCAGCGGCCTACCCATTCAGCTATCACTTGCATCACTAGAATAAGTAGTTTTTTAATATTTAAGCAGATCCCCCCGGATAGAGTTTAGATTCGGTTTGGATTGTTGGTTGGTTTGAGGTTTAATATAAATTCTATATTGTTTTATTTTTGTTTGTCGTGACTTAAAAAAATATTTCTCTTTGAAATTGAATAAGCGATAAGGATTTGGTTGGGTTGCATTAGGGGTTAGGTTGCGTTATGGTTATTTGATCGTTCATGTCACCGAATAAAAATAAAACATTTGCAGTATCGATCGGCTCCAAGTCGACAAATGACTTATTACGATATATTGATGACAATGACTTATTATGATATATTATTGACATTTCATAACTATTTACAAAAGCATATCAATATAACTCATCAATTTTATAGAAAAAATGTACGACAAACTATTTCGAATCACCGCGTTTCCCCGCGTTCCCCCGCGTTTCCCGGCGATTCCGGTATCGCCGCAGTAGAGGCGCCGCCACGCGGTAGGTGGTATAAGTCGTTGCCGTCATCGCTTTTTCAGACCATTTCTCCAACACTGCGTTCGGGCTCCTTTACCTCCAGTCTCCATGCGACGAGCGATGGGCGATATCCGATGGGAACTTCACTTTCTCGGGGGGTTTCTGGAATACCTGAGCTCCCATTGGATATCGCTCATCGCTCATCGCAAATCGCGCGCAGTGTGCAGAGGCCATAGCGCCAACGCAAAATACAGCGAATCGGGAATGGAACGCTGGGATTGGTCGCCAGAAACCGCACTGGCAGAATTATTTATTAGCGTTGATTTACTCGTTATTTCTTGTCCGATTACGTTCTAATGGACCGCGTTCGATAGAAAAACATCCAGTAGCGTTTGGAATTCTATTCGGGACGTTTGGTAGTCAATCATTTAAATACGACAACACAAAATACGTACGTATCATGAATAGAGAGCTGTGATTGGTCGCCAGAAGCCGCAGGGGCAGATCGATGTGACATTTTCATACTTAGATTTGTTAATAAACTCCGACCGAACCAGCCCCCTGACACTGGCAGTTAAATACTGTTCGCAAAATGTCCTTGCCGCACTGTGACGCTAGTAGTCGTGTGACAGGCATACATATATATGTATGTTGCGCCAGTGTTTCGAATATCTTACATGAATGAAAGTCTATTGATATATTTGGAATGATTTTCCGTTCTAATGATTTTCCATTTGAGCACAATAAATAATGTCACCATAACGATAACAGGCGAAAGCCACGAAAGTATCGAGTCGTTCAGCTCATCGGAGTATTTAGAGCCGAAGGCTGTCACACAACAGCCAACCCTAGGTAGTGGCGATTTCAAGAACTAATGTGCCGGGACAAAACGCGTTTTCGTTTATCGTATAGGAATAGTAGGCCAGTGTCAGGGGGCTGGACCGAACCGAAAGAAATTACGCGTATCCGAGACGAATGGCTGCGATTGGTCGCGATAATATACGACGTTTTTGCGATAGATGGCGTTGGTTGTCGAGTCTTTTTCCGCTGCTCATCGTCCTATCCTATGAATCGAAATTTTCTTTTTGATTTTCCGAAAGAACGGGAAGCTTCCAAACGATTTGAACGGTTTGCCAAACGCTACCAAACGACCACCAAACGATTCGTAAAAAAAAAGTTCGATTAGTCAAAATGGGGGGGCATGAGGTGGGTGGGTAGCTGGGTAGGGGAAAAGACTCCACATCTCGCCAATAGTGCTCACTCGACAGGCGATCGCAGGACGTTTTCCGTCCGATCGAGCTCGACATGTATGTGTGGCCGTACTGCGGATTGGAATATACATTAAATGAATGGATGCACTTCCGAAAAGCGGAAACCGCACTTCGACCTGAAAATTTGCATACACCGTCCTTTTAATATTACAAGATATCCCCTAAAGGACGGTCTTACGTACAGGTCTTGAAACTCGCTCAAAATTTCAGTGGTGGGGGATGGCCTCTTATTGAAGCACCTACTGTTTCAACTCGTGACCACGAGTATCGCTGCTATAGAGTGATGCAGGCTGTGTGGAAGAGACGGAAATAGATTTCAAAAGTAAACAAAACCCAAACATAACCGCTGATTCACGCGACTACACGCGACCTGCTCTACTTGTAAACTTGTAAAAGCGGTGATATTGAAAAATGACTAAGTGGTGTATTGTGCCAACGTGTAAAACAGGCTCTCGGAGTGAAAAATCGAAACGCTCAGTGTTTCGGGTGCCGAGAGACTTGGCGCAATTAAAAAAATGGGAGGCCGCGATACCGGGAGTTGGGAAATTAGAGCCGAGACACGTTGTGTGCGAAAATCATTTCGAACCGAAATATATTAATCGAGAATTGGCGAAACAGGCGTTGGGGAACCTGAAAAAAAATGAAAAATTGGTGGGATCATTACAATAAATACTTTCCAGGGTGGAAAACATAAAACAAAGTTAGTGAATTATTTTCATTTATCCTACTCGAGAGTCCTTCGCTTAAAGGTCGGAAAAGAGGTGTTTTTTTTAAATTTACCAACACAAACCGTTTCAGAAACTGCAAAGTAGAGATTATTGAAAATGTTTCTTGGAACATGCATTAAAAATTTTCGAAGGGGTAATTAAGAATTGCAAAAAAAGCACTGTTTCTTAAGTATTTGTTTCATTTTCAAGAAATACATCCTGCAAGTGTTTCGGTCTGGAATAGTTGCCACTTATTTTCCGGTCAGTTAAAACAACGCGTAAAGCCTATTTGTTTTATAAAAGCTAAAACATATTTTTAAAAAACTGAGCGCACAGGGATCGAACCCTTGAAAGCAGCATTACGAAGCTTGCACCGAACCCCTCGACCAACATGAGCTCACATTGACACCTATATAAAAAACATTCATATTCATTGCACGCACTTGGATAACTATAGTCTTTTGGTTTTTTCCAGGTTTACGATAAGGTTATTTTTAATTGTATTTAGGTCCATCATACATTTTTGACATTGAATATCATAATTTGCCTTTACCAGCCAATTTTACAGCTAGGTGAGGTTCCTATGAGTCAACAATCGATTTCCATCTCTCTCGCACAGCCTGCATCACTCTATCGCAGCGACACTCGCGGTCACTAGGCGAAACGGCCGGTGCTTCAATCCGAGGACATACCCCCACCACCAGAGTTTCAAGACCTGTATGTAAGACCGAGCCCTAAAGGGATTTTTGGCAACTCACCATAGTTTTCGAGATATCGATTTTTGAAAGTTATTTTTTTCATCGCGCGCCTATCATATCTATAGCTGACGGGCTCAGCTACGGCTATACCTATATATCTTAGCGCGCCTTCCGCTTTGTCCGGATCTTCGTCGAGTTTGTTTGGAGAAACCCCCTCTCCAACGTTTCCACGAACGGCCCGCTTATGCTTTTAAACCTCGTATAGCGAATTCTCATTTTTATGGATACGTTGTAATGGTGCCTGCGCTCGGGACTCTAACTTTCGCTTTATTATACGGATGATACGAATTGAAAATTATAAAATAACAAAAACTTTTTAAAAAATCGAAATAATCACAAAGGGGAAAAAAATTTATTAATGACCAAAAATCGAATAAAAAAACCAAAAACAATAAATGAAAGATGAAGAAAAAAATGGAAGAGGTGCTCTGCGGCCACCGCAGTGTTCTACGCACCCCACGATTCCACACACCCATCCGAAGTGCCCTGCGCCCACCCGAGTAATCTACGCACCCTGCGATTCCACATATCCGAGTTTGGGTAGCAATAAATTTTTCTAAATTCATCTAAATATTTGGGTACCAATAAATTCTCCATCGAACGTGAAAACCAAAACCAGCATTACACCAAAAACGACAATGCGGTCGATTTCGCGCCGGGGCGGAGGGGGGGGGGGTACACCAGACGAAGATCCGCACAAAGCGGAGAGCGCGATAAGCTATAGCCATAGCTGAGCCCGTCAGCTATAGATATAGCAGGCGCGCGATGAAAAAAAATAACTTTCAAAAATCGATATCTCGAAAACTATGGCATGTTGCCAAAAATCCTTTAAGGTGATATCTTCTAACATTAAAAGGAAGGCGTATGCGTAATTTCAGGTCGAAATTCGGTTGTCATTTTTCGGAAGTTTATCCAAAAAATCAACGACAAAACGCGTTGAAAAATAAAACGCCGAAACGACTGTGGAAGGTTAAAAAAGAAATCTTGAGCCCTTTCCGCGGTCGTTTCGGCGTTTTTTTCTACAGTAAACATTGTGGATAACCGTGTATAATAAATGTTTCTTTACCCTCAATGAGCGTCGTGGCTGAGTTGGCAGCATGGCGGATTAACGATGCTTGCGGTCCGTGTTCGATCGCCGGTGAATCGATTTTTTATCAATTTTTGTTTTCTTCATTTTATATTTACAAAATTTCGAATTTCCTCTCGCTGTAGCTACTTTCGCCTGTCCAGGCATTATTTATTATATTTAATTCATATATGTTTAATATTAAAAAAAGACATTGATAACGGGGATCGAACCCGCGACGTCTACGCTCGACGACCGCAAACCTGCCTTACGTATACACACTTATCCAATCTATGAAGTAGTTCGGTAGATTTGGTCCAATATCAGGAATTGGCTGAAATGGTGTATGGTGTAGATATGACCTTCATGGACTGATGCCCAAAAATTCAATTCGATTCACCGTTTAGTTCATCAGATAACTGCAATTGAATATGGGTATTTTTGTACGCGATCCCTATACCTAACACGTAAACCGATAGCAGTTTGCTCGCATTTCTCGATATAGGTTCTGAGCGGATCTTTGGATTACAAAATAAAAACACACGTGTACGCAGTACTATTGTGGGATTGATTTAAAATAAAATGACAAACTTTGACCGTTTAGTTTCGGAGATATCGACTTATGAAAAGTGGTAATTTTATTCCACACCGAAGTCGGGTCCAACCATCTGTAACGGATCGGCAACAGTGTACGGTGCAGCTAGCTGATCGGCGCGTGGTCTGGGAACTCGAAGCGTGTTTTTTCCCCGAGTTCTAGTAATTCTAAGACGGATGTGAAATACATTCATTCTGCAAACAAATTTAATTTGCTCAATTTATGCATGTTACAGCGAATACAATCTAAACTGTAGTCAAGATGTTGTAAATCCACGATCTGACGTCCTTCGACAGCGAATTTTTGTTACTGATTGTTGATGTTATGGTTATTCTCATCGCGTTTAGCTGCATTTGCTTGACATATGGCTGCCACAGCTTTCAGTCTTTTAGCGAGCGCCTGTTGTCTTGACATTTTCACGATTTTTAAATTTATATAAAATATTTGGCGAAAGACGGATCGTAGGAGGCTCAACGCTATGACTGCAGGAAAATCGCGCTTTTGCCACGATGACAACGCCGCTCTCTATACAAGTATGAGACCTGTCTATGCATGAGGTGCAAATGTGTGGGACATATAGAGGGTACAATCTCTGTCAAAAATTTACAACCAACAGCATCGTATAGGCATTGGATGTTATTATACGCTTCGACTGAAACTTCTGGCTCATACGTGTACCTAATGAACTACGTTTAAAAAAAATCGTTGCAGGACCAATTGCATATTGTTTTTATGACCACAAAGTATTTTTGAAGCCAAAAGAAACCGATTTTTCCGAATTCCTAGAGTAGTGTTATCCCTCATAGAAAGGAAATTGATTTTTTGATCGTTCTAAATGTATATCCCACCTTAATGAGTGTAAAAAAATCTCGCACGTGTTAGCGAAAATCGGCAGAAAATTATGAAGCAACTCGTCCACTTCTTTGATGTTCGCTATTTTGGATCATCGCTCCTTCGCCTATCTAAAATCTACACATTCGAAGTTTGTATCCTCAATATATGGCTTTTTGCTATAGATGTTATTACCACTATTAGATACTCACTTCTTTCTATTTCGGAGATATGAATGTTCTAGATTGTTTGAATAAGTATTTGTATGACTCAAACTGCAGTCAATCTAAATACACGTTCTCGAATGAATGAACCGTCGAATAAATAATCCTTTGGTGTAATAGTTATTCGATTCGGTCATCGGTCGAAGGATACAATTTCGATTAATTTAAAGTTCTTTATTTTGAGTTTATAATTCTGTCATTTCGAAATCTTTGTCTTTCTATATTTGGCTTTTCAAAGTTTTGAGCCCACCCCAACGTGAAATGTGTTTTGAAAAAAAATCCGATTGAGAAAGACTCAAAGTTCTCTTTGAGCCTTTCTCGATCGTTTCGGCACTTTTCTGCAACAATTTTTTTAAATTCATTTTCTAAGGGGCGCAGTAAAAACTCATTTACGAATTGAGAGAAACATTAAATTTTTCATCATATTTTCCAATGCCGTTTGCACCCAAATTTTAAACGCCCGCTCGTTTTGAGCAACTTCACCAACTTCACTGCCAAGCTGACGGCCACTCTTCTTTTTATTGCGGCGCTAAAATTTCTTCTATGTAACTGTAAAAAATAAATAATAAAATAAACAAATAAAATATAAACAATTACCGGTGCAATGGTCTAGTGACTAGCGAGTTTGCCACTAAACCATTGCACCGGTAATTATTTATATTTGATTATTTATTTTTTACAGTTACAAAGACGAAATTTTGGCGCCGCAATAAAAAGAAGAGTGGCCGTCAGCAGTAGCCGCAGCGGCAAGAGAAGCCTGACGGAGCCCTAGGGCGCGAGAATGGGCGGCTATCGACAAGACGAGCGAGGGGAGCGGCCACAGCAAGGACGCCACGGGTGTCGCCAACGCGACCGAACCCGCAGTCGCTCGCCCCGCCGGACGCATGGTGAAGTTGCTTAAGGAGTGAGATGCAGTCAGAATTTTCAAAAAATCGATTTCTTTTTACACTTTCTCGGGGTATGATGTTTCGAAAATATTCCCCGACAATTTTAAGTTAATCCGATGAATAGTTTCGAGATATCCCCCAATTAGTGAAGGGGCGTCGGGTCCCCATGCCAGGTAGCAGCTGACAAACGCGAAAACGATAATACCCGGGAAGGCAGAATGCTTCGAAGACAACAACAAATTCATATTTTGGAAGCTTCCACATCGGTAGAAGCCCTATTGTATGGGCCAGGAATTGATGATTCGATGTAAGTAATTTTTTAATTAGTATTTCTATACATAAATCAAGTGTAAAATTGGAAAACCCGTTCAGCAAATTTAAAAAATGTATTACTCAAAAACTATGAACTTTAGTAAAATTTTATAAAGAACACTTTCGTTTTAAAATTTCCCAAAATGTAAAAAAAAATATTTAATTTATCCCAAAAAACTTTAGTTTTTTGAAAAATTGTTTTAACAATTGGCTATAAACAATTGAAAGCTCGACTTTTCGGCAAAAAATTGTGACATTCGGATTCGGCGGATCAAAATACATTTAAAAAGTTTAGGTTCATCCATCCAGCTCAACATTTTACGAACATATAATACCGTATCCACATTGAAAAACTTTAAACGCGTTTTTCTCGAAACTATGTTTTTCAAGTCGGTGACCACTATACTTCAAAAACCACTCGATGGATTTTGATGAAATTTAGTGTGCTTATTCATAGCATTACAAACTAGTCCTGAATCGAAGGATTTTCATTTTTGTTAAAAATTTCTATTTTTTTAAATAGTAAACGAGCGATTTTTTGGTCGAAAATCGAAAGTTATTTGTCGGAAGCCGCGATTTTGTTAATTAAAAAAAAGCTTCGATTAAGAACTAGATTTATTATTAAACTAATAATTTTTTTTTGTTTTCTTTTATTTCAGATGATCCAGTAAAATTTTGCGATGGTCACCACAAAGCACTACATGCCGAAGGGGTCCGACAAAGATGGCGATATTTTTTTAAATAATCAATATTTTTCTTTGGAACTTTGGACAAGTCAAGTTGAAATATAACATAAAAAGTCTTCACTTTGGTAAAACAAACTTAATTACTATACAAAAAACATTGAAAATGCTCGTTTTTTCACGCCTCTGACTCCATCTCACCACTTAAAACGAGCGGGCGTTTAAAAAATTGGCGCAAAGAGAACTTTGAGTCTTTCTCGATCGGCATTTTTTTCAAAACACATTTCACATTGGATAAGTGTGTTTCGGCATTTTTTTTTCAACACATTTCACATTGGGGTGGGGGTCAAAACTTTAAAAGGCCAAATATAGAACTACAAAGATTTCGAAATGACAGACGTATAAAATGAAAATAATGAACTGTAAATTATTCGAAATTTTATCCTTCGACCGATGACGAAATCGACTAACTAATACACCAAGGGATTATCTATTCGAGAGCTCATTTATTCGAGTACGTGTATTCAGATTGTCTGCAGTTTGAGTCATACAAATACTGATTCAAACAATCTAGAACATTCATATCTCTGAAATAGAAGTAAGTGAGTATCTCATATTGGTAATACAATCTATAGCAAAAAGCTATATATCGAGGATACAAACTTCGAATGTGTAGATCTTAGATAGGCAATCGAGCGATGGTCCAAAATAGCGAACACCGAAATAGCGAGCATCAAAGAAGTGGACGAGTTGCTTCATAATTTTCTGTCGATTTTCGCTAATACGTACGAGATTCTTTGAAACTCTTTAACGGGGGATATACATTTACAATGATCAAAAAATCAATTTCTTTTCTTTGAGGGATAACACCACTCTAGGAATTTGGAAAAATCGTTTTCTTTTGGCTTCATAAATACTACGATCCGTCTTTCGCGAAATATTTTATATAAATTTAAAAAGCGTGAAACTGTCGACCCAAATGCGATACAAAGGAAAGTTTACAAGAAAAAAGGCGCTTGCTAGAAGACTGAAAGCTGTGGCAGCCATGTGTCAAGCAAATGCGGCTAAACCTCAACGTTCAGCAACAAAAATTCGCTGTCGAAGGACGTCGGATCGTGGATTTACAACATCTTGACGACAGTTTAAATTGTATTCGCTGTAACGAAGACATACATGCATAAATTGAACCAATAAAATTTGTTTGCAGAATGAATTTATTTCACATCCGTTTTAGAATTACTAGAACTTGGGGAAAAAAATACGCTTCGAATTCCCAGACCACGCACCGATCAGCTAGCTGCAGCGTACACTGTTGCTATTCCGTTACAGATGGTTGGGCCCGAGTTCGGTGTGGAATAAAATTCCCACTTTTCATAAGTCGATATCTCCGAAACTAAACGGTTAAAGTTTGTCATTTTTTAAAGGTATTCCTTTCACGAAGCCAAATATTTTACACTTAACTGATTTTCGTCTATAATGAAGTAAAAATACATCCCAGTAAACTGGTAAAATGTCAAGCCAAGTTACCGAACATTTAACGAAACATTACGGCCCTAAAAATTGTCTTATTTATACGGCGCTGTATGGACATGTCACTCTGGCCACATTTCTATCTAATAATTTATACACTAAATAACTCTTGATGCCTGATATAAACGGCTCACAGGTGTAAAAAAGTCTAAAGATTCCGTAACGATAATAAAAACAGAGGGTCACCGAACGTTTATAGAAAATATTAATGTTAAAACTTGAAAAAATGTCACTAGCAGAAGAATTTTCGTAGCCGTGACGTTTCAAGTAAATGTAAAAATGTCTCAATCTACTAAATTTGCGCGAAATTTTTTATTCTAGTTTATCGTTGTGTATAATAATCCATTATAACTTATGTTTTTGTTAAGCGCAATTGTAATTTACCGACGATTCAGAAGGCCCTCCTTATGCCCGCACAAAATACGGCCCTCCGCGAAAGGAATATCTTAAATCAATCCTACAATAGTACTGCGTACACGTGTGTTTTTATTTTTTTATATTTTCAAAAAGTTGTCCAAAAGTCGGCTAAAAGGGTGCCCGCACGGAAATTATCTTAAAGTCAGCAACCATCCAAAAAGATAACTGTTGGACACATGATAACTTATAGGTAACTTCCAAGCGGATATTTGGCACCCATTTGGACAACTAATAGACAACTATTTTGAAATTGCTACCTGGGGTATTAGGTATAGGGATCGCGTACAAAAATGCCCATATTCAATTGCAGTTATCTCATGAACTAAACGGTGAATCGAAATGAATTTTTGGGCATTAGTCCATGAAGGTCATATCTACACCATACTTAGATTTCAGCCAATTCCTAATATTGGACCAAAACTACAGAACTACCTCATAGATTGGATGAGTGTGTATACGTAAGGCAGGTTTGCGGTCCAAGAGCCTCACGGTTGAGATATCAGCGTGCGGGCTCTGAGCGTAGACGTCGCGGGTTCAATCCCCGTTATCGATGTCGTTTTTTAAATATTAAACATATATGAATTAAATATAATAAATAATGCCTGGACAGGCGAAAGTAGCTACAGCGCGAGGAAATTCGAAATTTTGTAAATATAAAATGAAGAAAACAAAAATTGATAAAAAATCGATTCACCGGCGATCGAACACGGACCGCAAGTATCGTTAACCCGTCATGCTGCCAACTCAGCCACGACGCTCATTGAGGATGAAGAAACATTTATTATACACGGTTATCCATAATGTTTACTGTAGAAAAAAAACGCCGAAACGACCGCGGAAAGGGCTCAAGATTTCTTTTTGAACCTTCCACAGTCGTTTCGGCGTTTTATTTTTCAACGCGTTTCGTCGTTGATTTTTTGGATAAACTTCCGAAGAGCGGGAACCGAATTTCGATCTGAAATTTGGCATACGCCTTCCTTTTAATGTTATAAGATATCGCATAAAAGGATTTTTGGCGACACGCCATAGTTTTCGAGGTATCGATTTTTGAAAGTTATTTTTTTCATCGCGCGCCTGCTCTATCTATAGCTGACGGGCTCAACTATCGCTATGGCTTAACGCGCTCTCCGCTTTGTGCGGATCTTCGTCTGATGCCCCCCCCCCCCCCCCCCCGCCCCTCGCCACGAAATCGACAACATTGTCGTTTTTGGTGTAATGCTGGTTTTCGTTTTCACGATTGATGAAGAATTTATTGATACCCAAATATTTAGATGAATTTAGAAAAATGTATTGGTACCCAAACTCGGATATGTGGAATCGCGGGGTGCGTAGAACACTCGGGTGGGCGCAGGGCACCTCGGATGGGTGTGTGGAAGCGTGGAGTGCGTAGAACACTGCGGTGGCGTGTCACGTCCCGTAACATTTTTTTTTGTTCAATATAAATATAATTATCTTCCTACGACTCTGTGCCTCGTGTCTCTGTGCGGTGTCCGGTGCGAAACGCCGACAGTAGGACCGGATGTACCCGATCGAATTCCGCTGATCGAGCAGCGCCTGATCCGCAGGGTTCGACCGTGGGACTCCGGGAGCGAACAAGTTTCCGTGGACGTTGCCAAAAACCCCACCAGGCCAATGGCGACCGAGCTAACGTCGGTCCGGTGGCGGTACGTATGATTAGTTCCGATTTGTCCACGGTTCGCTCCTGGAGTCGGAGAAAACTCCTAGTAACAGCAGTCCTCGCGGCGGTGTAATAAGTCCAGGCTAGCAACCCGGCGGACCCTACAGAGACGTCAGTCTTTACTAGTAACATCCTAGTAGCAACGGAGCTCGCGGCGGTGTAATAAGTCCAGGCTAGCAACCCGGCGGACCCGCACAGAGGCGTCAGTCTACTATTTACTATTTATTTTAACTTCCATTACTTCATTACCAAAATAACCTTCGAATCCGTGATAAAGGTGCGGGGCCTACGTTAAAACCCCGATCAAAATAGAGGACCCATAAGTTCAACGTGCGGTGTGCGGGAGAGAAACGCGGGGAGAATCGTCCCCGTGGAAGAGTGTGCTAGACCGAGAGTGAGAGAGCGACGCGGGGGAAACTGTCCCCGCGCAAAGGCGTGATTACCCACGGAACGTTGTAAGTAGAATTAACGTAATTTAATAAAATAATCATTTATAACCATTTACCCCTAGATAGCATTCGTTAGAATTTGTTTTCCCACTCCCATTCCACAGGAGAGTTTGCCGGGCCCGTATGGGACGTGCGGCTATCTATTCTACTAAAAAGAAATTATATTAAAGAACCCAAAGGTAAAATAAACATAAAATAAAATCGTCCCTTCTGGACGTAACAAATTGGTGGCAGCGGTGGGATACCCGCCGTACCGTGCACTCTCAGTGGAAATTGGAAAATAGGAAGGTTGGAAATTATATCCCTTAAGTTATAGAAATTTCAAATTTGTATTTACGGTGAATTCGTGAACTGAGTGTCGAATTTTCCATCCTCTCCGTATAGAAAAAAAAACACAAACCAACAAATATATATATATATAATATATACAATAATAATTAATCAAAATGGTCGACGATATTCGCGATGGCAATCTCGGGACCGGCGCGGGACCCATTCGTGCGCGACCTGACGGCTCGCTTAACGAAACCGTAACGCCCGCCGACCTATCGGTCATACTTAGTGGCATCAACCTGACCAACAGATTGGTGTCGATACCGGAATTCGATGGGACCTCAATTCCCCTCGGTGATTATTTACAAAACATCCAGAATGCAGCTGCATTCGTACCCCCGTATCAAATGCCCGAATTTGTGACCGGGGTACTAAGTAGATTACGTGGCGAGGCGCGTACCTGTGTCCAGGGTCAAAATATTCGATCAGTCAGAGAACTAACAACCGCGTTGCAAGACGGGTTAACTCACCGTCGAAATTTCAATCCATGTTTGGGTAGACTCTATGGGTTGCGTCTAAAACAAGGTGAAACACCCCGGTGCTTATATCTCCGAATTCTCCGGCTAATGAGCGTTGCTTGAATAGCCTGGAAGGAAGAATTAGGATGTGAGGCCTCTGGGATGAAGATCGATCCGATCGCGACTCTGGCCCTTGAATCTTTCCGTCAAGCGTTACCCTCGCGACTGAATGAATTACTTTACATCGCGAAACCAAAATCTCTCAGGGAGGCGCTTGAGATGGTAGAGGATCTATCCCCCGATTCGTTAGTCGGGGCGGTAGAATCAAAGGGTGAAGAACAACCGTGGACCCCCGTCGGCGACGCCCTCGCGTTAGTCGCTAAAACGGAGGCAAAGCGAAGAGATTCGCGTTCGCCTTCCCCCACGTCCCGCCCTGAATCGGAACGAGAACTGCGAAAAGAGCCAGCACCGCGATTCAGTAGTCCTAGTAGGTCAGAATATTTTAGACCCCCGGGAATATCGAAACACCGCGACGATTCGCCTGCCAGATCAAATCGACCGAGGTCACCCGATGACCGAGGTGGATGTGAGCGACGTTATTGTTGTTTGCGCGGTTCGGGTTGCGGATGTTGCCCTTGGAACCAGCGGACCCCTACTCAATATCGAAAAGGGGGTGGCTGTAACCACCAGTACTGCTGTGCCTATACAGGTGGGTGCAATTGCTGTCCTTGGACCGTCACCGCTCAGAGATATACCCGCGGCGAGCGCTCAACATCATCGGCCGTCGCGGATCAGCGCAGTTCGAGACCCCAGAGTCCCGAGCCTTTAAACTCGAAAGGGGCTCGTCGTCCGGGCACGGCGAGCCAGCCTCCTTTCCGTACCAACGAAAAACGCATAGTAAAATTTCAGGACAGACATTAAGAGGGAAATATCCTCAATCCGGCTCCAAAAACGAGATAAAAGATTCCTCATCAGAAAACGAGGACGAAGTAGAGTCTCCGGTTGTTACACTATCTGCGCCGGAGCTTGTCAATGGAGTCCAGAAATTTTATTGTGATTCCGGGTCGAGTTTAAATTTCATCAAACTTCGTGCCCTCCGTGATAACGTCACGTATGACCCCGCGAAATCGCGTGAATATGTCGGTCCTACGAACGAAAAGGCGTGGTCGTTGGGGACGGTAAAATTAACGATAAATGATCAACCTCATACTTTTCACGTTGTCGAGGAATTCGTGACAGAAAGCAACGGACTGCTCGGTAGACCTTTTATGCGCCGCGAGAAGGCCGAACTATCGTTTCGTCATAACGCTCTCGTGATGACGAGTGATCCTATTCGTCTCCGACCGTTTTTAACAAGCGGCACGCCGCAAACGATCCCCGCGCCGAGTAAGAAAATGTTTACCATCAAAGCTCGGACACGGAAACCCTTGCCAGTCGCAGTCACGAATCCGGACCTTCGTGAGGGTTATTTGCCACGAATTGAGACTGAACCAGGGTTATACATCGGCAACGCTCTGGTATCCCAAAAGAACGGAATATGTCATGTTCTCGCAATAAATACGTTAACTCATGACGTAGACATCGGGATCACGCCGCAGGAAATACTGCCCTTCGAATATTATCAGGCTGGTCCAAGCGAGGACACTGATTCGTCAGACGACGAAACATTGTCGCCGCCGGATCGCATTGCGGCAGTGCTGGAAGCTTTGCGCTTGGATGGGCTGAATGATGTCGAACGTTCTCACGTCCGTCAAATCGTGGAAGAAGACCCTATGCGATTTAAATTGCATGGCGACAAACTACCCAGTACAAGCATCGTGGCACACCGGATACCCACGGAAAACGATTTGCCAGTGAATACTCGCCAATACCGATTTCCTTCCATTCATCGAGGAGAAGTCGAAAAACAAATCGGCAAAAAACTCGAGAATGGAGTAATCATACAATCGCAATCCCCGTATAATTCTCCGGTACGGATTGTGCCCAAGAAACCCGACTCTCAAGGTCGGCCGATGATGCGGATGGTGATAGACTTCAGGAAACTGAACGAGAAAACTATCTCCGACGCCTACCCACTACCAAATATATTTGATATATTGGACCAGTTGGGCAAGGCTCAGTACTTCTCGACCTTCAATCTGGCGAGTGGTATTCAGCAAATTCCAATGGATCCGCTTGATAGCGCCAAGACCGCCTTCTCGACACCGACCGGCCATTATGAGTACGTTCGTATTCCCGAGGGCTTGAAGAACGCACCCGCGACTTTTCAGCGATTGATGGATAGTGTACTTCGAGGTCTGCAAGGTGCCGCATTGTTCGTTTACCTTAACGATATTGTCGTATTCGCTCGATCGTTGGAGGAACATGGCGCAAAAGTTCGTCGATTAATGGCTCGGTTGCGAGACGCAGGCCTCGTGCTTGAGCCCGACAAGGGTGAGTTCCTGAAAAGGGAGGTATGCTATCTCGGTCATATAATTGGGCGAGATGGTTTACGGCCCGATCCCCGAAAACTCGAGGCGGTGAAGCGCTTCCCGACCCCGAAAACGGCGAAAAATATCCGGCAGTTCCTCGGACTGGCTGGATACTATCGGAGATTCATCATGAATTTTTCCAGTCGTGCCAAGCCGTTATCAGATCTCTTGAAGAAGGGTAAGACGTTCGAGTGGGGCAGCGCGCAGCGGCGAGGTTTCCGTGATTTGCGTAAGGCCCTTTGTACGGAACCCATACTCAAATTTCCCGATTTTAACCAAACATTTATGCTTACCACGGACGCGTCAGATTATGCGGTTGGGGCCGTGTTAAGTCAAGAGCACGATGGCTTTGACTTTCCCATAGCCTACTTCTCCCGCATACTTCTCCCCGCTGAGATAAATTATGGTACAACGGAGAAGGAATGTCTCGCTGTCATAAAAGCTGTGGACCATTTCCAGCCGTATTTATATGGCCGAAAATTTAAACTCGTCTCCGATCACGAGCCTCTTGAATGGATTGGCTCCATGAGTGATCCAGGAAAGAGGTTGGTACGTTGGAGACTGAGCCTTCAAAATTATAACTATGAGTTTGTCTACAAACCTGGAAAGCTAAATTTCAATGCGGACGCTCTTTCCCGTAGGACCATAAATCCACTATCATCAGAATCAAGCGAATCGGAGGATTCGGACCGGCCGACAATGGTACTCCCTATAGATAGCGGGAGATCCCGGCTGCACTCCGCTCCGAGTGAACGTCGCGTGGGGCCGATGAATCCAAGACACCCCGATCCTAACGCTCGGAGCCCTATCGCTCGCCGTACGCGTTGACAAACAGCTAATCCAAATGCAGCACGCAGGGGGACCCAATTATGCAGAGTCTTCGGGGACAAGCTCGGGAGAGGAAGCCCGACCCATACAGCGACTAAACTGCAGCATGCTCCCTACCAACCTCCTTTCCCCGAAACGACGAATTCTCAAACGTCCGCCACAGCTAGCCGATAAGACGCTGTGTCCACCACCCGTGGCTATAGACGTCGGGGCCCTGCTAGCCCTAACGGAATTATCGTTTCGGTCGAACCTCCTCCTAGCGATACGGAGGACAGTACTCCCGTGGAAGATTTTGTTCCCGACGGAAACGAATCGGTCCGCGAGGGGCTGCAACGTACCTTCGGAAAATTCAACGAGTCACTGAAACAACTCGAACAGGAATTTTGCGAAGGGCGAGAACAATCAGACGATATGCTTGAGGTATCGCCGACTGTCCGGGAAGTCCTCAACGATTTAGATCCTATCATAGATAGCGATGATCACGTACTGAGCGAACGATTGGAGAAATTGTCTGAACGGTTCCAACGGCTTACTGAAGAGGAGCTCCTACGGAGAACTAGCCTTATAGGGCCCCGTTTTTCGCGTAGGAGCGAGCGAGACAGCGAAGCCGAGGACAGGACGCAGGTCCCTTCCCCGGAGTCGAGGGAGGCCATAATTAAAGAGATGCACTCGAGCCTTATAGGCGGCCATAGAGGCGTGACTAAGACCTATAGGCGAATTCGAGAGCGCTTTTATTGGCCTACCCTCAAAAACGACATCCAAAATTACATCCGTCGCTGTAAGGGTTGCCAAGAGCAGAAACTCGTTCGTGCAAAGACCCGCGAACCCATGCTCTTGATCGATACACCAGGAGACACTTTTGATAAAGTATCCCTTGATACCGTTGGTCTGTTGCCTATTACTCCTCACGGGAATACGCATATACTAACGATGCAAGATAATCTATCAAAATATTGTCTTGCTGAACCAATTCCCGATCTGAAAGCCACCACCGTTGCAGAGGCAATAGTGCGTCGGCTGTACAGCCAGTTCGGAGCTCCACGGGCAATTCTAACTGACCGTGAAACCTCATTCACGAACGGGTTATTGAGGGAAATCTCCAAAATCTACAAAGTAGATCAAACGACGACATCTGGTTACCGTCCCCAAACTAACGGTGCGTTGGAACGGAGTCATATCGTTCTAACAGAATATATCAAGCACTACGCGGACCGATACGACGATTGGGACCGTTTACTGTCCCTTGCCGAGTTTTCCTACAATACAAACATTCACGAGGCGACAAATTTTACGCCTCATGAGGTTGTGTATGGAAAAACAGCCCGACAGCCTAGCGAATTTCTGACCCAAGACCGTCTAGATAAAGCGATAGAATTAAATTCGAGAGATGGCCGAGGAAAACTATACTACGACCGTAAATGCCGGCCCTTTGAGGGAAAATTCGACACTCAATATCACGGTCCCTATAAAATAAGATCGATTACTGATAGGAATAATATCGTCCACGAGACTGAAAGAGGTGAATGGTTCGCTAAACATGTTGATAAAATTAAATTAGCATACCTCTAGTTAGTTTCAACTGTATGTGTATTAACAGCAAAATGATGATTGCGATTATCTGCGTCCTTGTCTTCGCGGGCCGTGGAATGACCAATTCAACACCCAGGAACCCCTACGTCGTCAACAAACTCGAAGATAACGCTGGAATATACTACGAGCTACAAACGCCGGTGCAATTACAACGCGCTGATTGGAGACTGACATTATTCATCGACCTTGCCGAATTCATCGCGTCCTTCCCGAAGGACGGCGGAAACCTGCCAAAAATTCAAGCAGAATGCCTCAAATATAACTCGGAGGCGGGTTGTGAGGAGCTGCTCCGTAGACCTTATGTAATAGCGAGGTTACGGCACGGCCACGAGCTAACTAGTGATCTATGGGGGATCGGAAACCGCAAGGATCTCAAAACATCGTCGCCCTTAACAACAATGAAGAGACGTTCAGTGTCCTTCGGATTTGTGGAAAGCATCACTAAATCCATATTCGAAACCCTCACCGAGGATGACGCGGATTACCTCTCTTCCCAAATAGATCGTCTATTTAAGGATCAACAGGAACTAACTCACCTCCAGGAACAACAAATGCATATTTTAAGCTCAAAATTGCAAACGCTACACAACGAACATTTGGAGGAATCAAAACGAGTGGACGCTATATACCAAACTGTATCGCGCATGCACGATGACCTCAGCACGATCGCTAATGTATCCGCCGTGGCCTATTACAATTACTCGCTCGCTAACTACGGAAATAAAGTCGCAAACAAAATCGACAATTACATACGTGCCTGCGAGAAGTATATCTCTGTGATCAGCTCAGCAATCAGCGGGAAATTCAATCCCGCGGCCATATCACCAACGCAACTGCGAATCGTAGCGGAGGAAGCACAACGCCACGCGGGGGGGCTGGAATTTCCCTACTCCCCAGAACATATCCACCCAGAGTACCTTGGGACTCTTGTTTGGACAGACGTGACGTCACGCGATGGGCGGCTAATGCATCGTGCACATACCGCTTGTGGATCCAATGATATACGACCTATACCGGATAATCGCCTGGCCTGTTCCTCAACAACTCGGTAACGGGACCGGCTCAGCAAGCATTGTGCCCACTTCACCTTACATCGCTTTGGGAAGGAGTCGCTAAACCTTCTTCCTAGTTAGCGAAGCATACAGAAATCAATGCATGGCGGCCGATCGACGACTGATTTTCTCAGGAAATGTTCCAGTTCGGGACACAAATGCAGGCGTCTGCGAGCTGCACATGCTTACCATGCCATCCCAGGAGGCCATGCGCCAGTGCAATATACGCCTACATCCGCACCCTGAAGGTTTCTGGGAATATGTGCCCACACACGGCGGTTGGCTTTCCTCCCTTGTCGAGCCCGCGAAGTTGCGGGTGACGTGTCTAAACACACCGGTAGTTGACATAACATTACAAGGCATGGGGATTCTACAGTTGAAGGCTAACCGTGTTGGAGCAACCCGTACTACCACTTTATCAAGTCTTCGTGCATATGCGGGCAAGGAAACGTTCTTCTACGAGCCGGGAATAACGCTCAATGTATCCATCGTAATTCCCATTTTGGCCAATAGCGATATCGCATTGGACTTGGGGGAATTATTTGCTCAGGCGCAAAAACAGTCCGCAGGTGGAAACCCGGATCTGAGGCTCGAGGACGGGGAAACGCTGCTCGCTGTGGAAAAAAAAATTCATGCCATAGGCAAGCATAAAAGAAAGAGAGAGAAACAACATTTTCTCACTCTGGCCAGCTTTGCTAGTCAAGCGGGAGTAATGTTGTTATTCCTAATCTATACCTTGCGGAATCGGCTATCTCTCTTTCTCGAATACATTTGGAATTGGATGTGCTCGCGGAAAAAGAGCTCTCGCCCAGCTGAAGGGAACTCGCACGAACATTCGGCCCGAGGAAATTCTCAAGAAGGCAACTTGACACCTAGCCCGCCGATAAGTACCTCGAGTCCGGCACGAGTGGACCCTCTTCCCCACCCCGTCCCTCGTCAAGAATTACTCGTCGCCTAACGAAGCGAGGAATGTTAAAAGAGGGGAACAAGCTGAGGAAGGACTGCCCCGTCAAGGAATGAGAGATAAACGGAAGAAATTTGGAGAGCTAGTGGCTGCCCTCGCCAACGCGTTGCTACGCGAGGACTCCTAGTGTAAAATTCCCATGCTAGAATAGTTCGACGAGGACATCGATCTCCCTAAGGGGGGGGGGGGGGGGGGGAGTTGTCAAGTCCCGTAACATTTTTTTTGTTCAATATAAATATAATTATCTTCCTACGACTCTGTGCCTCGTGTCTCTGTGCGGTGTCCGGTGCGAAACGCCGACAGTAGGACCGGATGTACCCGATCGAATTCCGCTGATCGAGCATCGCCTGATCCACAGGGTTCGACCGTGGGACTCCGGGAGCGAACAAGTTTCCGTGGACGTTGCCAAAAACCCCACCAGGCCAATGGCGACCGAGCTAACGTCGGTCCGGTGGCGGTACGTATGATTAGTTCCGATTTGTCCACGGTTCGCTCCTGGAGTCGGAGAAAACTCTTAGCAACAGCAGTCCTCGCGGCGGTGTAATAAGTCCAGGCTAGCAACCCGGCGGACCCGCACAGAGACGTCAGTCTTTACTAGTAACATCCTAGTAGCAACGGAGCTCGCGGCGGTGTAATAAGTCCAGGCTAGCAACCCGGCGGACCCGCACAGAGGCGTCAGTCTACTATTTACTATTTATTTTAACTTCCATTACTTCATTACCAAAATAACCTTCGAATCAGTGATAAAGGTGCGGGGCCTACGTTAAAACCCCGATCAAAATAGAGGACCCATAAGTTCAACGTGCGGTGTGCGGGAGAGAAACGCGGGGAGAATCGTCCCCGCGGAAGAGTGTGCTAGACCGAGAGTGAGAGAGCGACGCGGGGGAAACTGTCCCCGCGCAAAGGCGTGATTACCCACGGAACGTTGTAAGTAGAATTAACGTAATATAATAAAATAATCATTTATAACCATTTACCCCTAGATAGCATTCGTTAGAATTTGTTTCCCCACTCCCATTTCCACAGGAGAGTTTGCCGGGCCCGTATGGGACGTGCGGCTATCCCTTCTACTAAAAAGAAATTATATTAAAGAACCCAAAGGTAAAATAAACATAAAATAAAATCGTCCCTTCTGGACGTAACAGGCCGCAGAGCACCTCTTTCAATTTTTGTCTTTACCATTCGTTTATTTTTTTAGGTTTTTTTATTCAATTTTTTTCGTTAAAAAAAAAGTTTTTTTTTTCATATTGTGATTTTTTAAAGTTTTTTTCTCTGATTGTTTTGTTTTTTTTTGTTATTTTATCATTTTCAATTCGTATCATCCGTATAATAAAGCGAAAGTTAAAATCCCGAGCGCAGGCACCATTACAACGGATCCGTAAAAATGAGAATTCGCCCGGACAAAGCGGAAGGCGTAATAAGATATATAGGTATACCCGTAGCTGAGCCCGTCGGCTATAGTTTTGGTAGGCGCGCGATGAAAAAAATAACTTTCACAAATCGATATCTCGAAAACTATGGCGAGTCGCCAAAAATCCCTTTAGGGGATATCTTGTAATATTGAAAGGACGGTGTATGCCAATTTTCAGGTTGAAGTTCGGTTTCCGCTTTACGGAAGTACACCCATTGATTAAATGTATATTCCAATCCGCAGTACGGCCACACATACATGTCGAGCTCGATCGGACGGAAAACGTCGCTCCGTTCGCCTGACGAGTGAGCACGATTGTCGAGGGGTGGAGTGTTTTCCCCTACCCAGCTACCCATTCATGTTCACGCTGCTGCGATACCGACTTGAGCGGTGATCACGGACTCGCGCGGTTACGAGGGAATCTGCAACCTCGACAGAGGCGATGATCACGAAATCATATTCCCGAACTCACCGCCGCGATTTAGCGCCATTTCCGAGGCACGCCGAAAACTGAGATTAGTAGGGAGATGCACACCGCTTCCCTTTTCGGCGTGCCTCGTAAATGGCGCTAAATCGCGGCGGCGATTTCGGGAGTATGATTTCGTGACCATCGCCTCTGTCGAGGTTGCAGATTCCCTTGTAGCCGCGCGAGTCAGTGATCACCGCTCAAGTCGGTATGGCAGTCAGCGTGAACACGAATGGGTAGCTGGTGGGGGAAAAGTCTCTGCCCCTCGAAAATCGCGCTCGCTCGCCAGGCGAACGGAGCGAGGTTATCCGTCCGATCGAGCTCGACATATATGTGTAGCCGTACTGAGGATTGGAATATGCATTCAATGAATTTCAAAGTGAAAAACATGTATCGAGATCATTGTTTTCTCTCGGTTGCCCGTTTATGCCGAAAATGCGGGTTAAAAAAAATTAACGACGAACCACGTTGAAAAATAAAACGCCGAAACGACCGTGGGAGGTTCAAAAAGAAATCTTGAGCCTTCGCCGCGATCGTTTCGCCATTTTTTTTTCAACAGTAAACATTATGGATAAGGGTGTATCATAAATGTTTCTTTATCTGCAATGAGCGTCGTGGCTGAGTTGCCAGCGTGTCGGATTAAGGATGCTTACGGTCGGGGTTCAATCCCCGGTGAAACAACTTTTTTTTTCTTCATTCTATATTCAGAAAATTTCGAACTTACTCTCGCTTTAGCTATTCTCGCCTGTTCAGGCATTATTTATGATATTTAATTCGTATATGCTTAATAAAAAAAACAAGACTTACGCGTCCATCACGCAATCATAGTAGCGCGTGTCCGTAAGCGAGCGACGCTCGGACATTTTCGGAAAGAGCGGAGCACGGTCGAAGTTTCCCGACCGCGCCTTCGGCAGCTACACCAATGCATGGACGCTGAGCACGTACATGTGCGGCCAAGCCGAAACGAAGGCTTCGAGGGAAAAAGCAATCTGAGCACGACTCGCGCGTGACGTCACCCGACGGTACGCGTGAGGCTTTTAGATGATTTTAATGCTTATGTAGCTCTTGATTCTCTGCGTTATTAATGTATACAAAAAAATGTATCGCGCACTCTGATCGCTTATTTTTTTAGTTTATACGTTGATTTAAATATAATAATAAATCTAAATTACAACTTATTTATCTTATATAAAATTGTTTACATTTTACTCACACCCGTCCTTGTGCCAAATAAATTATAATTCATAAGAGTAAGCGGAAATATATTTATATTCGTATTATTATATTAATTTTCATACTTTCATCAATCGGTAAAGCATTATCCCCAAAAACAAGCCAATCATCCATCCGGCCGCGAATCGTAAGTACCAGAAAGGGCACATATTCTACAAGCGATGAGATGGTCCCGTTGGTAGCGATCCTGGCTTCGGTCCGCAAGGGCCGGTAGTGCAAATTTTTCATAATGTCTCATATTTTAGTCATATTTGAGATTTTCGGAGAAAAAAATGATTTAAAACAGATTCAAATTCTGGTCTATTTCCCAAAAACACATTTTTTTTCACTGAAAATTCACGATTTCTCATTTTTTTCCCGGAAATTTCTCTTTTTCCTATGACCTGAGTGAACGGCTGCGGAGATGTTCGGAGAAAAGTAAAAGATTAAAAGAAATGAGATTTTCGTAAAAAAAAAAAAAAATCCGGAAATTTTCCTTTTTCCTATTACCTGAGTAAACGGCTGCGAAGATATTCGGAGAAAATTTAAAGATTAAAAAAATGAGATTTTCGTAAAAAAAACTGGTTCTTATTTTTTTTCCGGAACTTTTTCTTTTTCCTATTGAGTGAACGGCTGCGGAAATATTTGGAGAAAAGTTATAGATGAAAAAAAATGAGATTTTCGTAAAAAAATCTTATTACATTTTTTATCCCTCATAATTCTGAGAAATAATTAATTTCCGAAATTTTTGCAAACATTGTTTTCCTTAAGGAGTAACACCACTGTAACGGCCTGCCGCGAAGCGTTTTAGACAAATAATACTTGGGGTAATTATTAAGCATATATTGAAGGATATTGCAAAAAAAAAATTATGGGAAAAAATTACATAATGGCGACACTGCAGCACATTCGTCCGAGGCATGTTGAACTTAAGGTGCTCTGCGACACGCAGTATAACTTGTACCAATTTTAATCGGAATAAAATAATTTTCTTTAAATTAAATCTAGATGAGTGTAGTTAGTGAACCACGTAGGGGATTTTAGAAATATTGATTTTTGAGTAATTGCCGAGTATTTGACTAAAAATGTTCAATTTTTTTTTAATACAGTTATTTGTTAATAAATATTGTTTTAAATAACTTATCGAAAATCCCCTACGTGGTTCAGTAGATACACTCATGAAGACTTAATAGAACAAAATTATTTTTTTTTTAATTCAAATTGGCACAGTTATACTGCGTGCCGCAGAGGTTCGACATGCTTCGGAAGAATTGCTTCAGTGTCGGCATTTTGTAGTATTTTCGGATGAAAAATTTATAGCAATATACTTAAATATACGCTTAATAAATACCGCAAGTATTATTTGTTTATCACATTTTCTTCCGCAAAAAAAATATCAAAAATACGCTTCCTGTAAGGCCGGAAAAAAATTTGCACTTGGGGCGCGGGATCGTTTCCCGCGCTCAGTACTTTTTAAAAAATTATTATTACTATTAATTCTTATTTGATTAGTTATTTTTATTAGTTATCATTATTATTTTAATTAGTTATCTTTTAGTATCGAAAAACTTATCGCGCACTCGGACCGCTTGTTTTATTAGTTTATATGTTAATTTAAACATAATAATAAATCTAAATTACAACGTATTTTACTTCTGAAAATTTTTTTTGCGCTTTACTCACACCCGTCCCTATGCCAAATAAATTGTAATTCATAAAAGTAAGCGGAAATATATTCGTATTATTATATTCATTCTCATATACTTTCATCAAGCGATAAAGCATTATGATAATGCTTTATCGCTTGTTGAAAGTATATGAGCGGAAATATATTTATATTCGTAATTTTATATTCATTCAATAACTAATCAAATACTTTCATATACTTACGCTCATATACTATATACTTCTTTCATATACTACTTTCATATACTATCATCAAGCGATAAAGCATTATCATAATGCTTTATCGCTTGATGAAAGTATATGAGAATGAATATAATAATACGAATATAAATAAATGTCCGCTTACTTTTATGAATTACAATTTATTTGGCATAGGGACGGGTGTGAGTAAAGCGCAAACAATTTTTTAGAAAACATATAAGTTGTAATTTATATTTATTATTTTATTTAAATTAACGTATAAACTAATAAAATAAGCGGTCAAAGTGCGCGATAAATTTTTTCACACTAAAAGATAACTAACTAAAATAATGATGATAACTAATAAAAATAACTAATCAAATAAGAATTAATAGTATTAATAATTTTAATAAAAGCACTGAGCGCGGGGAACGATCCCGCGCCCCTAGTGCAATTTTTTTTCCGAAAAACACCGATTTTTTCAGAATTTTTCTATGAATTGGAACAAATATGAAGAATTCGGAGTTTTGCGGACAATTATTTATACGCAAACATTCGAGTTTCCCCGAGTTTTTCCGAATATTTTATCATTTCAATTACGATCACGGGAAAATCTCGGAAATTATATGAAGACTGTAAGGGGTAACACCACTGTAACGGCGTTACAGGAAGCGTATTTTTTATATATTTTTTTTGCGGACGAAAATGTGATAAACAAATAATACTTGCGGTATTTATTGAGCATATACTTAAGTATATTGCTGGAAATTTTTATCCGAAAATATTGCGAAATGGCGACACTGCAGCAATTCTTCCGAAGCATGTCGAACCTCTGCGGCACGCAGTATAACTGTGCCAATTTTAATGTAAAAAAAAGAATTTTGTTTTATCAAGTCTAAACGAAGATTTTTAGTCAAATACTTGGCAATTACTCAAAAATCAATATTTCTAAAATCCCCTATGTGGTTCACTAGCTACACTCATCTAGATTTGATTAAAAAAAATTATTTTGTCCAGATTAAAATTGGCACAAGTTATACTACGTGCCACAGAGTACCTTAAGTTCAGCATGCCTCGGAAGAATTTGCTGCAGTGTCGCCATTTTGTAATATTTTGCCGTACATTTTTTTGCAATATACTTCAATATATGCTTAATAATTACCCCAAGTATTATTTGTCTAAAACGCTTAATGGCGGGCCGTTACAGTGGTGTTACCCCTTAAGGAAAATAATGTTTGCAAAAATTTCGGAAATTCATTATTTCTCAGAATTATGAGAGATAAAAAAATGTAATAAGTTTTTTTTTACGAAAATCTCATTTTTTTCATTTTTATATTTTCTCCGAATATCTTCGCAGCCTTTCACTCAGGTAATAGGAAAAAGAAAAATTTCCGGAAAAAAAATAATAATCAGTTTTTTTTACGAAAATCTCATTTCTTTTCATCTTTAACTTCTCTCCGAATATATCCGCAGCCGTTCACTCGGGTCATAGGAAAAAGAGAAATTTCCGGGAAAAAAATGAGAAATCATGAATGTTCAGTGAAAAAAAATGTGTTTCTGGGAAATAGACCAGAACTTGAATCTGTTTCAAATCATTTTTTCTCCGAAAATCTCAAATATGACTAAAATATGAGAAATTATGAAAAATTTGGAGAAAATTTGCACCACGGGCCCCTGCGGACCGAAGCCAGGAACGCTACCAACGGGACCATCTCATCGCTTGTAGAATATGTGCACTTTCTGATACTTATGATTCGCGGCCAGCCCACGATCTACGACTTTCTCGAGCCGGGGCAAAAACTTGACATTCGCGCCCCTCCCCTTCAGCATTTGAGATAAGGGGGGAAGTCTCTTTAGACGCCCGAAAATAAGTCATTTATCATGAATATTTTTAAGGGTGATGAAATAATCGCATCATTTAAAAATTTGCACATTATCTCATTACAACTTTCAAGAGTGGCGGCGTAATAAGGTATTCTTTTAGGCGCCTTTTGAAAAACTGCTTATGTTATAGCTCAACAAGTTTTTTATCAATCCAGCTGAAATTTTGGGAGCTTTCTCACTACAACATTATTGGAAGGATATACCTATAAAAATATTGAAAAGTATAACATTAAAAATTAAGTGGGCTTTGTAATCAAGCTTTCATATTTTTGACCATTTTCTCGACAGTTCTTAATCCAAAAAGGTAATTTATTTACGCGATAACCTCAAAACTTTAGGTATATCCTTCTAATAATATTATAGTGACAAACCTGTCAAAATTTCAGTCGGATCGATCAATGAATTGTTGAGCAGTTTTTCAAAAGACGCCTAAAGGAACACCTCATCAAACACCTCGTCATAAGCAGTTTTATTTTCGATGGCTAGAATCATGAGGCCATTGAAACTCACGGAAGCGCCCCGGATGCTAGACGCTGTGTGGAACACGTTTTTTTCAATCACCATTTGGCGCCCCTTTAAATTGCCGCCCAAGGCAGGTACCCCGGTTTGCCCTCCCTTAGATCCGGGGCTGTTCTCGGCCGGATGGATGATTGGCTTGTTTTTGGGGATAATGCTTTATCGCTTGATGAAAGCATGAGAATTAATATAATAATACGAATATAAATATATTGCCGCTTACTTTTATGAATTATATTTTATTTGGCATAAGGACGGGTGTGAGTAAAGCGTAAACAATTTTATATAAGATAAATAAGTTGTAATTTAGATTTATTATTATATTTAAATTAGAGTATAAACTAAAAAAATAAGCGATCAGAGTGCGCGATACATTTTTTTGTATACATTAATAACGCAGAGAATCAAGAGCTAAATAAGCATTAAAATCATCTAAAAGCCTCACGCGTGCCGTCGAGTGACGTCACGCGCGAGTCGTGCTCAGATTGCTTTTTCCCTCGAAGCCTTCGTTTCGGCTTGGCCGCACATGTAGTGCTCAGCGTCCATGCATTGGTGTAGCTGTCGAAGGCGGGGTCGGAAAACTTCGACCGTGCTCGGCTCTTTCCGAAGATGTCCAAGCGTCGCTCGCTCACGGACACGCGGTACTATCATTGTGTGATGGGCGCGTAAGAGATTAGAGAGGGGGTAACTTTTACGCGCGATCTGGCTGCACTGATCCCCGGTAGCAATGTCTTGTTTTTTTTATTAAGCATATACGAATTAAATATCATAAATAAGGCCTGAACAGGCGAGAATAGCTAAAGCGAGAAGCGAGAATAGCAGAAGTTCGAAATTTTCTGAATATAAAACGAAGAAAAAAAAAGTTGGTTCACCGGGGATTGGACCCGGACCGTAAGCATCGTTAATCCGTCACGCTGCCAACTCAGCCACGACGCTCATTGCAGATAGAGAAACATTTATGATGCACCATTATCCATAATGTTTACTGTTGAAAAAAAAATGTCGAAACGATCGCGGCAAAGGCTCAAGATTTCTTTTTGAACCTTCCACGGTCGTTTCGGCGTTTTATTTTTCAACGCGGTTCGTCGTTAATTTTTTTTAACCCGCATTTTCGGCATAAACGGGCAAACGAGAGAAAACAATGATCTCGATACATGTTTTTCACTTTGAAATTCATTTAATGCATATTCCAATCCTCAGTACGGCCACACATATATGTCGAGCTCGATCGGACTCAAAACCTCGCTCCGTTCGCCTGTCGAGCGAGCGCGATTTGCGAGGGGCAGAGACTTTTCCCCCACCAGCTACCCATTCGTGTTCACGCTGACTGCGATACCGACTTGAGCGGCGATCACGGACTCGCGCGGCTACAAGGGAATCTGCAACCTCGGCAGAGGCGATGATCACGAAATCATACTCCCGAAATCACCGCCGCGATCTAGCGCCATTTACGTGGCACGCCGGAAAGGGGAGCGTTGTGCATCTCCCTACTAATCTCTGCCGAAAAAGGGAGCGTTGTGCATCTCCTTACTAATCTCTGCCGAAAAGGGGAGCGTTGTGCATCTCCTTACTAATCTCTGTCAGCAACACTCAATATTAATTCATGGTAATAATGAATAATCTTGTGACAGAAGTGAAAGTAGGCATCATTCTTAATGACTCAAAATTTTCATTCTGAGCTGTACAAAACGGTGGCTGACGCCGCTTTTTCATAATAATCATCGATAAAATTATACTTTTTCAAGTTGCGGTAGTAACACAAATTTTTTTCTTATTTACGTCATAAAAAAATGAAAATGCGTAATTTTGCCCTTTAATTATATATTTTATGAAAAGTTAGCATCTACAGAATAAATATATACCACGTATGCATTTTTTCGATATTCATTAAAAACAAAATTCACGAACCATCATTTGACTCAGCTGGACCACTCCAACTTCCTTAATAGTTAAAAAAAAACAATTTAAATTTTCGCGTGAAGTTAGCCCCCAGATTTTCTTAAATCCGTAAAAAACGACGTTTCACAAATTTTTTCAATCCATTGAGAATCGTTTGAGAGGGTTTGAGAGTTCAAAAAAATCATTCTAGAGGTCATATTTTATGAAATATAAGAATTTTTCCAAAAACGCGACCAACCGCTCATTCGCAAGCGCAGAGAATAACAAAACTCGCCTAAAGTGCCTAAAATGTAGCATAAATAATAGAGAATCGTTAGAGAGGGTTTGAGAGTTTGATCAAATCGTTTGAGAGTTCATATTTTGTGAAATATACGAATTTTTCCAAAAAACGCAACCACCCGCAGGGCCGTGTCCGCATGGGGCGCACCCTGCTCATCTTTCGCAAGCAGAGAATTTGAAAACTTGCCAAAAGTGCCTCAAATGCCTCACCTCGCCTCCTTCCAAAACTATTCGATGTTTGACAGGTCGGAAGCAGGCGCTCTAACCTCGCACATTCGTTCGAAATAAATTACATGCAATGTGTAGTCGTGTGTGACAGAGTCGAGTTTGTTTTTCCGTCGCGTTTTGGTGCATTTATTTTGCTGAGAAGAATGAAACGAGCCCGGTGGTCGAGGACGACGCATCAGGACGCCGGCACACAACCGACGAAAAATCCCGACAACGAAGCCCGAAAAAGAAAGAACCGACGAGAAAACCGTCACAGCCGAGTACAAGGAGAAGAAGATCGGGGAAAATAGCGACAGCGAGAAGCCGAAGAAGAACAGCGAGGAGAAAACACCGGAAGTCAAGGTACGTGCATGCTATCTCACTCAACGGCTTTGGGGATATCAAGGGTGTGAAGGTACTGAGAAAACCTGAGCCTCAACTCGCAAAGAGTGAAGTGTTTAGCCGGGTCAAAGCATGTCGCCTCAACTTTCAGGCTGCTATGACACGATAGGGTGTCATCGATTCTCCACCGAAAACTCTGTTCATCATGGGCTCCGATTGGGCTGGTGATACCCAGGCCGCTCTGCTCGATCACAAAGCTTGGTCAGAGCTCAGTGTGGTGTACTTGGATGCGGCAACTATCACCATGGATTACGCTGTCGTTAACATACTACTATTCACGCTTGCATGTATTATGCCTGGCAAGACTTTTCTGATCCACACCGCTAGCGGTGATGTATGCCATGCAGTCGTTCATTGCCAAAGACAGCCCACAGCATCAAAATCTTTGGTTTTTACAGCCCATCGGAAAACGACGAGCTCAAATTGACCAGCACGATTGATCATGTCCTAGAGCGTGGAAGCGGGTACAGGCATGAAGTAAGGAAAATATCGTCGGGGGCCGTTGATCGTGTTCTCGATTGTGTCGGTGACACAGAGTGCAACAGAAGATGTGCCTTACGAAAGACCATGGGAAAATATGTTTTCTATGGCTCGAGAAACGTTGTACCCAGCGCAACACAGACTTTCTTCTCCGTTGCCCGCTACTGGATGACGATGGTCAAAATATTTCCGATGAAGCTCTTCGAGGAGAATAAGACACTGTCCAGGTTGTATCTCCGTCATCTGATGCATTAGAACTTTCCGTATACCTTTGTGAGGCGAGCGGTGGACAAGGTGTATCTAAATAATGCTCGAGGTATTTGTTTAAATTTATTTCAAAGAATAGTAAGATGTCACCATCTTACCATTTTTAGCAACTCGGAAAGTCCAAATTTGAGTTGTTGTCAAAAATTATTGAAAACATATAATTTTGGGGACGCGAAAATTCTATTTCAAATTCGTCCAGGTCAATGTGACCCAGTGTGTAAAGGAAGGACACCACTGAGACTGCCCATTTTCGACTGTTACATTTGAAATTTTTTGAAAAGAAAGCAATAAAATATATAATTAAAAGAACTTTCACGCTTTATTAGGTATATATTAAAGTATGTAAAACAGTTTATTTGTTACAAGAATAGAAAATGGCGGTGCACGAGTCGCTGTAGCACTACTGGTTCACAGTCAACCCTCTCCATGCTGTTGACGTTTGCATCGTTGGAACGCAACGGAAGGTCTTGTTTATATTTTATTTTCCGTATTTTTATTGTTATCGATATTTTTTTTTCTAATTATTTATATTATAAATCGCTAACTGAATAGATATCTTGAAAAATAGTTGCAGGATTTTTGTAAGCAAAGGTTGTCAAAATATAAAAAAGGAATTCACGAATATTAATTTTTATTGCGTTCCAACAATGCAAACTTCGATCTCATACCCTCTCCGTGGAACGCAGTAGAACTATCGTGCATTTGATCGTGGAACTACGAGTAAAATATTTTCATTAATTACGTTAGTTTTAGCCGTTAAGTATGAGGGGAAAATTAAAAATAATTTTGAAAAAGAGACGAGTTTTAAAAAAAGTTCCTGTTTTCGACCATACTTTTTATATACTCCTCCAAAAATTACCGGAACAGAACATTTCTTCATTTTTTAGCGTTTTTTGAAGCGCTGTATCTATGTGAAAAATGATCGCATCGAGATGAAAAAAAGCCTTTTGAAGCTTCAAGTTTATAGTTTCGAGATCTTTTGGCAAAAAAATTGTGATCTACGGTTATCGCGCAATCATAAGAAATAGCGGTAGGAAAAATTCCAAATTTGTTTTTGTTTTTAGGGGTCCACGGACTAAAGAATTTCAGTTTACTCAGTTACCTTGTTACCTTGTTTATTCAGCTTTAATTTCTTTTTTTATCCTTACGTCAATTTTTTTTGCTGAGATATCCGACTTTAAATTAAAAAAGATAAGTTTGTCTTTGATTATTGATATCTCAGCAACCAATTACCGCAGCGGGAATTAAAGAGGAGCTTTGAAAACTGCACCAGTGAAAGTTCTGGACCAGTTAACGGCCCAACGCAGCCCAGACATAATTCGACTATAGATTCAGCTTCGGCTATATCATTACAGAAAACATGCGCCAATCATTGGCCTAGGCTCGGCCGAACGTTAGGACGATCGTCGACACCCAACCTTTTTTCCGTCAATTAGGAATGTTAATTAGACCATGGACCAGAATAACGCCGACGATGAAGTTGTGTTTCTCATTAACAGAAAAAAAGTTGGGTGTCGACAATCGTCCTAACGTTCGGCCGAGCCTAGGCCAACGGTTAGCGCATGTTTTCTGTAATGATATAGGCGAAGCTGAATCTATAGTCGAATTATGCCCGGGCTGCGTTGGCCTGTTAAATGGTGCAGCATCCGTTGTGTTGGTTCTTAGAACCTTCAAACAACAGTTGGGTCTGTTCTGTGCCATCGACGTGCCAACGTTTGGGCAGGTCTAGTAAATCGAAGCTTCCACTACTGGGCCAAGTCTCAGCCGATAGTCCACTCTCGGCCGAGTATTGGATTTTCTACATGGGCGGCTGAGACTTGGCCCAGTAATGGAAGCCAAGCTTCGATATGATAGACTGTCCAGAACGTGGGCACATCGATGGCACAGAACAGACCCAACTGTTGTTTGAAGGTTCTAAGAACCGACATTACTGGTGCTGCACCAGTTAATGGGCCAACGCAGCCCAGGCATAATTCGACTATAGATTCAGCTTCGGCTATATCATTACCGAAAACATGCGCCAATCATTGTCTTAGGCTCGGCCGAACGTTAGGACGCTCGTCGACACCCAACCTTTTTTCCGTCAATTAGGAATGTCGATTAGACCATGGGCCGGAATAACGCCGACGGAGGTGTCGACAATCGTCCTAACGCTCGGCCCAGCCTAGGCCAACGGTTGCCGCATGTTTACTGTGATGATATAGCCGAAGCTGAATCTATAATCGAATTATGCCCGGGCTACGGTTGACTGTTAAATGGTGCAGCATCAGTAATGTTGGTTCTCAGAACTTTCAAACAACAACAGTCTGTTCTGTGCCATCGATGTGCCAACGTTTGGGAAAGTCTACAATGTCGAAGCTTGGCTTCCATTACTAAGGAATCTTCGCCACTAAGACCGAACCGACGCTTCGGCTTTTCGAAATTTCGCGATCGTTGAGATTCTCGAACAGTCGGTCAAAAAGGTCGAAATTTTTTTTTGACGTATCAACAGTTCAACAGTTGGAAATATTTGGTTGTTTCACCATCTACAAAATTAAATTAAACTCGAAATATCTTTAATTATCAAGGGACGCGGCAGCGTCAAGACGCCAAGTAATAAAAAATATAAAAATTCGTCGCCACTGATCGATGCCACCGATCTCGACGCCACTGACCGACTTACGAACACGTGGCGACTTTTTATACGCAGCGCCCCCCTATCTCGTACCGCCGGGCAGTTGCGTTGATCGGAACCACGGCGGTTTGTCGCGTTAGATCAATTGACATCGTTCTTCTACACTTGAAGTTTCTCGGCGTCTCCGAAGAGCAACATTGACGAAAATTAACGAGTAAGTTTGCTCACGGTGAAAGCGAGACTCGAAAAGTGTTTCTGTTTTGTTCTTACCGACGATGATGCAAAGTGTCGCTTCGACGCGGAGACGGCGGTACGCGAAGTTCACGAATGTGTCGACATCGATGGAATTTTCCCGTACCCGCGATCATATGGATATTATCGTGTATCCTCGAATTTTGATAGCACGATCGTATCGCTGGAATTTATATTGACGTGAGAATAAAAAATATGGCCTGCCCATAACCTCAATTTACGTACTGTGTCATTTGCCATGATCTTCCCTCGCATTGCTTTCCCGCTCGCTGATGTGTCAAAGAGTCAACCGCTCCGATGTAAAAAACTCAAGATTATTTGCTTTTTGCAGGAATACCTCGGTATGTATTCGTGAAAAAATCGCAGATAGCATATTTTCCGATGATCCATAGCCATTGTCATTACCCTCAAAATCCTCGATTCCCTGAGCAGTGTGCGACCAAAATGAGGCACGAAAGTTCAACACCAGCTTCACCCTGATGACCGAGCGTATTATTGGTAAAGGGTACAGAGATTGTACCCTACGGTGTACCTGTACGGTAGTATACCGCTACACGCAAATGTACGATAGTAAAACATAATTATATCGAAGCTTGCATCGTTGGAACGCAACGAAAGTTTCGCAGCCCCTTTTTTTGGGCACGAATAGCTCTTCAACCACTTAAACTATTTTCACGATCCTAATTGGAGATCTTCAGACTAAATATGTGAAAAAAGGTTTTAGATGATAATAATGATGAGGAAATAAACAAATGGAAAAGAATTTCCGTTGTACTCCAACGATGCAAACTTCAACATCGTAAAACATACCGGTACTGTATCCTCACCATACTAATACTGATACCGATACCATACGCACATACGTGGTGGGTACGGTACCTGAGCTGTCATGTAAGAACCAGAACAAATGTAGCGTGGGATTTACCATTTAGATGGACTATCAGATTTATTCAGGTCAGTAAGTACGTACTACCGAGTATGAGAGACGGCGTCAATCATCGAGGCTACAGTATATAATCCCAGTGTCGCGAGGATATCACTGCTGTCTCCAATCTCGCTGAGAGCACTGGCGAGACTGACCTTAAGGAACTCGTCGAACCCTTCGGCTTCATTCAGAAACAATATCTCGCTAAGGATCGCACCACCAATCTGGGCAAGGCCTTTCCTTTACGTATGTACAATTCAAAACGAAAGCCGAGTATACTAGGGCCTTCTTGCGTCTCAATGGTTACGGCTACCATCATCTCATACTCAGCGTCGACTGGTCCAAACCTCTGGCCCAACAGAATTGAATGGTCAATGGTTGAAACGCGTTAGGGTAGAACGAGCGTGTGCACTTGATTTCTATAGATTATGTTCAAATTTTAACCAGACATTGTTTGTATTATTATGCATGTTTCAGTGAAATTTCAGAACAGTAAACTATTTAGATTCAGAGATAATGGGTTTTAAAATTGCAACTTTTAACACTGTAGGGTCTGCAGTGAAATTTAGACAGAGTAATTGTTCGTAAAAAATATGTGTCCCCTATAAGAAAACACATAGCAATATCATAAACAATGTCAAATTATTAATGTTTATAACGCAAATATTTTTTTTACGATAAAAGTTTTTAACTTTAGGAACACGATAATTATTTTTGTTCTCGAAATATTGGACAATACTGTTCCGCGGTGTTGCATAATGTATTCTTATTATAGGGGATACATATTTTTTACCGAGGGTTATTCTGTTGTTACTGAACATTTTTAGCAAAACTGAATAGTAAAGACAATCGAAACTTTTTTCACTCGTTCCCTAACTAGTTTTCTATCTAAACATAATTTTTTTTCAAAATAAATAAACACAATAGAATGGTACGAAGAATTATGTGTTAAAAGTTGCTATTTAAGAACCCATTATCTCCCAATCTGAATAGTCAACTGTTGTGAAACTTCACTTAAATATGTATAATGATATGAACAATGTCTGATTAAAATTTGAACAAAATCGATAGAAATCAAGGGCACGCGCTCGTTTTACCTTAAGGGCTTACACCACTGTAAAGGTAAAAAATTGAGTGACATTTCGCGATTTTTTTTGTTAGAAGGACAAACAAGAGAATACAAATATTCAAGGATGATATAAGTTATATCTTCAAGTGAACAAAAAGAAATTTATATCAAAAAATTATACCAAATGGTGACGCTGGGGCCATTCTGGCGAGGCATGTTGAATTGAAGACTGATATTTTGCGTATTATTTTATTTTTACGTTGAAAAATCATCTTACTGTTATCACATGAAATTGGTGTCACCATTAAATATTGGGAGAACAAATAAGTCTCCGCCGTTTGACAAAAGATGGCCCCACCAGGAGGTTATGGTTGAAATTGTCAGATGTAAAATGTCATATCGTAAGGTTGGACATCTGGCAAGACCATGACCTTACAGTATTAGCCATTTTGTATCAGCGTCACATAATTTTTTTGTTGCGAAAATGTAGAGTTTTGGGTCGAATAAGCGGGAATAAGCAATAATTTGATATGGGTTATTAAAGGAAAACTAATTTTTTTGTCGCACCATATTTTGTAGTTTCCTTTATGCCATACTCGTTACTACACATTTATAATAAAAATGACTGTAACAATGACAACAAAGACTGATTAATGAATGTTCATAGTTATAATAAAGTTGGTTGGCGTTGTATGAAAAGCTACGGATTCCATTCCTATTAGAATAGAAAAATACAAATTTGAGTTCATTCAATATTGTACTGATGCTTGAGAACCATGCGTTTTTTTCCGCAACTGTACGGCCACACTCAGAGTAAAGTGGAACCCTAGAAACTTTAACAAACAAGAAAAACGCCAAGTAATAAAAAAGGATCCGTCGGAACATTATTGGCTCCGTCACTATATACAAAATTCTTCTTCACTTTGATATATTTTTTGTTTTATTTCAAACCATGGTTTTTTATATTATTACTTTTTCCATTTAAACGAACAAAATAATTGAAATTACTTTTTATAAAAAGGCCAAGCAAGTTTCCTAGAAATAAAATTGCCGCTACAATCTTCGAGGATTAATGCTGGCCCAGATCTAGGTAGACTCATAATAAACCTATATCACAGTGATGTGGTGTGCTAAGATTGGCCCAATGTATAGCCTAAGCTGGATAGAATGTCGACGGAACAATTTTACATAGATACTTCCATTTTGAATGCCACCATTCGATCATGTATGGGCTGTTATTCGGTAATGCCGGAAGGTTATATATCGTGTCTCAAATAGCATGCTAGCTCTATCCCAGTGCTGCGCCGAACCCTAATATAATCGAAGACACTTTCATGGCATGCCTAATGTAAATATTTTTACATACATGGGCCCAGTTATGGTCCAAGCATCCCAGCCAACGCTGAGCTGCCGAGTGTCAGCCAGGCGTCGCATTTCTATGCCTGGGCCGAGCATTTTTGCCGAGTGTTTGCCAAGCAAGCTCGATGCTCAACCAGCGCTGGGTCAATGTTCAATTTTGACATGGGCCCAATCGCGGTCCAGGCATCGTAGCCAACACTTGGCTGCCGAGTGTCAGGCCTGGGCCAAGCATTTTTGCCGAGCGTCGGCCAAGCAAGTTCGGTACTCAGCCAGCGCTGGGTCGATGGTCAATTTCGATATGGGCCCAGTCACGGTCGAGGCATCATAGCCGACACTTGGCTGCGGAGTGTCAGCCAGGCGTCACATTTGAAGGCCGAGGCCAAGCATTTTTTCCGAGCGTCGGCCAAGCAAGTTCGGTACTCAGCCAGCGCTGGGCCGATGGTCAATTTCTACTTGGGTTACTTGGGAAGGGTTAATTGGTTTTTTCTTCTAAACAAAAGATCATTAAAAAAAAAAAGTATTTTGTGTATTTCTAATAACCTTCGCAAAAAATATCGAGAGTTAATCGCATACAACTTCTCAGATCGACTAGTGAATACAGCTTAGGGGTATCAACTTTTAATCAATGCAATTAAAAATGAGTGAAATCATGGTGCGCAAAAGCCGAAGCGTGGCAACAATGAGTCACTATTGTTTCCTGAAAAGTTTTACAAATTTGAAAGATTAGAATTTTTTCGACATTTCTCATTTTTTTCTTCAATTTAACAAGCAACTACTGCAAAGTTCTAAAAATAGTCGAAGAAAATCGGTCTGTTCATTTTGATCATGATTACACGATGTTGAGGAACAATACACTTGTTTGTAATTCTTTTTTTCTTTTTTAATTCTTAAAGATTTGAAATCTTTTGTAAAACTTTGATCGATCGGTCCGGAAAAACGGGTCGATGGATCAATTTGAAAACTTGGACGGATATTAAGGGTACATTAAGCTAAAAAAAAACGTGGCAACATTAGTCTTTCCACCAATATTTGTAATAGAGTAGTAGATTTACTGAAAAACTATTAAAAAAAAATTTGTCCTATTTTTTTAATTAATATTAATGTTAAAAAAAATGTTTTTTTCTCTTTCTCACAAATCGACGAAAGGGAAAGGTACGAAATTTATTCAAGTTTTTAAAGCTGCCCATCAATTTCCTGTACGATCATTGGTTGCTGAGATATCATTGATCAAAGACAAAAGGATCTTTTGTCATTATGAATCGGATATCTCAGCAAAAAGTTGACGTAGAGAGACCACAAAAAATCAAATTGAAGCTGAATAAATATGCTAACGGACCTATGCATTGATTTAACTGAAAAAAATCCCTTGAAAAGAAAATAATTTTCTCGCTATCTCTTATGATTGCTCGATAACCGTAGCTGACAAAATTATTTTGCCAAAAGATCTCAAACTAGAAACGTGAAGCTTCAAATTGTTTTTTTTTTTTCATCTTGATACGGCTATTTTCAACATTGATACAGCCTTTCAAAAAAACCCTTTTAAAGGTCAAGCAATTTTCGGTTTCTTTCATTTTTAGGGGTAGAGTATAAAAAGTGATATATTTTTCACAATTTGTATTCAATCGAAAGAAGCTCCCGTCCTTGACTGTTAAAGCAATCTAAGAAGCTTCAGTTAAAATTTCAAGTCGATTGGATGAAAATTGTTCGAGTTTCTGCCACGTCCCGATATCGAAAACATGGTTTTGAGAAAAAACGTGCTTGAAGTCAACGGTTTCATAGACGCTGCAGCTGAAGACGTTTTTTTTTCCGTAATCTAATGCCATCTATTGGTCGAAAATAAAACTCTTTTAGTCGGTGACTTTGTCCCCACAGTAGGCTTACAAGGAGTTGAGAACTGCGCCTACCGGTATGACATAGCCGAAGACGGTTTTCAGCGCCAGATACTTCCTTGAAAAATAGCTCGGAAACCACTTTAATTGTTTTTTTTCAGCTACAAACGAATATGCATCATATTTTTTAAGGTTTCAAGGATTTCTTAAAAGTGTTTCCAACAAAACAATATTTCGAAAATTTTACACCGGTGTCCTCAAAACAATGCGTGATCGTAAAATTTTACCGCTCTTCTGTAGAGCAAGACTCCTGCGATCGTCTTTGCTAGAAAATTCGATTCTTGGAGAAACCTGCCGAAGATAAGTCCCGGCAGAGAGAACAAATTCTAAACGCAATTGCTTAAACAAAAAGCAGTGTAAAATTTTTTAAGGTTTCAAGGATTTTTTAAAAGTGCTTCCAATGAAACGGTTTTTCGAAAATTTTACACCAATGTCCTCTAAGCAATTCGTGATAGTAAAATTTTACCGCTCTTCTGTATGGCGAGACTCCTCCGATCGTCATTGCTAGAAAATTCGATCCTTGGAGAAACCTGCCGAAGGTAAATTCCGGCAGAGAAAAAAAATACTAAACGTATTTTTCTTGCAGTAATGATAAAATTTTACTACTGTTTCGCAGAGTGAAGGTCGGTCGATCTCGTTCGCTCGCGAATTTTGTCGGCCGCCGACAACCTGCCGAAGATAAGCCGTGGCAGAGAAAAACATACCAAACGCCATTGCTTAAACAACGGTCCGTATTCACAGCCGAGTCTTAAGACCTTTCTCAAGATCGCCTCACGTAAAATCTTCTTAAACCGCTGAGACGGTCTTGAGATCTTATGTATTCACAGTTGGCAAGTAAGATCACCTTACGTAATAATTTGGTCCCAAGCATTTGCCTCTTTCATTTGAGTTCACCTTAGCTGAGGCAATGCTTGAGACGATCTTATACGAGGTTCGGGTCTTTCCGGGATTATTCCGTTAGAACAGCCAATCAATGAGCACATTTAGTTGTCTCGAATTCTCATGTCGTTTCTGCTCTACTGAAATTGCATAAGCCATGCTCTACATACAATGCTTGCGCAGTTTCCTTTATCTCCTTTGTTTACGCCGGTCATTTTGAATAAGTTTGAATATTGTGCGGCAACTTGTTGATATTACCAGAAAAAATGACCACAAAATACAAAAATCGAAATTACAGCGCGACTGAAAAGCAATTATTTGTAAAATTTTTACAAAAATATGCTCGAACAGTGGAAAATAAGAAGAGTTCTGCGTCTAGTATTCGAGACAAAGAACAGGCGTGGGAAGCAATTGGGGAAAAGTACTCGTCACCGATTGTTACAGAGCAGGTAAGAAAATATCCCTGTTTATATATTTATTTTTAAATAGAATCAATAGGCAAAAAGCTCTCACGTTTTTCATTGAAAAAGATTAAGAAAGAATTCGTAAAAAAAACATTGCTTTTGTTTTGCAGCCGGTATTAAAAACCTAATCTTCAATGTAATTTTTTTTTAAATCAATCTGATTAAATTTTTTTAATGTTGTAGAGATCTGTAAAGCAGTTAAAAGAACTGTGGAAAAATTTGAAGCAAGCCCAGCAAGATGCATTAACTAACGAAAAGTAAAGTCATTTTTTGACGGGCGGTGGTCCACCATCCACGTCGGCTAGTGTCGATCCGGAAATCAGCGTGATTGAGCCGAATTTGATAACAACAGCGCCCACGATGTTTTCATCTAGTCTCGATGAAGAGACTCTGAAACGTAAGAACATTTTATTCAAAGATTCATAAATGTTTGAAGGGGGAAAGTCATGTAAACGTAATAATTTTCGAGATTTTTTAGTAAATGGAATACTTGATTGAGTTAACATAAAGTTTATCTCGAAATATACAAGATAAGTATCCTGACAAATGTTTTTAGAATAAATACTTTGAGAGTTAATATAAAGCTTATCTCAAAATATACAGTATAAGTATCCTGACAATTTTTTTTAGAATAAATGCTTTGAGATTTGGTGTATATTGATTCAATAAAGTATTCCATTTATTTGCAAAAAAAATATACGTTTACATGACTTTCCCCTCTTAACGTATTTGATCAAATAATTTATGAAATATGGAAATATTGACATTTCAGGGCGAGAAAATCAAGTCGTTGTCAACGACACAGACGAAATTCTTCTCGAAATCTTGGACAAAGAAAATGTGTATGAGCCAACTGAAAACGCACACAGTTGTGCGATACAAGGCATGGCATTGCTCGTTGAAGGGGTGAATGATGCAGCTAAAATAAAACAACCAGCATAACAAGTTGGCCAACCCGACACACATCACCCGAGGAGGCCATCTACTTTGTCGTCAACTTCCACAAGTAAAATTAATCGTCATTTTGTAGTAAAATTGCAGTTATGCAATTTAATTGCATTCAAATTTTGATTCAGCTTTTAAGACGGAATGACACCTCATCGCGGTCGGTATGGTAGAACAATTATAGATACCCAATAATCTCTGAAACGGCTCTTCAGATCACGTCGAAACTTTGCGAAACGACGTCAAATCGATAGACAGCTGTTCATCTATCTATTTGACGTCGTTTGGCAAAGTTTCGACGGGATCTAAAGAGCCGTTTCAGAGATTATCGGGTATCTATAATTGTTGTACCATACGGACGGCGATGAGGTGTCATTCCGTCTTGATTACAGCACGAAAATCCAAGAGAGCCAGCAGCACACATGACTTAGTCGACGAAGAAAAAGAGCTGAAAACCGTAGATTGCCATCGATCATGAAACATGAATCGGAGATTTTCTTTTTGAAAAAAAGTGACGAAAAGGAGTTACACGAATTAGCGAAAGCGAAAAATGCAGACGATTTGAGAGCTGCAAAAGCAGCGGCCGAGTTGGCAGAGTTGCTGTTGGCCAAAGAAAAAAACAAATAATAAGAAGTTTCCGTTCATTATTTCATTTAAGCTTATGTCCATTAAATAATAAGACACAAGTGCAAATGTAATTTTTTCAAAATATAAAGGTTTTACAAGCTTCCTTTGAAAAAAAAAAATATCGTATTTTTGTCATAAATAGTATTTGCCAGAGAAAATAGCGTATTCTGGAAGAAAATGAAAATTCCATTTTGCGTGCAGGAGAATGAAGTTTACAAAATTCCGAATACGGAACACTCCCGAAAAACTTTATTTGTGCCCCCCGTCATGGAGAACAAAATTATCAAACATACGATTTAAAGGTGATATATCGGAATTTAATCAGTGGAACAAATGAGTTAAATCAGGCACGGGCGCGCTTGAGGAAGTGCTAGTCTGCTGACGTCACAGCTGCAACTTCCGAATGTTTGGCTGCCGAAGGAAGTTGGTTGAGACTCCTATGACACGCGGTCGATCAGAAGGATCTTAATGTGTCCCTGTCCGAGAACTTTATTGAAAAGACTGTCAATTTCGAAAATGTTCGAGGATTCGTTAATAACTTTCGGAATAAATAATTCTAGCAATACATTTTAAAGTAATTTGGCGTGAAATTATTATTGTTTACCAAATGCTACGAGTATTCTTGTTTTTGAATGTTGCATCAATTATCTGAACATTCTGTAGTTACATATTTTTAAGATCATTTATGAAACAGTAAAAAAACGTAAATACTCGTAGTATTTGGTAAAAAATAATAATTTCACGCCAAATTACTTTAAAATGTATTGTTAGGATTATTTATTCCAAAAGTTGTTAGCAAATCGCATATGATTGAAAATATTATTTGCGGAGCATGAAATCCTCGAACATTTTCGAAATTGACATTATTTTCAATAAAGTTTACAATCTATCGATTAAGTTCAATCGGTTATCTTAACCCTCAATCCGTGAAGGTATTTGAGGTACCTTAATCCCCTGAACCTGGGTTGTTTTCGTTTTTGCACTACCAAACCAACAATTGTCAATGAAAAACATCTGAAAAAGGCATGGTCAATCTTTAGGCCGTACTTCTCAAGGGAAAATAGGGTTTTTTCTTTCCTATGGTAACATTTAAAAAAAAATTAAGCATCGTGCGACGCAAATATTCTTGTGCAGGACGAAAACGACCCAGGTTCGCGAAATGCGGGTAAAAATTCTCTACTCAATCGGTCACATTGGGTCGAAAAGTCTGACGATGCTGCGAAAACGACGGTAGGAGCATAGTTTATTTAAAAAAGATGAAATCGGTGCTCGGAATGGTTCTCGGGGCCTCGATCGGACATTCCCTACATTACTACCCCGAATTTGTTTCCGATTTTATCATACTTCCGGTCAGATTGGGTAAGGAAGTCTGACGACGCGGCGAGAACGACGGTAGGAGCATTGTTTATTTAAAAAAGATAAAAGCGGTGCTCGGAATGGTTCCCGGGGCCTCGATCGGATATTCCTGATATTACTGCCCCGAATCCGTCTCCGATTTTATCTTCCTTCCGGTCAGATTGGGTAAGGAAGTCTGACGATGGTGCGAGAACGACGGTAGGAAGCATTGTTAATTTAACAAAGATAAAATCGTTGCTCGGAATGGTTCCCGAGGCCTCGATCGGACATTCCCGATATTACTGCCCCGAATTCGTCTCCGATTTTATCTTATTTCCAGTCAGATTGGGTCGAGAAGTCTGACGATGCTGCGAAAACGACGGTAGGAGCATTGTTTATTTAACAAAGATGAAATCGGTGCTCGCATCTTGGTTCTTGGGGCATTGATCGGACTTTCCCGAGGCCGAGAGAACCATTCCGAGCACCGATTTTATCTTTGTTAAATAAACAATGCTCCTACCGTCGTTCTCGCACCATCGTCAGACTTCTCGACCCAATCTGACCGGAAATATGATAAAGTCGGAGACGACTTCGGCGCAGTAATATCGGGAATGTCCGATCGAGGCTCCGAGAACCATTCCGAGCACCGATTTTATCTTTGTTAACTAAACAAAGCTCCTACCGTCGTTCTCCCGGCATCGTCAGACTTCTCGACCCAATCTGACCAGAAGTAAGATAAAATCGGAGACGAATTCGGGGCAGTAATATCGGGAATGTCCGATCGAGGCTCCGAGAACCATTCCGAGCACCGATTGTATCTTTGTTGAATAAACATTTCTCCTACCGTCGTTCTCGCACCATCGTCAGACTTCTCGACCCAATCTGACCGGAAGTAAGATAAAATCGGAGACGGATTCGGGGCAGTAATATCGGGAATGTCCGATCGAGGCCCCGAGAACCATTCCGAGCACCGATTTCATCTTTGTTAAATAAACAATGCTCCTACCGTCGTTCTCGCGGCATCGTCAGACTTCTCGACTCAGTCTGACCGGAAGTGTTTTCTTGCGGGATCTGGTTTTGGTGGTTAAATTAATTAACTCGTGGAGGCAAGCGTAAAATGTGTGTTGTCTATATTTCTTGTCTTAAAATGTAGGATCACAGTCGTTGTTACAAGGCCCGAAGCGAAAAAGAACCTGAGGCAAGCCCGAATGAAAGAGAAAGACCGAGTCCCGAAAATGGCGGCGACCACGCGCTCGGAAAAGCCGACACTCGTGAGGGCGTAAATCTCGCGAGAGCCACTTAATCGGTCGTGTGTTTTGATCCCGAGAACTGTAGAGTCCTTTTTCCGTTAATTTTGTCCCGAAAGGTATTGAGAAACCCGAGGTGAAGATCCCGCTGTAGAAGAAAGGCGTAGATGAAGAGAAGGACACGTGGTCGCCCTTGTAGCTCTTGATAAGGACTAGAACGCGCAGAGCCATCGACCGAGGGAGGTAGCGGCTTTCGATCAATCGACCGATCGAGGCCCCGGGAACCATTCCGAGCACCGATTTTATCTTTGTGAAATAAACAATGCTCCTACCGTCGTTCTCGCACCATCGACAGACTTCCTTACCCAATCTGACCGGTAGTAAGATAAAATCGGAGACAAATTAGGGGCAGTAATATCGAGAATGTTTGATCGAGGCCCCGAGAGCCATTCCAAGCACCGATTTTATCTTTGTTAAATAAACAATGCTCCTACCGTCGTTCTCGCGGCATCGTCAGACTTCTCGACCCAATCCGACCGGAAGAAAGATAAAATCGGAAACGAATTCGGGGCAGTAATATCGGGAATGTCCGACCGAGGCTCCGAGAACCATTCTGATAGCCGATTTTATCTTTGTTAAATAAGCAATGCTCCTACCGTCGTTCTCGCAGCATCGTCAGACTTCCTTATCCAATCTGACCGGATGTGCCTGCTGCAAATTCCCACACAGGAACCTGTACAGGAAACCCGTACGGGTTCCCATATGGTGACCCGTACGGGTATGGGATCCCACGTGGTAACCCGTACGGGTTCCTGTATGGGAACCCATACGGGATCCCACGTGGTGACCCATACGGGTTCCTGTATGGGATCCCACGTGGTGTCCCGTACAGGTTCCCATACGGGACCTACGTGGTGTTTTCGTAGAGGGAACCCGTACGGGTTACTAATGTCAAAAATGAGAAAAGGCAAAATTAAAAATTGGTTTTTGCAGTTTTATTTATCTTAATCGTGACAAAAGTAATAATTTAAAAAATAAAAAAACACAAATTTAAAAAAGTACTCTTACATGTATCATTTGTTTGTTGCTATTGTTTAGTACCGGTCTGTTCTTTGACCAACACTATTGCAGTTCTTAGAATATACTTATATACGAACGTTTAAGTTGAATACAATTTGTTGTTGACAAGTTATGAGATAAAAACAATAAAAAAATTGAAAATTCAAAGACAAAAATGCTAAACGAAAAGAAAACTACCCTTACATGTATCATTGGTTGTTGCTATAGTTGAGTACACCGGCCGCTCTTTGACCAACACAATTGCGGTTCATAGAATATACATATATACGAAGGTTCAAGTTGAATACAATATGTTATATACGTGTGCATCCATGTATATAATCTAAAAGTCACTCAATTCCAAGAAAAGTATAATGATCAAAGAAAAATAAGAAAGGAAGAGATGGGATCGATACGTATATATGTATATATACGTGTGATTAAATTTAACATACCATTCTCACTCTGATCAACACAATTGAGGTACTTAAAATATACATATATACGAACGTTTAAGTTGAAAACAATATGTTTGTATACGTGCGCACCCATGTATATAATCTAAAAATCACTCTATTCCGGAAAAAGTATAATGATCGAATAAGTATAAATATGGAAGAGTAATTAACTCGTTGTAATTTCAGTGCGCGCGAAGTAGAATTTGAACCGAAATTTCTCGAAGTTTCTTGTTGTTGAAATTTTGTGCACTTTTTTAACACGCTTTCGCGGTTGTTGACCTGTTATCAACAGTCAACTCTTTATTGGTCATCTTGATTATCACCTGCCACAATGTTTTTTTTAACGGCCATTTTCTTTTTTGCGAAAGATCCGTTTCTGTTTTTTGTGCAGGTCGTTTATTCTCTCGGATATGGCACGACCGAACAGCGATATGGCCTTTTTTAACTCACGGCCTGTCTGGCCTTGCTCATTTTGGAAGTGATCGACATAGCAGCCTGAAAAAGCAAAAACAAATATATTAAACAATGGGAAAAAATTGCAAATGGAAATTTGAAAATTGATAACACGCACGCACATGTTCACCAGTGCAGAAGGCTTTACTTACGATATATCGTTGATTTCTTTTTCGGAGTCAGCGGTTTTCGTCTCGGCCCTGATACCCCTGCAGTCCTGATAACTTTGAGTTAGATAACCTTAGTTAAATAACCTTGAGTTAGATAACCTTGAATGTCGTTCCAAACGTCTTCTCGAATTCGGATTCCTCCGCCAAGATCAATCTATATATGACAAAATATTATTTCATAGCAGAAATAAAAATTGCATACATGGAATTAAAGCGTACAGCTATGCGGTACATTACCATACCATCTTTTGCGTAGTATATTGGAGCCAATGACGCGTCCACATTTTTTCTCAATTTGACCTCTGACAATAACATAGTATGAATATTAGATATTTATAAAGAGAAATTTAATTGCCGTCACCACTGTTAACATTTTTAGGGTGTTTTTCCACACCAAGGTACACGAGGATGAATATATTGCACCGCTGACGAACTTGTATTTGTATTAATAGCCATTGTAATAGTAAATTAATCATATAATAGTATTGCAATTTTCTGTAAACACATTTTTGTAAGACGTAAAATGATAACATAATTTAAAAAAATTAAATAAAAAAAACATCAAGATATTGCGTTCAGTGAGGTTTAACTAAGAACGGTGTATTCAATATTTTACGCCATTTTGCGAGGCCGGGACCCACGTTGTAAAACAATACTTTTGACTTCAGATAAAACATTTTCAAAAAAACGTTGACAATAGTGATTAATGATTTATGTTATCACAAAAGTGGAGATACAAATGAAAAAAATTACAAGTTTCATATTTGTTTTGATTCGATCGTTATTAGCTTATTAAGCGCTGTCTCAAAAATTAAGCTACCCACATTGCCCCACACAGGCTCCCATATAGGTTCCTGTACAGGAATTTATTTCCTGCGTTCTCCCGTACAGGATCCCGTACAGGGTTCAGCTTCCCACGTTGCCCCACACCGGTTCCCATGCAGGTTCGTGTACAGGGATTTATTTCCTGCGTTCTCCCGTACAGGATCCCGTACAGGATCCCGTACAAGATTCAGCTTCCCACGTTACCCCACACAGGTTTCCATGCAGGTTCACGTACAGGAATTTATTTCCTGCGATCTCCCGTACAGGATCCCACAGGATTCAGCTTCCCACGTTGCTCCACACACGTTCCCATGCAGGTTCCCGTACAGGAATTTATTTCCTGCGTTCTCCCGTACAGGATCCCGTACAGGATTCAGCTTCCCACGTTGCCATGCAGGTTCCCGTACAGCAATTTATTTCATGCGTTCTCGAGTACAGGATTCAGCTTCCCACGTTGCCCCACACAGATTCCCATGCAGGTTCCCGTATAGGAATTTATTTCCGCGTCCTCCCGTATAGGATTCCCTACAGGATTCAGCTTCCCACGTTGCTCCACACACGTTCCCATGCAGGTTCCCGTATAGGAATTTATTTCCTGCGTTCTCCCGTACAGGATCCCGTACGGGATTCAGCTTCCCACGTTGCCCCACACAGGTTTCCATGCAGGTTCCCGTATAGGAATTTATTTCCTGCGTCCTACCGTACGGGAACCCACACTTTCCTTGGCTGTCCCATGCTTTCCCACACATTCCCACAGCAAAATCTGTACGGGAATTTGCAGCAGGGGTAAGATAAAATCGGAGACCCCGGGAACCATTTCGAGCACCGATTTTATCTTTGTTGAATAAACAATGCTCCTACCATCGTTCTCGCACCATCGACAGACTTCCTTACCGAATCTGACCGGAAGTAAGATTGAATCGGAGACGAATTGGGGGCAGTAATATCGGGAATGTCCGATCGAGGCCCCGGGAACCATTCCGGCATCGTCAGACTTCTCGACCCAATCTGACCGGAAGTAAGATAAAATCGGAGATGAATTCGGGGCAGTAATATCAGGAATATCCGATCGGGGCTCCGAGAACCATTCTGACCACCGATTTTATCTTCGTTGAATAAACAATGCTCCTACCGTCGTTCTCGCAGCATCGTCATACTTCCTTATCCAATCTGACCGGACGTAAGATAAAATCGGAGACGAATTCGGGGCAGTAATATCGGGAATGTCCGATCGAGGCCCCGGGAACCATTCCTCGCACCGATTTCATCTTTGTTGAATAAACAATGCTCCTACTGTCATTCTCACACCATCAACAGACTTCCTTACCCAATCTGACCGAAAGTAAGATAAAATCAAAGACGAATTCGGGGCAGTAATATCGGGAATGTCGGATCGAGGCCCCGGGAACCATTCCGAGCACCGATTTTGTCTTTGTTGAATAAACAATGCTCCTACGGTCGTTCTCGCACCATCGACAGACTTCCTTACCCAATCTGACCGGAAGTAAGATAAAATCAGAGACGAATTCGGGGCAGTAATATCGGGAATGTCCGATCGAGGCCCCGAAAACCATTCCGAGCCCCGATTTTATCTTTCTTAAATGAACAATGCTCCTACCGTCGTTCTCGCACCATCGTCAGACTTCTCGACACAATCTGACCGGAAGTAAGATAAAATTGGAGACGGATTCGGGGCAGTAATATCGGGAATGTCCGATCGAGGCCCCGAGAACCATTCCGAGCACCGATTTTATCTTTGTTAAATAAACAATGCTCCTACCGTCGTTCTCGCACCATCGTCAGACTTCTCGACCCAATCTGACCGGAAATAAGATAAAGTCGGAGACGATTTCGGCGCAGTAATATCGGAAATGTCCGATCGAGGCTCCGAGAACCATTCCGAGCACCGATTTTATCTTTGTTAACTAAACAAAGCTCCTACCGTCGTTCTCGCGGCATCGTCAGACTTCTCGACCCAATCTGACCAGAAGTAAGATAAAATCGGAGACGAATTCGGGGCCGTAATATCGGGAATGTCCGATCGAGGCTCCGAGCACCATTCCGAGCACCGATTGTATCTTTGTTAAATAAACATTTCTCCTACCGTCGATCTCGCACCATCGTCAGACTTCTCGACCCAATCTGACCGGAAGTAAGATGAAATCCGAGACGGATTCGGCGCAGTAATATCGGGAATGTCCGATCGAGGCTCCGAGAACCATTCCGAGCACCGATTTTATCTTTGTTAACTAAACAAACCTCCTACCGTCGTTCTCGCGGCATCGTCAGACTTCTCGACCCAATCTGACCGGAAGTAAGATGAAATCGGAGACGGATTCGGCGCAGTAATATCGGGAATGTCCGATCGAGGCTCCGAGAACCGATTTTATCTTTGTTAACTAAAAAAACCTCCTACCGTCGTTCTCGCGGCATCGTAAGACTTCTCGAGCCAATCTGACCAGAAGTAAGATAAAATCGGAGACGAATTCGGGGCAGTAATATCAGGAATGTCCGATCGAGGCTCCGAGAACCATTCCGAGCACCGATTGTATCTTTGTTCAATAAACATTTCTCCTACCGTCGTTCTCGCACCATCGTCAGACTTCTCGATCCAATCTGATCGCTTGTGTAGAGAATGTTAACCCGCATTCCGCGAATCTTCTTCGTTTCCGTCCTGCCCAAGATCATTTTCTTCGCAGGCTCCTTAATATTTAATTTAAACAAATATTAAACATAAGAAAGAAAAGAACCCTATTTTCCCTTCAGAAGTACGGCCTCAAGATTGACCATGCATTTTTTCAGACGTTTTTCATTGACAATTGTTGGTTTGGTAGTGCAAGAACGAAAACGACCCAGGTTCACGGGATTAAGGTGCTTCAAATACCTTCACGGATTGAGGGTTAAGATAACCGATTGAACTTAATGGATCGATTGCGAACTTTATTGAAAATAACGTCGATTTCGAAAATGTTCGAGGATTTCATGCTCCGCAAATAATATTTTTAATCATTTGCGATTCGCTAACAACTTTTGGAATAAATAATCCTAACACTACATCTTGTTTTTTTTTTTTTTTTTTTTTTAAGGCGGGGCTTAAAATGCAAATTACGCACCGTAAGAGAGTCCAAGGACCCTCTCGTGTGTCGGACTCCCACACTTGCCGGTGATCTCGTATACCGGAATGGTGATATACCGACTAAACAATCCCCATCCACTGTCTACCCGCGGGGTGGCAACACGTTAGTATAACCTCACTCACGCGGGTCCTGTCCATCGTCCATCTCGTTTCGTTTGTTACCGTCTACCGCAATTACGTATCCGTCCCCTCATTCGTACTCCAGACATCCATCATCTTTCTTACTTCTCAGCACTGCCTCGATGAAAGTGGCAACGGCTGTCCATTGGTCTTCGTCTCGTAACATCAGCCCGACTATGTTGTCAGGCGTGATGTGTCCGGTCCTCTGTTGCAGTTGTTGTCTCCGTGTCGTCCATCTGTCGCACGCTAAAAACGTGTGTTCTGCGTCGTCCCGTATGTGTCCGCAGTATTTACAGTTCGGCGTCCGTACTCGTTTTATGTTATGTAGATAACCTCGAAAGTATCCGTGGCTCGTTAGAAACTGGGTCAGGTACAAATTCACCTCCCACGCCCCCCGTTCGGTCCACAGTCTCAGGTCGGTTATCAGTCGTCGTGTCCATCGTCCACTCGTCTCAGCCGTCCAGCGTGCGTTCCAGTCCGTCATGGTCTTTCTCTTTCGCACTTTGTCTCTTTCACACTTTGCCGCGTCCGGCCTTTCAGTCCTTTCGTCGCGTTCGTGAATACGTTTCCGTTCTGTGGCCAGTAGGTCTATGGGAATCACGCCCGCCACTACCAGGATCGCCTCTGCCGAGACGGTCCTGTAGGCGCACGCTATCCTTAGTGCCCCCTGTCTTTGTACATACGTCCACTGTCTTCCTGTATTTCTTTATTGCCAGCGCGTCCGCCCAGACCTCTGCGCCATACAGGAGGATCGAGTGGGCCGTCGTCATCAGTAGCCGTCGTATTGACGGTCTCGGTCCGTGCGTATTTGCCATTAGGCGGCTGAGCGGCTGAGCGCCCCATGACTTGATTGAGTGTCAGCTGGGCCAGATCAGCGCTGCGCTCCACAATTACCGCCGCCACGTCGTCTGCGTAAGCGACGAGCGATACGGTTTGCGGCATCTCCAGCCTCAGCAGGCAATGGTACGTCACGTTCCAAAGGTCCGGTCCCAGGATTGATCCCTGCGCTACACCCGCGGTGATCCGTCTAGTCACCGGTCCGTCCGCCGTCTCATACCTTATCCGTCTGTCGTTGAGATGATCCCTCAATACCCGGAGAAGGTAGGAACCCGGAGGGCGCCTTCTAGCGCCCCCAAGATATCCACCCACCTAGCCGAGTTGAAGGCGTTTCTCACGTCTAAAGTCACCAGTAACACTATGGGCCTTGCCGCGTGACAGGCCTCGTCCGTCCTCCTGACGGTGTCGATGACCTCGCGGATTGCCCCTATCGTCGAGCGTCCCTTGCGGAAGCCGTGCTGGTTCACGGACAAGCCCCCAGCCGCTCTTATCGCGTCTGTCAGTCGCGGTCTCAGTAAAAGTTCGAAAACTTTACCCGTTGTCTCCAGTAAACTGAGCGGTCTGTAGGAAGACGGCATGTACGGCTCTCCCTTTCCTTTGCTAAGGAGAACCAGTCTGGCCGACTTCCAGCGCGTGCTGAACGTCCCTGTTCTTAGGCATTTGTTGTACATCCCGAGGAGGATCCCAGGCCTCAGGCGAGCCATCAGCTGCAGGACCTCCCCGGGTATGCCATCCGGTCCTGGTGCTTTCCTCGCCTTCAGAGAGGTCGTAGCTTTGATAAGCTCTTTCTCGATGAAGACGGGGACGTCTAATCTGTCGTCGGTGTGCGCCGGCTCCTCCCTCATCGGGTGAGTCGGGAAGAGACCGTCGACGATCTGTCCCATGGTCGTTGCGTCATGGAGTTCCTGTGGGCCTTGAACCCCCAGTCTCTGGGTCACAATTTTGTATCCCAGACCCCAGGGGTTTCGGTTCACCTCCTCGCAAAACTGTCTCCAGCACCGCTTTTTGCTCAGTTTTATAGCGTTCGTCAGCGTCTTCCGTGCGGTCTTTTACTCTGTCGTAAGAGCGGCGCGTTCGGCCGGTCCCCCTCCCGAGCCCGGTACATCCGCCGTTTGGCCCGAATGCAGTCTCTCCGCAGTTCGGCGATGTCCTCTGTCCACCAGTACGTCGCTCGTCTGTCGTGTTGGGTGCTCTTGCGTGGCATTGGCACCTTGCAGAGTCGTCTCGTCAGTTTCAGTGTTTCGTCCACAAGTCGTTAGGTCCTCGTGCGTCCAGTCAGTTCGTTAGACACGCTCACTGAGGGGGCGGCTGCTTCCAGCAACACCCTCGAGAACCTGTCACCGTCCAATTTCTGTATATTCCACCGCGGTGCACGCACCAATCCATTGCATCGCGTCATTGTGGGTCCTGCCACCTCAAAGACGATGTACTGATGATCGCTGGCTGTGTAGTTATCGATCACCGCCCACCGCCTCATCAGCGGGACGATACTGTTCGAGATTAACGTCACGTCCGGTATCGAGGAGCCCACTCCCGGTCCTACGTACGTTGGTACGTTTCCCGTGTTTGCGACCGTCAGGTTGAGCCTTGCCGCCATCTCTAGCAGCAAGTGTCCGCGTCTGTCCATCCTGGTCATGCCCCACTCGATCGCTCTCGCTTTGAGGTCGCCCGCAACAATTAAGTCGCCAGACAGCTCCCTCAGCACGTCCTCCAGTCTGTCCGTCTTGTCCTCGAACTCTCCAGCGGAGCAGTTTGGGGTCAGGTAGACGCTGACATATGTCAGGCCGCCCACCCTCACCCAGACGTAGTCGTCCCCCGCCCCGCTGTCGAGTACGCGCATTCCGGAACCCCTAACCCAGATGGCCGAGGTACCCGCGTCGTTTTGGAACCACGTCAGAATCGTCCAGTCCCTGTACTGTTCGCTAAGTATGAGTACGTCAGCGTCGTGTTCCGTCGCGATTTGAGGTAGCAGCAAATGTGCCTCCTCGCATCTGTGCATGTTTCCCCGTAGGACCGTCACGTCTTCGTCTTTTTCCTGCACTCCTCCAGCATAGCTCTAAAGACCGCACACGCCCCGGAACCCGGGACATGCGCGGTGCTCTCGTGCCTCGCCTCGGCGTACAGGAAACACGTCGGTCTGTCTTTGCAGTCCTTGCCGACGTGGTTCGTCTTGCCACATTTGTAGCAACTCCGTGCCCTGTCCGTTCCGTTGCAGTTAGTCCTAGTGTGCCCGTACCCAAGGCATCGGTAGCACCTTGGCACGGTCGTCCTAGGCCTGACGCGACAGTTCATCCACCCAATTTTCAATCGCCCTTTCTTGAGCAGGGCGTTTGCGGCGCTCTCCTCAACCTCACACACTGCCATAAACTGTCCTTGTCTGTTTGACCCGAAGATATGAACCTTCGGGTCACTCGTGTCGTTCGTCGCCTGGCGGAGTGACTCCGTCACTTCCTCCTTGTCCGTCACGCAGTCCAGGTCCAGTATATTAATTTGTACGTTGACTGTCATGTCTCGTACCTGTGCGTTATCTCCCAGGGCTTGCCAAAGCTTGTCCTGGAAGTTTTGTCTTTTCCTGGGTCCGCTTTTAACACGGACCACAACAGACCCGTCCTTTGTCTGTCGGTATCCGTTGACCTGCACCTTCTCGATGCAGGGGTCAACGGTTTTCATCTGTCTCAATGTGTCGGCGTAAGTTTTTCCACTCGTGGGTTTGACGAGAACCACACCAACTCCGGGTCTCCGGGCTGGGCGGCTCCCGCTTCCCCCCCTCGCGGTCGACGTCGCTGTCGCAGTGTGCGGCGTTTCCGTCTTTTGTCGGTCGTGTACGTCTGTCGGCTTTCTTTTTTGTCTTTTGGTGACTACCTTTGCCCACGTGGTGGGCTCGGGTTCCTCTGTCGGCCTTTTGGCCGGGGTAAGGTCCGGGCTTGAGCCCGTAGTCATCCGCTTCCGTTTGGTCTGTGGCGTAGTCTGTGGCGTCGCCAGTCTGTATCCGCCACTCGCACCCTCGGCAGTCCCGAGCACAAACATTCTGCCACATTCATGTCCGGCCTCGTCCACAGCCTCCCTGATTATGGCCATATTCGTCGTAATAACGGCGCTGATGTTGGGCTGGACGCGCGTTTTCGCCTCCATCACAACCAAGCACTCCCGGATCCGCCGCAACTGCGCCCGGATCCGGGCCTCGGCTGTCCGGACGGGTGTGGCCAACGCTGTCGTCTGTCCCGGTCGTCCGTCCGTCGGTCTTGGGGTTGGAGGCCCCATATGTCTTGGGCAATTTGCCCTCTGTCGCGGTCTGGTCTCGCCAGTTCCGCCGCCGACAGGGCTTTCGTAGCTCGCAATGCTCGCGTAGCTCGACGCACTGCTACATCTCGTCCGGCTGTTGTGAGCCTCCAGCCGTTTGCTGTCCGTGTCGGCTCGGTCTCCGTTCGCCTCATTCTTCGCCTGCGTAAAACATCATTTGTGGCCCCCAGAATCCGTGCTGCGGCCTGAAGCCACCGGGGCTTGCACCCAGTCGGAGCTCAGGGTGCCCCCCCCCCCGCTTACGGGGTGACCACCTGGGGTCTATTTTTTGAAACATGTCTTTCCATAATTTTTTTATTATCTCCCCCTGTCTTTTACGTGTGTGGAGAGTGTGAAGTGGTCAGAGGTCCCCCCTGGTTTTAGGTGGAGGCGGCAACGGCCCGTCCTGAGCCTCGTCCGGTCGCCGGGCGGGCGGTAGAGGCCCTCTCTCGGCCACTTTTACCTCCCCCGCCAGGGGGATTCTGCGTTGTCTCCTTGCGACCCGACCGGGCAGTCCCGGCCCTAGCAGATTGGGTGCCTATCAATTTACTATAAGAATGCCCAAGGCACTTTGGTAGGCATATTAGTTCAAAAAGTGCCGGTAAATGCCGATGAATGACGAACGTTAAATTTTATGAGCGCACAGAGAATGCCTTTCGAATGCCTGTTAAAATGTCTATGGAAATACTGATGCGAATGCCGGTCAGAATGTCTATGAAAATACTGGTGCGAGTGGCTGTTGAGTTTCGGCGAGAATGTTTTGCAGTTACATCCCTAACCAAAATACATTTCCGTAAGATTTTCAAGTACTTCGTGTGGAGAAACAAGTTTGGAAAAAACCAATCATATTCAAGATTATCATGATATCAATTTGTTTGATTTTTTTCAAACAATTTTATTTCGTGAGGAAGGCCTTACGTTGTAACTGGAACTCAATTTTGGTTGGGATGGAATGAGCATACATCTTGGATACTACAACCAGTATATTACCATATGAAGTGTTCCTTCTTAGTTGGCTGGTTATTTATTCGTACTTTCGGCTTTGGGTATACTGCAGCTGTCAGAAGAAATTGTAATGCCGGTGAATATCGAAAAATGCCGGTGAATGCCTAAAAAAATGTAATGACAGTGAATGCCTAACAAAGCCGGTGAATGACCAAAAAAATGCCGGTACTTCGAATACAAAATTTTGGTTTGGTCACTCTTCAGCACTTACCGTCACTATTTGAACCAGAATGCCTGCCAAAGTAACTATAAATGCCTATAATAGGCACGGCATTCAGCCAGTCACTTCAATAGGCATATCAAACGACTTTCATTGGCATTTATCAAGGCACCCAATCTGCTAGGGGGGGGGGGGGGGGGATCATTCCCTCGCGGGCGATACCCGTTTATAGGGCCCCCTCCATCCATGACCCGGTTGGAAAAGCCCCCGTTTATAGGGGGTTCCGTTTCATTCATCGGTGATACCCGTTCGCAGGGTCACCTGACTCATACCGCCACGGGGGCTCTGTCAAGGCGCTCAGAGGTGCAAGTATAAGGTGTGTGAGTGGGTGCATAGCGGTCGCTTACCACTATGAGCGGCCACAGCCAGAGCTTCCGTTGGCTGCCGTTGTTATTGTGTTGTCGCGGGGCACATTGACGCGGCAATGACGTTTCCAGCGGGCGCGACGTGGACGTCGGAAGTTAGTATTTCCCCTTTGCGGGTGTTACCCACGCAAAGAGGCACCCACCAACACTACATCTTAAAATAATTTAGGGTGAAATTATTAATTTTCACCAAATCCTACGAGTATTTTTGTTTTTCTACTGTTTCATAAATTATCTTAAAATCCTGTAACTACAGAATTGTACGATATTTATTTTTATATTTAGAATTATGTAGAATATTTTTATATTTAGAATTTTCGATTAAAAAATCATGTAACTACAGCATGTTCAGATTATTTATGCAACCTTAAAAAACAAAAACACTCTCAGTATTTGGTAAAAAACAATAATTTCACGCCAAATTACTTTCAAATTTATTGCTAGAATTATTTATTCTCAAAGTTATTAGCGAATCCTCGAACATTTTCGAAATTGACATTCTTTTCAATAACGTTCTCGGATAGGAACACATTCAGACCCCTCTGTTCGACCGCGTCTCATAGGACCAACTTCTTGTGACAGCCGAACATTCGGAAGTTGCAGCTGTGACGTCAGCAGACTAGCACTTCCTATAGCGCGCCCGTGTCTGATTTAGCTCATTTGTTCCACTGATCAAATTCCGATCTATCGACTTTAAATCGTATGTTTGATCATTTTTTCTATATGACGGGGGGGGGGGGGGGTCAAATAAAGTTTTTCGCGAGTTTTCCGTATTCGCAATTTTCCAGACTTCATTCTCCTGCACGCAGAATGGAATTTTCATTTTTTTTTCCAGAATACGCCATTTTCTCTGGCAAATACTGTTCATGACAAAAATACGATATATTTGTTTTCAAAGGGATCTTGAAAAACCATTAAAAAGCATATTTTTTTCAGTCGCAAAATCACCGCGCAAGACCCTTAAAAACGCATGCCTACCTTATAAAAGTCACTCTGTATAAGCCATAGATTCATAAAGTTTTTTTTTCCTGAACCTCAATACAAGTATGCGGACGACTTATTGTCACTGCGCTCCATTGGCGCACATATTCTCGAGTCAAAAATGCTTTGTGAAACTTTTCAAAGTATAAATATATTGCAATTTTAAAAAAACTCAATTAGTTGTTTCAAATTGTTTTCAATTTTTGTTGTTGCACGACTCTTGGTGAAATTTTATTCTCATGCTAGATCTTCTGCTCAAGCTGGGCAAGTTTCAACATTTAAAAAAATGTGCCCATTAATAAGTGGTGAAAGGAAAAAAAATTCTCGCTTATATTGAAAAGATTTCATTTATTCAGGAATGGAAAATTATATACGAATTCTTGTGATTAAAAAACAATACAAAATAAAACATTTCCGTCACAAAAGCGAACAATTTTTGTAATATAATGCAATTTATATTTAATCTTATTCGATCACATAAAAATAAAGTTAATTTTAATGTAAGGTAGTTATATCGTTATATCGTTTTCTTAAGATTTTGTTGAAAATTTTGATAAATCTTCTTTGATATCATATGCACGTGTGTAATAAATTTTAGAAGGTTTTACCGAGCGCAAGTTCAGATATTTATTGGCGAAAATCACATTTTTCGGTAGCCTCTCACAAGAGCGCGTGTTAAAAGTTGCATTTACATCAATACATATTTTGGCTTCTACTCGGTGAAGCCTTCTGGAACTTTGCATACATTTTTATGCAACATCAAAGAGGCTTCATTTAGTTAAAAAAAAATCGCAATATTTGTAATTATGCAGCAAGTACATATCACCTTGGATGACCTTGAATTCCGAGTATATTATTCTTTAGTCAATTTGCAACAACTTTTCTGAATTAACTTAAGCCCGCAAACCATTTTGTTCGTGAGAAAAACTGAAAAACAATTTTTCGATTTGAATGTAACGATAGAACTATTTTAACCCTTATTTGACACACTGGGGTATAAAGGTGATTTTATAGAAGTGTGTCAAATAAAAGGTCAGGTATACATGACGTTTAAGAGGTGAATGTACGCGTCAGGCGATCGAATAATTTTCGGAGATACGAGGATAATAAGATCGTTTTTCCATCATTATTCTCTTGTCTCCCCCATTATTCAAAATATGAGTAAAGAAAAACTTACAAACTAGTACAACACTTTTTTCCGCCTCACACTTGTGTACACGGAGCCCCAGTTTACAGCCACGCTCAGCGAAACATTCTTGCGGTTAGGGCATCTCTAGCAACATGACCGTCCACAGGCTGCCAGTCAGGTGGGTTCGCAGGAATTTCGTGAACCGCAAAGCCAGGTTGTACAGCACGGCACAAGCCACGACAATTGAAGTCGAGTAGACGAGCTTCGTCGTTAGCCCTCTCGATAAGCAAGGAAACCGACGTTTCCATACGCCATATGTTCTTTCAACGATTCGCCTCGTTCGTACATGTATAATGTTGTATCTGAAAAAGAAAAGTTCGGGATTGGTCTAAACATTTTTTGCTGCCAATATAACTACATATTTTTTTTTCATAAATTCCAAAAATTTCAGTCCGTACACCCAGAAAATTATAATTGTTATTTATACATTTATATTAAATAGTAGTTCATCATTCTTGTTATTATTCGAATTCTTCCCAACAAAAGACACCCGTTTTGTAATGATTATTTGGGTTTTTCCACGTATTATGTAAGAATTTGAAACTCACCTTTGCTGCTCAGGAGTTTCAGGATTTTGTATCGGTGTCATCAAGAAAGGCAAGCACGAGTATCCAGCGTCACCAACAAGTAGCCCGTCGAGTTCGTCTTGAAAATACCTTGCGTAAATTCTGGAATTTTGGAATATTCGGCTGTCACGAGCACTGCCGGGCCATTCTGGCACGATGTCCAAAAATTCCATTCTAGGTCCAACGACAGTCTGTGGAAAATATAATCAAGTGTTTATAATAATGTGTTGATACTAAGTGTTTATGATCAACTGTTGATTTTAGTTTGTGAATTTTTAGGCATCTTAACGTTAACAAATCAAATCACAAATACTTGCCTGTACTTTCAAAGAGAAATATCCCTTCCTGTTTCTGAATACCTCATCTATATTGTGAAACCTCGTATTGACCAATTGAATGTGTGTACAATCGATAGCATCATCGACGCCAGGGATTGCAATTGCTCCATTCCCATAACCAATCGTTCGAAACCGTCTTCGATTTTCTAAATGTGCTTCTGCGTTATTTGGCAATTTTATCTGCTCTCGAAATAAACTTGTCAATAGTGTGCTGACTCGAAAAACGATTCTCGAAACTGTCGGCTGAGAGACTGGTGTACTATCACCAAGAAGAAGCTGTTCATTAAAAATTTGCATTAATTATAATTTGAGTAATAACCATGATAATGATCATAAATGAAATATATTGAATAAATCCCAACTCACCAGAAAGCTAGCGGTGGCATAAAATCGGAGTGCCACGAGCAGCTGAAAGACTAGAGGAATAGGTAATCCTTGATTACTTGGTTTGGCTAAACCGAATTCAATCAGGGGCAGTATTCCGAATTTGACATCTTTGCTAAATCGGTATCGCCTTTTGAATTCTTCTTCATTGTAGCACTCAAATGGGTTGGGACCATCACGCACATATCGCCTGGGAACGCGCACGTTGTTCTCTATCACGAAATCGTCTATACCGCCAATGTTTATAATGTCAATATCGTTGGAAAAATCCATTATGGATCAAAATTCACCAAAACGATAAACACGTGCAAACACGATAGTGCATTTTTCGCGAAATAATTCAAATAATCTTATAAATAATGTACTTATACACTGTCACTACGAATACTATTTCTCCCGAAAAATAATTCACACTATCGCAATGAACTGAAACCGCACTAATCAATTTGTATCAAGAATTTATTTTAGAGCACGTTACTTTTTTTCTTGAGATCGTCTCAAGTCTCGTAAAACGTCGACTTGAAATACATCGTCCGCTTTGCTCAAATAGTGAGGTTATGTTGGCATTTAAGAGATCTCAGAATCGACTGTGAATCTTACGTAGTAAGCTCGCCTTAAAACGAACTCAAGAATCGTGTGTGAATTAGTCCTACGTTCGGTAAGGTGGAGATTTAAATTCTGCGTTAAGGCAACCTCAAGGCGCGTCTGTGAATCGAAATGTGATCTTACGATCGCCTTAAGGCGGACTTACATTTAAGACTCGACTGTGAATACGGCCCAAAGAGCATTGTAAAATTTTACAACTCTTTTGTAGAGTGAGTCTCGAGCGATCTCGGTCGTGACTCGAGATTTTGGCAGAGATCGAATTCATCGACGATAAGCGACATCGAGATGCCAAATAGTCCTCGAGCTTGATTGCTTAAATTGTTTGAAAAAGAATGGGAAAATGCCAGCACCCTTCTACCATACGAGTCTCTAGCAAACCCCGTTTGCTAGAAAGTTCAACCATAAAGAAATTTCCACCGATGACCGCCGTCGACAAAAAAAAATCGATTCGAGGGCATTTGTTTAAACAATGCGCGATCGCAAAATTTCACCGCTCTTCCGTACAGCGAGGCTAGCGATCTTGATTGCTCGAGAAGTTGACCAGCAAAAATGCTAACAAATATGAACCCTGGCACAGATAAAAATGCTGAACGCATTTGTTTAAATAATAAGCATTGTAAAATTTTACCACTCTTTTGTAGAGTGGTTTCGAGCAATTCCGTTCGCTCGAAATTTTGACAGGGATCGAAATCGTTGACGATAAGCGGCATCGAGGTTACAAATAGTACTCGGGCTTATTTGTTTAAATGAATTGAAAAAGTTCATATAAAACGAATTAGAGATAAATTTATTTTTCCAATCCAATTTTTCTTGCATTGTCGGAATGCAACGAAAATTAATAGAAAGCTGTAAAAAATTTTTTTAATTTTCGACCAAGAAAAATGACTTTAATTATTTGATATCAACAAATGGATGAATTATGAAAAAATCAGCTGGTCATACGATAGAAAATGTTATAAACTTTGTTCTGTCGAAATTTAAAGTGAATCGGACGAATACATTTTGAGATACGACTCACACCGTTTAATAAAAAAATAGTTTCAGGACAAACGCAAAAGAAAAAAGCGTAAATCGCAGCGAGGGAGTTTGCCGTAACGCAGTGAGCGATCTGCCCCTTCACAAAAATGGTCACAACTCGGTACCTTTTGGACTTTTTACCAAATCTTCGTTGTAAGCTAACGTTAAGATCCTAGGCTATAGCCTAGGATAGCCTAGTAGCTATAGCCTAGGAAGGCCTAGTAGCTATAGCCTAGGATAGCCTAGTAGATATAGCCTAGGAAGGCCTAGTAGCTATAGCCTAGAATAGCCTAGTAGCTATAGCCTACGATAGCCCAGTAGCAATAAAAAAACCGTGTGCTGAAAATTTCAAGCTTACGCAGACCTCTTAACCACCCGAACGAGTTTTTACAAAGTCCCGGCCTAGTAAATTGCTTCCCTGCAACTGACTGCAAAGACTGAAGTTTGCATCGTTGGAATGCACTGGCAATGAATACTTATGAATTTCGTAGTGTTGAAGCTTGCATCGTGTGAATGCAACGAAATTTCTTTTTTAGATTTTCATTTCCGCACTTTCATTATCATGCAAAATTCTTTTTTGCATATTTATATTGTAGATCTCTAAACGAGTGTTTCAAAAAATAATTAAGACATTTTCGGAGGCAAAATTTGCCAAAAGAAATAAGAAATTCACAAATATTTATTTTTATTGCATTTCATCGATGCAAACTTCAATCTCGTTGAATTTTTTTTTCTTCTTTCAGCAAATGTTTCCACAAAAATCGCCCAATTATTTTTCAAGACACTCACTCTGAGATCCACTATATAAATATACAAAAAGAGATTTTGCATGAGAATAAAAGTTGCGAAAATCCAAATCCTTAGGCTCGCTTTCAAAGTAAAATAGCCAAATAACTAAATATACATTTTTGATCGTCCAATAGACTGATAGCTAAGCACAGTCGGTGAAAAAAGTATAACTGCGCACCGCAGTTTTGTTCGTATGCTTTCTATGGGGTTGAAGTTTGCTTCGTTGAAATGCAACAAAAATTCGTTTTAATATTCTTATTTTCATCATTATTCAAAATATTTTACAGATGCAGTTCATAGATTACTAAATAGGAATTCCAAAAGTGATTTCCGCAGGTCAAATGTGCTGGAGGAAATTTGGGTAATATAATAAAACGATTTTCGTTGCTTTCCAACTATGCAGACTTCAACGTCATCTATATAGTCGACTGAACTGAAATTTCCCTCTAACACGCATAATGATATGAACAATGTTTGGTTAAAATTGGAACAAAATCTATAGAAATCAAGAGCGCAGGGTCGTTCTACCTTAATTCCGGGTTTTTCAGGAAGCCATCATCCGGATCACCGGTGGCTGGCTGTTCAAATGAATTTTCACTGAGGTCCGTACAATTAGGAAGGTCATTTGGAATGCCGATACGTTTATTTGAATGAGCTGTGGACAAAAAAAACGATTCGACGATTCGAAAAAAACGATTCGACGGCATTTGCATATACAATGTAAAATGCAACAAAGTTCTACCGCTCTCCTGCCGAGCGAGCGCACGCTTCCAATACAAGCGTACCATGGTCGCTACGCATAGTTGTGTGTATTGTGTGATACACACATAGATGTAAGGTGTTTGCGTACGATCGAACGGCGTCCGAGAATGTATCGTTCTTTCTGCACGCGGCCGGCGTAGCAAACACACACACACACACACACGCGCGCGCTCAGACATCGCCGTCTGTTTGGCTTCGACTCATCGTCCTAGTGCGAAGCATCGAGACCGAATTCACGAGCGCTGCGCTGTCCTATTTTTCAAAAACATGTCTTATTAAGCTAAAAATGCAATACTGGGGCGAAAAAAATCGTACGAAACTTTCTGAAAAACGAAAATGTAGGTTTTGATACCCTCTTTAAGGCGAAGTAGAAGATCTACCACGTGACATATAAGTGCGAGAGAGATAGCTGAAATTTTCGAACAGAGATTTCTCAGAGATGAATAATATTTAGGGCAAAAGGAAATCATTAAGCTCTGCGTCAGGGAATTCTTCAGAGCCTAATGCTTTGTTTTTCCTAAAGAAATTTACCATCTTTGAGAAAATTGAGTTGGAAAATTGTGAGGTTATGTTGACCTTGTACATGCCCTTAAGACGGAATGACACCTCATCGCGGTCGGTATGGTAGAACAATTGTAGATACCTAAAAATCTCTGAAACGGCTCTTCAGATCCTGTTGAAACTTTGCCAAACAACGTCAAATAGATAGACGAAGTTCGTCTATCTATTTGATAGACGAACCCTGAAAGGCGAACAGCTGTTCGGCTATCTATTTGACGTTGTTTGGCAAAGTTTCGACGGGATCTGAAGAGCCGTTTCAGAGATTTTGAGGTATCTATAATTGTCGTCTATGGGGTCTAGGACAATCTATCAAGAAAGAAAATTTGTTCACTTTTTCATTTTTAATTAACTACAATTTTTTCAGAATTTTTTAGACGGTTTTAATCATTATTCCTGAATTTAAAAAAAATTATTTTAACAATTTTTTCATAATTTTTTAAAATATTATTTTAACAATTTTTTCGACTAGAACTCGGAGAATCATCCTCGGTTGAGTTGTTGTGTCTCAAGACCTATCGAATTTAAAACCGAATACTGAAAAGAAAAAATGTTGAATTTTTGGACTTGTTTTTTAACGCAAAAATAAATAGTCAATCACGTCTCTTACCTTATCTATACGAGTTTTTCGTTGTTACTTTTGTATAGAAGGAAACTCGATTTTCATTGTAATTCAACATTGCAAATGATTTTTTTTTTTCAATACTGAATGTAATCAAATAAACTTGAGCAATTTGACGGGAATGAATTTTCATTACATTCCAACAATGCAAATAATATTGTATTTAAATTTGTATTATTTCTTCAGACGAAACTCACCCAAACAAACCCAACTTGAGCGATCCGGTGCAAATTAATCTCTATTGCCTTCCAACGATGCAAAGGATATTTGATTCGTTTTTCACTCTTTCCTATACCAAATTCACCAATAAAATATTTTTTTCACGAAACTCACCGAAATCAACCCAAACTTGAGCACTTCAACGAAAATCAATTTTCATTGCATTCCAACGATGCAAGTAATATTTATCTTTATTTTTTATTTATACTCAATAGCAAATTCACCCAAACAAATCCAAACTTGAACACTTCAACGAAAACTAATTTGTATTTCGAATTTCGACGAATCATTTTTCTTTCTTTAAATATCAAATACTCAAAAGTGAAAAATTTGTCTCGCAGCGTGCGTTACAGGCAATGGCACAAGGACAAGGGCCAGCAAACTCTGAAGAAATCTCCGCGCCTCATCATTTTCATCGTCGGTGGGGTTTGCTTTTCCGAGATACGTTGCACCTACGAGGTGACGAACGCGATGAAAAATTGGGAGGTCATAGTCGGTGCCATGAGGTTTCTTCGCGCTAGCTACACTTTCTACACATTTTTAGGGAGTGTACACTTTCGGGTTCGTTTTAACGGAAATGACGTCACGCGCCGCTGTTCGCGTTACGAGTGTAGCTACACTTTCGTGCCACTAACCCTAGACTTTCTACACTCCATCTTGACGAGGTGTACAAGTACACGAAAAGTGTAACAGTGATATTGCTAGAATAACTCCATAACCAGCGAAACTGTGAGTGAGTGTATACAGAGGTAAGTACGACATAACCTAAAATATTCAAGGTAATCACAAACAAATTGTTATTTATTACGCAAAACAATCAATAATAAAGGTTCAAAATAACAAACTATTATAATTATCAATCTCTATCGATCAAGGTGATTAAAAAATTGACATGACCTACAATGTATAAGGCAATCACAAACAAATTCTCATTTATTATGAAAAACAATCAATAATAAAGGTTCAAAATAACAAAGTATTATAATTATCAATTTCTATTGATCAAGATGATAAAAAATTGACAAGATATAATGACAAGTGTTTATTATAAATTCGCAGTATCACAATACGTTCCAATCTACTATCAACGCAAACAGAAGCTAACATGGAACAGGAGCAAAAAATTGAGTCAGCAGTGCTGTTCCGAGATTCAGAAGGCGGCTTAGTCGTTGATGCTGACAACAACGTGTGCATTTGTGAAGGTTTTGGATTTCTACAATCGTATCACTAACACTCCATTCTATGTAAAACTGGTATCAATTCATCCATTCTGAGCGCAATTACAAGTAAAAGTTAATAATTTCAATAACACGGTCCATTGTAATCAGTTTACGAGATGCACAAACTTGAAGTTACACGGTATATCTATTTAACGGTTAGATGAAACTCCGTAATCTCATGTGTTGTTTGAGGTTAAGGTGTGGTCCACTAGGTCGCCGCAATGTATCTTGTACACTATCGCGTTCGCGCTAGAGTTGCCTACCCGCGAGGAAATAAACTGCACTCCCTAGACACTCCCCTAGTTCCGTTTACACTGGCGAGTGTAGAGTGCAGCTAGCGCGAACAAACCTATGAAGTCTAGATACAGGAGCCTAAACTTGGCATTTTAAGTGATGCCCGAAATTGAAGTCAACAGGGATGGCGCTACAATCGCGCGAAGGGTTGCGGTGCTAGCTTCACTTGACAACAGACCGAACGCGAATTTGACGTCACATTGAATTTTGTTTTCGTAATTTTCATGTGGAAAATACTCTAATAATAATATAATAATACTTTTACATGACAATGTTTGTCTGTGTGTGTGTAGTTTTCAATTAAGTTTCAAATATATAAGTTGTAGAAAACAACCCTATGTGATTTTTATCGTAGAGCCTTTGAAAGTTAGTAGAAAAATTTGATTTGCAAAAATATTTACGAACTTAATTTTTTGTTTGAAAACTTTTCGGCTCATGTGTGAGAGTAGTATTTTAGTACGTTAGGCCCACTATTATACTCCGTAAAGAAAAAAATCACGGGACTACGGTTACAATTTTACTTTATTTACGAACTGTCGTATAAAATTAGTATTTTACAAAAAAAATCACAAAAACCAAAATAACTTTTAAGGCGTTACGCCCACTTGTAGCGCAAAAAAAAGGCCTTTTTCATAAATTAAAAAAAAACTACAAAACTTTTTAAATCGATCAATATACCATCTTAAAGAACACATCTTGAAGAACTTTCAGTAATTTTTTTATTGAAAAATATTACATTGTTTAGTGGCAAGTGGCCGTCAATGAAATAATGTTTTCATATACACGGTTTGCGGTGACCAACATTGCGGCGAAGTGGATCATCTGAAAGAAAAATGCGGATAGATTTAGTCAAATATAAGTATAAACTAGTCTTTAATCGAAGGATTTAAAAAAATATTCATTTTTCACAAAATGGCGGACAGTCAAAGTTAATGGTTCGATTTTAACGAAAAAAAAAAACGGCCGTTTTTTGGCCATAGAACGGCCATTTTTTTCGAAAAAAAATCGAACGATTAAAGACTACATTTTTATGTATTAAATAAGCCTGCAAAATTTCAAGAAGATCGGTTCATTAGTGTTCGAGTAATCTTGGTCTCCGACTTCAGAAATGCCATTTTGAGAAAAACGCGTTTAAAGTTTCTCTTTCAACGCTCTTTCAACGCGGGTTATTCTCTTTCAACGGTCATATCTCAGTCAATTTTGTTCGGATCGACTTGAAATTTTCAAGACATATTCTCAGATACTTTTCTTCAAAAAAATGCAATAAAAAAATCGATTTTTTCAAAATCGCAAGTGGGCGTAACCCCTTAAACCACTGAAAATCGTGGTTTAAGGGGTTACCCCCACAGAAAATAACATACATGGGGGTTCAATCGATAGGCATCGAGGTCCCCCATCCTTATGCGTTGTTTGCTCCACTCCTTGCGTTACACTCTGTATATTGCTGGGCTCGTTCATCTTACTACTATGCTATAGCATAGTAGAGAGAAGGCTCTGTATTCTATGCTCGCATACTGATTAATGAGATATCAAAAATAGTGGGATAAACGCGAAAGGTAAAGAACTTCAAAAACTTGTAGGAACATATGAACGAATATTGGCAATTATAATAAATGAAGATTGAACTTTTAAAAGTTAACAATACTTATTTATTAAGAATATAATAACCATCGAGTTATTGACCGCTCTCAATTTCGCAATTTTTTCGCAGTCTTTTCGTTCGCTCTAGAACGTGTCAAACTCGCGTTCGTTCTGGGTCGAGTGACGCTAGCCCGCAATCCTTCGCGCGATCGCAGCGCCATCCCTGAGCCTTCATTTTGGGCGCGCTTTTTTTTATCGTTTCCCCCATGGAGACTAGAGTAAAGGAGCCCGAACGCAATGCTGGCGAAATGGTTGTGAAAGTGATGAACGATTCGCGGATTTTACCCGCCTGGCGGCGCTATCACTGGGGGCTCCGTCCGCGCGGTGATTTTAAATCGTCATCGATCCGCAATTTGTCGTATATTTGTTTCTTATTAGCGCAGCTTGTAATACTGAAGAGTAAGATTGATATGCTTTTGTTTAAATTATGAAATGATATTTTAGTAATTTTTTTACTTGGAGGTGATCTATACTGTAAATGTTTTATTTTTATACGGTGACATGTACGATTAAACAGTCATAATGTGAATATTGCATACTGGATTTCCAAGAAAAATATTTTTTTAAGTTGCTACAAAAAGAAATAAAAGAATATATAATTTACATCAAACCTCAAACCAACCAACAAACCAAACCGAATCCAAACCCCAGGAGGGGCAACAACTTAAATATTACAAAACTACCTATTTTAGTGATGGAAGGGACGTGCGCGGTAAGCGCAACATTTATCCATGGCGAAGCTGAAAACAAAAAATAAATCCAATTAAATATTATAGGTAATACATTATAATGAATGGGGAGCGAAGGATACTTATATTAAAGGATTCGCATATTTAACCTAAAAAAGGTTTTTTGTCCAAGCATCATGCATCACATTATTGCTGTATCAAAGAAATCTCTAACAGCATTAAAATTAATGGCAATTATAATTGAATTCGGCGACGACTTTTCATGCCGAAATATCACTCAACGATGCCTAACAGCGTAAACTGCGTAAACTGTATGTAACTGACATATGTAATACTCACATATATAGTAACTGACAGTAACACGTCACTGTATGTATGTCACAAAACTGCTAAGCCGATCCTCACGCACCTGTCCTCTTCCGTACCCCGCGCTGGTATCGCTTGCGGATATTTTTCGAACTACAAGATCTTTCATCACTTTCACGATCCACTTTACGACGTTTCCGCCATATGCGTTCGGGCTCCTTGACTCTAGTCTCCATGGTTTTCCATTGGAGTTTAGGCTCCTGTACAGGGAGACTATAGGGAAGGAGTGCAAGCTTGGCCTCCCGCCGAGTCCGTAAAAATGTCGCCGCCCGTTAGTTCCTCTCAAGCGGCGCTGCTGCAAATAGGGACTCGGGCATGCGTATGACGTATACAACTGATCATGCGCAAAAAGCACAACGAACTAACAGCTGATACTTGTTGTTTTCGTAACCTCATAAAACAGATACGTAACATTTAACAAACTTCCAAAGTGAAGCCTGTTTGTCCGTTTAAATAATCTCAGATATGATTAAATACGAGATCAGCAGAAAGCTATCTCCATAAATCCAAAGATGAAAAATAAACAAAATCAGTGAAACGATTTATATATTATTTGAATATCACATTATTAGAAAAAGTGATAGAGTAATAGTCGTGAGACCGCATGGTTCGTGGTTCGATTCTCGGAAGAATTTATTTCCCTCAGAAGCTGTATTTTTTTTATTATTCTATCTCTCATTAATTAAGTCGTGATATTTGTTATTAAGATCCGGTTAGAAGAATATATTTCTGAGACTCCTTCATAGATCTCTGAAATGTTCGAGAATGTTGTAATAAAAAATATTGAATATATATTTATACTTATATTCATATTGACATTTATGTTAATAATAATGTTATTATATTTTATCTCCATTGTAAGGCATTATTCTTGCAGGTTGCCATTTTTTATTAACATTGCAGTCATTTCTTTCCTATCAATATTATCCAGTAGAGAATTGCAAGAATTGCAAACTAATCAACTGTTACCAGGTGGAGTATTTTTTTTCAGAGAATTCTAATTTGAGCCACATTCAATCTTTATTTGAATTTTCGCTATACTCTTTCCAGCTGTTATCACACAAAAGGTCATAGGGTATGCGTGAAATATGGAAAGCGAACTATTTTAATATAATTTATGACAATATTTATTACAACTTATTAAACGATGGCCAACATTTATACAAATCGAGTGAAATGAACAAACCAGGAAATTATTTTATTTTTAGCATGAGAATACCAAACGAAAAACGCCAATTTCTATAATGCAATAAAACGAATATAACGTCATACTAAAAAATCTTACACTATAAATATGTATTACGTTATTTTACCAAAATACGCAAAATCGTGCAACGACAACCTTCAATTCATTTATTCTAGTCAGATTTTGGTTGTATCGGTAACCATTGAAGAATCTTCCGAGTCAGAGTTGAAATGATTCGTCTTCATTCGTTTCAGGCATTAACGAATGATAAGGGGGCATCCATTAATTACGTGAGGTGATTTTGGCGATTTTTCGACCCCCCCTCCCCCCCTGGTGAGATGTCGTGAGATTTTGCTCGACCCCCTCCCCCCTCCCCTAATCTCACGTGAGATTTTTCAAAATGCATACGTTTACGGAAAATAAATTGTAGTAGAAGTAACTGCGGTTGTAGTACCATTTACTCCACCATGTAAAGTAGTAGGGAGACTCTCCCTACGTGATAAAAATTATGTGATTACTAAAATTACTAAAATTACTAAAATTACGTGAGATTTGCTGAAGCCCCCCTCTCCCCCACGTGAGATTGGGTGAGATTTCGCTCGACCCCCCCCCCCCCCCTAAACGCCTCACGTAATTAATGGACGCCCCCTAACCTAGACAAGTTGAATTTGAAGTTTGTAGAGTACAGATTTGTACTACGTTTGAAAAATTTGTAGCCCTGAAAAGGGCTGTAGCTTCAATATATATGGGCCCATTGGAGTTTCAATAGGGCCGAATTGAAACTCCTCCGTTGGACCGCCAATCGACATTTTTGTTGGTGGGCTTTTTGCTTCCATCCTGATATGAAAAAAAAACATATGAACATTCAAAATATATGTTTCGGTTTGTTTGGGTTATATAAATACTACGGAATAATACGGAATAGATCAATGATAAAAATGCGTGAAAATTCCGATGAAAGTCACACTCTAAAACAAAACCAAATTAATAACACGGAATTTAAAACAATTTTGTTTCTGGAGCAATACAACCTTGCATTGGGATGAAATCCTCTGCTTTTTGTTATTCTATGCGAGAAACAAATATAAATCTTCTTAACATTCAACAAAAAAAAAACGATACTTGAACTGAATAAAAACAAAAATATCAATTTCGATACGAACCTGCGTCGGGTTTTCCAACGCTGACAATCGTTGAGCTTCGCATTCTTTCGGAGCCTCTTCGTTTTTGTTCGCGCCTCGTTGTTATTCGCGTTAAACGACTTTGCCAAAAAGTGACCACGCATGACGATGTAGAAGTCAACGATTTCCCGAGTTGTCTCCTGCCGATGCTCCACACATCTAACCATCGGAAAATCTTTTACTTCGTCCAACCTCTCCACCACGATGTGGAGAGTATCGATCTTAATGCCGAAATTGCCTACAACATTAAGAACCGTTGTCTCCATTACCTCTGTCAGGCGGAATAAATCGTCACTGGGTCGCAACAAACCCCCATACTGTTTCATGAGGTCGATCATGGCGTCCCTTGACTCATCTGGTTCGCAGCTGTTAGATTGCAATGTCTGAAGGCAATCTTGACATTTAACCTGTTTCAACATTTTGCGGACTACAAAACCAGCGAGATAGGCCTGCACCTCAGAACTCGTACGAATTACGTCATACGTATGATCTGCTACGCTATCTTTCCACGTACTCATGGAAAAGGATAATTTGTAATTATGATCATGCTCGTACGATTCCATAGGCGCATCGTCGACATGACCTTCCTCGAGCAAACGATCTAGTTTTTGCAGCCACTCAGTACGAGGTTTTTTTGTCTCACTCAACGAATCTTTCGATTGCATCAAAACTTCCAGCAATTCCGTTCCGCTGACGTTGGAATTTCTCGGTGGCTTTATCAATGAATAACTGCTGAGTAGGCGAGCCAATCGTAAAAACGTTTCAGGATCCGGATGCTCGTTCCCTCCAAGTCTTCCACGCACAATCCCGAAGAATCTCTGAAACGAAATTGTAAGAATTAATTTCGTTGACGCTGCCTATACATCCCATCACACTTCAAATAATAAAAAGTGAGTTTAGTAATAGTACAACGTCCAGTGAATAGTCAATTAATATGAATTTGGTAGAATGTGAGAAGGATGTACCTCCAAAGCATCTTAATTCAAACGAGCAGTCATGAGAAACTTGAAGTTATCTTCTTTTTGAAGAGCTTCGAAAACTTCCTATGTATCACCCAAAGTCACTTTTAAGCCGTTGACAGTACTTGCAGATATGGGCATCTCTTTACTCGTCGTAATGGACTCCCATTCCCTCAAGTACGGAACGAACTCAATTATTGCCTAGGTACAATAGGAAGTTTAAGGATAAGTTAATAAACATGCAATCGGTGGGAAGTGGAAGTAGATGAAAAAAACAAAAGAATAGGAATCGCTCAAGTTATAATCCAGAAAAACTCCAGCTTTCTCGTCGACTGCAAACAAAAATTCCAAGGAAACAAAAAACAAACTGTAAAGATTAACAAAGGAGTAAAGAGTATCGGACCGCCCAGTTATAAGTGGAAGGTACAAAAATCGTGTAGGCCATGCAAAGAGAACAGGATAAACGAAAAAGCAAAATCGATTAATCCTAACAATCACAAAACTCACCAATTTTTAGCGTCTTAATTGTGAAATTTATGCACTTGTAAAAGACATAAATGTTCATAGTTGAAGATGGCAAGATCTTTGTCGACAGATTGTCCTCGTCAGAAAGAAACTTTAATTGAAACCCAAAAATTTCACCTCGCGAAGATCGAGTTTTTGAATTTCAATTATTATAAAACGTATGATATCGTTGTGCGACAGACGATTAAAGTTGGAAAGTCCCACAACGATAATCATATTTTTGACTCTGGAGGATTTAGCGACAGAAAGAAATAGGAGTTCTCGCTGTTGCTTTTCATTGTCTCAATTAATGACCATAAAGGAAACCGGAGGTCCCTTTAGGTTTTATATTCATAAAAAAAGAAAAGAGGGGAATCCGTGATTTTTCTTTCTGTCGCTCAAGCCGCCTGATAACGGAATATTGATTGAACGAGAGAAAACGGTTGATCCACAGCGACGTCATAGAGATCCTAACGTAGATGAGCTGACAGTCTGGCATCCACATGTCTCGAGCTAAATGCTAAAAACAGTTCTCTATTTAAGCACGTGGAGGGTCATGTGAAAAGCTAAATTATTCATGTTATAAATACTACTTCATATATTTTTTTTCTGGAAGAGTTGGAATCACGGATGCCTCCCAAATAAATATTGGGTGAACAAATCAGTCGGAATAACACGAATTCAACTGATATTCTATGGGACGACATATATTCTACGCGGTATCAGTTTTTTCGAAAAAATTCCAATCTCCCATTTATAAAAATGACAAACATTTCAGCTTATAAATGTTTACTACTGTATGAACGGAAACACAGGAAGCGATATTTATACAGAACATTAATGTGTTTTTTGGAACAAACCTTTCGGTGTGGACAGTCTTCTGAATTGCGGAGGGCCTCTACCGGAGTACGTGACATCATGGCGCCGATAAGCTTATCCGTTCTTTCGCATAACTTTTGAGTTGCCTCTGAATCTGATAACTCTGGGAACTCAGGCTTCTTCCGATATATCTCCATCGCGACTTGAACTAGCAGTGAAAAAAGCTGCAATTATAGAACAGAAACTTTGATTTTTACGTTGTAATAAAGACGAATTCAAAGAAGAAATGATACAGCACAATTCAGAGGTAACAAGACAACACAGTACGTACCTGAAATGCCAAGGGCACGTTCATTTTTTGTTATCCGATCGGATTCAAATGAGTCAGCGTGAGTTTATAAGCAACCTTCAGGTTTGGCTTCACGAATTGTTCGTATTTCAGCAACGCTTCCCAGTGCTTCTTTTGTACAATCCCATCCGGTGTCTGAAATCATGTGCAGGATCATGCATTTTATTTTACGCATGTTTGCTTCTATAATCTCAGTCCGTCATTTCATTAACTCCATCCATGCTCTTCCAAGTCATATTGACGTGCATTTTCTTACCTGAAACGATCCGCGCGCAACGACACCATTACGGAAGCATTTAATCAGGTGTGGGAAATCGGAGATCATCCAGAGACGTTTATTGCGATGACATGGATGTTCGCAACTGAGCTTTCCGTCGTGTATCCCGAAGATATTCCATACTCCTCTGTTCCATTGCGCTCCGTCAGTGGTCACGACATCGACGTGATATCCGGCATTTCCTAACAGCACAATGCACTCCAAAATCAGTTTGTGCAATATGGTGCTCGTCACGGACTCCTTGGTTAGGAAACAACCAAGGTACTGCACCCAAGATCCTCGAAAGTGGCTGGAACATAAAGACCAGAGCATGATCAGCACGCATGTTTTTCTTCGCCTCGGGAGTGTGTTCCCCAAGATCGACAAACCCTTCAAACTGCACCGTTTGCTTATTGAATGAAATAGCTTCACTCAATTTCATTTCATCAGCCAGAAGTGTGCCTGAAACATATAAATGGAAAAAAAGTGGTTTGAATGTTATCTAGAATGTTTGGAATTTAAAAAAACTTTCAACAAACTCGAACGAAAAAACGTTTCTGTTCGAACATCAAATGCTTAATTACTTTATATGAAAATTAATACTTTCATAGATTTGAACGATATTATTCATCTCAAATGACAAACATGTGCGATGCACCTAAAAAATAAAATGAATAATTCCTTGAATAAAGTCAAAAAGATTTATTCAATATCTAAAAAATTAATACCTCGTTTTTCAGAGGAATCCATATGTGAACCTTTCGTTTTCATGCCCTCGAATATCGTTGACTGGAATCCATATGTCGACGTGCTTATCCTTTGAATGTAGCGGCTCAATGTTACTCGGCACGGAAGTGACAGAATTTGCCGTCTCGAAACAAGTTCGGACGGCTTGCTGTTGAATGGCTGGTAAACAGGAGATGTTCTCTTCGAGGATATTTTTTTGGATTTTCGAACAACTCTGCTTTAGATCTGCCACGTCAGCCAGCACCTTTTTAGTCTGCAAATTGAAATAATATCGAGACATTAACGAATATTGTCATGACATCGTAATAAAGCCGCACAAATCGTACACTGCTATTAATCCAAGTGAATTGTTAATCGTATTTATCTGTTAGCCAACCTTTCGTTGCAGACGTTTGAATTTTTTTCGTGCTAGTTCAGCCTTTTCCTTAGATCGATGTCGTTGAAGCGCAAACTCTCCACGTCTTTGTTCCCTTCTCTGCAGCGTTTTACGAAGGCGTTGACAAGTTTTGCATCTCCAGAGTCGCCGATAGTTATCGCTATTTTCTTCAGGATATGACATCCCTATACACCGTGGATGTCGGCTGTAACACAAAACTCGATGATCATGTAAAATGCCAGTATATTAATATATTTAAGGCAAACCGTTCTTACCTTTTCCCTTCCATGCCTGTTCTCTCGTAAACTAGAGCGCGGTTCAAAATTTTCAAGTGGCAAAGAACATCCACTGTAGAAGTTGCCCGATCATCCAACTGCACGACGGTATCCGCGATGGTTCGAACCTGTAACGACAGATGTAGTGTACAGATTAGTTCTGTCTGTTAATGGCAATCCAAGAAAATTTTTATCAAATTTACGGTGACATACAAGCAATTACCTGTAATTTAAGATCTGGGGCAACCTCCAAATGTAACTGCGGATGAAACTCCACTCGATCCAGAAGTGTAACAGTCACTCCCGACGAATTGAGAGTCCACGCCCACGACTCAGGTAAAAGTCCTCCACTTAACTCATCGTTGAGAGAGTCCACCGTAAAAGTTGCGATCGTTTCTGTATCCTCTAGAACTTCTTCCAACAACGGTTCGGTGAGCGGACATGGTGAAGCCCGCCTGGCCTTGTTGAGAACGATTGGGTCGTTCTGCTGTTCTTCTTCAGGGGCGACGACGTATTCATGTTGAGTGATTTCTCCTTCTTCATCGTTGTTGTCCTGGAATGTATTAATGTTAATGAATAATACTTACTAAGACTAAAGCAGTATAGAATAACCAATCTAGCCGTTAAGTGACAGAAAATAGACTAGCTTTTAATCTTTTTTTTGTAAACATATAACTTTTGTACTCAGCGAAACATTTCTGTTTATCCGATAACACCAATCGTTGGCTAGGGAATTGGTAAATTCCATGTGTACCTTCGATTTTATCATTTCATTTATTTAGGTTTATATGTGCATTTTATATTTTCTAAGAATATATACAGCAATAAATATATACATTTTGTACCAAATATCATGAATGTAAAATAACGATTTCTTTATTTTATATTCACGCACACACACACACACACACACGCACGCACGCACGCACGCACGCACACAAACACACACACGCACGCATAAACATTTAACATTTTATCATTGAAAGTATTTCACATTTTATTCAATATGAAATTAAATGATCGAAAGTTCTGATTCATTTTAAGCAACACTTTAGAGTCGAATTCAAACACTTTCAACCATTTCTTTCGCAATGAAAAAACTTTTTTATACTATAACACATTTTTTTTCTAATAATATTGATTATTGTCCATGAAATACTTAAAATAGTATAAATAAAATTAAAAAAAACATTTATATAAATATGTTCAAGTATATTGTATATTATCCTTAAATAAATATGAAATTTATGATATTAACACTATTGAATGAAATATAAAAACATTAAGATTCAACATTTTAACATTTTTTCAACCAAGATCAGAGTTCAAATTTTTCATGGAAAAATGTTCATTTTCTTTATTTTATCTTCGGTACTACATTAATATTATTAATTTTATTTTTATTTAAATACAATTATAAAATATACATATATATATTGATATAAAAGTTTTAAAAAATATTTTATTGATATTATTTAGATAGTGTTCCATGGACAACAATCATTATCATAAGAAAAAAAAATTCTCATACAATGAAAAGGTGTTTTTGTTGATAAAGAAATGGTCGAAAGTTTCTGAATTTGAATCGACTGTGTTACTTGAAATGAATCTGACTTCTTAATCACTCGATTTTAGCCAGTTATAACACGACTCACCTTGCAATCCATCGGTACTCCCTGTTCAGATTTTGGCACAGCGTTTGGTTCTAAACGCCATCTGACCAGAGGCCAGTCATAAATGCTGCCGTCGGGCATGACAGTCCTTTCTCATTTCTTGAGGACATCGTCAGAGAAATGAAATTCACATACGAACTGATTGATGTCCAATTCGCAGCTAAGTGCGTTTTTCCATTGTCTGCGTCGGTCTTCGTTCTGTATAAACAAAAGAAAACTGACCACAAATACAATTCTAGGAAAATAGTTGAGCTTCATTTGTGATTGACAGTGAATAACAATAGTCATGACACGGTCTGTAACATCATGCAAACAATACAGCATTTCTTCGAGCATGCGAAATCAAATTTTTTCAATACATAATGTTCTTACCTTCGGAACTGAAAAAAGTGAGACTACGCAATCCTAGGCTCTTACGCTGTTTAATAGTTTTGCCAATTCCGCTATCACACCCTGGAACTGCGCAAATCTTTCTCATCCTATTGAAACAGAAAAGTACACATAACTCGCTTTAAAAAATGTTCTGAATTAAAGATTTTTAAGAGAAGTTCTTCTCGTAATGAAAGGAAATGAAAAATAAAGATTTTTTACCTTGAACTGCCGTTGTGGTACGTAGACCACAAACAATTGGTCCCGATAACCTAAACTGTGAAAGAAAAGTACAAACAAAAAATAGAAAATTCAGATTAATAATTCAAAAAAACAACACAATATTCCCCTGTGATACTCCTCCACGATTGGTCGTCGCAACAATTTTCATTGATTTCACCGTTTAAACACAAGGTTTATCGCACGTATGCACTTTTTCGTCACCGTTTGTCAACACGATGAGGGTTTTAATTTTTTCACAGACGTAAATGGCGCGAAAACCCTTTAACAGCCGCCATGACGGTCAGCTTCATGTGAGCCATCGATAGTATTACTATATACTACGGTTCATATTCTTAATGTAACGCCTATCGGCCGTACTCAACACCAGCCCCCTGACACTGGCCTACTATTCCTATACGATAAACGAAAACGCGTTTTGTCCGGGCTTTTTAGTTTTTAAAAGCGCCACTACCTAGCGTTGGCTGTTACGTGACAGGCGTTGGCTCTAAATATTCCGATCAGCTGAACGATTCGATACTTTCGTTTCGGGCTGTTATCGTTATTGCGATAACAGCACGTACTGTTACAGCGATAACAGGATCCATCATACACGCGAATAATGGTTTTCGTAAAGTTATCTACACTAGACTTTTATTCATGTGAAATATTCGAAACACCGGTGCAGCGTACATATATATGCATGCCTGTCACACTACTACTAGCGCCACAGTGCGGAAAGGACATTTTGCGAACAGCATTTATCTACCAGTGTCAGCCCCCTGCTCAACACTAACGCCCGGCGACAGATTTACGGACTTTTTGAATACTAGCGCAATATACGAAGCTTGCACTCCTTCCCTATAGTCTCCCTGCTCCTGTATCTAGTCTCCGAGCCACTTTTTTTAAGTCTCTCCATAATGGCCTCTGCACCTGCGCACGATGAGCGAAGAGCGATTCGCGATATCCAATAGGAGCTTCACTCTCCTAGGGCGTTTCCGGAATACCTGAGCTCCTATTGGATATCGCCCATCGCTCATCGCAAATCGCGCGTAGTTTGCAGAGGCCATAAGAGTTCGGACTCCTCCCACTCTAGCCGCCATGCTCTCTACGCTCACGCACGGTTCCATGGAGGCTAGAGTGGGAGGAGGCCGATCTGTGCATTTCAAAGTGGCTACAAAAATGTGGTCAAACAGTGGTCAAACAGGGAAGTAAGCTGACTATCGATGTCGTGTAAGAGGGATGAAAGAGGATCGAATACGCATCCCAGCAAGCAATGCAGCGAGATCGCGCGCAAAAGTTACCCCCTCTCTAGTCTCTTACTATCACACAATTACAGTAGCGCGTGTCCGTGAGCGAGCGACGCTCGGACATCTTCGGAAAGAGCCGAGCGCGCCGAAGTTTCCCGACCGCGCCTTCGGCAGCTACACCAATGCATGGACGCCGAGCTCGTTCATGTGCGGCCAAGCCGAAACGAAGGCTTCGAGGGAAAAAGCAATCTGAGCACGACTCGCGCGTGACGTCACCCGACGGAACGCGCGAGGCTTTTAGATGATTTCAATGCTTATTTAGCTCTTGATTCTCTGCGTTATCAATGTATACAAAAAAATGTATCGCGCACCCTGATCGCTAATTTTTTTAGTTTATACGTTAATTTGAATATAATTATGAATCCAAATCACAACTTATTTATTTGTAAATAATTATTACTATTAATTCTTGTTTGATTAGTTATTTTTATTAGTTATCATTATTATTTCAAGTAGTTATCTTTTAGTGTCGAAAAATTTATCGCGCACTCCGACCGCTTATTTGATTAGTTTGTACGTTAATTTAAATGTAGTAATAAATGCAAATTACAACTTATGTATCTTCTAACAAATTGTTTGCGCTTTACTCGCACCCATCCTTATGCCAAATAAATTGTAATTCGTAAAAGTAAGCGGAAATATATTTATAGTCGTATTATTATATTCATTCTCGTAAGTTACGATTCGCGGCCGGATGGATGAGTGGCTTGTTTTTGGGGATAATGCTTTATCGCTTGATGATAGTATATGAGAATGAATATAATAATGCGAATATAAATATATTTCCGCTTACTTTTATGAATTACAATTTATTTGGCTTAGGGACGGGTGTGAGTAAAGCGCAAACAATTTTTTAGAAGATAAATAAGTTGTAATTTAGATTTATTATTATATTTAAATTAACGTACAAACTAATCAAATAAGCGGTCGGAGTGCGCGATAAATTTTTCGACACTAAGAGATAACTAATTAATTTAATAATGATAACTAATAAAAATAACTAATCAAATAAGAATTAAAAGTAATAATAATTTTAAAAAAGCATTGATCGCGGGGAACGATCCCGCGGCCCTGCGGACCGAAGCCAGGAACGGCAGGGTCTCAGTTCTGCACAGTGCAGTTCGACACCGAGTCAGCCCGCCACTGTTCAATTCGACGAAGCGGGCAGTTCGCCACCGAGCCAAATCGACGGCCGTAGCAGCTCGACATTTCCCCGACGCTCTCGTATCCCCACTCTTCAGATTCGGGCCGGGCGATTCGCTGCCCTGTGTCAGTTCGCCACCGAGTCCTCCCTGCACAGCGTAGCGTGCTCAACTTACATTTCCTAGCGGCTGTACTTTTTTCGAATCACCCATACCCGGAAACGAGAAATATACGAGCAAAATGTTTTCGTATGTACCGACTACCCGCTCTGTCAGTTCTCTACTTTATCGACTGATTCTGAATGGAAGTTTCACGAGCGGCATTTTGTTATAACTTGATAAGCAATACTAAGAGAACTGAAAACTTATATAATAATCGTGTGAAAGAAAAACTGGTGGCCTCGTACAGTTGGACAGTTTTTCGTTGCCGTTGAATATAGGATAATGTTCTTCAAGAGGATGTTTAATTTTGTTCTGAATTTCGTTTCTTGTGGCTCTTGGTTTATTCGTAAAAATCATCGTGCAAAGTCTAAATTTTATAATCAACTTTTTAGTCATCAAAAATATCGCTGAAAAAAGCATATGCAGTTACAAGAAATTAATATCATGAAACGATTGGAAATAATATTGTTGTCAATATTCCTCATATATGTTCCTTTCATTACAGATTGAAACGTCCACATTATTATTATCCATGTTGTTCAAATACTTAATGCCAAAGAACAGTGCATGTCAGTAGAAGAGCTGTAGCGGTTCTAACGCAGGGATCTCAGGGGGGAGCGGGGCGGGGGAGTCGAGCGCGGGGAAGCCGGGGTATGCATGGCGGTGGGGGGGGGGACCCTGCATGCGGCCGCCGAGTGCGGGGTTCCGGCGGAGGGAAAGGGGAGGGATGTTAGAGAGTGGGGATGCTAGTTTTTGGTGACGATGTCTTCCCGGCGATAGCTGGACCCGCGGGCGAGAGGGGGAAGCCGCTGTCGACTCTGTGGGGGAGGGGGCATCATAGAGTCGCGGGTCCTTGAAAACCCATAAAATCCGATAATTTATTATCAACATTATAGATGTAAGCGGAGCATTTTTGTCTAGACTATTCACATGAGTTTATATATATAAAAAAAAACTTAGACAAATGTCCGGGATCTCAGGGGGGAGCGGGGCGGGGGGCTCCCGCGCGGGGAAGCCAAGTGCGGCGGTACGGCGGAGGGGAGGGGGTCGCCGGGCGCGTGTGACGTCACAGGGGGGCCTCTGTGGAGGGGGGCCATGTGATCTATGAAGCGACTAGCGGGAGGGAGAAGCCGGCGGCGATGAGTATTTTGCGTGTGTGTGCGTGTGTGTGTGTGTATGTGTGGAACGACGGGGGGGGGGGGGGGTAAAAAGAATGCTTCGAATTAAATGACAATAAAACAATAGTTTATTAATAATTAAATTGAACAATGGCCTTGCATAATATATATTATACATAAAATCTTTGGTGTGTGTGTGTGTGTGTGTGTGTGTGTGTGTATGTGTGTTTGGCTGGTTTTCATTGTTTCAAATTATTTTATTTTGAATATCCGCAGCGGATACGTTATCCTGGAACATAACAAATCATGAATCTTATTAACATCTAAAACATAATCATATTTTGAATCATACTAAAGATAATACGAACCATCGACCAAGTATAAGTTCAGGCAGGTGGGGCACGTGTCGCGCATTAAAACTTGGTGAGTCGGCCCGCCGCAGTTGTTACAAAATATCCCCTGAATGTTGTTAAACCGTTCGCTGAAGTGGCCACATCTTTCAATTAGTTGATCAACCGTGCCCCGCATATCAAAGTATCACAGCACGCAAAATTTCGCCCGATCATTTTCGGTGAGATATTCGTAGTTCACACAGCCCATGACGCCCCGGTTCAATCGATTTATTCGCTGCTGGTCCACTATGATTTCACGCACATAATGGACTCCCTTATCTGAGGCATCACCCAATCTACTATCAAATGATTCCGTATCACCGTCCATCTCGGCCAGTTCCATGTCATCATGTGCAAGCACTTCAATGTCCGCGCACTCATCATCGTCATCATCGGCGATATCAATAAAGTCTTCTTCTACCCCAACTTCCACTTCGTCGTCATGGGCGATATTCACGACAACCTCCATCTCATCATCGACGAGATCGATCACTTCAATTTGGTTCGACATTTTTCTTAACTGATTTTCCGGTTTCCGACTCTTCCACAAGGACACCTCGGAGGTTGAAGACTGGAATGGCGAAAACTGCTGTTCCGATCCTTCTTCGGATTTCGATTTTTGGATCCTCGTAGGCTTATAGCAGGGTGGGGGCTTATTGTAGAAAAAAAACCTTGCAAGATAGTGCATCCTGGCCAGGGGATAAACGAAAAGTTTTTTTTCTTTAACTATCCCTGTAGGGGTAGGCATCTGCTGTCCAGAAAAGTGTGCACTCATAGAGGTGAAAGCTGGCCAGGCTCGCCAATCATTGACTTTCGCGATCTCTACAGAACCGCGTCTAGGTCATGGAGACTGAACTGGCGTATTATAAAGAGCATCTTAGAGTTTTTAATATATATTGCCACGTGTTCCAGTATTTATTAAGTCCAGCCTGTCACGAATCATAGCGCTCTTCACAGAGCAACATCAAACCTATTCAAGTGACACTTGAGGCTATACAGTTTTTACCAAATCAGCCATATTCTAAAGACAATTTTTTTTTGTTCGTCGACGTTCAATGCCAGCCTCCGAGCATAGGGAACATTTTGAAAAGATAACATTCCGCTCAAGTAATGTCTTGGCTATGCAAAACACATACGAAAACGAGGTATTTATTACAAAACGATCAACTTTGTGGATCTATGGCCGGATTTTTTTTTTTTTTTTTGTAGGCTTCGACCACTGATCCCCCTGCATGCACCATTTGAGCATAGATGCACTCGCGGTCTGGAATACTCACAAAAATACTTTTCTTTTTTGCTCCCGTTGAACCCCGATCGGCTCGTTCTGCGTGTGTATTTATTTTTCATGCTTTCCACGTTAAAAGATATCAGCGTGATATTGAAAAACTCTGGTGGAGGTGATTCTATTCCATTTTCCGAGCTAGAAGGAAACGACAAAAATATTTTCTGATGGGAGACCATTTTTTAATCATCGGCAGCGCTCAAAAGTGGCCACACTTTGAATGAAGCAGTGAGTTCACATATCTCTCTGGCAAGACTTTTCAACTCGTTAATATGGAGAACAACAATGAACCATCAGAAGAAATCTTGCACAGCCAAGCCACGCTCTTAAGTTCGATCGACGACTTTGCTGTGTGGGAGATACAGATCGTCGAGTTCATCGAAGTACTGAAATCGCAAAGCCGAATTAAGCGCCAACGATTATCAACTAAACATCAATAGTCATTGATAGGCCAAATACCGAATCTGGAAGGATTGAAGTATCCCATGTACAGGCATTCTATATGCATGGGTGCAGGTCACAGCGGTGATGGGTTAATGTGGCGAGAACTCGACTTGAACGCGTGATGGTCTATACTTTAACTACTGCTCGATGAATTTCAACAACGTGGAAGTGGTTGAGCTTTACAAAAGATGCGTAATCTTACAATAAATGTAAATAAGTATAAATCAATACGCGTTAAATGTTATATCTCATTGCCACGGGAAATAATGATTATGAGGGCTGCGATTAATGTGCAATCAAGAGATAATGCACGTTTCGCATGGGTGACAGTTACAGCTTTATACCCAGCTGAACGAAACAGTGACCACGGATCTTCTTACATGCATTATCCAACGGTATTGAATCTATCGAATATTGGATTCCCAATAACTATAGATCAAATTTAAAAAAAAATTGTGCTTCAAAACAATTTATCCATTAATGTGTGTACCACCGAAGAAGACATTGCTCCGATACGCGTGGCTCAACATAAAAAGAAGAAAAGCATATCAATTTGCTATACATACAAGATACCGAAGATAACAATGTATGACATATCACATAGATAAAGAACCTGTCAAGCCTCATGAGCGCAGAACAGAGACAACCATTAAAAAATATATGTATGCCATCGGTGTATGAAGTTAACGCAATTACTATATCGTCATATGTGCTAGACGAATTAAACAACAATCTATTATTTCGCCGGTGTCGGCATTACTTTACTTCAACGGATAAACTGCAATCACATGAGATCGATTATGGAGCAATAAAGCACTGCGCCATCCGACTATCAAATGATACTAATAAGTGGCTTCAAATCATCAACTCCAATCGGAAAGCAACACATCCATTCACTGTAAATGCCTACTTGGAGTGTTTTTTTTAACTAATTATAGAGAGAAGATGAGAGTGTGCAAAGACTGATGCGAAGAACGTAGCAGAGGATATGTATCAATATCATGAAGTATTTACTATTGATTACCACATGTGTTTTTCATATGATGAATCGCTATCATAGTATCGATCACATCACAGCGCCGATTTCATATCATAGTTTGTGACAGAACTGGAAAAACTAGTGCTGTACATAAAAGATACTTTCTACGAAAATTAATGCTCGTCATGAGTTAATTCTAATACCTTCACGCTATGGCAATAATTGTGCATTCAGTCATCATCAACTACTAGAGGTAGAAGTTGAATTACTCAAGATACAATGGCGTATGCCCCACATAATATTAGATGAGATCAATAAATTATCATTACATCGACCATTGGAAAGTGGGCGATACTTGAATGTGGGTTTTCGCTCTTGGGATCTATACGACTGTCCATCGCTTCAAAACACAACGAAACATTCATGGACCGTAAAAGCTGCCTTCCTACTAGAGAAACCAAAATATGTAATTGGTGCGGTGCAGACTGGTAAAAAAGATAATGTAGGGCAAAGGACACTATATTATTCACCGACTGCAAACTCACAAGTGCTAAACTTTATCTCAATTCAGGATTCTTTTCTCAAGATGACTCGAATATGGACTTCAAAAAAGTTTCGACATTTTGTTCAATAGGTACTCTCGATTTTGTAAATACCATTATGACTGCAATAGTGATCGTTCTTTACTAACCATCGCTGAGTCTTAATGTAACGACCCTCTCACGGTTAATGATTGATCGCATCAGAAATATGTAATTGGTGGCTGAATCATAAAGATTCATGCAAATAAAATAAATGTAACATTATGTACTTTTTATTCTCCTCACCCCGTACTTAGTTATGTCAGCATCACCAGCTATCGGATTGTGCAACTGAAAACAATATTACTTTCGAATGTGAAACTCATTTTTTTTTGTATGGAATTTGATTGAAAATAAATTAATATAATCGCCCAATGATAATCGAAGACATTCATCAGTATAGGTTCGTTAGACGTTCGTGAGCCGTTTGTTGGAAGTTTACGAGGCATTCGAAGATTTTCGATAGTCGTTCGTGAAACGTTCCAGAGACTTCCGAAGACATTCATACGATGTTCGAAGCCATTTAAGAGACGTTCGAAAACATTCATAAGGCGTTTGAAGACATGCATGAGGGGTTCAAAAAGTTTCAAGAGCCATTCTACGACGTTCATGAGACGTTTGAAGATGTTCGTGAGACATTCAAGAGACTTTCGAAAACGTTCATAAGACGTTTGAAGATATTCATGAGAGGTGCGAAGACCTTCGGAGACTTTCGAAGACGTTCAAGAGATCTGTGACGATATTTATAATACGTTTAAAGACATTGGTGAGGGGTTCGAAGCCGTTTAAGAGACTTTAAAAGACATTTACAAGGGGTTTGAAGACGTTCAAGAAACTTCCGAATACGTTCAAGAGACTTTCGACGACATTCATAATAAGTTTGAAGACATTCATGAGGGGTTCGAAGACGCTTAAGAGAGGCTTTCAAAGACATTCACGAGGGGTTTGTCCAAAGACATTCATAATACGTTTGAAGACATTCAAGAGACTTTCGACGACATTCATGAGACGTTTCAAGAGGTTCATGAGGCCTTCAAAGAGTTTCAAGAGACTTTCTACGACGATCATGAGACGTTTGAATATGTTCGTGAGATATTCAAAAAACTTTCGAAAACGTTCATAAGAAGTTTGAAGACATTCATGAGAGGTGCGAAGACCTTCAGTGACGTTCGAAGACATTAAAGAGATCTTTAACGATATTCATAATACGTTTGAGACATCGATGAGGGGGTTTTAGAGACTTTCAAAGATATTCACGAGGGGTTTGAAGAGGTTCAAGAAACTTTCGAATACGTTCAAAAGACTTTCGACGACATTCATAATACGTTTGATTACATTCATGAGGGATTCGAAGACGCTTGAGAGACTTTCAAAGACGTTCACGAGGGGTTCGAAGACGTTTAAGAGACTTTCGACGGCGTACATAATATGTTTGAAGACATTCATGTGGGGTTCGAAGATGCTTAAGAGACTTTCAAAGACATTCACGAGAGGTGCGAAGACATTCAGAAACTTTCGAAGACATTCAAGAGGTCTTTGACAATATTCATAATACGTTTGAAGACATCGATGAGAGGATCGACGATGTTTTAGAGACTTTCAAAGACATTCACGGAGGGTTTGAAGACGTTCAAGAAACTTTCGAATACGTTCAAGAGACTTTCGACGACATTCATAATACGTTTGATTACATTCATGAGGGATTCGAAGACGCTTGAGAGACTTTCAAAGACGTTCACGAGGGGTTCGAAGACGTTTAAGAGACTTTCGACGGCGTACATAATATGTTTGAAGACATTCATGTGGGGTTCGAAGACGCTTAAGAGACTTTTAAAGACATTCACGAGAGGTGCAAAGACATTCAGAAACTTTCGAAGACATTCAAGAGTTCTTTGACAATATTCATAATACGTTTGAAGACATCGATGAGAGGATCGACGATGTTTTAGAGACTTTCAAAGACATTCACGAAGGGTTTGAAGGCGTTCGAGAAACTTTCGAATACGTTCGAGAGACTTTCGGCCACATTCATAATACGTTTGAAGACATTCATGAGGGGTTCGAAGACGCTTGAGAGACTTTCAAAGACCTTCACGAGAGGTTCGAAGACGTTCAAGAGACTTTCGACGACATTCATGATACGTTTGAAGACATTCATGTAGGGTTCGAAGACGCTTAAGAGACTTTCAAATACATTCACGGGAGGTTTGAAGACGTTCAAGAGGCTTTCGAAGACGTTCAGAAATCTTCGACGACATGCATAATACGATCTTCGACGACATCCAAAAACCGAAGACATTCATGACGTTTGAGTTTGTAATGTATGACAGCGAATTGTTGTGAATGTATGACAGCGAAACTCAAACGTCATGAATGTCTTCGGTTTTTGGATGTCATCGAAGATCGTATTATGCATGTCGTCGAAGATTTCTGAACGTCTTCGAAAGCCTCTTGAACGTCTTCAAACCTCCCGTGAATGTATTTGAAAGTCTCTTAAGCGTCTTCGAACCCCACATGAATGTCTTCAAACGTATCATGAATGTCGTCGAAAGTCTCTTGAACGTCTTCGAACCTCTCGTGAAGGTCTTTGAAAGTCTCTCAAGCGTCTTCGAACCCCTCATGAATGTCTTCAAACGTATTATGAATGTGGCCGAAAGTCTCTCGAACGTATTCGAAAGTTTCTCGAACGCCTTCAAACCCTTCGTGAATGTCTTTGAAAGTCTCTAAAACATCGTCGATCCTCTCATCGATGTCTTCAAACGTATTATGAATATTGTCAAAGAACTCTTGAATGTCTTCGAAAGTTTCTGAATGTCTTTGCACCTCTCGTGAATGTCTTTAAAAGTCTCTTAAGCGTCTTCGAACCCCACATGAATGTCTTCAAACATATTATGTACGCCGTCGAAAGTCTCTTAAACGTCTTCGAACCCCTCGTGAACGTCTTTGAAAGTCTCTCAAGCGTCTTCGAATCCCTCATGAATGTAATCAAACGTATTATGAATGTCGTCGAAAGTCTCTTGAACGTATTCGAAAGTTTCTTGAACGTCTTCAAACCCTCCGTGAATGTCTTTGAAAGTCTCTAAAACATCGTCGATCCTCTCATCGATGTCTTCAAACGTATTATGAATATTGTCAAAGACCTCTTGAATGTCTTCGAAAGTTTCTGAATGTCTTCGCACCTCTCGTGAATGTCTTTGAAAGTCTCTTAAGCATCTTCGAACCCCACATGAATGTCTTCAAACATATTATGTACGCCGTCGAAAGTCTCTTAAACGTCTTCGAACCCCTCGTGAACGTCTTTGAAAGTCTCTCAAGCGTCTTCGAATCCCTCATGAATGTAATCAAACGTATTATGAATGTCGTCGAAAGTCTTTTGAACGTATTCGAAAGTTTCTTGAACCTCTTCAAACCCCTCGTGAATATCTTTGAAAGTCTCTAAAACCCCCTCATCGATGTCTCAAACGTATTATGAATATCGTTAAAGATCTCTTTAATGTCTTCGAACGTCACTGAAGGTCTTCGCACCTCTCATGAATGTCTTCAAACTTCTTATGAACGTTTTCGAAAGTTTTTTGAATATCTCACGAACATATTCAAACGTCTCATGATCGTCGTAGAAAGTCTCTTGAAACTCTTTGAAGGCCTCATGAACCTCTTGAAACGTCTCATGAATGTCGTCGAAAGTCTCTTGAATGTCTTCAAACGTATTATGAATGTCTTTGGACAAACCCCTCGTGAATGTCTTTGAAAGCCTCTCTTAAGCGTCTTCGAACCCCTCATGAATGTCTTCAAACTTATTATGAATGTCGTCGAAAGTCTCTTGAACGTATTCGGAAGTTTCTTGAACGTCTTCAAACCCCTTGTAAATGTCTTTTAAAGTCTCTTAAACGGCTTCGAACCCCTCACCAATGTCTTTAAACGTATTATAAATATCGTCACAGATCTCTTGAACGTCTTCGAAAGTCTCCGAAGGTCTTCGCACCTCTCATGAATGTCTTCAAACGTCTTATGAACGTTTTCGAAAGTCTCTTGAATGTCTCACGAACATCTTCAAACGTCTCATGAACGTAGTAGAATGGCTCTTGAAACTTTTTGAACCCCTCATGCATGTCTTCAAACGCCTTATGAATGTTTTCGAACGTCTCTTAAATGGCTTCGAACATCGTATGAATGTCTTCGGAAGTCTCTGGAACGTTTCACGAACGACTATCGAAAATCTTCGAATGCCTCGTAAACTTCCAACAAACGGCTCACGAACGTCTAACGAACCTATACTGATGAATGTCTTCGATTATCATTGGGCGATTATATTAATTTATTTTCAATCAAATTCCATACAAAAAAAATGAGTTTCACATTCGAAAGTAATATTGTTTTCAGTTGCACAATCCGATAGCTGGTGATGCTGACATAACTAAGTACGGGGTGAGGAGAATAAAAAGTACATAATGTTACATTTATTTTATTTGCATGAATCTTTATGATTCAGCCACCAATTACATATTTCTGATGCGATCAATCATTAACCGTGAGAGGGTCGTTACATTAAGACTCAGCGATGGTTAGTAAAGAACGATCACTATTGCAGTCATAATGGTATTTACAAAATCGAGAGTACCTATTGAACAAAATGTCGAAACTTTTTTGAAGTCCATATTCGAGTCATCTTGAGAAAAGAATCCTGAATTGAGATAAAGTTTAGCACTTGTGAGTTTGCAGTCGGTGAATAATATAGTGTCCTTTGCCCTACATTATCTTTTTTACCAGTCTGCACCGCACCAATTACATATTTTGGTTTCTCTAGTAGGAAGGCAGCTTTTACGGTCCATGAATGTTTCGTTGTGTTTTGAAGCGATGGACAGTCGTATAGATCCCAAGAGCGAAAACCCACATTCAAGTATCGCCCACTTTCCAATGGTCGATGTAATGATAATTTATTGATCTCATCTAATATTATGTGGGGCATACGCCATTGTATCTTGAGTAATTCAACTTCTACCTCTAGTAGTTGATGATGACTGAATGCACAATTATTGCCATAGCGTGAAGGTATTAGAATTAACTCATGACGAGCATTAATTTTCGTAGAAAGTATCTTTTATGTACAGCACTAGTTTTTCCAGTTCTGTCACAAACTATGATATGAAATCGGCGCTGTGATGTGATCGATACTATGATAGCGATTCATCATATGAAAAACACATGTGGTAATCAATAGTAAATACTTCATGATATTGATACATATCCTCTGCTACGTTCTTCGCATCAGTCTTTGCACACTCTCATCTTCTCTCTATAATTAGTTAAAAAAAACACTCCAAGTAGGCATTTACAGTGAATGGATGTGTTGCTTTCCGATTGGAGTTGATGATTTGAAGCCACTTATTAGTATCATTTGATAGTCGGATGGCGCAGTGCTTTATTGCTCCATAATCGATCTCATGTGATTGCAGTTTATCCGTTGAAGTAAAGTAATGCCGACACCGGCGAAATAATAGATTGTTGTTTAATTCGTCTAGCACATATGACGATATAGTAATTGCGTTAACTTCATACACCGATGGCATACATATATTTTTTAATGGTTGTCTCTGTTCTGCGCTCATGAGGCTTGACAGGTTCTTTATCTATGTGATATGTCATACATTGTTATCTTCGGTATCTTGTATGTATAGCAAATTGATATGCTTTTCTTCTTTTTATGTTGAGCCACGCGTATCGGAGCAATGTCTTCTTCGGTGGTACACACATTAATGGATAAATTGTTTTGAAGCACAATTTTTTTTTAAATTTGATCTATAGTTATTGGGAATCCAATATTCGATAGATTCAATACCGTTGGATAATGCATGTAAGAAGATCCGTGGTCACTGTTTCGTTCAGCTGGGTATAAAGCTGTAACTGTCACCCATGCGAAACGTGCATTATCTCTTGATTGCACATTAATCGCAGCCCTCATAATCATTATTTCCCGTGGCAATGAGATATAACATTTAACGCGTATTGATTTATACTTATTTACATTTATTGTAAGATTACGCATCTTTTGTAAAGCTCAACCACTTCCACGTTGTTGAAATTCATCGAGCAGTAGTTAAAGTATAGACCATCACGCGTTCAAGTCGAGTTCTCGCCACATTAACCCATCACCGCTGTGACCTGCACCCATGCATATAGAATGCCTGTACATGGAATACTTCAATCCTTCCAGATTCGGTATTTGGCCTATCAATGACTATTGATGTTTAGTTGATAATCGTTGGCGCTTAATTCGGCTTTGCGATTTCAGTACTTCGATGAACTCGACGATCTGTATCTCCCACACAGCAAAGTCGTCGATCGAACTTAAGAGCGTGGCTTGGCTGTGCAAGATTTCTTCTGATGGTTCATTGTTGTTCTCCATATTAACGAGTTGAAAAGTCTTGCCAGAGAGATATGTGAACTCACTGCTTCATTCAAAGTGTGGCCACTTTTGAGCGCTGCCGATGATTAAAAAATGGTCTCCCATCAGAAAATATTTTTGTCATTTCCTTCTAGCTCGGAAAATGGAATAGAATCACCTCCACCAGAGTTTTTCAATATCACGCTGATATCTTTTAACGTGGAAAGCATGAAAAATAAATACACACGCAGAACGAGCCGATCGGGGTTCAACGGGAGCAAAAAAGAAAAGTATTTTTGTGAGTATTCCAGACCGCGAGTGCATCTATGCTCAAATGGTGCATGCAGGGGGATCAGTGGTCGAAGCCTACAAAAAAAAAAAAAAAAAAAAATCCGGCCATAGATCCACAAAGTTGATCGTTTTGTAATAAATACCTCGTTTTCGTATGTGTTTTGCATAGCCAAGACATTACTTGAGCGGAATGTTATCTTTTCAAAATGTTCCCTATGCTCGGAGGCTGGCATTGAACGTCGACGAACAAAAAAAAATTGTCTTTAGAATATGGCTGATTTGGTAAAAACTGTATTGCCTCAAGTGTCACTTGAATAGGTTTGATGTTGCTCTGTGAAGAGCGCTATGATTCGTGACAGGCTGGACTTCATAAATACTGGAACACGTGGCAATATATATTAAAAACTCTAAGATGCTCTTTATAATACGCCAGTTCAGTCTCCATGACCTAGACGCGGTTCTGTAGAGATCGCGAAAGTCAATGATTGGCGAGCCTGGCCAGCTTTCACCTCTATGAGTGCACACTTTTCTGGACAGCAGATGCCTACCCCTACAGGGATAGTTAAAGAAAAAAAACTTTTCGTTTATCCCCTGGCCAGGATGCACTATCTTGCAAGGTTTTTTTTCTACAATAAGCCCCCACCCTACTATAAGCCTACGAGGATCCAAAAATCGAAATCCGAAGAAGGATCGGAACAGCAGTTTTCGCCATTCCAGTCTTCAACCTCCGAGGTGTCCTTGTGGAAGAGTCGGAAACCGGAAAATCAGTTAAGAAAAATGTCGAACCAAATTGAAGTGATCGATCTCGTCGATGATGAGATGGAGGTTGTCGTGAATATCGCCCATGACGACGAAGTGGAAGTTGGGGTAGAAGAAGACTTTATTGATATCGCCGATGATGACGATGATGAGTGCGCGGACATTGAAGTGCTTGCACATGATGACATGGAACTGGCCGAGATGGACGGTGATACGGAATCATTTGATAGTAGATTGGGTGATGCCTCAGATAAGGGAGTCCATTATGTGCGTGAAATCATAGTGGACCAGCAGCGAATAAATCGATTGAACCGGGGCGTCATGGGCTGTGTGAACTACGAATATCTCACCGAAAATGATCGGGCGAAATTTTGCGTGCTGTGATACTTTGATATGCGGGGCACGGTTGATCAACTAATTGAAAGATGTGGCCACTTCAGCGAACGGTTTAACAACATTCAGGGGATATTTTGTAACAACTGCGGCGGGCCGACTCACCAAGTTTTAATGCGCGACACGTGCCCCACCTGCCTGAACTTATACTTGGTCGATGGTTCGTATTATCTTTAGTATGATTCAAAATATGATTATGTTTTAGATGTTAATAAGATTCATGATTTGTTATGTTCCAGGATAACGTATCCGCTGCGGATATTCAAAATAAAATAATTTGAAACAATGAAAACCAGCCAAACACACATACACACACACACACACACACACACACACACACACACACACACACACACACACACACACAAAGATTTTATGTATAATATATATTATGCAAGGCCATTGTTCAATTTAATTATTAATAAACTATTGTTTTATTGTCATTAAATTCGAAGCATTCTTTTTACCCCCCCCCCCCCCCCCCCCCCGTCGTTCCACACATACACACACACACACGCACACACACGCAAAATACTCATCGCCGCCGGCTTCTCCCTCCCGCTAGTCGCTTCATAGATCACATGGCCCCCCTCCACAGAGGCCCCCCTGTGACGTCACACGCGCCCGGCGACCCCCTCCCCTCCGCCGTACCCCCGCACTTGGCTTCCCCGCGCGGGAGCCCCCCGCCCCGCTCCCCCCTGAGATCCCGGACATTTGTCTAAGTTTTTTTTTATATATATAAACTCATGTGAATAGTCTAGACAAAAATGCTCCGCTTACATCTATAATGTTGATAATAAATTATCGGATTTTATGGGTTTTCAAGGACCCGCGACTCTATGGGGCCCCCTCCCCCACAGAGTCGACAGCGGCTTCCCCCTCTCGCCCGCGGGTCCAGCTATCGCCGGGAAGACATCGTCACCAAAAACTAGCATCCCCACTCTCTAACATCCCTCCACTTTCCCTCCGCCGGAACCCCGCACTCGGCGGCCGCATGCAGGGTCCCCCCCCCTCCGCCATGCATACCCCGGCTTCCCCGCGCTCGACTCCCCCGCCCCGCTCCCCCCTGAGATCCCTGCGTTAGAACCGCTACAGCTCTTCTACTCATGTCGGATATATTTTTTTTCATTAATGTGCGACATGTCGTCTACTATATATGAAAAAATTGAATCATCGTATAACATGAATACGCTGTATTGAAAAGCGCAGAATCATTAAGGGAGGGGCGGGGGGGGGGGGGGGTGGAAGGTTAATTTGCTATAAAAAAGCATATTTTCGATATTTTTTGTTGACGTACTGTTTGTATATATTTATTTATATAATTAGTATAAAATAAAAGGACATTTGAAGAATATTCTGTGAAATTTTCGTTAATAATTGTGCAGAAATGAGCCAGTGACAGGAAATCTTCTCAGAGGCCACAAAAGTTACATTGCGGTGAACTGCATAGCTCACCACTGGATCGCCCGAAAAAAATTCAACAAGATCGTATTATTTAATAAGTTTCTTGAGGTAACGCTGTCGAGTTTTTATTTTTATTTTTATTTCTTTTCAATTTTTAGTCAGACTGAGAAGACAAAATAGCGATTTTTCATTTAAAAAATTGGAACCCTTATTATTGCAAAATGAATTAAAATGATAAAAACAATCGACAGCGTTACCTCAAGAAACTTATTAAATAATACGATCTTGTTGAATTTTTTTCGGGCGATCCAGTGGTGAGTTATGCAGTTCACCGCAATGCAACTTTTGTGGCCTCTGAGAAGATTTCCTGTCACTGGCTCATTTCTGCACAATTATTAACGAAAATTTCACAGAATATTCTTCAAATGTCCTTTTATTTTATACTAATTATATAAATAAATATATACAAACAGTACGTCAACAAAAAATATCGAAAATATGCTTTTTTATAGCAAATTAACCTTCCACCCCCCCTCCCTTAATGATTCTGCGCTTTTCAATACAGTGTATTCATGTTATACGATGATTCAATTTTTTCATATATAGTAGACGACATGTCACACATTAATGAAAAAAAAATATATCCGACATGCACTGTTCTTTGGCATTAAGTATTTGAACAACATGGATAATAATAATGTGGACGTTTCAATCTATAATGAAAGGAACATATATGAGGAATATTGACAACAATATTATTTCCAATCGTTTCATGATATTAATTTCTTGTAACTGCATATGCTTTTTTTAGCGATATTTTTGATGATGGAAAAGTTGATTATAAAATTTAGACTTTGCACGATGATTTTTACGAATAAACCAAGAGCCACAAGAAACGAAATTCATAACAAAATTAAACATCCTCTTGAAGAACATTATCCTATATTCAACGGCAACGAAAAACTGTCCAACTGTACGAGGCCACCAGTTTTTCTTTCACACGATTATTATATAAGTTTTCAGTTCTCTTAGTATTGCTTGTCGTTATTCTCAAGTACTCAAAAATGACGCTTTTGCCCGAATTATGGAAGAATTAAAATTTTAAGAGACTAAATATATGTTCGTGGCATTATTAAAGAATAAAGTTATAACAAAATGCCGCTCGTGAAACTTCCATTCAGAATCAGTCGATAAAGTAGAGAACTGACAGAGCGGGTAGTCGGTACATACGAAAACATTTTGCTCGTATATTTCTCGTTTCCGGGTATGGGTGATTCGAAAAAAGTACAGCCGCTAGGAAATGTAAGTTGAGCACGCTACGCTGTGCAGGGAGGACTCGGTGGCGAACTGACACAGGGCAGCGAATGGCCCGGCCCGAAACTGAAGAGTGGGGATGTCGAGCTGCTACGGCCGTCGATTTGGCTCGGTGGCGAACTGCCCGCTTCGTCGAATTGAACAGTGGCGGGCTGACTCGGTGTCGAACTGCACTGTGCAGAACTGAGACCCTGCCCCAGGAACGATACCAACGGGACCATCTCATCGCTTGTAAAAGATGTGCACTTTCTGGTTCTTACGATTCGCGGCCGAATGGATGATTGGCTTGTTTTTGGGGATAATGCTTTATCGCTTGATGAAAGTGTGAGAATTAATATAATAATACAAATATAAATATATTGCCGCTTACTTTTATGAATTATAATTTATTTGGCATAAGGACGAGTGTGAGTAAAGCGTAAACATTTTTTTAGAAGATAAATAAGTTGTAATTTAGCTTTATTATTATATTTAAATTAGCGTATAAGCTAAAAAAATAAGGGTTCAGAGTGCGCGATACATTTTTGTGTATACATTAATAACGCAGAGAATCAAGAGCTAAATAAGCATTGGAATCATCTAAAAGCCTCGCGCGTTCCGTCGGGTGACGTCACGCGCGAGTCGTGCTCAGATTGCTTTTTCCCTCGAAGCCTTCGTTTCGGCCAGGGGGCTGACACTGGTAGATAAATGCTGTTCGCAAAATGTCCTTTCCGCACTGTGGCGCTAGTAGTAGTGTGACAGGCATGCATATATATGTACGCTGCACCGGTGTTTCGAATATTTCACATGAATAAAAGTCTAGTGTAGATAACTTTACGAAAACCATTATTTGCGTGTATGATGGATCCTGTTATCGCTGTAACAGTACGTGCTGTTATCGCAATAACGATAACAGCACGAAACGAAAGTATCGAATCGTTCAGCTGATCGGAATATTTAGAGCCAACGCCTGTCACGTAACAGCCAACGCTAGGTAGTGGCGCTTTTAAAAACTAAAAAGCCCGGACAAAACGCGTTTTCGTTTATCGTATAGGAATAGTAGGCCAGTGTCAGGGGGCTGGTTTCGGCTTGGCCACACATGAACGAGCTCGGCGTCCATGCATTGGCGTAGCTGCCGAAGGCGCGGTCGGGAAACTTCGGCGCGCTCGGCTCTTTCCGAAGGTGTCCGAGCGTCGCTCGCTCACGGACACGCGCTACTGTAATTGTGTGATGGGCGCGTAAGAGGCTAGAGAGAGGGTAACTTTTGCGCGCGATCTGGCTATATATAATTTTGCATATCTCTCGCACGCAGCCTACTTCTCAAGTATCATGCTGCCTTATGCACAGCTCACTTCTCATTACTTACTTGTTCCATCTCTGTCATACGCAGCTCACTTCTCGAGGTCTTAGCAATAGTGGCGCTATCCCAATTTGACCACATTTTTGTAGCCACTTTTATCAAGTCTCTCCATAAGAGATCGGACTCCTCCCACTCTAGCCTCCCTGCACGGTTCTTATACAGGGCTTTTCAGTGACTTCTGTAATTGCCTGGGGACAGACTGTCAAGGCTATCAACCGGCAACACAGATTTGGTATCCATAGTTTTAGCAGCTTTCGTTATCCACGACGCACTGGCGTGTGCAGCAGAAGAGGGTACCGGTAAACGTGTGAAAAAACGTCAATATTAACGACAATTATTACTGAGGTACGATTTTTTAATTAAAAATGACAAAAAACGAGGAACAGTTCGACGGAATTCTGCTGGCCATGGCGCAGCAACACGAAGGTGGCGTTCAAGAGGTACCTAACCTTCAAAATCTCAGTTCCGATTTCATCAAAGATATTCTCCTCAGGAAACGGAATAATCTGTTAGCTACTTCTAGAATAGATCTATAAGAGAGCACAGCTTGCGAAATTAATGCACCCAACCCTTTTTGCAAAGTCGTAAAGCAAAACATGTTTTATTTTTTTCTCACCAGTAGTCGGTCTTTGGTCTACCGCGAAAAACGTAAAAAGTAAATGAAAGGTTGAAAAATATGAATATCGGCTCTTCAATTACATTCGCAACGTACAAACTTATGCACCAATAATCATTGAATGTTTTTATTTCGGATTATAGTTGCTCGGTACATGGTTTGGGTTTCTGGCAAGAAAGACTGATTTTTTTGAAGGCGGTGTGGAAGGAGCTGCTCTCAAGGTATTTTGCATGCTTCAGCCGCATGAAAATCATAATCGTGGCGCCAAATCGCACTGAATTATGGTATTTTATTAACGTCATTCCAGATGATCAATGCAGAATTTCAAAAGTACGAAGCCCTAGCTTTGGAAAAAGTGAAAGCACAGAATGCCGAAAAAGTTGACAGAAAAAAACAAGCGAAGAAAGTTGAAAAGAAAATTGAAAACAAGGCAGAAAATATTGATGCTGCCGACAATTGCAAAATTGTCGAGCTCACTGATGAACAAGCTGACAAACTGCAAGCTGAACTGGACAAGGTATTTGTTTAGATTAACGGGTCGGCATAAGCTTTAGGCCTAAAAACACGTCGTTTTTCTCATAAGAGTATTAGGACAAGATCGGCATTTTATATACAATTAATGTACCGTCTTGCCAAGGTTGGGTTTTTTTGACTTGCAAAGTATTGTTGAACAATTGAACTTATATGCTAGTCTAGTGGTTAGCTTGTTTACCTCTAAGCCAGAACATCGGGTAGCAGGCTCGAATTCCAGCCTCGTAGTCAGAAAAATAAAAACAGACTTTACGGCGGTCCAGTTTCACATGGACGTCACTTGCGGAAACCGGTACATAAGTGTGTGCCAAGCCTCTACTCCATGGTTCATTTCTCGACAAAACACAACATAACTGAAACTGTGAAGTGAACCTGGGTCTGGTTGCAATGGTATAGGTTTTCTGCAAGTTCCCTATGCCCGTGACGAATATGTCATGGTGAATACAATACAGAGAGGGGAGTTTGCTACGGATGTGTTGTGGGGAAAAAATTGAATAATGTTGGCATGTAAAAAGGGGAATCACCTAGTACGATAGAACATCATATTGATAGAAAATTGAGATCTTTTTTACCCAGATAACCGCGTACTGCTCTGGTGGAGTAAGCCGTACCAGTCCCGTACCTACTGCGCATGGGTATACAGTTTCGGTATGTGTTACTATCGTAAGGCATACTGGTACGTGTTACTATCGTACGGCAAACGGTATCACACTAGTAATGCGTATGATTGCACCGGGTACCAGTATAGTACTCGTCCCGTATGGGTACGCCATAGGGTATAATGTTCGTATGCTGTACCCAACAGAGATGGGCATACTCGAATAATTTTAGTATCCATGTAGGAAAATGATACCGAATACATGTCAGATAGATATTCATTTTTTTTTCGATAATATATCCGCCTCGATTATGTATTCATTCTGAGAATAAATAATGAATCCAGTTGGATTCAGTTTTTGTTCCGAAAATAAATAATGAATTCTACTGGATTCAGTATTCTCTTTAAAATGAATAATGAATTCAACTGAATTCAGTATTCATTTCAACATAAGTAATGAAACCATTTCGATTCAGTATTTATTCCGTATTCGGATATCATCAAATCGAATAATCTGGAAAAATTGACAGAAAACATGTCAGAAAACATTATATTGAAACATTATCGTCCGATTACATTATATTTACCCAAGAGAAATCGCGCTCTTAGTATCTAATAACTGAAGAAATGGGGATAGAAATGGGACATTAAATTTGTCTGATTTCCATTGTCCATTTTTCCAGATTTCCATTGTCCATTTTTCCAGATTATTCAATTTGATGATATCCGAATACGGAATTAATACTGAATCGAGTTGGATTCATCACTTATGTTGAAACGAATACTGAATTCAGTTCGATTCATTATTCATTTCGAAATGAATACTGAATCCAGTAGGATTCATTATTCATTTTGAAATGAATACTGAATCCAGTAAGATTTATTATTCATTTTCGAAACGAATACTGGATTTAGTTGGATTGATTATTCATTTTCGGAATGAATACTGAATCCAGTGGGATTCTTTATTGATTTTCAGAACGAATTTTGAATAAGTTTCTTTATTATTCATGAATAAAAAAGATTCGAATATGCCCAACCCTGGTGCCTAATAGTACGCTTGGTTATCTCGGTAAGGCCATGTGTCACCCAGACGAAACAGCCATGAGTGCGAGAGAGAGCTGATTTGCACATTCCCAGTGTCCCTTGAGACGGCAGATATTTTGAAAACATTTTTTTAAACATTTCACGCTTTTGAACGACGAACACCGTCTTTTTCTTCATTTGTCCGAAATGTGATCCGTCCAAGAGGAAACGTGGCCATCGGATTTCTACCGACCGGACATCGAGTCATTTCCTTAAGGCTATGTATCACACACTGAAATTCCGACGCGGTCACGACAGTATTGCAGAATCGTAGTTTTGGCTACGAGCCGCCGCATATTAATGTCTGATGTCGCAGCAATCGTCTGCTACTAACACTAGAGTCAACCCAGATAGACAGTCGTGATCATCACGCCGTGCATACAATTGATGAAGCAAATTTTACAGCATATTGACTACATGTCATGATGCAAAGCCGTGAACTCATTTAGTATAGTGAATGTACAAAGCATTTTGATCTCAATATGTCGTTCACAAATGCATCGTACGTTTGAAGCACGTTGAACTCATATCGCTGTGCTCAAGTGTCCACATCTAATATCTGCAAATTTCACGTCATATGGAAGGCATCCAATGACTGTGTTGATGAATTCACTGGGTTAGCACTGGTAGTAGACATGCCATGCAACCAATATGACGGCGATATGCATGTTTGTCAGTGATACATTCGATGGGCGCAACATGACGGCGATATGCGTGTTTCTCGGTGATACATCCTATGACGGCGATATGCATGTTTCGAAGTGATACATTCGTTGAGCGCAATATGACGGCGATATGTATATTTTGTCAGTGATACATCCCAGGAGCACAATATGATGGCGATATGCATGTTTCTCGGTAATACATTCTGTGACGGCAATATGCATGTTTTCAGTGATACATTCGGTGAGCATAATATGACCGCGATATGCATATTTCTCAGTGATACATCCCATGAGCGCAATATGACGGCGATATGCATATTTTTCAGTGATACATCCCATGAGCGCAATATGACGGCGATATGCGTGTTTCTGTGATACATCCTATGACGGCGATATGCATATTTCTAACAAGGAGAAGGTAGAGCCTGGATGTCGCGAATCGGGTTCTCCTTTCGCGTGGTGAAAGTTGAAGACCTACGAATTAACGTCGTTTTTTATTTTTGTTCCAATAAGCCTTAGTTTCTGAGATGTCGCGATTTGAAAATTTGGGAGTTTCGTCTCGCGCGTAGAGTACGTTGAGCGTTGATACTTGAGACAAGAGCGACCGTAGCTAATACGGTAAGACGACAGAGCGGCACTCTGAAAGTTGACGGTTCGCGTCCTCATGTTTTTTTTTAATTCAATTTTTTATTTATTTTATAATCTTATAAGACTTTACATGTGCAGGTAAATAAGAAAATTCGAAAATATGTATTTCTAGTTTTATTTATCTATTATATGAAAATAATTATTCCAATAATGAAGTCACAATTACATAGCAAAATAATATGGTATGAAGAATAAATAATTGATCTAATTCACAGAAAAGCATATTTGAAGATATATATCTTCAAATATGCTTTCCTGATAGAATCCGCAAGGTTAAATGTAGTTGTGGTGGTATTACGTTCATTTTATGTTTGTGGTGTCATAAGCCTTTGTGCTTCCCTTGCTTTTACGATGGTTTTAACACTCCAATTTGTCAACATACTGATCTGATAGAAGAAGAATCAGAATAATTACCTGCCGCGAAATTTGTAAGTGTGAATTAGATTAATTATTTATTTTTTATACCATATTATTTTGCTTTCTCATTGTGACGTGATTAACAGATTAATTATTTGTTATACAATATGATTTTGCTTTGTAATTGTGACTTGATTATTAGATTCATTATTTGTTATACAATATTATTTGCTATGTAATTGTGACTTCATTATTGGATCAATTATTTTAATATAATAGATGAATAAAACTAGTAATATATATTTTCGAATTGACTTCTTTACCTGCACATGCAAAGTCTTATGAGAGATTATATAAAAACAATGAAAATTGAATTAAAAAAAGCATGGGGACGCGAACCGTGAACTTTCAGAGTGCCAGTTCGTCGTCTTACCGTATCAGCTACGGCCGTTCTTGTCTGAAGCGTCAACGCTCAACGTACTCTATGCGCGAACCGAAACTCCCAAATTTTCAAATCGCGACATCTCAGCAACTAAGGCCTATTGAAACAAAAATAAAAAACGACGTTAATTCGGAGGTCTTCAACTTTCACCACGCGAAAGGAGAACCCGATTCGCGACATCCAGGCCCTGCCTTCTCCTTGTAAGTGATACATTCAATGAGCGCAATATGACAGCGATATGTATATTCGTCAGAGATACATCCCATGAGCGCAATATGACGGCGATATGCATACAAATCCAGAATGATACAAATGGGCACACACAAAGAAAGTTTGCACAAGTGTTAGAATGGCTAGGTAGGTAGCGCGCTCAGCTCTTGAATTAGAAGACGTGGTTCAAACCGTAGGTAGGTATAAAATTTAACTAGGCAGAATACGTTTTAATTCATGTATCATATAGGCAGGAACATAAATTAAGCATACGGGGATAAAAAATCCTACCAGATTTTTTTAATCAATATTTTTGGATTGTTTTTATTTTTGACGCTATGACACTCATATGAGCTCCATATGAGCACAGCATAGTTACGTCACGCCATGCCGCTAATATGAGCTCCGTATGAGTACAGCGTAGTTACGTCACGCCATGCCGCTAATATGAGCTCCGTATGAGCACAGCATAGTTCCGTCTCACAGCTGTGTATCGGCATAGAAAGTCTCACAGCTGTGTATCCCTTCCTGTACATCCGTCTATCTGGGAAAAGTCCTAATAAAAGAGGCCTAAAAGGGGGTGGTTGCTCCAAGCCCGTGTGTGATACGTGTATATGTGTGCGCGCTCACTATGCAGCGTCGCCCCGAGTGAGAAAACAGATGCATTAGATTTTTAAGTAAGTCGCTAATATTTTGCGCTCCGTTGGTACAATTTTCCTAGTATTATGTAAAAAAAACTCTAATCCCCAATATATCCGTCATTTTTCCATAGAATGAGTTAAAACAACGCTCAAAATATGTTTTTTCACTGTCAAAAGCCTAACGGTCTTGCACTGTGCACGAATTAGGTGCTTCAGTTAGTAATTCACAATCAGGTTATTGAATAATTTTTTTTCATTGTAAAGATCATTTGCGGTTTTTATAACAAAACTATTTTTTTAACAATTAACAAAGATATAGCACGTTGGAACTTTTACTTTATTCGGCTAGGCTAAAACGCACCGAACCGAATTAGCCAAAGTTACCCCAGCGCGCTGTGACGTCACAATTTTATAGTCTGTATATGAACTACTTGTGTAGTAGAGTACTGGGTTGTTAAAAACGAAAAAGGGTAGATTTATTGTTCTGGAATTGTGGTTTATAATTAAAAAAAAAACAAAATCGAAATGATAGATGGGTTAAAATAAATATATTTCTAAAAATAATTATTCATAGTTTTTGATACTACGAAATTTCAAATCGTAGGCGCTGACGCCAAACGCCACGCGATCAGTGCTGATGCGAAATGCCATGCGTTTGGCGCTTGCGTTTGTGACGTCACGATGCATGGCCGGTATACGAACTCCGCGTGTAGACGAGTATTCTGTCAAAAATGACAACGTTAAAGACGTACAGGAGACGTGTCTCTCTTAATTGTAAAACAAAAAAGCAAAAAAAAAAAAAATACTCGTTATAACGGCACATGATCGATGAAAATATAGAATTTTAAAAAATCACTTAATAACCTAATTTATCTTATGGTATCTGTCAAGTTTTTTTTCTTCAAAATTTGGAAAAAACTCGACTATCAGGCAATAATATCGCATGTGCACAATGCATTTCTTCTCAATTGATTGTATTGTTTGGCCGAAACTAGGCGCTTGTCCGCAGCGCAGTAGGCGTTTTGATTCTTCACAAAACTCTCCACAACGCGATCCATTTTTCGAATTTTTACAAAATCTTAACGGCATCTACAACGGTTACGTTCTTTCTCATCATCAACATATACAGGGTATGTGTGAAACAAATAAAACTAAAGAAATGTCACACAAACAAAATAGTTTAAATTTTACACAAATATTTTGAGAGTTATTTGACAATGGAGTTAAAATAAATGATTGTTCATAAGCCATGGATTCAAGTACAAACATATATTGTTATCAAAAAGTGTGTAAAATTTCAACGGGGTCGATGAATAATTTTTTGGGTTGTTGCTTATGCCGGTCCGAAAAAAAAAATGTTGAGAAAAAAATGTCATAAATGAAAATTCAACTATTTCTGTAACTTACCAACTAGACTGCCATTCCAAGAGGAATATCATTTTGTTTAAAACGATTTCCATCATATTCTTAAGATGTGAGCCTATTATTTTAGGAAGAACAAATATATATTTTTGAAGTTTTTGAAGGCCGTTTGCCCCCCTACTTCAATTAATTGGATGTTCTACTTTACAGAACTCGACTAATAAGGAATCTTCAATAGCGGGCACAAGCACAGATGCCTCTCAGATGCCCTCTAAGGAAATGAGTGACGAATCACAATCCAAGGAGGTGAGTAAAAGCATTGAATCCGACGAGGAAGAGGATGAAAAGGAAAAAGGCAAACTTAAGCCCAACAGCGGAAATGGTGCAGACATGCCGAATTATCGATGGACACAGACCCTCCAAGACATCGAGGTGAGTGTTTCGTTATTGCAGAATTGCGTTTTGAGAACATTAAGCATTCGAATTTTCTGGCCGAAACGAATTGTGATAAATTTAGAGACGTCCCTTCCGCTTGAAAATAGTCATCCTATCGTTTCAAGCACTTTGATTTATCGATGTTACATGTAAAACATTATATCTTTGCAGTGACTGAAATTCGTCGGTACAAAACTTTGACATACTTAAACATTGTATAGTGACGAGTACTTTATCAATGAAGCTACCAGGGTGGTAAAGCATGAATATAAAAGTACGTTCGACTTGGTATTTTGAGTAGCGGAAATATACGCCAAGCATACTTTGGATATAACCAAGATTTATTATTATCATTCATTTATTTATTTGTTCCTCGCGGAAAAGAAAAAAATAGCAAATTTTCAGAAAAAATAGGCTAACATTGAATGAAAATAAGTTAGCGCCTTATTTTATTGCGTAATATTACGTGGTTGCATTAAAAGCCGCTGCTTTTCTTCCATTTTTCAAGCAATTATTTTGTAAAAACTTGTTGGATTACATTAATCAATATATTTTCCCTTGGATGTTCCTACTTTCTCTCACGTGTTTGGCAAAATCTGAACCCCTACGTTGAAAAAATGCCCTGTCAATCAATCAATCAATAGAGTTTTATTTGCATAACTTTTAAAATGTTTTTACAAAACTTATACAATGTTAGACAATATATCTTTAACAAATCTTATCATCTCTGCCGTTTCATCCTTATCCATAAATCTGTATACGTTACATCTGCTCACCACTCGCCTAAAAGCCCATTTATTCTTCCCCTCTCTCGGTCTCTCATTCCAAACTCCTTTTACTCCACACTTCCTCAATCTCCCTGAAATATGCACAAATCCCTTTCTGTATTTTTCCTTCCAACATATTTATTAATTCCCTAATAATCGCCACTTCATCAATTCCTTCCAGCCATTTCTCCACGCCTTTTCTCGCATTTTCCGTTACCATCTCTCTGCTTTTCTTTACGCAACAATAAATTCTCCAGGGTCTCATCCTGCTCATCACAAATTCTGCACATCCAGTCACTCTGTCCTTTCTTTCCCGCTCTTCCAACGCTTCCACATCTTATTCTAGCCCACATTTCTTTGTCTTTGCCCTTCACATTTACCTCAAACCAATATTTCCAGGGCATAATATCATCCTCCACAATAAACTTATACCTATAATTGTACGTCGAACCCTTTATTTTCTCCCCCTCTTTCTTCAACGTCTCGTTTAAAAAAAATGCCCTGTCTTTTGACGCTATCCATTCATCTACCCATTTTTGGACTTCTTCGTAATTTCGAAAGTGTGTATCTTCTAAAGAGTGTTGTATTGACCGTAACAAGTGATGATCACTTGGGGCATGGTTCGAAGAATACACTTGGTGAAGACGGACCACATATTCCAGTTCCATCGGTGTATTTTTCACCACCAGTCGGGCCGAGCATTGTCGTGCTCACCCAGCATCACACCAGAATTACCTTTCAGCGATTTTATGCTACTGCCGCCCTTTTTTCAATCAGATTATCATTCTTACGCTCCAGCTGTTGTTAATCAGCTTCAAGAGCTCAAAGCACTATCCCTCCGTATCCCATCAGATACACAACATAGTTTTGTGACCATGGATATTTCGGTTTATCGAAATAAATCCATTTTTCATCCGCAGTTGCAATACTCCAAAAGAATTTTTTTTGTCTGTGCTTCGGAAGCAAAGAAATCGTGATTTTGCATTGATTCGCAGTGGCGTTCTCGCTCAGCTCGTGTGGCAACCATTTTCCTTCTTCCTGTATACTGCCCATGGCATGCGAATGTCACTCGTCAACTTTGAGCCATTTTTGAGCAGCCAAGTCTCGAAGTGTTTGAAAAGAGTTTTTATCCAGCACATTTTGCAATTTGGCAGACAAACGAACAGCGGGTTTTAATGCAAGCACCCGATAAATACGCATACCGCGATGATTCCGGAAAATACCTTTTTACTCATAAATAAAACTCCATGACTTATTTGATACCGGGTGAGTCACAACAAACAGAACACTTGAATGTCTCTGTTGGATTTGAAAATACGAAGTATGTACATATCGGAATTTGAATGATTTGGCAGGACGCGCATGGTGAACATAATATTTGTTTATTTCTTTTTTTCGGATTTTTCAAGGTCATCAAAGTTTTTTTAGAACGAAAGGGGATATTTTTTCCCCTGCACATTGTAATCTTTTCTTTTTTTTGTTGTTTATGCAGGTTATTTTTATTCTTTAGTTCTCAAATAATTAAGGCAGTAGCTCGGTATATCACATTTGTATTTCACGCTGTATTATCAGTCCACTATGACAACGCTCATTCATATGGCCGATACGACGACTTCTGGCTCGTCGAGCCTATAACCATTACCCTCTTATTGCGGCTAGCGAGCTTCGTTACGCTGACAGCCCTTTCTCATACACATTGTTTAACATGTTACACATTTTTTATAAATTATTCGACATCTCACATATATTTCCTTCATTTCGCCTACGAGTGGTTCCGGTCAATCAATCTCTTTAAATATATCACACGGCGCATAAATTCTCTTATAAATAAATTCTATTCATGCATTATTATACATAAATTCTCTTCGACATATTCCTTTCCATCGCATTCTTTTTTATTAGCGCCAGAATGCAATCTTTCTTTTGTAAATAAATTTCTTTAAATATATTACGCTCTACCTAAATCCTTTCAATTTTTCTTTTTTGTAAATAAATTTCTTTCATGCATTTTTGTACATAAATTCTCTTGTAAATAAATTTCTTTAAATATATTGTTGTTCGTAAATTTGATATATACAATTGCTATGATATGGCACAAGGTTCACATTGGAATATCGAACAGCTTTTTTTTTCTCTATTTGACATCGCTAAATTATTTCGCTCCACCTCATACGCCGGTCGTGTCCCATTTTACCGGCTTTTTATTTGTGTTTGGCTACTCACGTTGGTTTCACGCAGTTTCAACTATACCACACCTTCGATTCTGTCCTTAACTATCCTGCACTTGATGATGCGACTACGTTGTAATTTTCTCGTTGCGAATTATCCACGGATGTGACGCCATTTCCGTGATAGCCCTGTCTTTGATGGGACGACTTGGTTGCACGATCGGGCCTCGCTCCTCCTTTTCCTCACTGACCGCTGTCTCGATTCGTGCCCTCATCGATGGAGACGACCAAAGCGAGAATCGAAGTCGTTACGATGGGTTGGTAGTTGACATTGCGTGGATTTGGCGACTGCGTGCCAAATTCCACTATGATTTTTGGAGTGACGACTGCGTGGAATGGCGACCGCGTGCCAAATTCCACGAGGACACGATAACTCGGCGCGTCACCACGTGTTGTTTTTCAGGTTGCGGCTCGCGATTTATTTGGTTGACGGCACGTTCCTGAGGTCACAAATAACCGTCTCTGTCGCTCACCGCACCTCGAGACTATTTTATGCCGGTTTTATTTTATCACGATGGACGTTGATGCCTCGTGATATTTCCGGATGATGTTCTGCACACGTTTTTCTTACGGCATGGCCGGTGGTGGAATGGCCGACGAACTGTCGATATTGCTTCTTCTCGCTGCGACGAGGATTCTAGGAGGCTGTGTCTTTTTCCGATTCTAGGTGGCGGTGGTCATCCGCGATTTCAGGCGGCAAATTCGAACGATTCGCGATCTCAAAGCGCGGGAAAATTCAAATTGGAAATACGAGCGGGGCGCGCTCGTGTTGCGGTTACAATATCCCCCTTTTATCGATGTTCGGCTAATTTGTCAAAAATATAGATCATGGATAAACTCGAATTATTACCTAAACTTGAGAACACTTATGGTCGTAGCTTAACTTCATCATAGACATTTCCTTAAATGAAATCTGGAACTTGAAAATCATTATATCAGGCATGTTGAACGGGCTCATGGTATGGGCGGAGATGTATCCTATTATAAATTCCTTTGAATATATTGGCGTTTTCAGGATTTACCAGTCGGAACGCATTTTCACCCAGAGACTTGTCCACCCGATATGGTCCGAAATAGAGATGAAAGAACTTTGATATGACCTTATCGTCGGCATTTGAGGGGTAGGGCCTACGCAGCAAAACAAGATCTCCATTCTTGATCGCCGTTGACACTGATTTTTGTGTCCTTTTTCTTTTCATAAAATTCCGGACTATATTCTCGTTAACTGTTAATATCATTTGGTCGTGCGTTTCGCCCAAACCCTGAGGAAATTCAATTAGTTCCTCTAAGTCAGCCTGTGGGGATTTTCCAGTTTGCAACTCAAGTGGGGTACGTTCCGTAGTACAATGCATAGTGATATTTAATAACTTTTCAACTTGATTGACGTACCTTGCCCATCGGGCATGGGTCTCGGAACAAAACACACGGAAGAGTCGTCCCAACTCCCTCATTACTCGTTCTGTTGGATTGCTTTGAGGATGGCGTATAGAGCAAAATCTAACTTGAATACCTTGTTTTTCCAAAGTTTGTTTCCATTTTGGTGATGTAAATTGTGTACCGTTATCAGCTAAGATTTTTTTAGGTTTTCCTATTTTTATAAAGTACTGAGACTCGAGTTTGGCCAATGCTGCGAGAGTAGTTGCTCTTTTCAAAGGGTATAATTGCACAAATTTCGAGAATGCATCAAGTACGACAAACAGATATTGCACCCCGAAAATGGATTTCGGCAGAGGGCCATAAAAATCAACGGTGACTAATTCTCCTGGACGTTCAGCCTTGATGAGTTGATATTCTCCTTCAAGTGAATAATTCAAAGGTTTGATCCTTTGGCACAAATCGCATGTCTTAATAAGGCTGGTTACATCTGGTCTCATCTTTTTCCATATAAAATACGAGCGAAGATACGCTAAAGTTTTATCGACTCCTGGATGCCCTAAGGCAACATGCACCCGTGATATGAACGTATTTACCAGCACCTGCGGGAGAACTATCACCCACTTGCCTGTCTTTTGTTGTAACTGAAAAAGTACATCACTCCTTACTTGAAATATTCCCTCATGACTACCTCCGTTAACTTCCGATTTTCTCATGGCTATCTTTTCGTCTTCATCTTGCAAAGCAGCTAGTTGGTTCAAATCGCTACGCATTTCATCCGATAGAGGCTCATCGTTTATACCCATAAAACTTGTTGTTACGTTAATACGAGGCTTATGTTCAAGATCATCCTTTAATCTGGCTGATAGGGTTGGTAAAACCATTCGGGGCGAACTGTCCTGTTCAAAATGTCCTCTCGGGTTACGGCTAAAAAAGTCAGCTACGATGTTATCCTTTCCTTGGCAATGGACTATGTCATAGGAGTACTGTTGTAGAATCATACACCATCTTTTCAGACGGGGTGTAGGGAACTGCATTGTTGTAAGAAAAGTGAGCGCTTGATGGTCGGTGATTATCTCGAAGTGACTTCCTATTAAGTACCTGCGACATTTCTCGACCGAATAAACTATCGCCAACAATTCTTTTTCGGTTGTCCCGTAATTCTTTTCTGCGCTGTTTAAACATCGACTTACTAAAGAGATTACCCGCTGTAGCTTATCTTCGCCCTCTTGAAACAGTATTCCGCTGATCCCCCTATCCGAAGCATCAGTTTGCAACTTGAATCTCAATTGAAAGTTTACATGATATAAGGTTATGGAGTTTGCAAAATTTTCTTTAAGTTCACCGAAGGCATGACTGTATTCTGGTGTCCACCTCCAAGGCTCTTTCTCTTTTAATAGTGTTCGAAAGGGGTCTATAAACGTGGCGTGACGTTGACTAAAAATTCGATAGTAGGTGCAAACCCCCATGAATTGTTGTAACTGTTTTCGATTCTGTGGCTCACAAAATTTCCTAATCATCGCGAGTTTGTCTGGATCCGGCCTAAGGCCCTCGATCGAAAGTATAAAGCCGAGAAATTTTACCGACGTTCGACAAAATAAGGATTTGTCCAACCGCAAAGTGAATTCATGATGTTCCAATATCGAGAAAATTTGATCGATATGGATTAAATGTTCGTCCCAAGATCGTGAGGTAATCAAAAGATCATCTATATATAGCGTAAGAAATTCATCAAACTGTCTGTCGAAAATCAGACTAAGGGCTCGAATGAATCCGCTCCCAGCGGTTTTCAACCCGAATGGTATGCGTCGAAATTGATATAGGGTCGATCCGTGCAAAAATGCTGTGTAAGGACGCGACGCCATTTCTAAAGGGATCTGCCAATAGCCGTTAGCTAAATCGACAGTTGTCATAATACAGACCCCATGGTATTTTTGCGTCAACTCCTCTATTCGCGGAGGGGATTCGTGATCAGACTCAACTATGGCGTTTAGAAATCGAGCGTCGAGGCATATTCGTAATCGACCATCTTTCCTTTTAACTATACGCAGCGGATTGCAATAAGGACTCTTAGATCTTTCTATAATGCCCTGTTTTAACATTGAGTCGAGTTCTGCCTGCACCGCGGCCCTCAACGCATAAGGCACAGGATATGATTTTCGTACCACCTCCTTTTGTTGTTTTAATCTTATTTCATGCTCATAGGTACCCGCGGGAACACATTTAGCAGTAAATAGTCGATGGTATTTTTTAACCGTGTTCCACAAATCTAGACGTTGTTGATCTGAAAGCTGCGGAATCTCGGTAATCATTTGCCCGAGGTTCGCAAAAACGTTCTCGTCCTCACCATCCCTATAAAGGTGACTCAAGTCCTGACAGTCTGACCCTTCTTCCACTTCAATGAGTTCAACACCGACATCTTCGATGTGACTACTGGCTTGCGTCTTGACCTCGAGATTTTCTGGATTTCCCACCTCAAATTGATTGATTCCCTTTTTGGGTTGCGGACGTTGGTTGGATGCTTCTTCCATTATTGTAATTTGTTTTTCTATAGTTTTTTCAGTTGATGCTTCAGTGATTTGATGTAAGTTTTCTATATCTTTTATAATCTCATCGGTTGTTTTAGTAATTTTAACTTTTTCTTCAATCTCTACTTGAACCACTTGAATCACGATTACACCATCGCCAGTTGACGTTTTAATGGTCTCAACTTTTGGTTTATCAAAAAATACTATGGTATTCGGAATTTGGTGACCCTGGATCTTTAATGATATGATATCATAGTCAATAACAACCCGATTTGCGATAAACCAATCGTTTCTCAGTATAGCTGGCGTAGACAAATAAGGCACCACCAGAAGGGTTGAATCTATTATCAAATTGTCTACCGTCGTTTGCAATCGTACTTGTTTCTGAACTTTCGTTGGTTTTTTACCGACAGCTGTGGTGACCACCAAATTCGAGACTGGAAGTTCCGGGAGTTTAAAGTATTTATTCATGTACAGATACAGTTCCTCTGAGATACAGGATACTTGATTTCCCGTATCTATTAAAGCTGAGATTGGAATTTTAAACATGGTTATGAGAAGGTGTGGACATTCGCGAATGGGGAATTCATCGATGCATTCAGGATCTTTTACAATATCTTTTGATATTTCCTCTATTAGGTCATCATCCAGGTACGATGGGGGAGGACTACCAAGCATCGCACCTCCAATTAGTTTAAATTGGTTGATGTGCTGGGCGCGATGTTATTTTCTGCACTGATACTGGTCGAGGGCGGTGGAATGTGCATATGAGGTATTACTTCGGAACTGTTAATGGCTGGTTGCGTAGAGCTTCTATCTTCCTGAGTTTCAGCCATGTGTTGATTTACGACCACCGCATTTGTTCTCGCCCTTGCATTGTTAGGTGCATTGTTAGGTGCTCCAATCCCCCTATCCGACCTATATCCTGTTGTTCGCGATTCTACTGGGCCAGATCGCCACTGACTACTACTCGCTCTGTTAGTCGTTATGTTGGGTTGAGCCATTTCTTCCACTATATTTACGTTCTGAAAACCTCTCCTACTTTTTTCTCGGTCTTCATGCGTTCGGTCTAGCAGAGATAATGCCTGAGAAACGGCGTTTGTGTTGGATAAGTCTACGCCTATAGTCGCCTCCCGGACACGAATTGGCATTCCTTGCATGATTGTGTAATTTATTTCATAGTTATCCAGAGGAGGCGTGAGAAATTTTGCTGCAGTGACTTGCTTTAGAAAATAGCTTTGCAGGGAGCCATAATTTGGCAAATATTTTTGATTTATCCACTGACTCTTAAATCTGACTCGAACGGGTATTGAGTAAAACTCCTCTAAGAAAAGCCGCTTGAAAATCTGAAAATCCCTGCAGGTTTCTTGCTTCGACATAAACCAAATCTGGGCCCTTCCCTCCAATGCCGTGTCTACCACAAGCATCTGTAGATCTTTCTCCACACGTTTTAATTGGAAGAACCTTTCTAATTTCTCTATAAATTCTTGCGGATGGTGGATGGACTCATCTCTGAATTTGGGAACCGGAACATCTATTTTGATCGATTGGAAACCGCGTATAAGCCCGTTCAACATACCTGTATCCGATTGTGAAGCTGGAGGAAAACTGCCGGCTGCCGATGCGGCTTGCAAGTCTTCAATGGCTCTTTCCTGTCTTTCAGTAGCCGCTCTTAATCGCTTAAGTTCTTCCGCTAGTACATTTCCCTCCTTTAGTTCCTTTCGTAGATTTTCAAGTTCCATTTTTTCTTCTCTTATTCGGGATCGCTCGTCTTTCAGCCTCTGTTCCTCTTCCGTAATACCTAGAGCATCGTGCAGATTAGTTTTCGTTTTTTCGGACCGTGTCATTGGGTACGTACGCTTTGCTTTCACGGTATGCGTTTCCGGCGAAGGGGATACCGGGGTATTCCCTTCTGCCGGCATTTTCTTCGGGGTACGCTGCATTTTGGCGATTTTCGAAATTGTATTTATTTATTTTATCTTCTGTTGTGTTGTTACAACCAAAACTAAATCAATTTAAATCCTGAGTTGAAAGTATTCCAAATTACTTGTTGCAAAATTTTTTTTTTTTTTTTTTTTTTTTATTTACTTATTTTGAAAATGATGAAATAATCGTTTAATCCAGGGTTCGAGTCCCTGTTCGGGCGCCAATTGTAATCTTTTCTTTTTTTTTTGTTGTTTATGCAGGTTATTTTTATTCTTTAGTTCTCAAATAATTAAGGCAGTAGCTCGGTATATCACATTTGTATTTCACGCTGTATTATCAGTCCACTATGACAACGCTCATTCATATGGCCGATACGACGACTTCTGGCTCGTCGAGCCTATAACCATTACCCTCTTATTGCGGCTAGCGAGCTTCGTTACGCTGACAGCCCTTTCTCATACGCATTGTTTAACATGTTACACATTTTTTATAAATTATTCGACATCTCACATATATTTCCTTCATTTCGCCTACGAGTGGTTCCGGTCAATCAATCTCTTTAAATATATCACACGGCGCATAAATTCTCTTATAAATAAATTCTATTCATGCATTATTATACATAAATTCTCTTCGACATATTCCTTTCCATCGCATTCTTTTTTATTAGCGCCAGAATGCAATCTTTCTTTTGTAAATAAATTTCTTTAAATATATTACGCTCTACCTAAATCCTTTCAATTTTTCTTTTTTGTAAATAAATTTCTGTCATGCATTTTTGTACATAAATTCTCTTGTAAATAAATTTCTTTAAATATATTGTTGTTCGTAAATTTGATATATACAATTGCTATGATATGGCACAAGGTTCACATTGGAATATCGAACAGCTTTTTTTTTCTCTATTTGACATCGCTAAATTATTTCGCTCCACCTCATACGCCGGTCGTGTCCCATTTTACCGGCTTTTTATTTGTGTTTGGCTACTCACGTCGGTTTCACGCAGTTTCAACTATACCACACCTTCGATTCTGTCCTTAACTATCCTGCACTTGATGATGCGACTACGTTGTAATTTTCTCGTTGCGAATTATCCACGGATGTGACGCCATTTCCGTGATAGCCTTGTCTTTGATGGGACGACTTGGTTGCACGATCGGGCCTCGCTCCTCCTTTTCCTCACTGACCGCTGTCTCGATTCGTGCCCTCATCGATGGAGACGACCAAAGCGAGAATCGAAGTCGTTACGATGGGTTGGTAGTTGACATTGCGTGGATTTGGCGACTGCGTGCCAAATTCCACTATGATTTTTGGAGTGACGACTGCGTGGAATGGCGACCGCGTGCCAAATTCCACGAGGACACGATAACTCGGCGCGTCACCACGTGTTGTTTTTCAGGTTGCGGCTCGCGATTTATTTGGTTGACGGCACGTTCCTGAGGTCACAAATAACCGTCTCTGTCGCTCACCGCACCTCGAGACTATTTTATGCCGGTTTTATTTTATCACGATGGACGTTGATGCCTCGTGATATTTCCGGATGATGTTCTGCACACGTTTTTCTTACGGCATGGCCGGTGGTGGAATGGCCGACGAACTGTCGATATTGCTTCTTCTCGCTGCGACGAGGATTCTAGGAGGCTGTGTCTTTTTCCGATTCTAGGTGGCGGTGGTCATCCGCGATTTCAGGCGGCAAATTCGAACGATTCGCGATCTCAAAGCGCGGGAAAATTCAAATTGGAAATACGAGCGGGGCGCGCTCGTGTTGCGGTTACAACATTGTAGCCGGCATCCAAACAAATTCAACCATGTAATATAACATCTTCAAATGGCCTTCAACCCAGAAATTTTGGACAAACGATAATTCAACGTGTAAGAGTTTTTTCTTTATTTCTGTTACGCTAAATAATTCACATGAGCTGGGTTACATCCAAATGTATCACAATAACACAACAGAGTAACAAGTACTCGCATGTAAACATTCGTCTTTATCAGCCACTTATTACTCTGAATTCCTTCTAGCTATCAGACTTCTGAAGATTCTGAAATTTCTAATCTATTAGTTTATCGATGAACGTTTCACAAAGCGTTCTTCGAGGGAAGAAAATATCGACATGATTTTCATTCATGAAGAAAGTTGACACTATTTATTCAATATTTCTGGGTTAAAGGTCATTTGAAGGTCATACTATGTTACATCGTTGAATTCGTTTGGATGCCGGCTACAATGTACAAGGGAAAAAGTATGCCATTCCATTTTTAAAAAACCTTGATGGCCTTGCAAAGGCCGAAAAAAAGAATTAAAAAAAATATTACGATAGCCATGTGCGTCCTTCCTAACCATTCAAATTTTGATATGTACATACTTCGTATTTTCAAATCCAACATAGATATTCAGACGTTCTATTTCTCGTGACTCACCCTGTATATTACATTGGCAAGAAAGTCTTACAACACTCAAGTGCTCGGTTAAATAGTTTTCCTAAGGAAGGTGCGAGAATACTCGGAAGTAGAAATTGTTAGAATGTTCTAAGAACTTCTATGTCAAAGGGTATACAAGGCGCTCGTTCGTTGCGATCAGACAGTATTAGTATATATGGGTCAAAGAACACTCCGAGTGATCGCTTATAACGAATTTCTACAAGGACGTTCTGCAAGATCTGCTGCTATTAATATTGGCAGTGTGTTCAACAAAAACGTAGTTCCTCATTTAACAGTATGTCGTTGATTTGAGCGTTTCCGTCCTGGCGATATGTCATTTTAAGCCAAATCTCGGTCCGGCGGGAAAACTGTTGTTGACGACCAGCATTGCGATATCTTGTACGAATGAAACATAATGCACATGCCGAGAGTTAGCAAACAAACTCGGCGGTAGGCACCCCACGATCGTCGAACATTTGAAAGAGCTTGGATATAGAAAAGTAGTATCATCTTGGATACCCCACGATCCCAGCGAGTCGAACAAGGCGACACGCGTTTCTATTCGCCTTTTATTGTTGCTTTGTTCAAACAAAACGATTTGCTCAAGGAAATAGTCACTGGAGATGAAAGCTTGGTGTTGTCCGTTAACCGAACACGAAAGCGCTGATTTCTACCTTAAGGGGAAATACCAGAACCAACTCCTAAACGATCCCGTTAAGAGAGAAAAGTTTACCTTGTTGTTGGTAGGAATTCGAGGACCTGTTGTGTTATTGGTTGCGTCCGCTTAACACTACAATAAATGCCGAGATCTACTCTCCAGAATTACAGGAGCTGTCCGAAATTACTGAACGAAAACGTTGTAAACGTCGATAAGTTCGTCTTCTTCACGACCACGCTCGGCCCCACGTAGCTAAAGTGACACAAAAAACTATTTCAGAATTAGAATGAGAAGTACTACCGCATGCACCATACTCACCGGACTTAGCCCTGTCAGATTATCATTTACTTTGGGCTTTGAAAAACTATTTACGTGATAAACAATTTGATAATGAAACGGATCTTGAAAGTACCCCGAAGAGTTTTTCAATTCAAGACCTAAGGATTTCTGGACGGCTGGCATTCAAAGTTTACCAGAGCGTTGGACATGAGGTGTGGACGAAGAGGGAGACTATAGTATAAATCTATCTTATCTTAATAAACTATAATGTTTATTTAGAAGAGGTGTCCGTTTGTGTTGCAAGACTCTTATTTTCTCTACATGCGACTTTCATCTACTTCCTTTCAGTGAAACATAATTGATAAAAGAAGTGTATTTCATTTGCATCTACTCAATATTGCGAGTAAGAAAAGGTATGCAGTTCAATTCGTTCATTGTTTTTTTTATCTCGAAAGTCTGAAGCAAGTCGACAGCCAAACGTCGTTTCTTTGCTCTTGGGAAAGGAGAAATTAGCAAATCTTCAGAAATTATAAGCTGCCATTGCACAAAAATAAGTTCCCCTCTTTTTTATGACGTTATAGATACGCGTACAGCGATAATATCAAACAATAATTTCTTTGTTCATAAACGATACGCCTAAATAATATATATTTCTATTGTTCACACACATTATTTATTGTATAATATAAATGAATGTGACATAACTAGTACCGCGAAATGAAAGAAAAACTATAGGAGAGCCATCTACCGATTTCTATTCTGATATTTTTTTGTTTTTTTAGACATGCTAACCTATTTTAGTCGAACGTGAATATCGAAGTCCTTACTTTTAAATTAAGAACGGTGTGTAGTCGACTGTTAGTGCCTACTGTGTCTGTCGTCGGGCGTCTTTTAACACCATTACAATCGCGTAAAGTCTTACAATCGATTGTTCTGAAGTTTGTTCAGGTTTTATTTCATTTCAGCTTTACCAAATGCCTTTTCCGTGGTTTCTGTGGTTTCCGACTTCAAGAAAAAAACTATTGAATATAAAGATATTCTGTTTTAAATTCTATTTTCATATACTAAATCTGAAAAATGAAAATAACACAATTCAATTTTATAAACTGGCGACCGAAAACGAGAAATATGTAAAAATTTAAGAATCATTTTCACATGACATTGTTTTTTTTATTCTATTTTCAGGTCTACTTCACGCGTTAACGTATTTTACACCTCTGTGTAAATTTCAAGTTGATATCTTAAGCCGTTCTTGAGGTATCGTGGTAAAACTCCTGGAAGACGTAGTTCCAAGAAAGTCGCAAATGGTTTCGGTACATTTCATTCAAAACGGGAGTACCTACGAGGTTCAAAAACTTCCCGCCGAACAGAATGCCGTATCTACATTAATTTAAGTTTGCGCTGCAACCCCACCAATTTTTTTTTTACGAGATATACTTTCTTCGAAAATCCTCAGGCTTCTGTACTTAAAAACTGGATAGGATAATACGGACGGATTTCTTGAAAGTTTATACTGACTCCTCACACATTCGATCGTGTCACAATTTTTTCTCATTCTATTGTCCTCAAGAGTTTCATTTTGAAACGCAGACATTTGCTAACACAGCAAGATATCTACTAAGGCTCGACTCTTCAGTCAAGTGAGATTTCATGTCTTGTATCTGGTTAAATCTAATCATTCATAACATCTATAGATAATCTTGAAATTGTGTGATGCCCTCAAATCCGATGGAGATTTTCGTAACGAAGTCCCCGAATTCTTCGAAGGTAGCTCATACGAACGCATTTATGCGCTCCGGTGTTCTTGTATCCTTCTCCTGTAATTGCATCTTCCATGTCGAGGTTGGCAGGTCCACTTTCGGGCTTCTTAGAAAGAGCGTACCTCTGGGCAATGTCAATTGCTGGTGATTGAGGATACTTAAAGAAGTCCATTCACTTAGTAGCGATACTTAGAACGAGATATTAATACATTGACCCATGGAACGAGGCATTTATACAATAAAGCTTTAAAATGTGCCCAGAGGCAAAACAAATTATAAACAAGGTACCAAGATGACAACCAAAAACCAAATGATTCCCAGGTCGCAAATAAATAGAGGCCGAAAATGAATAGAGAGGCGAACATGCGGATTAACGGTTGATATGAGTTGTGAAATTATAGAGGACAACCTGGAGCAAATTTATTCATTGAAAGAAAGGTCACTTTCCATCATAGATTGAGAGTCTCATCAAGAAAATATCGAAGAAACGTAGGTACAGACAATACGCGAAATGATGGCCGCATACGTTGTTCGCCACCCCGTCGTCATCAAATTTTTCCATTATACAATTCAAATTACAGACACAAAGAGCGGCCGTCCTGTATCACTTTTGAATAACAATGATCAAGGTATATGTTATATTTTTCGAAGCGTGCAACATTGTACATAGTAAATGTTAGAAATGCTTAACATATTTTTTTCCGAATTCGATCGCTTTTCCGTGTTTCCTGAGGATCGTCTACTGATGTTGGTTATATTGGATCCTCCGCGTTTTACACAATTACCTGTAAAGTCGCACTTTTACTACCTTCTGGGATAAAACTGTCCGGAAGTTAGCTACCAGAAAACATCTCTCTGCAAACCAATCTCCTGAAAAATAAGGTCAACAACTCTACCAGAATACAGCTCCGCCGAACAATCTATCGCTAAGACTAAGACTATGGAATAAAAACATCTCTAGAATACAAGTATCCGGAGAGAACTCTGTCGAATAAAAAGCTTACTCCCAGAAAACTCTACCACACATCCACTACCGCAAAACAAGCCCCCGGGAACAACCCTATCGATGAAAAATTCTCCTACCTGTTATTTCGTAGGAAAATAGATTTTTCCAGAGACCTCCTCTTTGGGTCATTGCTCCTCCGAAAAACGGCCAAACGCGCGGTTACGCAGGTGAAAACGTGTCAAAATTGTAAGATACGAATATGTATACATGGTGAGCTAATGCATGTCATCATATCATTGTGGCAAACTCATTGACATCCTCGTGCCGTAATGGAGTTGTCTTCCAGGAGAGCTGTGTTTGGATAAGGTTATTCATCGGGAGATTTGTTTATAGAGAGCCGTTTTCTGGTAGCGTTATCTTTTCGAGAGATCCAGGAGAGTCATAAATGTGTCTCGAGAGTAACGATGCAATTTTGTTGGACTAATCAATATGGTTAGCCACACCAAATGGATGTCGCGACCAATATGGATATCAGTATCCAGCTATCCACATCCGTCGTGATACATATAATTTTCTTCCGGCCCACGACAAATTTTTCTGCCTGACAAACTCAGAAAGTTCGTTCATAAGTTCATAAGTTAGTCGTTCGACTTTTGACATTTATGCTTGGTGAATATTCGTACACGTACCGATTACAAACAATGTAATTACTCAATTCACGTACTGATTACAAACAATGTAATTACTCAATTCACGTACCGCACGTTTGGGACGGTGCAATACTGCTTAGTATGAAAATATCTAATGACAAAAGGACACCTTTCGAGGGGTCGTACTGTTTGCGAAGTAGCTACAACCCCGGAGCAACTTAGATGCCTTCCACATCACACCATAGCGCTTTTCGTCTCGAGTTCTCAAAAATAGCCAGTACCTTCCTCCGTTGTTTAAGTGCATTTTATCCTAATCGCGGTGCTTCTCGGAGTTGTATTTGTCACGGGCTCTCACTGCAACATAGACCAACCGAGGACGCATATTCACAACTTGTGTATAGTCAATAGAATAGCCACTCCCTAATTTTTGTTACCCACCTTCCATGAAGAGAATGCACGCTAATAGACCAATCATGAAGACAAAGCTCATGGTGCATACGAGAACCGTTAATTGATTTCTCGCGCACCACGACTTTTCGTAAACGACCGTCGGTCTACCGATTCCGTTGATCACCGTGAAATGGGTACTGCTGGCCACGGATGCTGTATCCGTCGGTTTTGCAGCTGTTATCATAGGAGGATGCATTGCTGCAAGACTGGTCAAGTTAGCTGCAGTTAGGAGCAATGTGCCGGAAGCGGCGCTCTGTAACATTGCAATGAATCATGGCCTTCAGCATGTTTTGGGTTGTCATTAGTATTTATAGACTGTTCTTTCGATAATGGTATCGTCCACAATTTCTTTACTGCAAAGGACAGAGGATCATCCATTGTTTCTTTTATTTTACTCGATAATAAGCCAACGGCAAATTGGTACTAATTTTATAATTACTCGCCATTCAAAGATCGTTCAAGGCACATTACGCGCTTTGGCGATACTGACATGGTCAATCGCGGCAGTTTTAGTTCTGAGCTTGATGAAGGCATGTCATCATTCTTGGCAAACGATCGTAATGAAATTTGGATTCCGCTTGCCGACGTCCAGTCATTTTTAATTGTTATATCATAGCGTTCTACTATAAAGGAGGTCACTTCGTTTTGTACTTCCAAAACATAAGCCAGCGTCGCTCGACGGCCCTCAATTGTGCCTGTACCAACGGGTACTGACTAGTAATCCATATAATTGCAACGAAAAAACGAAGTAAAGAAAATAAGAAACTAACGTGTGTGCTGGCCATCGATCCTTGAGAAGAAGTAGATCCTCTGGATGAGGAGTTTGGATGAAGATGGTGACCCCAGCTATCGTTGTCATAGTCCTTCTCGGATTTGCGTCCCAATAGAGAAGGCCTCGGTATGTGCCAAGAATATAAGCGGACACCAGTCTCAGCATTTGAATTTGCTATTGTTAATGTGTTTGGCACTACCGTAGCTGTCCGGCTCGTTTCATACAGCTCCGCGAACTGGAAAATGCAATGATATCTATACTGCTGCAACTGACTATATGCAGCTTGCAAAGCCGCATAGGTAAGGAAGTCCAACATTGAAATTCCATAAACAGTACGTTACGAGCAAAGAGATGGAGTATTAAGTCTTGACCGCGCAGAAATCTTCTAACCAGATGGATAAACGGTCAGGACCGAATGATATGTTTTGTTTTGCATCGTTGGAATGCAACGAATATTCATTGCTTTCGAATCATTGACTCATCCACATTTTTATGGTACATTAAGGCTACGAGTGTCACTCAAACGTTTTTCTGGATGTTTCGTAAGTTGAACAACCTGAATCTGCAAAAAAAATTTTTGATGACGAAAATGAAGAAATATTTTCGTTGCGCTTTAACGCTGCATACTTCAAGACCATATGATTGAAATACTTCACGCTGCAACAAAAGTCGTTTTTGAGACAATTACTATTGTTCCTATGGTGTTCCTGTTGTGGAAAGGTGTTTTCTGATGGAGCTGTCATTCAGAGAGTTGTAGTCCTAGGCATTCGATGCCGTACGCAGGGTACTGCCTCTCCCATTTTTCATACTTTCTACGCAAATATTTCCCGAGATATGTGTTGATGGAAAAACGTTCCGAATTAAACATGCTCCCAAACGATGGATATGTAGAGGAGGCGTCTCTGAGATTTCAAGATGACTACAAGCTGTATATAGTGGTGCCTCAATGAACTTATAAAATGGAGCCTCAATGTTACTTGTGAAATCTAGGGTTTATTTTGTTAGTGTATATATTAACTGTACTTGAATAAAACTTGCTTTGTTAGTTTGTTAACGGTTGTTAACAAACCCCCAACGGTTGTTAACATCGGCCCAACGCCATATGTGCTTGGGCCGATCAATAAGCGATGTGCCGATTCTTCACTTTTGCTGAAAGTAGTTTTGTCGCATAATCATCCAAAATTATCACCAAGCAACAGGCCAGTTTTGCTTTCGATGAGCAAACAACTTCCTTCAAACAACTTCCGACAAAGTTGTTTGAAAGTGCATACCTCTTATGGAGATGCAGATCTCTCGTAGCGTTTTCATGAAGTCTACGAAGAGATAAATTGCTTGTCTATATCGTCTGTATTTATTAATATAACTTAGCCGTAATAATTTTCATTGAAAGTTCTAACCAAATGCTAGTAACTAGAATTTTTTTTGACTTTTTAAATCCGCGATTGTATAATTAGCCCCCCCCCCCCCCCCTAATTGTATGACAGTTTCGGAATGGCATTGCACATCACTTTAAAGCTTTATATTTCGCAGACAGGGCTTGAAAATGAAAAATGATAAATGGAACCTCAATTTCCTTTTGGAAGACCGGTCTGATAACAACCCATATGATGGGAAGCGCGGAATAAAATCGCCACCATTTTACATATATGGAAAATACCCTTACAATTTTTTTTCTTCATTATTTTAGTACATGTTATTTGAAACCCCCATTTGAAGCATGAACTTGCAGAATAACGTGCATATACGTCTGAAACCGTAGGAACAGTGGCCTGTCGTACACGTCGGATATGAAAAAGTAATAAGAGATCCTTGTTTGACTACGGAACACTAAAAACTGTATCGGGGAAACACTTGTCGTAGAACTTTTGCTTACATTAGACGTACAATACCGTAGCTCTGAAGTTTCGTGTCCAAGCCCAAGGAACATCCTATCGAATACGGAAGAAAACAAGCATTTTCCCTGGTACGTTCAAGGGTCATCCGGTTGAATAGAGAAAACAAACATTTTCGCGAGAGTGACTTAGAGAGCATTTGAAGGGTGATAATGTAGGATCATGAAGGACCAACATATTATAGGTTTATAAATTCGTATCGTGATTTGCTGCACACCTAGCTGAGCAAGGACATATCTTTTTATTGAAGGTAGCACATGCGAGACAGTCCCATTCAAAAGATTCGAGGTGCAATTTTTTGAATGATCAAAAGTTTTCAAAAAGTATTGGGAGTACAAATAAGTCTCCGCCGTTTGATAAAAGATGGCCCCGCCAAGAGGTTATGGTTGAAATTGTCAGATGTAAAACGTTATATCGTAATTACATCTGGCAAGACCATAACCTTCAAATATTAGCGATTTTGTGTCAGCATATAATTTTTTTCGTGCGTAAATGACGAGTTTTAAGCCGACTAAGCGTCATTTGCGGGAACTCTTGTGTTTGGCACGCATCTCCCTCCAATAATGCTTTCAATTCCGCGTCTTCGGCCTTTCGCACTTTCGGCTTTCCGCTACGTTCTTTGTCTTCGACGTCAAACTCACCATTCTTAAACTTTTGAAACCACTCACGATAACTTCTCTCACTGAAAGCAGCCTAACCATATGATATATAGCAATCGGATCCGCCTCAGTTGCAGATTTCTTCAAATTAAATAAGTAAATCAAGTTCCCGCAAATGACGCTTATGCGGCTCAAAACTCGACATTTTCGTACGAAAAAAATTATGTGATGCTGGTATAAAATCGCTAATATTTCAAGGTTATGGTCTTGCCAGATGTCCAACCTTACGATATGACGTTTTACATCTGACCATTTCAACCATAACCTCCTGGTGGGGCCACCTTTTGTCAAACGGCGGAGACTTATTTGTTAATATTAAATTATATATACTTATTTTTCAGCTCCGTGGTAGCATTTTTTTCTGTAGATATCAAGAGACGCGGCAACGTCTGGAAGTCAAGTAATAATTTTTTTGTAATCGACGCCACTGACAGACTGACGAACACGCCGTAACTCTTGGTACAGTAAGATGGGCTTTTACCAGAAATGTTGTAACTTTGAATCGACATTACGCGAAAATGCGGCGATGAATCGAAAATCTAATGACATTTTACAAATGTAATGTGATTGTTCCCTATCCATTTTGTTTGGGTCATTTTTTCGATCTATCAATCAATCCTGAGATCTCATAATATTCACCGAATTTCCGAGCGAACTCACGTCTGAAAATCATTCAACCCTCGGTCGGTTTGCTGAATCGAATAAAGTCTTTCGGCCATGACATAAACATGAAACATACGTCCTTATTAGGGTTGGTTAACATTCTCTTTCAACAGTCTCAGTAGATTTGAGATGTAGCCCGGGCCATGCCCCTGACACTGCAGACCTTTCCCATGGTAAGAAAGTGCTCACTTTCTGTCCCCAGCGTTGTCGCTCGAATATAACTATATTGTTTGGCGCTGGTAGTCGAGTGCCCGGTTGACTATACAGACACACACACACACACACACACACACACACACACACACACACACACACACACACACACACACACACACACAAAGTGCAAAAGTTCCAGGATCACTTTTTTTCCACCAAAAATAGTCCTTTCTCAAACGGCTGTAACTCAGTGAAAAATGATCGGAAAAAAAATAAAAAAAAGCATTTTCCAGAGTCACCCTACAAAAGCATTTTGTAGAGTAACTTTAATAATCTGATAATAAAAAAAATGTATCGTCTTTTTTTATAAAGATATTTGTTCCTAAACAAAACAAAACATAAAATCAGATATTTGCTCAAGTTTAACAAGGTGCACGGGGAACAGAATTTTTTTTTTCAAAAATCTGTCCCGACCATTCAAAAGCTTATACCTTTTCCTACAATTTTCTTTTTTACAAACCTCTGTGCGATTTTTTGTAGCTAAGTTATCGCAGCTTAATGAAAAAATGCATTTTTCCACTTTAACCTGTCATAACTCTGGTCCAAATGATCGCACAGCATCCAGACTGAGATCGTTGGAAAGCTTGGATTCTCCCTAGAAAACTGGTTTCTTTGGATATTTTTTCGAATTTTTTTTCAACATAAAACTTATTGTCTAAAAGTGTGTAAAATGCCCGTTTTTACACTTTTTTGTTTATCATCTAATAACATTATAACAAATGCAGGGGCACCAAAGGTTTTTGCTTTTTTTTAGTTAAGGGTATGTAGAACTACTCCACCAAATTTCAGATCGCTGCCTTTATTCTTTGTTTGGGTTTGCAACCCCGTTTATTTCGAGAAAATCGAAGATCCGTCAATTTTCATGAAAATCGATTGATTTCTCAAGTACCAGCGCAGAGTGAAAGTTCTCGATTTTCAAACACAAAAATTAGAAAATCACGATATTTTGTGTTTAGAGTTTTCGAGGTCGCTCATTACGAATCTGAGGTTGAAATTGAAAAATAAAAAATGGCGGATCGAAATGCAAAAATTACTCGAAATCGGAAGAAACGCTGTGATCGGGGGCTTCCGAGGTCGCTCATTACGGATCTGAGGTTGAAATTAAGGATCGCAAATTTGAATTGAATCAAATTTTGCATTTCGATCCGCCATATTGGATCCGCCACTTTTAATTTTTTTTATTTCAACCTCAGATTCATAATTCCACCACGAACCTAAATTTTCGTGGTGGGGGTATGCACGCTTATCATGTCCACTTTTCGATTCACTAGGCGCCGCTTCGCGTCGCCACTAGGGGGTCGCATCGCAAGGGGACGTGCTTTCCCCTTTACCTCTTACCGGCGAATAGGGCCAAGGTGTTTACGTCTGTTTTTGTGGCGCGATTGTCGAAATAACCTTTATTTGCGACCATATACCACGAGGTTCTACGCGATTTACCGTCATACATTTTTTATCGTGTTTCTACGCATATATGTCAATTTTTTTTTGGTAGTGTTTTCGAAAAATATGCGAAATAGTTAAGGGTTGCGCGATTCGCAATTGTAAAACGGGGTACAAAAGTTTTAAGGAAAAATGCTCCGTGTTTCGACTGCCCAGAAACGTCCAACGATACAACAAATAGCTCGATGCTATTCCGGGACTGAAAGAGTCTCAGTACGTGTGTGAAAAACATTTCGAAGAACGATGTATTGTGAGACATTGGAGAAAAAAAGGATGTAAATGGTCGTATTATCGCTTTTTATTGGTTTCGTATATTGTGCAGTTTACACGACAGTACGGTACATTAAGTTAGGACAAACGGCGCATGCGCTGTGGTCAGAAGGGAAAAGGACAGAAGAGCTATTTCTCTCTTCGTCGCACCACTACTTTTCCTTCGGAAATCGGAATAAAAAACAGAACCGCTAAGGGTGCCTACCCCCACTACCGCCGTTTTCAGACCTGTATGTAAGACACTGGCACGGTCTTACATACATGCATGATGACTAGATACAGGAGGCCACACTCGACCTTTCAACTCGTCCCCAAAACGGTATCCGAGATAGATAGCGCTGGGGTGCTGCGGACCACATGTATAGACCATACGTCCGATGAAGACGGATCACAGCTGATGTACCTTTCATTCATCTTTAAGTGTCTGTGTTATAAAATTGAAGACAAAGAGTTATACGGTATTTAATTAATACGCATACAGTACAGTTAAAGCATAGTTTTTTAAAATTAAAATCATTAGTTTTTTATTCTTGTGTGTAATTTATCAGAGTACAAAACAAATATGTATGACCAAACTTGAGTCTGCGAATATAATTCAATTTCTAAATCTCCAATTACGTAGATAATTACAAAAAAAACTTCCTCCTTATCGTTACACAATAATTTTCATATGAGAAGTAAGTTATACCAAATTATATCAAAAAAATTATTCGATTATTTAAAAAATGTACATTTATATCCGTCTATAGAATCGTTAACAAAATGTTTTCAACTCATTCTTTTTCATATAGCCTATTATTGATATTTTGAAGAGTATGCTGTGAATATTAAGAGATTATTACAATGTAACGAGTCGAAACATAGTTGATTTTCGCTATTTATTTTGCGTTGGTTAAAATACGCTAATCAGTCTGGATCTTTAAGTCAAATGAAAGCACTCATGAAGAACAGAAAATAAATTTTGAAACGTTTATTTTTATTTCTTTTTCATTTTTTTAACGGTTGAAAATGTCTTCAAAAAAGGGTGTTCTCGTGGTGTACACGGTTGTGGCCGTAAATATGATCTGAAACAAAATCTGTAAAAAAAATTATTAATCAGTATGGAAGCCGCTATCTGGCTAGGGAGTTTTTTTTAAAATCGAAATTGACAAGATGTCGGCGTTTTGAAAAAAAATTATCGAATTTAGCCTATTTTGTCGAGATTGCAGTTGAGTGCTCGCTTTCACTCAGAAAGCCTGTTATTGCACTATAAAATCCAATACATTTTTTAACTATACACGTAGAGATAGTTCCTTAACCAAAAACTTCAACATCAATTTGTCTCCAGAATATTTATTGTTTCCAGAATTTACCTTAGGAGTACGAAAGACCGCATGCTGTCGTAATCCCAATGCGCACCGCCAAGTTCGGTGTTCGTACTGACCAGTCTTGCAACCTGGTACTTCGCACACTTTCACCATATTGCACACTGAAATTAAATTTCAAGAATGAAATACTGATAATAGTTTTTAATTATCGAATACGGTATATTATTCGCAACATTCATAATGAAAAAAATACTAATTTCTATTCAGACTCTTAGTGAACAAGGAAATTTATTTTGTCGTCAATTATTGAATAAGTTACTCTACGGTTGACAAAGTTTTCAGTCGGAATATTCAGTATACTTGAACAAAAGACTCACCTTTGCTCGCTTTCAAAAGAGTATTTCTTCAAATGGTCATGGGAAAATTACCGAGCCGTGATCGCTCGAAATTTTAACGTTTGCTGTCAAACTCAGTTTGTCGTAAGGTTAGAAACGCATTCGATCACTTTCACCTCGTCGACCAATATATTACTACACATAGGGCCCGCGGCCCACCAGCGCCATCTATGTTGGAGTCATTTTCGGGGACGCTTTTTTAGTGGCTTTGCACGGGAGTTTGGTCTCCTGGTATCTAGTCTCCATGCACACGGTTCTGGAAGCTATCTCGAATTCCAGTGGTGGGGGTAGGTCGCATTTTGTGGACATTTTAAATATTGTAGTGACCGCCATAGTCGCCGGTGTCGGGTTACTCTCTTCGGCGCTAGACGGCGATTGCGGGGTGGGGTTTCTTTTTAGTCCCACCGGTGGTCTTACATACAGGTAAATCGGCGGGTCGGGCGCTGGAGTTGCTGCTGTAGGGTTACCCGCATTGGCGACGGACGGTGCCCCCTCTCAGTGGGGTCTTACATACAGGTCTTGAAACGACGGTGGCGGGGGTAGGCCTGCTAGCGTCCAAGGCGCTGCTGTCGCGGGGTGTCCTTCCCCTGGTCCCTCAACCTGCCGCGTCCATGATTGCTAAACGTAACGTCGACACGGCTCGTTGAAGGGCCAGGGGAAGAACACCGCGCGACACCAGCACCTTGGACACTAAGCGTGCCTACCCCCACTACGGAAATTCCCCTTCGTTTCAAGACCTGTATGTAAGACCGTGGTCCCATCCACGGGTGGGGCTGCGACGGAGACTGGGGCTGCGAGAGAGGGGGGAGGGGGCGCAACCGCCGGCCCTCGCCTAAGCGGGTAAGCCTAAAATGACGACTCTAGCAGTCACTACAACATTTGAAAATGTCTACAAAATGCGACCGACCCCCACCAATGCAGTTTGCAGACTTGCATGTAAGACCGTGGTCTTCGGCGCCCGCTGGATTTTAGTGTGTACTGTGATTGTGACAGCTTAACGCCTAAGTAGGATTAGAGTCTGCAAAGAAATATAAAGCTTGGGTCCCACGGCCCGTGTTTTGACAGGTCAGGCCGCGCCAGGGCACGCTGACAGGCCGTGGGAACGGTCAGGTCCGTTGTGGCCTGTGGTCGACTGCCGTCGCCCGGCCGATCCATCGGGAGTCGGTACGTTCAAAGGCGCGGCGTGGCGCGGCGCGAGGGACCCGTCGTGGCCTGTACGGGCGCATCGGTTCTCGTTCATTTTGTCTACAGCCGTACGATAGAGTGGACGAACGAACTAACATTCGAGTTTTTAAATCTTTACGAAAATGAACAAGCGCTTTGGAACGGCTCGTTGCGCCAAAATAAAAAAAGAACCACGTCCATGATGCGTGGTTACGGATGAAAAGTAATTGAAAAGATGGAACAATACCCATCACGGAATTAAAAAAGAATAAAGAGCACTTGACATCGAAATACAGGAAATTAAAAGGGAAAATCAAGAATTCTATGAAAACGAGTAGTGGCATCGATGATATTTATAAACCGGAATGGTCATTCTACAACATTATGGCAAATTTTGTGGATGACGTATATGAACCAAGAACTACTAAAAGATGGGCGGCTGCACACGCAGCCATGCGCTCCGTATCAGTTAGCGTGTTGGAATGGCGAAAACATCAGGCCGATTCGGGCCGACACACGCCGTGGGAATTACTCGGCGCGGGGCGCGATCGTTCGCTCAGGCCTCGACAGATGTGCCAAGATCTGACGCGGCCTGTGATATGACGGGCCGTGAGACCCCACCTTAACAGCAAGAGAACTGCAAGCTTCTGCAATATATATATATATATATATATATATATATATATATATATATATATATATATATATATGCAACAGAATTCAACCTTTTAACTTTTCTGTTCACGGAAAGCAAAAATGTATATTTTTTTATCTAATTGATTATAAGACATGGGTCTTTTCGGTAAAAGTTCTACAGTCAAGTTTTCTCCTCGACGGATCACATTTCAGGCAAATGAAAAGAGAGATGTCGGTCATCGTTTAACCAAGTCGAAGATGTTTCCCTCTTTAGTCCAAAATATCAGCCATTTCGAAAAAACACTAAAAATCTACCAGTCAGCTATCTCTCTCGTACTCCATGCCGCTTGGTCGATGTGACCCTTGTATTTATTATTAAATATATATTTAAGGGACATTCATATTTATTTCAGTTCAATGCGTAAAACGCGAAAAAAATCATTCTGCATGTTTGATCCAACTCAAATTGGATTTGATATAAGGGTCCCGGGATACCAAAACTTACTCGTTTTTGTTTGCCTGCGATCGAGCCAACAACGGAATTGAAAAATGTTTAATATTTAACTTTGTCATAGCCCCAGACATGTTTCTGTCATTCTACACGATCGGCGGTTAATCGATAGTTTTGGCCACTGGATACTACATATGTAAATTATGCACTGTGGGTGAGCAATGAAAAGTCCTCTCTTTCCAGTACGTGATTTTTTCCTTACCCGTTTGATACACGAGGTGTGCACATTTTTGGCCTTTATTCTCTCCAGTATTATGGAAGGCACTTTCCAGCACTTGATTTTTCCGTACCTGTATTCAATGGCACAGAATTTCATATTTTGGGGCTTTATTTTCTCCGTTATTACGTGAATTGATTATTGCCGTCCGATCCATAATTTTTAAGAAATTCTCGAAGCTTGAATTTGCGATGCACAAGACCTTCCTAAAATGTATATTTGACTCTGAAAAGAGCCGTTTGTTTTTTTTTTCTTGCGATTACAATTCGCAACACAGCCTTCGTCAAATTAATATGAGGCCCTAAATAGGCCATTTGTTTTTTCTTTGCAGTTCTCTTGGTGTTAAGGTGGGGTCTCACGGCCCGTCATATCACAGGCCGCGTCAGATCTTGGCACATCTGTCGAGGCCTGAGCGAACGATCGCGCCCCGCGCCGAGTAATTCCCACGGCGTGTGTCGGCCCGAATCGGCCTGATGTTTTCGCCATTCCAACACGCTAACTGATACGGAGCGCATGGCTGCGTGTGCAGCCGCCCATCTTTTAGTAGTTCTTGGTTCATATACGTCATCCACAAAATTTGCCATAATGTTGTAGAATGACCATTCCGGTTTATAAATATCATCGATGCCACTACTCGTTTTCATAGAATTCTTGATTTTCCCTTTTAATTTCCTGTATTTCGATGTCAAGTGCTCTTTATTCTTTTTTAATTCCGTGATGGGTATTGTTCCATCTTTTCAATTACTTTTCATCCGTAACCACGCATCATGGACGTGGTTCTTTTTTTATTTTGGCGCAACGAGCCGTTCCAAAGCGCTTGTTCATTTTCGTAAAGATTTAAAAACTCGAATGTTAGTTCGTTCGTCCACTCTATCGTACGGCTGTAGACAAAATGAACGAGAACCGATGCGCCCGTACATATATATATATATATATATATATATATATATATATTCGGGTAGCACAATTTTGAGCTCTATGTTTTTTCCCTTTAACCCTATACATTTATCTTCTTTAAAAAAATTGTCGCGAAAGCTGCGAGGGGTAAAAAAATGTTTAGAGGTCGCTCAAGCCTCCCAAAAAACAAATTTTGATTTAAAAGACGATTTTTTTTCGTCCACTTCTCACTCATGAATTTTAAGCTTTATAATTTTTAACTGAAATTTTACGCTTTAAAATTTGAACTGAGTACTCTTGAATATATTTACTCTACAATGACGTAGGATATTTTTGATTGGATGAAAATTGACGATTTGGCATTGAAAATAACAACTATTTTATAGGAAATAAAAGACTTTTTTTTTCATAACTATGCAATTTTGTTAGATTTTGATATTTTTCGAAAATCCTACGTCATTGTACAGGAAATACCTTCCAGTTTAATGACATTTTTCCCTTTTCGGTTTCAGCTACTCAATCGGCCGCAATCATGTCAGCAGTGGAGGAACTTTTTTTTTGCGCCTCCGAAGGCAGCCCATAAGTCGCTTGGATCTCAATTTTTTTCTATGAAAAAAATTATGTAATATAGGTCAAATATAGCCAAATATATTTTTAATTTTCCGAAACATCTAATTGAGTACTTTTCTTACAAAAAATTCCCGAAAATCACCCAAATTTTCAGCGTTCACACTGGTATAGCCCCTTAATCCTTTTTTTTCTTTAGAAACAGATTTTTCAAACTTACCTTACACTTCTAACTCACGAATTATAATCTTTGTTCTCATAATATAATTCTTTAAAGCTCTTGTCCGTACACAAAATTACAGGACGTTTTATTCGTGAAACTGATATGGCAGTTGTTTCCCGCTCATCGTAATGCGTCCCACAGTTGGTCTCGTTAGTCAAACTGCGGACCAATCGTAGCTGGACTCTGTGACGAGCGACGCCATAATACAATCATACATAATAACACAGATCGTCAATTGGTGTTTGTTACAAATTATTGGAATAAATTATTCAGAAAATATAACACTTCGCTGCTTATTTTGTTTTTATGCTACAAGGAATTATAGTGCTTGCGAGATTTATTTTTTGGTGGAAATTCTGAATTTCGTAAACCTTAATTTTGAAGACCACTAAATATTCAATGGCGGGCTAGAGCTTTCGCGAGGTTAATTTGTAAAATTATAAATCGTAAAATTCATGAGTGAGAAGGGATGAAAAAAAATCGATTTTTAAGGTAGTGGTCCCGCCCAGGCAGTTTTCGATAGCTTTTATTTTTATTTTGAGGACACATTCAAGACACTATCAAGTAATTTCCTGCAAAATTTCAAAATGATTTCATGCAATGAATTCATGATTTCATGCAATAACGTCGAAACTTTTCTACAGATATATCTTTAAAAAAATTTAATTACAGAGGAATATGACGAAGTGGGTGAAAAAAATCATGAATTTTGACCGTCTAGTGTCAGAGATATAGCGATTTAAATTACGCAATGTCTAGCGATGCCACGGAGTGACTGGAGCAGACTAGACCGGCTCTAGTCTGCTCCAGTCGCTTCGTGGCGCTAGTATCGCTAGACATTGCTGCCAGATTGCCAGGCGATCTGGCAGCGCTGCAAGCGTTCGGCGCGTTCATTGGTAGAAAATGTATCTAGAGTCGCGGCAGATCTATCATATTTACCTTTTTATATTACTATATATACATAAAGGGTGTCCCTCTTATCTCTGCTACCCGAAATAACTCGGTAATTATCGACGACACAAAAAAATGTTCCAGACAAAAGTTGTACGATGTGAAGGGGGCCATCAAATGCGACAATTTTTTTTTATTTCGGTGGAGGCGCTGACGCACAGTGAAAGTCACCTCCACGTTTTTAAATGGAATGGTATACTTTTTTTCAACCATCTTGTGGAGCTTGAATGACCAGAATCATTCAAGGTCAGTATCGATTATACAAATCTGAATATCTCGGATCACTACCAAATATTTATATTTCATTTTAGTAAGTGACCTGGAATGACCTTAAATGACTTTAACCCCCGTATGTTTTTTATGCGGCATGAGGTGCTCCACAAGATGGTTGAAAAAAAATGTACCATTCCATTTTAAATAGTGGAGGTGACCTTCACTATGCGTCAGCGCCTACACCGAAATAAAAAAATGGTCGTATTTGAAGGGCCCCTTCACACTGTACAAGTTTTGTCTGAAACATTTTTCTGTGACGTCGATAATTACCGAGTTACTTCGGGCGGCAGAGATAAAAGGGACACCCTGTGTGTATACCCGAGTCGAAATGTTCAGCCTATTTTAAAGGCCTTTGATCCTATGTTAGCCTCACTTGAGTCTGTTTACTGCTAGAAGTCCTACTATGGGTCGCCACATGCTCTCCCTTTGCTGCTTACCTCCTGCATAGGCCCTTATACTCCTACGTAACCTAGCTGAAGTCGTTGCAGCTCCTCTTTTGATTGCATTTGGACCTATCGTGCATTTGGCTGTTTCGACGAAACGAGGGTGGGGATGGTCGCATTCGAAAGAGCGGGTCTGCTAGTTTTCAGTAACCGTCATGCGTTGGACTAGGTAGGACCACGCGTTAGCCGTAGATGCCTACTTTTCCCATGGCCTTTCCATTATCTCCACTCAGCGAACCTTTCGCAGTCGCTTCAAACTTGCCCCTGCAGCTTCAGCAACTCTTCAACGTGGAAGAAATGGATCTTGGGCAAACAGTTATAATATTTTTGATAGGAATTGCCCTCATGTATGCATTTATACGCGGATCCCTATAGCAGGCACGCATGTATACGTATAGGTAACACTATACGTGGGTTGGTGTATGCTTAGCCATGTATGTGTGCGTGTATACGTGTGTCATTCGACGTCCTCCTTAGCGCCTGCAAGTGGAAAAAACAAATTTGTTCCCGTTCTAGGCGTTAAGTACGAGCTCATTTGATATTGAATTAGTAAACGAATAAAATTAAAAAATCGTTGAAACAATAAAAAGCTTGTATTATCGATTCATCGAAGTGAAATTCATAAATTCAACGGTTCACGTTCTTCATTTCGTTTCCTCTTTTTGCACAGGTCACAATTTCGACCGCGTTTCTATTTTTCGCGATCGTTTTCCGTTTGGGAAATTTGCCTTTATGTCGCACTTGTTCTATTATTCCGGCCACAGCTCAAATTTTGCATTTCCGTTTATACTAAATATCACGACGAAAATTCGCTGGGCTTGCGACGTTGCCACGATCTCCATGCTCGCTAGACTACAGTAGTGTGTGCATATCCGTATATGCAAAAGGCCTACGTATTAGTAGCCGGAATGGATAGTCTGATGCAAAAGTGAGGGTTAGGTAATGAAGGGAACGTTGTTATTTTTGGAACTCTAAACATTGTATTATGTGTTTTCTTCATTACTTTATACGTTTTTACATGCTGATAAGGTGTACAACCTACATTATAAATATATTTTGCAATATTTCGAAGCTTTCATCGATTGAGCGGAGAATAAACTTTCCAACGTGACTGCGGCGAGAGTACTACCTCAAATGAAAATTTGAATTTTTGGCAGGCTTGAGCGGCCTCTAAATATTTTCCGAGTGCAAGTAATAAAAAGTTCTCCCGAAAACCTTATCGTTTGTTTTACCGCATTAAAAATGCTGATTGATCTAAAAAAAAATATATATTCAAAGAGTCGTTGTATTATATTGTTCCATCCAAATTTACAAAAAAAAGTGAAACAACTTTTTATAAAATAGCCAAGCAAATTTACTAGGAATGTTGTAAATATAATTGTTAAACGTTACGAATAATATTGGGGGTACATGTAAGTTTTAAAAGATTTTTTGTGAAAATTGGGCCTTCATTGTCCAAAAATGGAAACAAATTGATGACTCAGAGTATTGTCCATTTCTAGCCACTACTTTTTCTAAATCTTTTTGGCAGGTTACGAATTCCGCGTTGAGACAACGGCTGGTCTTTAGAGGCAATCGAAGAATCGACCCATTTTATGCATCCTCGTAAGAACGGAAGGGCTGCGCAGATAGGCCATGAGTCATTGATCGAAACAAGTCGTAGTCGAGAGGAGCAATGTCTGCAAAATACGGCGTGTGGGGTAGGATATCCCATTTGAGTGTTTCCAAGTAGTATTTGACTGCTACTGCAACATGTGGTCGAGCATTGTCGTGCTGCAAAATCACTTTGTCGTGTCTTTGCTCATATTCCGGCCGTTTCTTCTTCAATGCGCGTCTCAAACGCATTAATTGTAGTCGGTAGCAATTCTCCGTGATGGTTTCATTCGGTTTCAGCACCTCATAATATATTACACCTAGCTGATCCCACCTAATACTGAGCATGAGCTATGATCCATGAATATGGATTAATTGGCTTCGCCGTTGATGTTGATGCATGACTGGGCTTGCCCCGCGATTTTTTACGTTTTGGATTATCGCAATGAATCCACTTTTCATCACCAGTTACGATTCGATGCAAGAAACGCTTCCGTTTATGCCTTTGGAGCAGCTGTTCGCAGGTGAAAAATATCCTTTCCACGTCTTTTGGCTTTAATTCGTATGGCACCCAATTTCCTTACTTTTGAACCATTCCCATGGCTTTGAGGAGTAATGAAATGTTGAGTCGCGTCCCACAATTCTGCAAGTTCTTCTTTTGGCTTTTATTCGTATAGCACCCAATTTCCTTACTTTTGAACCATTCCCATGGCTTTGAGGAGTAATGAAATGTTGAGTCGCGTCCCACAATTCTGCAAGTTCTTCTTGCGTTTGATACGAGTCTTCGTTCAATAATGCCTCCGATTCTAAACCAGTACTCACAAGTTGAGATTGATAGAGCATGGTCCCCATAAGCCTCACACAGCAATCGATGACATTCAGCTGCTTCTTTTTATTTACGGAAGCGGAAAAGTAAAGATTCCCGCAAGTTGCGATTAGTTGGCACAAAAGTTGACATATTTGGAGTTCAAAGAAACGATCTTCTTTACACTTCGACAAAATGAAACGTACTGAAAACTAAAGCCTAATGATGACGCTTTAAAATGAAGGTGGTTAGGTTATGGTCCTTTAAAACTTGTACCCCTAATATTTTTGTAAATTTTTTTTTATCCAATAAATCATATTACTATTATAAAAAGAAATTGGTATCACTACTATCGAAAAGTACAATGTAAGTGCCACACAAGTACACTGGAAATGCTGTGCAACGACTTGGCGTGTATGGTTAAGAAAAAAAGCTAGGCGAAGGATTTCGTTTTCTCAACTACTCAACTCGCACGTTAAAAAATCTAAACTGCCGCAATTTATTATACAAGTGGAAATTAAATTCATGAACCCGCGAAGTACAGATAAAATCAGTGACGTACCCCAGACCATACGGTACTTGAAATCCTAATTTATTTGCATAATTTTAAAAGTTATATAAAATTTTGAACTTTCTACTCTATCACACAGCTATCAAACGTTGCATGAAATATCTTTCGTTGTATAAACTTTGTCGTAATGGTTAGAGTATCTGCCGCTCAGCCACAGCATCGCAGGTTTAAGGTTCGAATTAAGGCGCTGTCGGCTTTCTGGTGGAAAAAGAAATTTCCCGCTTTACTCCTGACACCTATGTCGCTATAGTCGATGTTTTGTCCGAGGACCATCGAATATTTATCAGCAGCTGATATAACGTACCTCCGACACGGTGACTGAGTTGAGTTGACCGACGTACACCCCGATAACAATATATGTACATCAATGAAACCCTACCCGAATCACACTAGCGCAGATCCCATTACTAATAACCCTGGCAGTTGATGCAACGGTATGATAAAAAAATATGTTTATACTGTCGCTAAACTTCTTTATTGCAGGCGAAAGGAACGGAATGTTCTGTATCTTCACAAGCTTTTTTTCTCCATTATCCACACCAAGTCGTTGCACAGCATTTTCAGTGTACTTAAGGGGTACTTACGTTGTACTTTTCTATAATAATGATACCTATTTATTTTTATTATAGTAATATGATTTTTTAGGCAAATAAAATATTTACACAAATATAATTCCTAAGGTTTAACATCTTTGTTGACAACATTCCTAGTAAATTTGTTTGGCTATGTTATAAAAAGGCATTTCACTTTTTTTGTAAATTTGAATGGAAAAATATGAAAAAACACTATTTAAATGAAAATAATTTTTTTTTAGCTAAATGAGAATTTTGGATATGGTAAAACAAGGGACAATGTTTTCGGAAGTGTTTTTTATTGCTTGGGGTTCATTTCTACCTTTCAAAATTCAAAAAAGTTTATAATGTACTGAATAAAATCAGAAGATTTTCATAAGCGTAATGCGATTAGCCCACGAAACACGTCGAGTTGTCGGTTTTTATTCTTCCAAAAAACGGTACTGTGAATCGTACTTAAACTACACAGGATGATCAGCAAGCGGTATATACTTCTAAAAAAATTAATTCAGCTCAGTGGTAGCATTTCAACCTGGCCCGACAACAACCTCAAAACGATTGCAGAACTTGTCTCCTGCAAACGTAAAACTTGTGATAACTCGTGGTGATTTCATTTTAGTATTGATAATTTATTTCATTGATTATAAGATCCATTGGCACATCCAAGATCACATGTCAACAGAAGTGATTTAAAAAAAATGCAATTCGTTTAAGGTTTGGGTTTTTGGGAGTTGTTCTATCGGACCTGCTTATCGTAAAATTGCTCGGCAGATTTGCTTGTGATAAGCTGCTTCCAAGTAGAATTCTCTTCTAGTGAGTTTCCTTCCAGAGAATTTGCAATGTGCCTTTTCATTTCGCTTACAAAGCTTCTACCATAGTGGAAGCTTTGTTTGGGTTCCTCATAAGGAGGTCTCTATCGATAAATCAACTTAATAGCAGGTAAAACTCTGCGAACGAAACATTTTATCAATTCGTGTATCTTTCATTCAATATTGAATTCAAATTCCTTGAGCAATACATTTCCAGGACTTCATAAGCGACTATCCAGTGTTTAGAAATTCGGTTCATTCTTTTCCTATCTTAATGTTTTCATTTCCACTTGTATTTTTTTCTTCCTTTAAAGCCACGTGTCACACTGAATGAGAGCGAGAGGTAGCTGAAATGCAGCTTCCTAGTGTTCGCCGAAACGGTTGGTTTTCGGGAAAAAAAATAAACACCTTTCGCTCTATTGAACGAAGAACCACGTATTTTTCTTCGTTTGCCCGAAATGTGATCCGTCCAGGAGAAAACTTGGCCGTAAGATTTTTACAGCTCGGATGTGTGAGCCATGTCCTTCAGAGGGAATGGTAGCCGAAGCTAAACTTCGACGCGGCCCCGGCTCGAGGCGGTAGGACAGAGCCAGCTCGAGCTACTACTACCTACCGCTAGATGTCAGAGCGCGCGTTCGTACCGAACGCACGCTGCGACGGGGTCGCGCGCCTTCTTGCGTCCCAGGGTCCAGGTATTATATACATTGTTCTGCCCCGACGCAACGCGTGGGTGCGTGTGTGTCACCGCGAGTGTCACCGTGCATTCACTACGTCGGGCGCACGCGGTTGAAGTTTGTTTTACACGTATACACCCAAGTATATACACGTATACAAGTATATACACGTATACCCCATACAAGTATATACACGTATACACCCACACGCTGACCCACAGAAAATTCCGATTTCATTGTCGACGCTGACTTCGCACGAAATTCGAGATCATAGAGACTCTCAATTTCGCAGCAAGAGTTCTTGCTGGCGGCTCGCGCTTTTCTGCAGCGAGATAATGGTTCAAAATGAATTATTTTTGAAAATGACAATATTTTCAAAAATATCCATTGTCTGGCGTTCCGAGCAAAATCAAATGCCGCAGCAAAGACAATGCCGGTGACACGCTGCAAAAAACAGCGGTGAAATAAATCTGACATTCTAATAAAAATGTTGAAATAATTGTTTTAATAAATATCAATTTTTCTCGACCACGTTTGTGTCCGGTAGATGCGAGAGATGTCGCTTTTCTCAGCCAATATGGCTGGTGATAACACACTGCAAACCGCAGCGGTAAAAGTAATGCAACAATTGTTCAAACAATAATGTTTGCATTTATTCTCCATTATCATTGTGATCGGTAGATACGGTACTCTCTATACCTCTCTGTAAATATGATTGCTGCTCACGCGCTGCAAAAACAAACGGTAAAAATTACGCAAAAATAATTGTGCAAGGAATTATTTTTGAATTTATTCTCGATCACGGGCGTGATCGGTAGATACGGTACTTTCTGTTCCTCTCAGCAAATATGATTGCCGCTTACGCGCTGTAAAAACCACCGGTGAAAATCACGCAAAAATAGTTGTTTGAACAATCACTTTTGCATTGATTCTCGATCATGATTGTGATCGGTAGGTGTGGTACGTTCTATGCCTCTTATCAAATGATTGCTGCGTACGCACTGCAGAATCCAATCGTAAAAATGACGCAAACATAATTGTTTAAACAAATATGTTTGCATTCATTCTCGAGCACGGGTGTGGTCGGTAGATATGGTACTTTCTATACCTCTCAGCAAAAAAGATTACTGCTTACGCGTTGCAAAAATAAACGGTAAAAAATACGCAAAAATAATTGTTGAAAAAATAACCTTTGCATTTATTCTCGATCACGGGTGTGGTCGGTAGATACAGTACTTCCTATACCTCTCAGCAAATATGATTGCTGCTTTCGCGCAGCAAAAGCCAACGGTAAAAAATTATTGTTTAAATAATTATTTTTGCATTTATTCTCGATCACGGGTGTGGTCGGTAGATACGGTACTTTCTATACCTTTTAACAAATATGATTTCTGCTTACGCGCTCCAAAAACCAACGGTAGAAAGTACGCAAAAATAATTGTTTAAACAATTATTTTTGCATTTATTCTTGACCCCAGTTGCGATCGGTAAGTGCGGTACTTTCTATACTTCACAGCAACAAATATGATTGCTCCGTGCGCACTGTAAAATTCAATGGTAAATATGACGCTAACATGGTAGTTTCGCTTATGGAAAGTGGCAACTTGGAGAAAGAAAAAAAACAATTTTTCAAAATTTTGTTTAATAATTATTTTATCAGGCGAATTTTTATTCTTATTTTCGAAAGTGTAATAATATTCGTTTGTAAATTTCTCATTAGAAAATAACCAATATACCCTCTGAAAGTAAAAAATTCCATTGTTTGACCCGGTTTTTAGTTCGAAAAATTAACTGTATTTTTTAATTTTAATACCACCCTGTGTTTCCAATATTTCTTTCATACGAAATTTTTTTCTGCTGCATTGGTATATTGGTATATTCAAGCTGTTTAAACGGAAACATTAATTCTTAGTACTCTAAATTTTTTCTAGACAAGTTTATACACCAAATTTTTTGGCCATAAATTTATAGACAAAAGAAATTCTCGCTATGCCAATTAAGCAAAAAATAAATTTCGTAGTAAAAAAAAACATAGGAAATACAGAGAGGTTACAACTTTCAACATTCAATTGATTTTCGAAAAAAAAAGTTACCAAATGGACTTTTTTACTTTTAGTCGGTTTATTTGTTATTTTGTAATCAAGAATTGACAGACAAATGAAAGTAAACTATAAAAAAGAGATTTTTTTACACAGGACGTTTTATTCTATTTTTTTCTACAAATTCTTACTTTTCGTGGGCGAAAATAATCGTAAATGTCGGAAAGAAATTTTTTTTTACCCAATTCAAAGCTTTCATAATTCGGGCAACACGAAAAAATAGGAGAAACTTCACGCTTAGCATACTTTTTGTGGAGAAAACTTGGCAAAAATGCACAAACATAATAGTCGCGTTAGTCATCATATAGTCATCGATAGTAAAATATATCATAACTTTTATATTTAAGTAACAAAGCTCAAAATAGAGAGGGTCGTCCAAGGAACATGAGTCTGATTGCGTCATTGCTGAAACAAATTTTTTCTTGTCTCTAGATTTTAAGGGAAAAAAGAAAGAAATCGAACCTTTTTCCTTTGCGACGTTTCTTTTGATTTATTAATAACAAGGGACAAAGATATCTTTTTAAGTGGACGCTAGGAAACTAGGGATTCTCAGCTTCAAAATGCTCTTTTAAATTTTCTCCTACGATGATTGTTCGCGGAGATACAGCAATTTGAAAATCACTGGAAAGTGTCAATTTATTTGCTCTCTTAATTTTTGTCATTAGTGTATTACAACTCGATGAATGAATTCTTCTTGAATGCTCATTTTTTTCGTCTGTTCTGGCTGTAAAAATCTTTTAAAGGGTTTTACACAGCCTCATCAGAAATTTACGACCTTAATTTACAAAAAGAAAACTCTCCCTAAAAATACAAATAAAAAATGGAAAATATAAATACATACAACTAGATCGTACTGGAAATATTTTGTAGTCAAGTTGCGGTCTCTTCCTCTTACGGTCTCATAATCCATTTTTTTTTTCAAAGCTTTCGAACATCTCCAAAATTTCCCACCTATTGGTCCAAACATTGCGGATGCATTATGGAACAATGTAAACAAGTTCGACATCAGTTGTTCTATAAATAGTCGGAATTGTTTAAGAAAATTACATTTAATGTCATAAATATAAATTAATTGCCTAGCATCAGCGCTTATAACTCTGTGTACAGCGACTGCGAAAACTGCATGTTGCAGTGTGCTCTCAGTGCTTTACAAGAGGTGCAAGCTCTTTGCAGATACTTTTGTGCCGCAAACAAATTTCTACACCGTGTGGACCAAAAAAACTTTATTTGCATAAAAAAATTAAGAAAATCTCACTTTTCACTGTACTCGCAATAGCGTCCATGCGAAGAACGACAAGTGATGGAAACAATGTTTCGTTAGACTTTTTCCACAGTACTATTTATGTGAAAAACTCTGAGTAAGATTTTAAAACTTTCTTTACAGGGATTTAGTGAATCATCAGAATATTTCTCTCGCCGGTGAACAAAATAATAAATTGAATAAGCAGCTGGGCACGTTATTCGCTTTGCCACTGCTTGTCAAAATTGTCATCTTGTTCAGTGGCGAGAAAAATCGTCTGATGATTTACTGAATCCCTCTCAAGAAAGTTATAAAATGTTAGAGTTTTTCACACGGACAGTACTGTGAAAAAAAGTCTAACGAAACACTGCTTCCATCACTTGTAACTCTTGGCATGGACACCAATACAATAGTATCCAAAAAGAGCTTCCATCTTTTGCAAAGCGCAGACAGCACACTGCGAAGTGCAGCCTATCCATTCATCGTACACTCAGTTATAAGTGTTCACATTGTTTTATGATGCACTGACAAAGGTTGAATGTAGAGGGTGGGTATGATAGTGTATCTAAAATGCTTCGAACAAATATTGGATTGTGAGATTGTAAGAGGACGAGACCGTAACTTGCCCGCAAAAGAATTTCGAGCATGAACGAGCTTTTATTTCGACTTTAAATTATGCTTTTATATCTCATATTATCGCGTGCGATTTAAATATTTCGCACAATATAGAAATTCGTTCTCAGGAAAAAATTAATAAGCGATGTCAGTACGTAACCGCAACGTCGCTCGACGAATACGTCACGGACCCAGCGTGCACGGCGAAATTATCGGCAAGCTCGTCGGATTTGACACCACACGAACACGCCGCATTCCATTTTATCTTCCGTCGAAAAACAATGAGGAAAACAATTGTTGAACACAACCGCACAATTTTCGACATTTTATTCTTTGAATTCAAGCTGTCACTTTCTCGGCTCACCGACTTTGAGCCACATCCAAATACACCCATCATCTGCAGAATGCGTCATGAGCGCTTCGTTGGAATTCGCGGGAACTAAGTTCCTCCAAGATCGTGCGAGATTTGCTCGAAATCATCAATGATTATCTATTAAATGTAAACACCCACTAATTTCCTGAAATATGCGGAAGAATGAGATGTTTCAGGTGCCAAAACACGTTTTTTTTTAACATGGCTGCGCGGCTCTTCTCCCTTCCAAGTCGTGGCATTAGTCAAACTATTTATTTCACATCATTTTCATCACGGCTTCAATAGCAGCGGTACTAGAATCTACTTAATTTCTTTGCGATTTAAGAAATTTGATGAGAAGACAGCCGTTCGTCTATCAATCTGACATTGTCTGGTCAAATTTCGTGAAACTCTGAAGACCGTTTAAGAAATCCGCGGGTATCTACCATTCCTTCTTAATATAAAATGCTTCGACTGATTAAGGTTGTAAATGTAATGAACGGATCATGTGTGTTTATACCAATTAACGTTTTTGAAGGGACAGCAAACCTTTTTGTCATTTTTGCATTGGGTTAGGCCATTTTCGCATCTAACTATTGAACTTAAGTAATCATAGTTGTCTTGACTATTTGAACAGTATCCCTGTGGTGTTCAGGGACTTATATTCCGCTACAACAAGTACGTATGCTTATAAAACTTTCGGTATACTTTATTTTTATTTTTTTATATGTATTCCTCAGAGATACGGGGTCCTTCCCCTTTTACCATCCCCTCCTGTATTCCTTCCATTCCTTTCGACATTCTCAATCCTTCCAGAGTTCCCTACATTCCTTCCAGCATCCCCCCCCCCCCCCCCCCCCAGAGTGTTGACCGCAGCCACTCTTTCCTAATGCACTACTGTATCGCATTTGCACGAGGGCCCAGGGAAACTGCGGAAAACCTGGGCCGATACAGACGGCTATATTTGGCTGAGTTTCAGTTCTATTACCATCAGAAACTCAGACAAACTGCCTCCTACTCAGAGGTTGACGCGCAAACCAGTGCACGGGCAAGCGGTCACCGCTCCAAGTATTGGCAGCCTCGAATGCTGCTTAACTTCAATGACCGCCGAGCCCGCACACCGACCGCGCGCCCATCTCTGTCGATGTATGCTTATAATTAATTGCGACATAAAGTACAATAGAAATTGTTGAATTGCAAGGAGGAAATAGCTTTTATGTGCAATTCAGTAAGAGAAACCGGAATTCTGGTATATCACTTTAAATTAACATATTTCGTCGCTAGCACTTTCGAACGTATGAGCCACTTGTGGAAATCGTCGGATATTGAATGTATCCGCATCCAAATCATAAAGGATACTACCTGCTCGGTGAAAAAATATTTTTCCCGGCGCTTTATGGCTTTATGGCTCATACAGAATGCAAAGTAAAATAGATTGATGTGATCAATGTTTTAATAATAAGAAATCAGGTTTAAGAAATTTGCCATAGTAAGACTTCTTTGCGATAAATTCATCCTTTATTGAACCGCGTCACCTTTTGTAGCGCTAGTGAGCACGTCGGGTTCCTTAGGTCTAAAACAAATTTAGGAATTTGAGCTAAAAATTATGATCCACATTCCGCAAAGAGGATTAAATAGTTACATACTTCAATTTAATTGTTGAAGAAGAGTTGCTGATCTAAACAATAGTTGTAACGGTGATAATAGAAGTGCAGGGTTCTGGGGTTCTCAGAGACCTCATGCGACTAAGGGAGGATTAGATATTGTTTCAGCAAGCGTTAGAAGGACCCAGTAATATTTTGAAGAATGAAGAAGCAAAATGTAGAAACCTTTGAAATCCAATTTTTAAAAACCCACCCCGTTCATACGTGACTTCGTTCTAAAAACAGTAACCTTTATTAACGCTATTCTTGTAAAACATTATGATGATCATTATTTACAATAATCTTGTGAAAATTTAAATAACCTTTATTACCCTAAATAGGGTCAGTTTTTACCATAGGTATTTTTATACTTTCCGTATGGAACGAAAAGATTTCAATGGCCACGAATTTTCCACGATCCTATTCGTACTAATTCAGTATTCTCCGGATTCGTCAATGACATAGAATCCCGCTTTTGAATGCCATCGATATTGTCATATGGAGAGTCCGGTATTACGCAGGCTGGTATCGTGGACCAATACACCAATGTTATTTCGAACCTTTGAATATCAATTTCCGTTTGAACTACTACCTTTCATAACTGCTTACCACTTAAAACTTCGTTATCACTACTAGAGAGAACTTCGACAGTTAACAAAATATCTTTATCGAAAGGCTGCACGCCGCCATTTACGAGCCAAACCGTTTATTTGAACCTGTCGCCATGTGACTTACGATAGGGACCGTTGCTTATTAGGTGCATTCAACTACTAACACTTTGGTGAAATTTTAGTGAATTTTGATTCGCAGTTTGCCCCACCAACTAAGGGAAAAAGATAGCTGTTTAGGCGATTCCGAGTTTTCTCACAAACACCTTAAATTTCAGAAAACAATACACCATCGTGTAGAGAGATCAAGACGATCGCGAAAAAGACCAAAAGAGAGTATCCCTTTGTCTGGGTTCTTTTTGGCTCTATTTGGGTTTGGTTGGTTGGGTTGTAGAATAGAAACTTTGAGCGCCGGATTTTTTCCGGCTGTTCGGTATGATTTGTTTTCTCAGAATTGCATATCGGCTGATTAAGATGTTTGCAACTTATTTCATAAGAGGTAAGAAAATGTTAAGACGTATTCTAAATGAGCACCGAATGTTTCGCAAATTTTCTGACTATTATAGTTATACTTCATGTATGAAATGTAATGAGATATCGTTACGCATAACTGAACGCGAACTTTAGTGAACGTTGAGTTGTGGCAGGGAAAGGAGTGTGAGATGAAATGGTATGTGAATGAAAGCGTTGAAGTGAGCATGTGCGCGAGTGAGAGCATCAGTTGGAATAGGAATTGAGACTTACGCAATTTAAATGTTATCCAGCAGTAATTTACAAATGACGTGTTATAGGTGTAATCCACATTTTTCGAGACATGAGGACCTTTCGACTATTGCTATTCACGTATATGTGAAAAACAATAGATATGGTAGTAGTACTTTATTTCCTTGCATACCATTTCAAGCGTGTTTACATAAGTGACTCATATCACAGTTTACAAATCTGTGATAGAGAAAAAGAATTGGAAAAAAATAAATAAAGAAATAAAAAATATAGTTTAGTGAAAGAGAAAACAAAAAATATCGAAGCCGATTCCTCAACAACACTATTTGTATAAAAAATATAATAATATTAATAGTGAATGGTGCATTAGTGACTATTTCTACGATGGTCAAGGAGACAGCCCCCCCAACGTAAGCGACGCCTAGAGAAGGAGACGCAAAATTTCACACACAAGACTAAAAAACAGAAAATAAAATTATTCAAATTCAAAAAAATTATAATCCACGTTTTTGAAACGTACTAAAAAGTATAAAATAATTTTTCCCAGCCCCATACAGATTTATAACCCAATACAGATCTCTAATCGCATACAAATTGTCCTGAAAATTTGTGATTGTGAATTTTTAATAGCTATGAAAATACTTGTAAGATTGAAAACGAAATACGTGGGGCGCATGTATAGATATATAATAGTGAGGAGTGTAGGGAGTAGCTGTCGTTGAGAAAACTCACACAACAGTTCATATCATTTGCAGTGTAATAAAATTGTTAGTGACTTAGGTGAACTATTCATACATCACTTATCTATTACATCCGCCCCGCGTTTCTCGTTTTCAATCTTACAAGTATTTTCATAGCTATTAAACATTCATAATCACAAATTTTCAGGAGAATCTGTATGCGGTTAGGAATCTGTATGGGGCTAGGAAAAATTATTTTATATTTGTTAGTCCGTTTTAAAAACGTGGTTAATTTTTTTTTATTTAAATAGTTTTTATTTGATAACCCGAAATCATAATACTGTAATGGTACAGACGAGGTGAGGAGGAGACCCTCTGATGTTTGATGTTTGATATTCGATTAACAAGGCTGCAAACAACATGCCACAAAGTTATTTGTACCATCCTCTTATGGAGTTTCAGTGAAGTCAACTTAGCGACAAAGTGGTTGCCCATATCATCTGAATCCCTTAATGTACCGTAACGGAAATAATTTTGATCAAAAGTTCTAATGAAATGCGCGTTCGTAGAATGTTTTCAGATTTTAAAAATGAATAGTTAACACATTGGCGGCGGAAAGGGAGGGGGGGCATCACATATGACTTTAAAGCTCAATATTTCATAAGCGGGTCTTACAAACGCAAAAGGTTAAATGAAACGGTAATGTCATTTTGAAACATCTGCCCAATGAGGCCCACTCCATGTACATATACGATATATGTAAGACCCTATCATAGTGGTTGTCTGCAAGTACGATTTCAATTTTCCAACTCATTGTTACAAAAAAAGACATTGCGATAAACTACATCGACCTTAAGCAATATCAATCGTACATCATTATACAATGTCTCTCATTTGAAGTATTACAAGCTGCTATCTCCGAGAGATTATAACACTATAATAAAAATGTTTGCAATGCAAATGGTTTAGTTTCTAGAAAGGAGGGGGGGTATATTACTCTTACCTTGAGTGTAGCTGCCAAGGTTATACGCCGGACTAGTTTAAGATTTTAAATAAAAATACATTTCTCATTGTTCTCATTTTCATATTCTTATAGCTTGGCTCGAGAGCTTTTCAAAACGCTACGAGTAAGCATTTTTCATTGAGTATTTTTGGAGCTATAATACTTGATAGTTGCAATACCGTTGGATTATCCGAGATGCTATCACCGACGTTGTAACTTTCAAGCCTTTTATGTTGAAAAGTCCTTGATGAAAAACTGCTTGCCAATATTTTTTTGAAAGGTTCTCGAGGTAAGCTATAAAAATATACAATAAAAATGTGGATTCTGATTGAAACTTTGAAGTTGACCTTCACATAACCCCGGGATGTATACCTAAATACAAACTGAGAGTCTTATCGCCCCCTTCCCCTCCCAGAAGCAAATAACTTTCGCTTGAAACACTTTTCATTGCGAGCATATTTTCTGAGATAACATTTTGTAATACTTTAAATCGGGCGCGTGGTTTACAAACACAACAGATTTGATTAGAGTTTGATATATATAAAACCCGATCTATTGATATTGTCTTTGTTTGGGTTTCCATTTGAATTTAATATATTGTACCTGATCTATTGATACCGCGTTTGTCCGTTCAACAGTGTAATTTCACATGGTCGAAACTGAAAAGAGAAAGTCAATAAAAAATATAACTCGAAATATAATAAAGCGTGTCAGTTCAAATTTTAATAAAAATAAAATTTATTGCCCATAGTCAATAGTTGGTAGTTTGCTGTTACAGTTGAAAATTTGTTTCCACCAACTACATATTTATTTCAACAAAGTACATTCGTTTCAACATTAAAAAATATTTAATTTTAACAAAGTAAAGTTTTTGTTTATGTCGCTCCTGTGTCTTCAAATTCTCTTTTAAATTACTCAGAAGACCTTGGAAATGATATATTTATTTGCCGGATTTTTTCGACCTTTGAATATTTTGAAATTGCCCTACACTACCCCTCGAAGCAAAAATGCAATTTTTAAATGATCCTTTTGGCTCATTAAAAAGCGCGGCTATTACGCTGTTACCTGTTATATTCGTTGTTGTTAGATTTTCATCGTGCGAAAATCTAATGCAATTTCAATATTGGAGGGCGTAATTCGTTTATTAAATGTATTACGTAGGCCATGTATTACGTACCATGCATAGGCGTGAGCTCTTACCTCGTGTTAAGCAGACTCACTTTGACAAAATACGCTGTTTCTGGGTGCTCGTGCAAAAGTTTGTGGGAGGCAGCAGGTAAAATTCCGTCAAACTAGTTGGGTGCCCTAACTCATTAGGACAATATGAAAATCTATCTACCTCCGAGTTCTCTCTCTCGTTTGGGATATCGGCTAGAGACACACGGATTCGACCATGTGACCGTTTAATTTCAGAAAACTTCCTATTTGGGACTCTTTGCACTTTGCAAGTTTGCACAATTGCATTTTATAAATACATGTGAAGGTGCAGGATATTCAGACCATTAACATACTGAGATTGTTTTCTCACAAGTTATTCTGAATAATTTTTCATTGACCCTATTGGTTGTAACCATTTCAGTCTTCCAATTATTTGTTCCATGTTTTTCGAGGTTCACAAATCTATCCTAAAGATAATACATGCTTAATGGTGAACTTTTGTTCAGACATGAGAATGAACAAGTATGCTGTCTGCAAAGTTAAACTTGCATCCGTTGTTCGGGTTTATCTCGTTTATAAGTCGTACAATGCAACTAACGTCAACCCTTATAGCTCCAGTAATTTCGCGTTGTAAATCCGCGATATTACAGTAATGTATGCACGATATTCGGATTCCAAGTTACAACCTAGGACTATGTTTGACCGCGAGTAAACACGCAAAATTGTCAACGGTTGCGGGCTCGCACAGTGTTCGTACTCTATGAATTTGAAAAATAATTCACTGTTTTAAGCATATTTTGTAGCGATATATTCAACAACAAATATATCTCCATAGTATAATTTTTCGTAACGCTAAACTTACTTCGAGATTGTCAATCGTGTCGTTCGGAATATCTTCGACGTTGTCTTGAATCCCCAATATCCGGCTTTCCTTCATATTGTGGTCTTTACTATCACGATAATAATAAAAATGCCGCGTTTCCTCCGTTCAACCAATAAGATTTTTTCCGCTTGTCTTCAAAATAAAGGCTTGTCGACTTGATTGACGAAATTGGCGAGAGAAAATACTGAAAATCTATATCTCGTCAATGCGTGCCAGTCAAATCATCTTTTGTGCTCTGTGCTTTTTTGACTATCCCTTGTACAAACTTGAAAATTCCCTTACTTTTTAAATTGATTTGAAAATGTTAAAATGGATTTAATCAATCGCGATTAGACTTCTGGAGTATTCGCGCGTTTTTTTGCCTATAAATCAATTTTGCTATTAAATTCCGTTTGTCAATTCATCCACGGTTTTTCCTTCCAACCGTCTCATATCCTATTAAGTATAGCGCGAATGCCATGTGAAAAGCTAACGTTGGAACATTTCGGTAACGTGGAAAATAAAAATAACCGATTCTCACTTTGTTCGTTTCATTCGGAAAATCGAGCACAGAATCACTGTCGCGGACCGCACGCCGGTTGGAGATGGTCTCTCTCGCACGCGTGCGACTAGAGCCGTCGCATTTGGCCTTTGGACTGGTTTCAGTACCGGCCAAGATCTGTTTTATATCCCTTCGCATCTCCCACTCTCGAGAAACGGGGAACGTGCGAGCGGTCGCTCCTCGCTGCTACTTTACTATACCCAGCTCTCGGCTATTGCCAGGATTGCCCACACAACGCGTTTGCTCGTACAGATCTACCGGACCCGGATCGGGATCTTGCTTCCTCCGCCTATCTGAACCGGACCGGACAAACGCTTCGGGCTCTACCACAGTGCAAGGACGCTACAAACTGCGAACACGAGAAATTACAAATCGCGATCGACTCGCCAATGTCGGATCGCAACTTCCGTTCGTTCTCCTTGATCTTCCGAAATCTCAACGGGCCCAATTGAGGAATTGTAATTTTGCAAATGAATGCTTTGGAAATGAGCTATTTACGTTTATGTCAAAAGTTTGATCATTTTTACGCTCGTCGTATTTTCTTGATATGAATATGCGAGAAAAGCGACTATACATGTTCACATCATACAATAGGGTAGACTGCACTCAGAAAAACGTTTGGTAATACCAACTATGTATATTTAGCTGAAGCAATTTTGCTTGAAGCAACCTAATTTTACTCGGTTGAAATACAATTCGATTCAAGTGACAAAGCCAGTTTAGTTGAAACAACTAAATTATCATGTCAAAATAGAAATATCTCCCTGGCCATATAATGGGTTGGATTAACTACATCGGAGTTCATACAAGAAATCCGCGTTTTATTTGAACTTTATATTTGGTCGTTATATTGGCCAATATACTACATTTTCCCACTGAATTAATTATTACGCATAAAGCGAATGGTGGTTGGTTCCACAATTGAATAAGTTAATTGAAACAAATGATTTAATTAAAGTTACTTCGAGGTAAGACCGTGTTTTCTTTTTTCTACGATGTGCATATTTTTCAGCTATTGATTGCTATTGCTGCTTGAGTTCTTGTGGATGCAATCGATCACTTTTTTCCCGGCACGATTTCTAGATAACGACTTTATTTGGCAAATCCGACCACGGGCGCGCTCTGTTCGATCGCTGTGAGCGATAAGTTACCTAGCTAACCACGTACCGCAAATGTACCGGTCATGTGGAGTGCGCCGTACCGGTACTGTTGCTACCTCGTACGTGTGTACGGTACTGGTACATTACCGGTACACCGTACGCTGTACCGCCAATTTACTAGTACGGTACCGGTACAGTATCGCCACCGTGGAGCCACCGTGCACTGCAGTACGGTGTAACTCCACGGTAGCGATACCGTGGAGGTACGACTACGCTGCTATCCTGTACCCGTACATTACCGGTACTGTAGTGCACGGCGTACCCCACATTTGCGGTATGCTGTACTAATGGTACGCTTGGTTAACTTGGTAGTGGAAATCGCGAATGAGTGTAGTTTCAGATGCATGCACGAACAGCGCTACGATCGCCCTTTTGACTCCCGGCTGTTCACGTCTTCTTTTCTGGCTGTTGACGTGCATCTCCCCTGTAAGCGTGTAGAAAACTACAATATTCATTGTGATAAGTTTTGTGAGCCGAATTACATCGAAAACATAAAAATGTGCGAAGTAGAAGACATCTTGATAGATTGGGGGCTTCAATCGCTTGCTTCTACATTTCGAGGACAGTGTACGATCGTAATTTCTTTTTGTCCGCCATTGTTGTCACGCTGCGTGCTATCCTTAGAGAAAAACATTGTACGGCGTCTCTCGGGTGTTGATAGTAAATTTAGTGGAAGCCGGTGAGTTTCATTTAACGTTGCGTGTTCACCAAGTGCACAAGTATTGAAGGATTGCTAAGGGAATCGTGATTGACATTTTTTGGCGGGCACGAGCCATTGTTCTTCCGTAATTTCAGATATCGATTAAATTCGGTAAATCCAACCACGTGGACGCTCGGTTGAAGCCGCTAATAGTTCGTCGCAACCACGCTGTAGTCTGAGACCTGGCGTTGCGTAAAGCAAAAAGACTTGTTTGCGCCAATTCCACTTCGAGATCACACAAAATCTGATGGTTTCTGTTATGTGGCCTGCAGATAAATTCTCGATACATCAGAAAAAAATATTATTTATCTGTACATATTATTTTAATTGATTTCTCTTTTGTTTTTTTTGCTACGCAGATTGCTTTCAAGTTTAACTATGTAATTTTTTCAGAGCGCTTTGTAAATTATCTTACAATTGACACCGTACAGTCGTACATCGACGTAGATTAATCAATAAAAGTTGTTTCTGTATCATCGCAGTATTTTTAATATTTACTTTAATAAACAGGCATTATTGAGAAATTACTAATCATCTTGTCTCATAATTTAGCGGATCTATTTACCTTATGGTCTTCGTCTTCCATTTATATTTATAATTCATCGTAGGGAGAATACTTTCTTTGATGATTTATATTCAATTGATTTTCTACTAATTCAATGTATACGTTGCATATGCTGACATCGAAATTTTATTAGAGTGACTCGATGTTTATTTGGTTCATATTACGCTGATGCTCTATCTACCATTTATTCGATTGGTGTAAAACCAATTTTGATTGAACTTACTGTATGCAGCTTCAACTATGTTATAATATCAGTTGTCAGAACCTACTCCGTCATTCAGGGTAAAACAAATAAAGTTTGGTTTCAGGACACCGGAATTATATTTGAAAGTACTCTGTGCATTTTTGAATCAAGAAGAAGTTTGGTTGCCGGAAATAAATATATATTTGTAATTCAACCAAACCTCGTAGTCAATTGAATCGTTCATATCGTTCGCCACTCGCAACTGCAGGTTTTGGTTGATTCAAACCATTTTTTTTGACGGTACCAAACGTTTTTCTGAGTGTGGGTACGGTTGTAACAGTTTTCCGTTGATCGCCCATAACGTTGCGCTTATGGTATAAGACGTGCAAAAAAAATGCTTTCCATTAAAGGCTGGAACTCGGTGCGTTGGTCTAGTGATTAGCGTGCTGGCCAGCGGATCGGGAGGTCCCAGGTTTGAATCCCAGTCGCGTCACTTTCGTCGTGAAATGTTTGTCTCCGACATTTTTCGGCGAAAGACGACTAGTTCCGTAACTGGAAGGCGAACTTGGGACCGGCTGTATGCCCATGGAACATATGTCATGGTGAATACGATACAGAGGGAGAAGTCGGTTGCCGCCGCAAGGTGGGGGGTGGAGGTAGAGAGGGGATGTGGAATGTGAGGTAGAACGAAGTTGAGACGGATTAGGGCTCGTGAAAAGGGGAAGCCCCTTTACGGCTGGAACAAACCAATTAAAAAAATATCAAAGACTGGCCATCCGCCTTTAAATCGCAATCACAATTAGGTGCCCATCTTTTAAAGAATATAAGATAAAGCTCGTTTTGTAAAACATGTGCCACTGTTACAACCGTACCCATACCAGGGGCGGTTGTGACAGAGCTGGGGGTCAGTTATAAGACATCCAAATATCACACAGTGCATGAATTGTGATCACGTTTTAAATAAAAAACACGTATTGAGGTATTTTCAAATTACCTTACTCTAGTATGGCACTGTTTATTATTATTCAGGTGAAATTTTTATAGTCCTATATAATCAGTCTACAACATTAATGAGATCAACGCTGACATATTTATTATTTTTATCTTAAACTAGCGTTATCGTATGAACGAAACGCTTCTCAAAGTATTTAAGGGATCATCACAGTGTAACGGGTCGATAAATAGCGGATTTTCGCGATTTTTTTCGTTGTTACAAGTACGCTTACAGTTTGATTTTTTACCACCAAATCAAAGCACTCATGAGAACAGAAAATAAATTTTTTAACGTTTATATTTTTTTATTTTTTACATTTTTTAACGGTTTAAAATGTCTTCGTAAAAAAGGAGTCCTCACGGTGTACACGGTTGTGGCCGTAAATATTACCTGAAACCAAATTTGTAAAAAGATTATTCATCCGTATGAAAGTCGCTATCTTGCTATGGAGGTTTAAAAAGAACAACAAAATTGACAAAACGGCGGTGGTTTGAAAAAAAAATATCGAATTCAGCCTCTTTTTCGACAGTTTTTCGTTAAAAAAATCATGATGATTTAAAAAAAAAACTTCCATAGTAAGATAAATAATGGCGTGAAGAATGTTGTGTCAAAATTTAAGACGGATAGCTTAAAAACTCTTTCTCTGAGAATGTACACCGTTTTGAAAAACGACATGTCGAGAAAAACGCGTTTAAAGTTTCGAGTGCGGGATTTTCATATAAATTGTCTACTTACGATCAATCGGCAATGCCAGGTCCATGTTTATAACCGTTGATACTATCGGAAAATTAGAATTCTCAAAAAAAACTTAATGAGATTAGTCGCAATTATGGCGAATATAATGACGACTACCGTCAGCACACTCCAAGTGAGACCAGGGTTGACATTGGCATCTAGAATGTAAAGAATAAGAACGTTAATACTGTTACAACTGTACCCATGAAAATCGTTACAACAGTACCCCTCTTTCGGCAATAAAACTATTGCAGTGACCACAAAGCGCAACCTATAAATACACAGTTGCTTGTTTACTAAGCTCCAAAGTTCAATAATTATTCAGAAAATCACCCAATACGCAAACTGTTATATCAACGAAGTAATATCAAAAATACTTACTTTTGAACGAAAAAACTCAATGGGCTCCTCTGTGAGCGTCAGTTTTGCGGGAAGTGCCGCGTAGCACTGCCAAGCGTATCGAGGTTTGCAAAACGTGCGTCTTTCCCTTCGTACCCCTTTCCACACCACTTATACTTTCGTGAATATTTGTAGTGTTTCAACCGTATCCCGTTACAACGGTACCCAGTCTACCCTACTTATTTTCGTCACGTAAAATAAAATTGTAAGGGGGGCTTTGACTGTAATTTGTGGAAAAATATTTTCGTTGCGATTTTTCATGCGTCAATGGGCCTCAGTCGAATATCAGGTTGCAAAACTCTTCAGCGTGTCATAAACGCCAGGGCATCTTATTCCGGAGCTAAGGGATACGACAAGGGCAAAAGGTGTAAGATTCTAAGGGGAGGCCCCTAGGAATGGATAACGAAGGAGATCTCGAAGGGGACAGACCGTGTTTATCATCCTAAAGACTTTCTATATTTGTTAAATCTACCAGTTAACTAATTTATCGTAGAAATCTGACCATCCGGGAGGATCGAATGAACTAAAACTGTCGTTGTAAAAGTCTAAAATCCGGAGCTCTCATTATTTTTACAAAACATTTTGTAATTATCTTAACATTTTTTCACAAGTCGTTTATATTAACGAAACCAAGTGGAATAATGAAATTTAAAAAATCTCCGATCGTCTGTACGTTTGCGCGTTGATAACTCGAAAATTACTGAATCGATTTCGATGAATCTTTTACAGATACCTACATAGTTTACCGTGAAGAATATCATGTAGGTTATTGAGCATCCCGCTATGTAGTTAAGGGGTTACCCCCACTTGCGATTTTGAAAAAATCGATTTTTTTATTGCATTTTTTTGAAGTATAAGTATCTGAGAATATGTCCTGAAAATTTCAAGTCGATCCGAACAAAATTGACTGAGATATGAGCGTTGAAAGAGAACAATCTGCGTTGTAAGAGCGTTGAAAGAGAAACTTTAAACGCGTTTTTCTCAAAATGGCATTTCTGAAGTCGCTGACCAAGATTACTCGAACACAAATGAACCGATCTTCTTGAAATTTTGCAGGCTTATTTAATACATAAAAATGTAGTCTTTAATCGTTCGATTTTTTTTCGAAAAAGATGGCCGTTTTATAGCCAAAAAACGGCCGTTTTTTTCGTTAAAATCGAACCATTAACTTTGACTGTCCGCCATTTTGTGAAAAATGAATATTTTTTAAAATCCTTCGATTAAAGACTAGTTTATACTTATATTTGACTAAATCCATCCGCATTTTTTTTCAGATGATCCACTTCGCCGCAATGTTGGTCACCGCAAACCGTGTATATAAAAACATTATTTCATTGACGGCCATTTGCCACTAAACAATGTAATATTTTTCAAGAAAAAAATTACTGAAAGTTCTTCAAGATGTGTTCTTTAAGATGGTATATTGATCGATTAAAAAAGTTTTGTAGTTTTCTTGAAAAAAATTCATGAAAAAGGCCTTTTTTTGCGCTACAAGTGGGGGTAACGCCTTAATAATAATTTCAATAAACAATCATACGAATGAACAAATGAACAAACGCTAACATTAACGAATAATCAGGGGTTGCGGTTTTTTTTCTCATTTTGCAAAATGTTCTTTGTAGATATTTATTTTCAGGGAGTAGGGAAGGAGGACAATATGGATGGATATTTATATTCACTCCACTGGTCTACTGTATAGTTATATATTGCCAATTTTTAAGTTCGATTGTCTTGTATAAAACGGTTCGTCACTTTCTTTACCGCAAATATTACCGTATTTTCTCGACTTCTTTGATTCTGCGGTCAGAACAATTTGGATTTTCTTTACATTTCATTGCAATCGTTCATGCAATAACCGAGATGCAATGCTCTCATGTAGGCTCTTCAGTCAGGACAACATTATAACTCTCCATTTAATGACAACAATGCACCGTGGTTGAGTGGATTCGAGTACAACGCAATGGGGAAAGCTGCATGTCCTAAACAAAAAGTAATATGCGGGCACATATTCGCAAAACTATTGCCGTCGCATTTATGAAATCGTAGTGGAAAAACGTAAATACGGTAATGGTCTAAAGGAATGTGCAAGACGCTTCTTTATCCTTCCGTTGAGATACTTATCTTTGGCAACGATTTTGACACGCCGGGACAATTTGACGCAGATGGTACTTCATCCACCTGCCGTTAACAAACCTTCGGTCGGTTTTTCTTTCCAAAAATCAGCAATACACTTTCAATACTTTTTAATATGTCTGCGAAAAAGAAATATGGAAAATATGAAATTAAATTGTTGCTAAAAATTGAGCATTTGATTCAAAATTCCCCCGTGAAAATGACCCCGTGAGTGAACAGAACTGTTAACCGGCTCTAGATTACCCGTCTACCACCCGGAAAAGGGGTGAATGTCGATAGTATTTTATGGATACGCAGTCCAAATCCTACGCATTTGGATAGGATACAAATTCCATTTAATGGTCTTTATTCTACATATCTTTACGAATCTTTTCACCATATTTTGTAACAAAATGGTGGCACTGAAGCTCGATAAAGCGAGTCACTTTTATCTGAGAGTGTCCTGCGACAACAGGTCTCCTCCAATGTTTTACCTGGAACGAAAATTCAAAATAATTTGAGTTCGAGATAAGTATTGCCTTCAAAGTACGTAGAGCAATCGGAAAATATCGATTTTTAATAAAATGGTGGATGTTTGAAAAAATTATTTGTTATCGGAAAAAAATTGCCGAAAATAATTATTTTGAAAAAGTTTTTACCATATCGACGATCTCCTACGTACCTCGATATAAAATGTTGTTAAATGATTTTTTAAAAAGTGTAGTCGATCAGTAAAGAATTGGCGATGTAATGTTGCTGATAGATTTAACAGAACCAGACGCATAAAAAAAACATTACATAGGGCGTGATCACAACGGCGTATTTAGTACGCACAGACAACGCGCGTTTACAGCGCGTTTTCAAATTAATATTCCATTTTTCAATAAATAATTCGTTCGCATCTCCCAATTACGTATCTAGTCAGCTCAAGTAAATTTTGTTTAGTCTGCATAAGATATTTGAGGTCATTCGAGGTTGAACATAGATTCAGTTTGATTAGATACGAGGTGTCCACATCTTGCAATTTGAAAAGATCACGCAAGAATTCTGCCCATTTATTGGGTAATCCACAATGAGGGCTATTTTGATTTGTCAAACCGAGTACTCAATTTCACTTCTACAGACATACATACCTTATTTATATTGTACTATAAAAGAACGTTCTGCGTGACAAGCATTCGATTGCGTCTTTGGACAACTCAAATTTTGTTTCACCAGAGAAGAAAAATTGTTAAAAAATCTAGGATAGTGACATTTAGAAAAAAAATATGACCAACTGCTTGTGCGGTTTCGGGATGTTTACAGCTACTTGTATGCGTGTATATGCACGTGCACGTTTACATTTCAAAGATGTATTGAATTACAGCGCGAAAATTTTGCAGACAAGTAAATCGGACCAATCAACTCAAACACTTTGTTTTATTTTTCAATATATCCATTCGCTTAGTTCTTATAGCTGTTCTCATATATCGTGAGATTTTTGTATCTGTACCAAATTCGCCTGATTAGTCGGCGGGTTTATGACGAAACTTCTCTGTATTATAGCGGACCACTAGTATTCAGGCTCAAAGTCAAGTAATAAAATTCATGTCTTCACTATTCGCGAAGAAACTGTTCTTAAGACTGTATTGTACTCGGAACACCAGGTTACAGGGTGTTTTTGAAGATTAAAAAAATTCTCATTATTAAACCAACAGGGCATAGGACACACGTATTGAGTAATATTTTAACGAGCAATTCAGATTTTTATTATGTATTTTATAGTACAGTGTACAAGGAATACAACAATGATGGTATACGTCAAGGTCCTGCCGTGCAAGGTTTCCCTAATCGAGCCCACGAATTCTGGCGATTGTAGTTGCCTAAATCACAATAAAACCATTTTTTAACCCTTCGACTGCAAACTTCCGCCACGAACTTCTGACTGCATATGTCGTCGATCCGACGCCAGATGTTTTCCAGATCGGTGTATTTCGGTAAATATGCTTTTTTGTTTTTTTAGCTTCCTTCTGTACAGGGTCCTTCCCCCTTAATACATTCCCCACCATATTCCACTTTATATCCCCACCTTGTAGCCGCAGCCGACTTCCCCCTCTGTATCGCATTCACCATAACATTTCTGCCATGGGTATAGGGGAACTACAGAAAACCTATACCAAAACAGCCGGTTTCAGGTTCACTTCCCAGTTTCGAAGCTAGTCGCGTTTCATCGAGAAATAAATAACAGGCTACAATCATACACACACGTACTGATCCGTGTGCGCGACATCCCTGTAGAACTGGAGCTACGTCACGCCCGTATTTATTTTTCTCCGAGACTACGAGACTGCGACTCGAACCCGCGACCTCTCGATGTACCGGTTCAGAGACAAGCACGCTAATCCCTAGACCAGCACACTGGTTTAAATATGCTTTTTAGAGGTTTTTTGTAGTCAATGGTCCTTATTTTATGGCCCCAAATGTATTTTTTAAGAAAATGAAAAATTAAGTGCCCAAACATTCGTTCAAATTGGGAGATGCGTTGAAAAATGCGTACTTGCATGAAAAAGATATTTTTTTTTTCTTTCAAAATATAAAAAAAGTCCTTTATGGTTTTTAAAGAGGAAGGTATGTGGTTACGAAAAAATACAGTATTGACCGTCTTTTTAAAACGTATATTTATTCGGTGGTTTGAATTTGAGGATTTTCGGGATAGTGAAAAATGGAAGAAATCGACTCCTTCGGCAGATTAATTGTTGAACACTTTATTTTTCGCATTTCTTTACATCAATGACTTATTAATATTCATATTTACCGCAATCGATGCATAAGTACATTCGGTGCTTGTTGCACATGGCCCTCCTGCATAACGGACACTTTTAGTTTTATGATCCGCATTCTAAATAGATTATTTACTATAGTAGCGGAAAATGAAAAATATCTATGTGCATTTTCTATCGTAACTCACTTGGATGTAATAATAAAACATAACATTTCAGCAAAAAAATGTTTTCACTTGCACCGCATTACTGCATAAGCGGGGTCGATTCGATCCCAGGTCCTTTTTCGACAGCTGTCTCAGTACACGGGCAGGGTGTAGGATGGGGACCGAGTATCCACCTATAGAATAGGAGTGGGGGAACATTCGAACGCCACATTGCGGCCGAGTAGATGACTCCATTTTTCGAAACAGTCAGTTGAAGAAAAGAGGGTCAAAATAACCGAGTGTGCAGTCGAAGGGTTAAATGTATATGAGTGTAGATATCACTCGAAATATACCTAACTCACAAACGCAGCCGTGTAAAGGTGAGTTCCAATAAAAGAAATCATCAACGAAAAGAAGGGGTGCAGGGGAAGTAGCCAAACCACCGACATAATTCTATTTTCGGCCATAGATGTGTACCTATAGCCCAAAGTAGAATTATTATGATATATTACTATTAGAAAAAATGTATATGTACACTCTCCATATGCGCGTAAACTTTTAACTTATGAAAACAGAAATTGAATTCAGGAATGTTCAGTAGTTTTTGAGGAAATTATGCACCCGAGCTGAAAAATATTGTTACGCAAAAAACGTATTTATAGTCTCCCATGCTGTTATGACTAGTACAATTGAAATTATGGCGAGTAACAACAGATTTCAGTAATTAACCCGCAATCAGCTATACCAATCCTATAGAGAAAACCTCCCTCGGCATCAAAGAAGTCTTTGAAAGTAGCCCCGTCTCTGCTGGCAGGCCTCACCTGTTTAGATGCAGTAGCGGCCCGTCTGCCAGGTCGTTGTCTCTCACCAGCGGAGGTTTTGGCGTTCTGACCGACTATCATTTCCACAACCTCGGAGGATTTAAAAAGATGACGATTGGGAAAATCGCTATTTCCACGGTCTTGCCGCAGTGCAAATGTTTGGGAGCAAGCATCCAGATTAATGAATTTGAACATCATTGTTTTGAGTAAAAACTTCTCGTTATTGTTGCAAAAAATGGCTCGTCATCAAGTCCTTGTAAATGCGTCCAACGACTTCGAAAACTACATCGCTTAGGGGTGCCTCGTGCGACAGTGTCTAGTGTTCCGGTAGCTTCAACTCTTTGTCACGCACACCAGCTGCTATGGTCTCTAGGGCAGGTTTTGTCATGTGGATCACCGTCGATTGATCTGTTATTATCAAATGGGGCCCATGTAGCTCTCTCCATCTCTGGTACTGAATTTTCATATTTTCGTATCGCCAAGCCGCAATACGTAGATAGTTTATTGACGACTTTGTCGATTCTCCCCGTCCTCTTCCACCGACGCTTTTGTTACGTTTCTTGGCATTGTCGAGTTCGTTACCTACGCTTCCGGCCAAAAGTTTTCGGACACTTCCGATTATTGCAAAACTTGTTATCACTGAATAATTTCCAAATAATGTTTGAATAATATAATCCATTTATTATTTTACAAAAATACTATATAGCTCTATATAATGAATTATATTATTTCAATATAATATTGGAATTATTCAAAGTGATCGAAAGTTTTGCAATTATCTGAAGTGTCCGAAAACTTTTGACCGTTAGCGTATATTTGATAACAGGTCTGACACATTCTTCTTTTGAACGACAGAGCCTTCACTGTACAAATAGCTTGTGTGCGAGATTTATGAGTCTCACTGACTCCACCCCCTTCATATCTTTCATACTTTGCCTGGTTGTCGTGCTTCGATCGCGAGAACATATCTTTTGTATTATCCATTTTCATTTTTCCAGCAGCATGTTGATAATACATTGTGCATTCATAATCGTGATTGCCTCTTCCAAGTTTGGTCTTACGTAGCGCCAAACTTGGGTTTTCAAGAATTGCACGATCGTCAAATACTCGATCAAATTATGGTATCAACCACTCGATTGTTTTATACTCCAAAGAGGTCGGTGGCACCATACCTCGAGCGGAACTCTCATTCTTCCATGTGCCGTCGCCGGACGCAACAGACAATTACCGAATTCAGCGTCCCCCTCCTCTTTCTCGGCTGCTTTTCTCGCAACAAAGTTATAAACTGCTTCGCTCGCACAGTAAATATTTACAAGATATTCGTAATATGTTTGCACAGCAAGGCCTTGACTAATATCCGGAACTCTACAGGACAAAACGAGTCCCTTTAAACCAGTGCCGAAAAGTTACATGGAAAAAGCTATTGTTTGGTTGATTTCGTCAGCTTTATCAATTAAAGGACACGAGTTGATGTTAAGTACGCCATAAAACTGCACTCTAGGTACGGTTTTAAAACCCAGCCCACACGGACTTAGTTCAGTTACCGGAATGTCCTTTTTACACCTTTTCTTTTACACGAATGCACTGATAACAGGAGCCGAAAAAGGTTGAGAACTATGCATATTGCTATTATCTTTAAATTTTTTGTTCAAGTACTGGCGCACCAGTTCAGTTTCAAAACTATACGAGTTTGCACGAAAAATTCTCTTTTTCTGGTGCTGACTTGCACACGTGACCACCTCGTTTGCCTTTCTTATCTATTCTGCAAAAATTCATATGTACATCGTTGAGAGTTCGAAAGTCGACTGATAATTGTAACGGAAATGTAGCGTCAAACTGTACCAAAAAGAGGTAAGGAATAGGTGCAGGAATTCCCAAGCCGGTGTACGATGGATACAAGAATCGAGGAAATGACAGCCTGCCGCGCTATAGCCTTCAAACCTGCGTAAGTCTAGCAGTTTTGCGAATTTCACTTTTATTATGGAGGCGCACATTGAAAATGCCCTAAATTGTAATTAAAAAAAAAGAGTTTTTGACGGTTCCAAAATAAAAAAATTGCCACAACGGTCGGCCCGTCGGACTTACACTCGTTTGCATCTCATCCTGTTTTTTTATTTAATTGAAAATTATAAATTTTTCATTTAGCATCAAAATATTTGCGTTTATTCATATAAGAAAGGAAACCAATCGAATGAACTTCAAAAAACGTGTATTTTCCCTAAAAATAAGTTTGTAAATAAGTTTTAGGAAAATTATTGGAGTGAACACAGAATGCTGTGTTCCTAAAATGCTTTATAATATTCTTAACGTTGCGGTAATGATTCTTGAGGGCCCAACGGCCTTACACTTTTTGCAATTAAATTAATTGAAGCCATTTTCTGCTGAAAACAATCAACTTTTTCGTGTTTGATGAAATTAAGAGAGAAAGAAAATTATGGAATTTTTACCCCAGGCCTTCAGCATACCAACTGAGCAGGCTACGATGAATGAATGATAAAAGTACTTTATATTTTTGAAAATGTTAATGTCCATATATCAAGATGAAGGTTCTGAAATTGCATATCACTTTTTCCTCTAAACGTAACCAGTGTTCGGTCAAACGTTCAATAAATAAATCCCTGGATCCGATATAATTGAGAAAGGCAATATACTATAATGTATATAATATACAGTATAATAATCAATGGTGCGAGACAGAATATCATAACATCATGACATTCAATATTTGTAAACGACATATGCATTGCTTATTCGGGATATCATTGAGAAAAACATTATAATTATACCCAATTATAATGTATATGATAAAATCACTTTTTGCAAATAAGCTACGACCTCCATATAGAGACAGCTACCGAACCGACACGGCATCACACTTGTTTCAGTCGAGGTTGCGTATTTTACTCGGGCGGCCGACCTCGCAGACAGCGGTTCTGCGAAAGTCTCAGCTCTTCGTTCACCTTATGCAGTTATGAACGAATCGTGGAGTACAGTAGAGTATTGATTCGATCGAGTTTTTATGCATTGCAATTTAACTATATCTAGCGAAAATTCAGTATCCCCTAATTCTTTCGATTTCCTACGTGCATACGTAGCCTTCATGTGATACTATTAGTTCACGTAAAGGCTGTTGAATGGAAGGCTAGGAATGAATTAGTTGATGCAAAAGTTCGTTCCGAATTTGGCGCCACATGCTTGTAAAAAATGGGATGAAATTTTTGCATCAATCCAATATTTCAAAATATTAATGGAGACTGATATAGTCTTGCTGAAGTTACCTTTAGTACCTTTATACGTCAGCGAATAAAATAATTTTTGTCTAATACATGGTCGTTTCTGAAAAGAAGTTAAATTAAGGAAGACTACCAGTTTAGAATCCGGAAAAAGGTGAATTTCGACATTTTTTTATGAATACTCAGTTCATAAAATGCAAATTGCGTTTCGTGGCCCCTATTCTACATATCTTTAATGATCCTTACACATTCTTTCATAAAACTTTGTAACAAAATAGCGGCGTTCAAGCTGAACAAAGCGAATCACCTTTGTCTGATAGTGTCCTGGGGTCAGCAAGAGTTCTCCGATTTTTTAGGTACAACGAAAATCCAAAAAAAAATTGAGTTCTAAATAAGATTTGCCTTCGAATTATGTAGAGAAATAGAATGATAGCGATTTTACTAAAATAGTGCATGTTTCAAAGAAAATCGCTTTTCGGTACAAATACGCCGAAAATAATTTATTCGGAAAAAGTTTTCAACATATAAAAAAATCCCCTACATAGTTCGCTACAAATAGTTCTTATAAGGTTTCTAAAAATTTCAAGTCACTCCGTGGAGAATTGGCGATGTAATGTTGCCGGCCGCAGAGTACTATCAGACAAAGGTGATGCGCTTCATGCAGCTTCAGCCGCCGCCATTGTTTTAGGAAATCTTGTGAAAATATTTAAACATACTTGAAGATATGTAGAATGAAGACTACTAAACAGAATTTTCATTCGATCGACTGAGAATCCATAACAAATCGTTGAAATCCACTTTTTTTCTCGGCTCTAGACTGGTGGTCTCCCTTAATTTACATCGACTTTATGTTTGCTAATACGAATGCGTGGCAGCTTGCTCCAAGGGAGCGCACGTGGCTACAGTGAAGATTCCTGTGCACTATTTTTTTCAACGGCATTTCGTAAATTAGTTGATTTAGGGAAAAATTCAGAATACACGTAAGGCGGTAGTAATTTTGTTTGATCATTTTACATGTACAACGTATATGTTATAGTACAATAGGTTGCTGAAATATAATTAATAGAACCGCCGTTTCTTGCCTTGTCTGTGTAGTGAAATGTCGATCATAAGGCAATAATTCCGACAATAAGGCATCAATCGCACACGTACGCTACACACATGTGGGTGTAAACATTGAGTATTATGCGCGCACGTAAGACTAAGGCCGCAATATTTGTATCGTAGTAATGCGGAGAAAATGGGCACTTTCACGGTCTTTCGTCGTGGTGTCGTTTTTTTACCTTCGCTCTACTTGTTCCTCCTCCTCTCTTCATCTCGTTAATCCCTCTAGTGTAGTGTGCCTTGCTCACCATAGCTTCAAAAGACTGGCTAGTGTTGGCTGTAATGTTCCACGCGAACAAGTTCTCACACTTCCTTCCTGAAGGCACGTTCCGCGAGTTCGAGATATGCCGAGGTCAGAGATGCCGGCATACGTCTTGCAATAATGCGTAAACGGTCTTGCAGTTTGCTCGTTTTATGCTTAAGATTTACGATGCGAGATGACTTTTTTTGTTCTATAACAATGCTTTCAATTTTTCGGTGGATGTTTAATTTGCTAAAACTGCTGAGTTTTATAGTTCATCGCAATATTACGACTATGTCTCACGGTCTATTTAAAATGAACATTTTTGTACTCGGTGATATTTTGTAGAATAAAAAACTTGTATACTATTTGGCTCGTAGAGGAAGTTTTGTCTTTTTCGCACGCGCCCTGGTAGACGCCTACGCTTGTATTGCCTTTTATACCAACCCTACGAATGTTGTGATATCGCGGTAACTCCTTTCCATGAATGGATAACATTTCGATTTTTTTCTGTTCCTTCAGTTCCAACGGATATCCTTGGGGGGTTTTTATGTATCACCTGTCCCAATCCAACCCTTTCGTATCACTCCCGACCCGCTCTTCCCTTATCTAACCTAACTTCCGTTGCATCCGTCTTAAGCTACACTATACCGCTTTTGCCGAGGTTACGGGGAAAGTGTGGAAAACCCGTACTGCTATCTGTAGGCGGGTTTATATTATTAATTCTCTGGTACTCGGACGTTTTACTCAAGTATCTATACCAAAGTCTTAGAACGATTGGCCTGCCGCTCATTGGTTGATGCGCCAGCCGGTGGGCGACTGAGCGGTCACCGCTCCGAGTATTGGCCACGCACAACGCCGCACAACTCGAAGTACCGCCGGAGCCGAACCCCGTCCGCCTATTCACCACTATTGGTTTCTCTCCATAACTGATATTTTATTAAGGGAGCTAGAGAGGCTTGGAAATCGTTTACAAAGAGACGGCACGACCGTAGGGTTGGGATTTGGCCGAATTTTTTTGTGGTGAAAAAGGCCACCTAGCACCTCATGTGGTTAATGGATCGTCCATCAAACACGTGAGGTTTTTTGGCCACTTTGTTAGCCCCCCCCCCCCCCCCCCGCCCCCGCCTTCATGGTGATGTGGGGTCGTCCATTAATCACGTGAGGCTCAAATAGGGGGGGGAGGATTTGGTGGAGGGGGGCTCAAAAAGTGGCCAAAAAACCTCACGTGATTAATAGACGATCCCTAAAGTAGTAGGACGCACTACTCGGAAAATTCCGAGAAAAATCGATTTAAAGTTTCTTAGGCGCCTATGAGTTTAAAATGTCAGGCACTTGTCGAGCCGCCGTCTAGTCTAGAGGGTTAGGGCTCGGTCTTTTGCGCTGGAGGTCTCGGGTTCGATTCCTCTTTCGGAACTTATTTTTTTTTTGTTATTCCAACCATTATCCCAAACGTTTCTCATCCCTTCATTAATTTTTGAAAATCATTTACATTATTTAAAAAAAATTATTTTCTTTTTTTTTCCAATAAAACAATTCATAACGGTGGTTTTTTAATATTTTTCATTGTAAAGTATATGAGGAGGAACATTGGGTTTTTAATGAGAATAACAATGTCGATTAGGAAAAATTCAATTTTTATTCATATAATAATTATATACAAAAACCGCAGTGGTAATTAGCGTAGAAACAAACAAAGCAATAATTTTTGCGACATCTTGCGCAACGTATAAACGCGGATTTTTTACAATCGCAGGGAGTTTGCAATACATCCGTACAAAACATGTCCCATTAACATTCATTAAAATGTTTCTAGACAAGACAAATGTTCACAGACAAGTTAAAAATTTGATAAAGCGCTTGCAAATCTGCAGCGAATTGTTAGAGCAGAATCGTGAAATTAATTCCCGGGAAGATTGTATAAAAATCCCTTCAATAATTCACCATCAATTATCGTCACCAATATTCTGAGACATGATTCAATACGCCTGGTTTGCCTCAAAATTATCAGTTACTGGAAACATTTTCATGAATGTTAATGAAAGATGTTTTTGTGCGGATGTATCGCAAACTCCCTGCGATTGTAAAAAAATCCGCTTTTATATGTTGCGCAAGATGTCGCAAAAATTATTGCTTTGTTTGTTTCTACGATAATTACCACTGCGGTTTTTGTATATAATTATTATATGAATAAAAATGGAATTTTTCCTAATCGACTTTGTTATTCTCATTAAAAACCCAATGTTCCTCCTCATATACTTTACAATGAAACATAAAAAAACCCACCGTTATGAATTGTTTTATTGGAAAAAAGAAACAATTAAAAAAAAATGAAAATAATAGAAAAAAGAATGCAAATAAATTTTTAAAAATAATGTAGGGATGAGAAACGTTTTGAATAATTGTTGGGATAAAAAAAAAGATCCGAAGGAGGAATCCAATCCGAGACCTCAAGGCGCAAAAGACCGAGCCCTAACCGTCTAGACTAGACGGCGGCTCGACAAGTGCCTGACATTTTAAACTTATAAGGCGCCTAAGAAACTGTGAATCGATTTTTCTCGGAATTTTCCGAGTAGTGCGTCCTCCTACTTTAACCTCGTGAGGTGATAGGGGTCCTCTTTCACCACAAAAAAATTCGGCCAGATCCTCGACCCCACGGTCGTGCCGTCTCCTTGTTAAACAAAAAACGATATTCAACGTATTCTTATAGTTTGATCTTTTATAAACATTTTTGCGTCAGGATATTTTTTAAATTCTCGAAAATAAGGTCGTGAGCGAAAATTGGAGTTTGGTGCGGCCATAGGTGCGACTAATTCACGTGAAAAATGTAAACCAAATGGACTGACCGATACTTTGCAGGCAAAAACAGGCGAAGCACGTGCTGAGGCTACCGGTTAAACTTAAATTAACACAGGTACCTCATTCTATTCTGCAGGATATCTTTTAAGCCGTTTTCGGAGGCCAGTTTATAAATGTATGATTATTATTTTAAATATATTTATTATTTGTCAGGTTCAACCAATAGAAATCAAACAAGAAAAATGAGTGTTCAGATTTCGTAAAAATCTTCATGTGTTAAAGAGTAATCGTGGTAAACCCTGGGTTTGTTTGGGTTGTGCGAAAAGTGCTAATATTTCAATTTTCATATTAAGTACAAACATGGTTATGCTTGGAACATGGTTATGTGTGGAACACAATATCCGATAAATGGCATAAACGGTATGGACTCGGAAGACATATCCTTTTAACAAGATGGCTCAATCTGCTACACTGTGGGATAAACAATGCAGTTATTGCAAGCGAAGGTTCAAGGTCGTGTTATCTCGCGCTGCGGTAATGTGGTTTCGCCACCAAGATCGTCCGATTTTACGCCATTGGACTTCTTTCATTGGGGTTTTCTGAAAGAACAAGTGTATGCCCATGATCCACAGATTATTCCGGAGCCTAAGAAAGCAATTAGACGCACCATTAATGAAATAAGTCCGCAATTATGCCAAAATGTTGTTGAAAATTTCGTCAAAAGAGTGAACGTTTGCAAGCAGGGACGAGGCGGTCATTCATCGAATATTGTGTTCCACTCATAACCTCCATGTTCGTACCTTATATCAAAATAAAAATATTCGTACTTTTCAAATAAATAAAATGTTTAATTAATAAATCAAAATGTCAGGTCATTTTGAGACACCCTATGTTAGGTGTACCAATAAGTTCTCGGCCTGAGACCAAAAGCAGTGGTACTGCATATTTAAACTAACAAAAAAAAATCGCCAGGTCTGGTATCATATAATACCAACCCAGTAGACTATTTTTCCGGATCAACAGCGTAACATAACTTCAAAATATACATCGCGAGCGCACTGAGCAAAATGAGTTGCAATAACGCACATATTAGGCAATGTACTTATGCTTTTGGCGTTGGAATGAAACAAAAACACTTCCGAGGCAAAGGAGATGATTTGTCAGGCATTGGAGGAAGATGCCGTATCCATCAGTGCCGCGAAAAAGTGGCGTTAAAGGGTCCGGAGTGGAAACGTCTATCTAGAGGATGGCGAGAGAGCCGGACGACCAAAAAATTTGAATACGTAGATTTGGAGCATTTGCTGGACGAAGATCCTTTCCAAACGCAATCGGAGCTTGCTACTACATTACCCAACACGATATTTCCAGTCCTTTGAAAAAGCTCGACAAAATTCAAGAAGGGAGCCGCTGGGTTCCGCACGTGCTTTCGGAAAGCACCAAAGTGAGACGATGCGACACAGGTTTGTCTTGTTGTCTCGGTTCCAAAGGAAATACTTTTTGCGAAAAATAATGACAGGCTCTGATCAAACATGGCAGCCCCAAAAATGTGAATCGTGATTTAACCAGGGTGAACCATCCAGTTCGACCGCTAAACCCAATATTCATGGTAAGAAACTCCTTTTGTGCATATGGTGGGATTTCAATGCTGTTCCGTACTTTGGCTGCTTAAACCTGGCAAGACCATCGCGGCTGAGCGCTGCAACCCGAGTGGAAAATGCAACTCATCACTACCTATCCACAAGCTAGTAACACTATGTTTCGAATCGCCATTAGCTAGGCATTTTAGCTATAGACTCTCCAGCCTTGTAACGCTTTAGTCTCTAGTGACTTTATACGAAAAATTAGGTGACTATTAGATAGAAAGAGATTTAACATGGCTGTATATTTCTGATCTAGCCATGACATAATTTTTTTCAGCTGGTGACTGGGAACAAAAAATTACGTGACTGAATTAACAAAAATTTGCGGCTATATACAGTCCGACCCCCCAATAAGAACGCAAAAGCCCCCAAGGGGAAAAGTTTTCGCGTACCCCCACGAGGCACGGCCCCCGCGCTCGCTGATTCTTTCTCCCTCTCTCTTTCGTTTCAGCATGCGAGGTTCTGAATAAGAACGGCGGCTCGAACGAATTTCAACTTGTAGCCCATGCGCAAGACGTGCTCTGTCGCACTTGTTTTACTTAATGAATAGTCTTGTTTTCCTATATTTTTCATACGTATTAGTAATTGAATACTAGTGGATGATCACCAACGTTATATGATGTCACAAAAGGAACGAAAAATAGACTGTTGCGTACAAGGCGAGGGAATAAAGTCTGTACCACAAAGTAGTACTAACCTCAAAAAACTTGAACAAGTAAAAAAAAAAGCCAAGTAATAAAAAATGCCCTCGAAAAAATTACCGGTTATTTCACTATCTACAAAATTCGAATTAACCTCGAAATACTTGTGATTTTTTTCAAACAATTATTTTATTTACATTATTAATTTTTCAATTCAAACGTACAAAAGAAGTGAAATAACTTTTTATGCAAAAGCCAAGCAAATTTACTACAAACGTACAAGAAATTGTCAAACCCTAGAAACACTATTTTTCTCAACATTTCATTTTAAGAAACCATATTACTATTATAATAAAAAGTACGAATCACGATTATATAAAAGTACAACGTATGCATCACACAAGTACTATATGTATGTATCACTGAAAATGCTGTGCAACGACTTGGCGTGCATGGTTAAGAAAAAAATCTCGGCGAAGGATGGCGTCTTCTCAACAACTTGACTATCGGGTTAAGAAAGACATAAATTGACGCAATTTATTATGTAACTGCAAACCAAGTTTCCGATTCCGCGTAGTAGAAATTAAAAAATCAGCGATATACCCCTAGACCACACGGCTCTTGAAATCTCACTTTATTTACATAGTTTGAAAAGTTACATGGGGGTATTGACATTCTACTCTATTACAGAACCACCATAATACATCTCGAGAAATCAATTGCGTCGCATAAATGTTCGGTCAATAGACATAGTTTTGGCAGGCTGAACAGCTAATTTCTAATAATTCTGTATATCTGATGCAGTAACTGATGCGATGTTACAATTTGAAATAATCAAAGTAAATAAATTGTTGCAAAAGTTACTTATGGAAGCGGTAGGGACGTTTTGCCAAGAAAATCGTGTATCTTCCCGAGCGTTTTTTCTTAACCATGCACGCCAAGTCGTTGCACAGCATTTCCAGTGATACATACATACAGTACTTGTGTGATGAGTACGTTGTACTTTTATATAATCGTGATTCGAACTTTTTATTATAATAGTAATATGGTTTCTTAAAATAAAATGTTGAGAAAAATAGTATTTTTAGGGTTTGACAATTTCTTGTACGTTTCTAGTAAATTTGCTTGGCTTTTGCATAAAAAGTTATTTCACTTCTTTTGTACGTTTGGGATGAAAAAGTAATAATGTAAATAAAATAATTGTTTGAAAAACATCACAAGTATTTCGAGGTTAATTCGAATTTTGTAGATAGTGAAATGAGCGGTAATTTTTTCGAGGGCATTTTTTATTACTTGGCGTTTTTTTTACTTGTTCAAGTTTTTTGAGGGGATTTCATATCTTTTTGAAATAAATATATGTACAGAGGTACTGGTCATTGGTCACTATCCCTTGAAAGGGTTCTAGGTCATTTTCCGCTGTCAAAAAACCTAACAATGTTTTATGCAAAAGTCAACTAATTTCGAGACATTATTTTTATGATTTAACTATAAACATGAATATAGTATATCCTAACTGTTTAAAAACCATGTATATAAATGAATATCGATGTAAATACCAGAGTATAGCATATCTCAGAAAAATACTACAAACGTCGCACTTTTATTAAAGCTCCCAGGCAATCTTAAATTCATAAAATCATCAAATTACCGATCACGAGGAGTTTTTTATGAACATTTTTTGATAATCCAACGAGTGATTTATTTCGAGATAAAAATTCCAATCGACAAATTATTTCCGAAAGTCAGGGAAGAACAAAACAACTAAATAGTACCTAAATGCAAACGAGATTAAAATTAAGTCGCCATTGTAATACAAACAAAGCAAGCAACCGCAATAACTAATAACGTACAACCATAAATGCAAAAGATAATATAATAACATTTAATAAAACTCAAACAATCCCAAGTCCTTGAGAATTCATTTCAGAACTCGAAATATCGCTTTACGATGGCCGTTATTCATCTACCGAAGTGTGGTATTGTGTCGTAGATTAATAAACAAACATAATCGATGTCGAGCCGGGCGAGCACCGCCAATCGTCTTATTCCTTGTATATTCAAACTTCGCTGAGCTTCTCTTCTTAACCATGCACGCTCAGTCGTTGCGCAGTATTTCCAGTATACTTGAGTGGTACTTACATTGTACTTTTGTTGGGAACACAAATAAGTCCCCGCCGTTTGACAAAAGATGGCCCCACCAGGAGGTTCCCAAGTGGCAATTTTCAAAAAGTTGTCCAAAATTCGGCTAAGTAGGTACCAAATATCCGTCCGGAAGTTATCTTAAAGTTAACAACCATCCAAAAAGATAACTGTTGGACACATGGTAACTTATAGGTAGCTTCCAAGCGGACATTTGGTACCCATTTGGGCAAGTTCTGGACGACTGTTTGGAAATTGCTAGCTGGGTCATGGTTGAAATCGTCAGATGTAGAACGTCATATGGTAAGCCGTGATGTTGAGGAATCGACTTCGATTCGGCCAGTGAGATTTCCAAGGTCGTGGTGGAAAGAAAAAAAAGGGGTTTTTTTTCGTTACGTTTCGATCCTTGGTTCGGATCCTCTTCATAGACTTTATTTGTTCTATAAATTATGTGATACAGATTATATAAGTAGAGTTTACCGATTTTGTATACTGTTCTTCGGATTTTGTACTTTGTGTTATGAATAAGTTGTAAATGTGTTTTGATGATTTGTGTAAATTATGTGTTACCCTTTTTCATTAATTTCAATCATGGTGATATTGTATGAGTAATTATTTGTAGTATGTTAATTTATTATTTTTGTTGAGTAACAAGGGTGGTGTGTGAGGGTGTGATGTTATAAGAATGATAAGAATTATGTCAGATGACGAACCTGAATATTGGCGATATTTCTTGTTTTCTTTGGTTTGTGCTTGGAGGATGATTAGTGTAGATAGTATTTGTGATGATAAAATCTGTCTCGTGAGGTTGAATCGGAGGATTGATTCGGAAATGTTGTTTTAATCAATTGAAAGGCTTAATCGTTTTTTGGCGATTTGTAGTTCGATCTATGAAACAAAGAAAAAAAGATAAAAAACATTTCCTATGATTAATGAGATGTCGTATGAACGTGATAATTACCAATTGAAATAAAATAACTATATCTCCGCAAGCACACAGAAGAAAATTAAAAAAAAAATGTTCTGCGTTTTTTTCTACATGTCGAGTAGTGACGTCTCAGAGAGTTCGAGAAAGACTAAGTGGCGAAATTAATGTTTCTGGAGAGAGGGAGAATGATCGTTTGGCAGTGCCGTGTCAAGAGTTTAAAAGTACCAGTGTCATGCTAAGTTTTTTTTTTAAATTCATGTATCGTGTCAGAAGTTTGAGGTTAATGTGTTATGCCAAATGTTTTAAAATTTGAGTCACGAGTTTAAAAATTGATGTGTATAATTATGGTGATAAAATATTATTATGATTATATTATTGGATTGTATATTGAGCTTAGCTTATTTATGTCTGTTCTAAAATTTATAGCATTAGGATGCGCTTTGATTTGAATCATTTCTAGGATCAATCTTTTTTTGAGCCATTGTTCGTTGTTTAAAATTTTAACATCATTAAATTTGAAATTGTGTTTTTGTTTTATTGCGTGCTGTGCTAGAGCTGTGTGTATTGTGTTGGTGTGTTTTAGGCTATTTTGTGTTCATTAATCCTGTTTTTTAGGTATCTTTTTGTTTGGCCTATGTATGTAGAGTTACAATCATTACAATCAATTTTGTACACGATGTTAGATTTTTTGTTGTTATCTATTTTGTCTTTGGTCGAGCCTGCGATCGATAAGATGTTGTGTTTACTGTTTGTGACTAGTGTTATATTATATTGTTTGAAAAGACGAATTAGTTGGTGATGGATGTTTTTTGTGTATGGTAGATTTATTAGTCTAGAGGAGTCAAAGTTTTTATTTTTGTTGTTTTGATCGTTGATTGTAGAAAGTCTTTTTTTTATTATTTTATCTGTGAAAGAGATCGGGTAACAATTTTTTGTCATCGTGTTCCTAATGAGTTGAAGATTTTATTGGTGAAAAGACGGATGAGATAGTTTTATTGCTCTGTCAACTAACATGTAAATTATAGCTTTTTTTTTTTAAAGTGGATGGTGTGAAAAGAAGTTTATAAATCTGCCAGACCAAGTAGGTTTTCCGTACCAATTTGTGATGATTGAATTTTGATTGCGGATTAAGAGTATATCAAGAAAAGGAATTTTATTATTTTCTTCTATTGCTGATGTAAATTGTAATTTTGAATTATATGAGTTGAAAATATTGATAGTGGATTCAATTTTGTCCTTTGGCAGAGCAATAATAATGTCATCGACATATCTTTTGTGTAGTGGCAATGAAAATTTTAATTTTTCTAAACAATTTTTTTTAAATCAATCATAACAATGTTAGATAGTATCGGAGCGGGAGGTAAACCCATTGGTAATCCAGAAATTTGTCGATAAATTTTGTTTTGCCATGTAAAATAAGTTGAAAACATGATGTATTCTATGGCTTTAGTTGTTTCGTTTAGTGGAAATGTTTCGGAAAATAGATTCGATCTTTTTTGAAGACTTTGAATAACTAGTTGTAGTGGAATATTGGTGTAGAGGGATACGACATAAAAAGAGCGAAGTTTGTAGTTGCGTGGGATTGGGATATTTGAGACTGATTGTTTTAAGTAAAAGCTGTCTTTGATATGTGAGTTTGTTGTGTTTATTAGTTTAGACAGTTTTGATTGGATAAATTCAGCTAATTTATGTGTTGGGCTATTGATTGATGATACTATTGGACGAAGTGGAAAGTTTTTTTTGTGAATTTTTGGAAGGCAGTAGAGACGAGTTAAGTTGCAATTTTCTGCTTTTAGGTATTTAAATTTTGTTTCATCGATGATTTTTAGACTTTTCCATCTGGTGTGAATATTGTTTATGCCTTTTTGTAGGATATTGATAGGATTTTTATTTGTTAGTTTGTAAGTTGAGGAATCTGCGAGTAAATTGTATGTTTTTGTAATGTAATCTGATTTGTTTAAAATGACTTGAATTTCCTTTATCTGCTCGTGTAATTAAAAGTTGTGGATTGTTTTTCAAAAAAGAAAAAGTGTGATTTATAATTTTAATGGTGTTGGAGAATGATGTTGGTATATTCATTTTGTCCATGATTTTAGTGAATTCTTTTCTGATGGTAAGGTTGTCATATGGTAAGATTGGGAATCTCAATGATAAGGAGTCATATGGTAAGGTTGGACATCTCGCAAGACCATAACCTTGAAATAATAGCGATTTTGTATCAGCATCACATAATTTTTTTGTGCGAAAATGTCGACTTTTTGGCCCAATAAGCGTCATTTGCGGGAACTTTTGATTTACTTCTTTAATTAAAAAAAATTCGCAGTTGCAGCGCATCGATTGCTTGTAGAAACATATGGTGAGGCTGCTTTAAGTGAGAGAAGTTGTTGTGAGTGGTATCAAAAATTTAAGAACGGTGAGGTTGACATCGAAGACAAAGAACGTAGCGGAAGGGCGAAAGTGCACGAAGACGCGGAATTAGAAGCATTATTGGAGGGAGATTCGTGTCAAACGCAAGAGTTCTCGCGAATGGCGCTTATTCGGCTCAAAACTCGACATTTTCGCACGAAAAAAATTATATTATGCTGATACAAAATCGATAATATTTCAAGGTTATGGTCTTACCAGATGTCCAACCTTACGATATGACGTTTTAAATCTGACAATTTCAACCATAACCTCCTGGTGGGGCCATCTTTTGTCAAACGGCGGAGACTTATTTGTACTCCCAATATATAATGGTGACACCAATTTCATGTTACAACAGTAAGGTGATTTTTCTTTTAATAAAAATAAAATAATACGAAAAATATCATTCCTAAGGTTTAATAATTTTGTTTACAAATTTTTTAGTAAACTGGCTTGGCTATTTTATAAAAGGTTACTTCACTTTTTTGTACATTTAAATTGAAAATATCTAATCAAACCATTGTGTAATAAAAATAAAAAATATTCTAAGATATTTTTTCTAAGAAAGAATTTTGTATTGCTTGGCGTTGCTTTTTTACTTTTTCAAATAATTTCCGACATGAGTTAGAAATACATGACGCGTTTCAATTTCGGAAGTTCATCCGAATGATCGCAGGTAGATCAGAAAAAATAACAGGATTATTTCGTTCGAATAAAAACCACTAGATCATTTGGCAATCATTGTCTTGTCCTCTTTTTGAATTTTATTGACGAATAGGAGATATAAGCTCGCAGAAGTGAGCGGACGAACCGTTCGTAAAAAAAGAGGCGGATGGTTGGGGGGGGGGGGGGTCGTTCAAAGAGCCGCGACGAACAATCTCTACGTGTACTTCGATCACACCACTGTAGAATTTTTTTTAAATTGATTTTTTTTACTTGATTTTAGAGATGCTTTGAATCATCTAGAATAAGGGGAAAAAAGTTTTGAACCTGTTAAGGCGTTACCCCCACTTGTAGCGCAAAAAAAGGCCTTTTTCATGAATTTTTTTTAAAGAAAACTACAAAACTTTTTTAATCGATCAAGATACCATCTTAAAGAACACATCTTGCAGAACTTTCAGTAATTTTTTTATTAAAAAATATTACATTGTTTAGTGGCAAATGGCCGTCAATGAAATCATATTTTTATATACACGGTTTGCGGTGACCAACATTGCGGGGAAGTGGATCATCTGAAAAAAAATGCGGATGGATTTAGTCAAATATAAGTATAAACTAGTCTTTAATCGAAGGATTTTAAAAAATATTCATTTTTCACAAAATGGCGGACAGTCAAAGTTAATGGTTCGATTTTAACGAAAAAAAAACGGCCGTTTTTTGGCTATAAAACGGCCATTTTTTTTCGAAAAAAATATCGAACGATTAAAGACTACATTTTTATGTATTAAATAAGCCTGCAAAATTTCAAGAAGATCGGTTCATTAGTGTTCGAGTAATCTTGGTCACCGACTTCAGAAATGCCATTTTGAGAAAAACGCGTTTAAAGTTTCTCTTTCAACGCTGTTTCAACGCGGATTCTTCTCTTTCAACGCTCATATCTCAGTCAATTTTGTTCGGATCGACTTGAAATTTTCAGGACATATTCTCAGATACTTATACTTCAAAAAAATGCAATTAAAAAAATCGATTTTTTCAAAATCGCAAGTGGGGGTAACCCCTTAAACAGGATCCGCAGGCCCTTGGGGTGGGGTCTGCGGTGGCAGTGGCTGGCCCGTGTGCGCGACATCGACCGTTTTCCTCGAAACACAATTTTTTAAACGCCACGCAGCATAACTCCAACAATTTCCATTCTTTTAACTCCAAATTTTGAGCACATCTTTAAAATAACATTCTGAAGAGAAATACGTACGGGATTTTCCATGAGTTAATTATAACATTAGTTATTAACAAATGATAGTCCTTTTTTTCTGTCGAAAATTAAGTTTTTGGTTTAACGCTTGCCAATTATACAAAAATTAATATTTTCACAATCCTCTACGTATTTCTCTAGCTATACTCGTGCAAATTAATATACATTTTTTATTTTTTTCTAAAATCACATTTGCGTCAGCCATACTGCATGCCGCAGAGCGTCTCAAATTCAACATGCCTCGCCAGAATGACGCCAGCGTCACCATTTGGTATAATTTTTAAATATAAATTTATTTTTGATCATTTAAAGATATGACTAATAACTTTCCTTGAATTCTCTTATTTGTCCTTCTACCAAAAAAAAAAATCGCGAAATATCACTCAATTTTGGACGTTCACAGTGGTGTAGGCCCTTAAGGTAAAACGAGCGCGCGCTGTTCATTTCTATTGATTTTGTTCACATCTTAACAAGACATTGTTCATATCATTATACATGTTCGAGTGAAGTTTCACAACAGTTGACCATTTAGATTGGAAGATAATGGGTTTTCAAATAGCAACTTTTAACACTGCCGGGTCTGCATTGACCGAAAGTCAGGTCCATAATTCGTCGTATCATTCTATAGGGTTTATTAATTTTGAAGAAAAAAAATTATGGTTAGATAGAAAACTAGTTAGGGAACGAGTAAAAAAAATTTCGATTGTCTTTACTATTTAGTTTTGAAAAACCGTTCAGTAACGACTGAATAACTTTCGGTAAAAAATATGTGTCCCCTATAATAAAAAAACATTATGCAACACTGCGGAACAGTATTATTCAATATTTCAAGAAACAAAATTATCGTGTTCCCAAAGTTAAAACCTTTTATCGTTAAAAAAAATATTTGCGTTATAAACATTAATAATTTGACATTATTTATGTTATTGCCATGTGTCTTCTTATAGGGGACAAATATTTTTTACAGACAATTACTCTGTCTAAATTTCAATGCAGATTCTACAGTGTTAAAAGTTGCAATTTAAAAACCCATTACATCGAATCTAAATAGTCGACTGTTCTGAAATTTTACTGAAACATGCATAATGATGCAAAATCTGGCGAAAAATTTGAACAAAATCCTTACCTTAACGCGTTTCAACCGTTGACCCTTCAATTCTGTTGGGCTGGAGGTGTGGACCAGTCGACGCTGACTATGAGATGATGGTAGCCGTAACCATTGAGATGCAAGAAGGCCCTACCGTACTCGGCCTTCGTTTTGAAACGTACATACGTAAACGAAAGGCCTTGCACAGATTGGTGTGCGATCCTTTGTGAGATATTGTTTCTGAACAAAGCCGAAGGATTCGACGAGTTCCTTGAGGTCAGCCTTGCTGATGCTCTCGGAGAGATTGGAGACAGCGGTGATATCCTCGCGACACTGGGACTGTATACTGTGGCCGCGTCGATTGACGCCGTTTCTCATCCTCGGCAGTACGTACTTGCTGCCCTGTATAAATCCGATGGTCTATCTAGAGATGGTAAATCCGACGCTACGTTTTGGTTCTTACACGATAGCCCAGGTACCGTACCTACCACATATGTGCGTACGGTATGGGTACCGGTATTAGTATGGTTTGGATACAGAAACGGTAAATTTTACTATTGTAGAGTGTACCGGTACCATACTAGCAACACGTACATTTGTGTGCAGCGGTGCACTACCGTACAGGTACACCGTAGGGTACAATTTCTGTACGCCATACCAATAGTACGCTCGGCCATCAGGGTGGAGCTATCGAGAAATCGCCACAGGTCCACAAATCATCCGTGTTTGAGACGTGAGAGTTTAGCGTTCGTAGGCAAACGCTGTTGAACTTTCGTGCCCTATTTTGGTCGCACACTGCTCAGGAAATCGAGAATTTTGAGGGGTAATGACAATGGCTACGGATCATCGGAAAATATTCTATCTGCGATTTTTTCACGAATCAATACCGAGGTATTCCTGCGAAGAGCAAATCAATTTGAGTTTCTTGCATAGGAGCCATTGGCTGTTTGACACATAGGCGAGCGGGACATCAATGCGAGGGAAGATCGTGGCAAATGACAAAGTACGTAAATTGAGGTTATGAGACAGGCCATATTTTTTATTCTTACGTCAATATAAATTTCGGCGATACGACCGTGCTATCAAAATTCGAGGATACACGATAATATCCATATGATCGCGGGTACGGGAAAATTCCATCGATGTCGACACATTCGTGAACTTCGCGTACCGCCGCACAGTAGGAGAAAAGCCCTAAAACCTGGCCAAAACCCCAAAAAATAAATTTTCGAAATAGGGTCAGTTGAGTAGTCATTCAGGTAGAGGACTAGTAACTGCATTCTATTCTGGAAGGGAAAGCCCTTTAAGTGTATACCTGCGCCGCAGCGTCAGTTGGCAGTGAGTGTTCGTGAAGAGTGTACGTGTCACGCGCTGAACAGACGAAAATAACGCTGACTTCAAAAACCCATAACTTTAAAGTGACGGGTTTAATTTCAATTCTGCAACATGGATACGACTTCTGGAGGTATGTAGAACATGTTTTTACATCGGTTGAATCGAAAGTTTATGTATAAATGATTGAAATGTAGTATAGCCTTCGGCATAAATAAAATTGAATAATTTTGAAAACTTATATTTTCAACGGTCCGAAAAGTTATATATTTTGTCACATTTTGCAAAGCTCCTAGTCTCGGCCTTTAGTTTAATGTATAAGCTTTCGAAATTTACAAGAGTTACCTGCGGAAAACATGCGTCTTGTCCGTTATGATTTGTTTCGCATCGTGCGATAGCCGAGCGTGCACGCGGCACTATTGAGCAGCCGCTGCGCCTTTACCTGAGAATGAGTGAAGTAGCATCATAACGGACAAGACGGCTGTTATACGCTTGAAATAAATTATTTTAATATATATGTATGTGTGTATATATATATATATATATATATATATATATATATATAAATTTTCTGTGATTTAATTATGATATATACGTATGCATATATATATATACATATTAAAATCAACCACATAAAAATTTCTTAAATATGAATGAAATGTTATAACATTCGAATAAAATATTTGAATATAGATATATTATATAGTAAGCAAAGCTTTCTTTTAACCAAATCCATGTCAATATTTTCTGTCTAATTTTCTTAAAATTATTTCAATTATTGCGGTTATTTATTTGGTAAAATAATGTACATTGTTCAAGTTTTTGTATTAATTGAAAATTTTATCTTTTCCTTTAACACCAATTTTCTACAATTTTATGTCTTTATTACAGCATCCGGTTACAAAGAATTGGTGCTGACAAGGAAAGAAGTATTTCTGATAATCAGCGAGCATTTATCCGATAAATTCGCTTCCTTGATCGAATTTATGGTAGAAAAAATTTCCAAGGACACCGGACGTACAGTTGTAGTGCCTGAGGACTCGAAACAGACTTTTTCGATACTCTTCAATCAAATGAGAACGAGGTGGCAACAAGCTCACAGAAAATCCTGTGTATTTTTCAAGAATAACGGTGAATGGCTTAGCAAGCAGGTATGTTTTGCCGCACCTACAGACACTGTAGTAACAAGCCCGGGTAATACGGGCGGCCGCCCGTCCCTTGAGTTTACAATGTCCAGTGAAAGATCTAAACGAAGGAAGACCCAAGATATTCGTACATCGTTCAACTCGGTCGAGTTAGCATACGCTACTCAGATGAGCCTTCGCTCTTCAGGACAATCCGACGCCGCAAAAGTTATTAAGGACGTAACAATGACGAGTCCTTTAAGAGCTTCCAAGTATCGTAAAGCTTACTCAGCAACGGATGAAATTACTTTATCCGAAGAGGCTGCACTTTCCGCTATGATTGAATATAAATTCTCCAAGAGTACTTACCAGGGAATGAGAAGATTAGGGAAGGAAAATAACTGTAAGCTATATCCGTCTTACGAAAAAGTGATGAAAGCAAAAAAGCGTTGTTATCCACCACGTGATGCAATCAGGATTACAGAGAGTAGTGCAGAAGTCCAACTACAGGCACTATTAGATCATACAGTTGAACGTATTTTACTCGTCCAAAATGTACTCATTCAAAGATTGACTCCAGATAATGTTCGTAAAATGGACTTGATTTGCAAGTGGGGTTGCGATGGAAGTTCTGGGCAAAGTGAATATAAGCAGACGTTCAGTGATGACAGCAAATCTGATGCGCATGTATTCTTTACTTCAGTCGTGCCATTACAACTCGTGTGTTATGATCAACAATCGAAGGAAGAAATAGTTGTTTGGAAGAACCCCAGACCCTCGTCTCCACGATTTTGTAGACCGCTTAGACTACTGTTTCTACGCGAAGACACAGAGTCAACACTTAATGAAGTCCAAATTGTTGAAGAACAAATAAAGTCACATCGTCCATTCGAAAGTGTAATAGATGGAAAAGAAATCTCCGTAATGTACAAGTTGTTGTTCACCATGATAGATGGTAAAGTTTGCAACGCTGTATCATTGACGAAATCTGCTCAACGGTGCTATTTGTGTGGAGCAACCAGCAAAGATTTTAATGCCATCGACACTGTATTGCAAAGGGAAATCAATGAAACAAATTTGAAGTTCGGATTGTCGACGCTGCATGCGTGGATACGGTGCTTCGAGTATTGCTTACACGTGTCTTACAAACTCGGCATTAAAAAATGGCAAGCTCGAAGTGCCGAAGAAAAAAAAATTACCCAGGAACGCAAGAGGGCCATTCAAGAAGGATTCAAGAAGCAATTGGGTCTAAATATCGATCGCCCAAAGCCTGGATACGGCAGCAGCAATGATGGCAACACAGCTCGGCGATTCTTTGAAAATTCGACGGTTTCCGCTGCGATAACGGGGGTCAACGAAGAAGTTATTAAACGCTTGTACGTAATCCTACAAGTTATATCGTGTGGCCACGAGATACACTGTGAAAGATTTGAACAGTATGCTATTGAAACGGCAAGAAAGACCGTTGCATTATACCCTTGGTACTCCATGCCTACTTCGGTGCACAAACTATTAATTCATGGTCCAGTGATAATAACTCATGCTCTATTACCAATCGGCCAATTATCCGAAGATGCTCAGGAAGCTCGAAACAAAGACATCAAACGATATCGAGAAGATTTTGCGCGAAAAAGTTCCAGGGTTAAAACTATGGAAGATGTTTTTCATCGGCTCTTAGATACAAACTCGGATAATGATTCTGACTCCGACTCCGACTCCGATTACGATTTTGATTAAGAATAAAATTTTCTATTTTTGAAACGTTCCGTATGTATTTTGGAAATATAAATAATAATTGCGTAGAATACACTGTTCACGTTAATTTTATTATGATGATTTTTTTAAATATATTAATTTATCTATTTAGCAGGATACTCGGCCATTTTGTTTATAACAATTTGCTGTAAGCTCTTTGTTGCAAGTTATAAACAATAGATATCGGATTGGTAATCAGCGACCTTGAAAACCCGTATATACCAATTTTTGTCAACATCTGGTAACTTTTTAACGTTCATGTCGCCCATATTGGATCGGCCATTTTTTTTACGATAATTTGGCTTGCGGATTCGTAATCAGCGACCTTGAAAACCCGTAAATACCAATTTTTGTCGACATCTGGCAACTTTTTAACATTCATGTCAGCCATATTGGATCGGCCATTTTGTTTACGATAATTTGGCTTTCAGATTCGTAATCAGCGACCTTGAAAACCCCTGTAAGCCAATTTTCATTCCCGTCAAAGGTCATTTGAGGTTTTGGCCAGGTTTTTGGGCTTTTCTCCTACTGTGCGTCGTTGTCGCGTCGAAGCGACACTTAGCATCATCGTCGGTAAAAACAGACGAAAAACACTTTTCGAGTCTCACTTTCACCGTAAGCAAACTCACTCATTGATTTTCATCAATGTTGCTCTTCGGAGACGCTGAGGAACTTCAAGTGTAGAAGAACGATGTAATCAATGTAACGTAACAAAACACCGGGGTCCGATCCACGCAACTGCCCGGCGGTACGAGAAACGGGGAGCGCTGCGTGTCAGGGCCTTTACACACGGGGTATTCGATTCGATGTAGTGCATGTTTTGAAATCGACGACTGGAATAATTTTTGTGGTAAAAAAATCCTTCGGAATTTCGGTCAAATATTATGAGATCTCATAATTTAGTAGACGGATCGAAAAATGACCGAAACAAAATCGATAGAACAAAATCATATTTCATTGGTCAAATGTCATTAAATTTTCGATTCGTCGCCGCGTTTTCGCGTAATATCGAATCAAAATGAAAACGTAGTCTGTCAAACCCCATCTTACTGTATAAAGAGTCGCGGCGTGTTCGTCAGTCGGTCAGTGGCATCGAGATCGGTGGCATCGATCAGTGGCGTCGATTTTTTTTTATTACTTGGCGTCAAGACGCTGCCGCGTCTTTTGATTCTAGCAAAAAACCGGCAGTGAACGAACGTAATCGTTATACTTTCGAAGAAAAACAAAAATTCTTGGACGAGTAAAAAAACTTGACCTCGAGAAATATGTGCCAAACATGGCATAAATGACTGTGTTCCTCGTAAATAGAAATATCACCAGGATGTTATAGAGAATCAAGGTTTGCGTTACGTCACGAGTTTAGAACTGCCAGAAATAGCAATATTTCTTCATGTTCAAGTTTTGATTTTAAAACTCGCGCGCAAATCTACCGCGGAAAGTTGACAGCTTTCCATACGAAATGTCAGTTAAGGGGGGAAGTCACTGTGTAAGAACTTGCACAGTAGCTTTCCCACTTTCCGAAGCGGAATTTGAAAAAAATTGTTTTGTTTTTTATAATTCTTGAAAGTATATATATTGAAAAATATGTTCGCAATACTTTTATTCACAAGTTCGAAAATTGACGGAGTTACAGTCAATTTAGTGAGAACACGTACCATGACCGGTTAGTGCTCTCAGTCCCTACAGGTGCGGCATCGTTCACAATAGATGAAGTGCAAGCTCTTATTATTTTGTGGAATATAATGAAGATGAAGAATCGTCATATCGCCCGCGACTACATGCTTTAATGTTAGTATCCATATTCTAGAAAAAACATAACTTTATATCAAGAAAAACGGAACGAACATTTTGAACGCGTTTTCCTTGAAACTACTTTTTTTTATCTTGTCCCAGCGAATACTCAAAAACTTATGAACCCATTTTCAATTTTTTTTTACAATTTTGTAATGTGTGGTTGTACGCAGCCGTTTTTTCGAATTTTAATAATTACTATATTAAAAGACTGCATGACTACAAAAAAGAGCCTTGAAAATAGAAGAAAAATGTCCAAACTGTCGGACTTTTGTAAACAAAAAAACGACTACGCATGACGATAGCTACATTTGTATGGATATTGATAAATTGTTGACTTTTCATTTACAGATACCTTTCATAAAGATATCAATGGGACAATGAAGAGAATTTTTTTTTCATCGTAAAATCAAGGCAAATGTCTTTGTTAATTTTAAAGATTTTTCATAAAAAATGGTATAAAACTAGATCAATATATACTTCATAAAATGAGGATAATCCCGATCTTTTTATAATTAGTTATATATATGAAAAGAAATTGCAATTATTGACGACAAAGCACCCGTTACGTTACGCAATAGGGGAGGGGAGGGGGGCTCAGGCCCGGCGTTACGGTCCTGTTACGCGGGGGGGGGGGGGGGGGGGGATTGGGAAATTTGGCGTTACGTAATTTGTGTACGCCCCCTAATATACTTTTTGGAAATATTATTCGCATTTTTTCTTATTTCATATAATTTGGCTCCCTTGAAAATATTCCACCTCCAGTTGAGTGCGTCATGGATCAAAATGACTCTCAACACAACGAAAATAATTTTAATGATTTATCTAAATCTTTGGCTATTTTGTACGAAAATCTTTAAATATACACACATTACTTGTTATAAATGGGACTCAAATTCGTATAATTGGCTCGAAAAATGAATGCGTTTGATTAACAAAAAGTGTTGATTACGTATTGCATAGCAACATTTCTCCATAGTGCAAGAAGAATGATTTAAAATGGAAATAGGCATTACAATATTTATCTCATTTTACTCTTCTAAGCTCTCCTAGACTGGGCGTTCTTATTCAGAAACCCGCACGCGAAATAACTCGAGCTCGGGGCAGTGCAGCCAGATCGCGCGTAAAAGTTACCCCCTCTCTAGTCTCTTACGCGCCCATCACACAATCATACTAGCGCGTGTCCGTGAGCAAGCGACGCTCGGAGATCTTCGGAAAGAGCCGAGTGCGGTCGAAGTTTCCCGACCGGGCCTTCGGCAGCTACATCAATACATGGACGCTGAGCACGTCCATGTGCGGCCAAGCCGAAACGAAGGCTTCGAGGGAAAAAGAAATCTGAACACGACTCGCGCGTGACGCGCTCAGAAAAATTTGTTGTTTGAGCTTGTTCAATACTGGGGTAATTTAGCCTCATTCTTTAGCTTCAAAACGGTAGTTTTTGAACATCTGTACGACCATTTGTCGCTGAGATATCGGCGTTTAAGGTAGTTCTGTAGATACACGTATGAGCCAGAAGTTTCGGTCGAAGCGTGTAGTGACATCCAATGCCAATACGATGCTGTTGGCTGCACATTTTTGACAGAGCTTGTATCCTCTATATGTCCCACACATTCGCTAGAGAGCGTCGCTGTAATCGTGGCAACAGCGCGATTTTCCTGCAGTCATAGCGTTAAGCTTCCTGATCCGTCTTTCGCTAAATATTTCATATAAATAAAAAAAGCGTGAAAATGTCAACCCAAATGCAATAAGAAGGAAAGTTTACAAGAACAAAGGCGCTTGCTAAAAGATTGAAAGCTGTGGCAGCCATGTGTCAAGCAAATGCGGCTAAACGCGATGAGAATAACCATAACCTCAACGATCAGCAACAAAAATTCGCTGTCGAAAGACGTCGGATCGTGGATTTACAACATCTTGCCGATGGTTTAAATTGTATTCGCTGTAACAAAGACAAATACATGCATAAATTTAACAAATTAAATTTGTTTGCAGCATAAATTTATTTCACATCCGTCTCAGAATTACTAGAACTCGGGGGCAAAAAAACACGCTTCGAGTTCCCAGACCATGCACCGATCAGCTGGCTGCAGCGTACACTGTTTCCATTCCGTTACAGATGGTTGGGCCCGAGTTCGGTGTGGAATAAAATTACCACTTTTCATAAATCGATATCTCCGAAACTAAACGCTCAAAGTTTGTCATTTTTTTATACCAATCCCACCATAGTACTGCGTACACGTGCGTTTTTATTTTGAGATCCTAAATTCCATTTAGAACCTATATCGAGAAATGCGAGCAAACTGCTATCGGTTAACGTGTTAGGTATAGGGATCGCGTACAAAAATACCCATATTCAATTGCAATGATCTCATGAACTAAACGGTGAATCGAATTGAATTTTTTGGCATCAGTCCATAGAGGTCATATCTACACCATACTTAGATTTCAGTCAATTCCTTAGATTTTACCAAAACTACAGAACTATCTTAGGGGTCGTACGTAAATTACGTAACGCAATTAGGGAGGGTTTGGCCAGGCGTTACGGTCTACGTACGTAGATGGGCGGGGGGATTTTAAAACTGCCAGAAATAGCACGATTTCTGCATGTTCAAGTTTTTAATTTAAACCTCGAGTGCAATTTTACCGTGGACAGCTCACAGCTTTCTATACGCAATGTTAGTTAAGGGGGGAAATCACTGCGCTAGAAAATCACTTGCACAGTAGCTTTCCCACATCCCCTAAGCAAAATTTAAAGGATTAAAAAAAAATATTATTCTTAAAAGTACATGTATTGAAAAATATGTTGGCAATATTTGTATTCACAAGTCCGAAAATTGACGGGGTTATAGTCACTAACAGGTAGCGCGACCGGTTAGTGTCCCTACAGGTGTGGCATCATTTACAATAGATAAAGTACAGGCTCTTATTATTTTGTGAACTATCATGAATATGAAGAACCGTCATATCGCCCGCGACTAAATACTTCAATGTAAGTATCAATATTCGTAGAAAATCAATCAACGTAGAGAATCAATATTCGTAGAAAAAATCGTAAGTTTATATCAAGAAACACGCAACGAAGACATTGAACGCGTTTTTCTCGAAACTAGTTTTTTCTACCTTGTCCGAGCGAATACTTAAAAACTTATCAACCGGTTTCAATTTTTTTAAAAACATTTTTGTAATCGCAGTGACTAAGGCGAGTATCCGCAGTTTTTAACATTTAATAATTACAATTTTTAAAGACTGCTTGAATACAGAAAAAGGGCTTTAAAAATAGAAAAAAAAATGTTCAAACTGTCGGCATTTAGTAAAAAAAAAACCAAAATAAAATATAGATATTGATAAATTGTTGACTTTTAATTTACAAATAACCTTTCATAAAGAGATCGATGGGACAATAAAGAGACATTTTTTTTTCTTTGTCATATTAAGGCATATATCTCGGTTAATTTTCAAGATTTTGTCATACAAATTGGTATAAAACTAGATGAATATATACTTCATAAAATGAGTATAAACTCGATCCTTTTATAATTAGTTATGTCTATTCAAAAAATCGCAATTATTGACGACAAGTCAAAAATTGGGAAATTTTGCGTTACGTAATTTGTGTACGTCCCCTTAAAGAAAAAAAGGAGCTTTTTTTCGTAGATCATCAATATCTCATGAACAAATGATCGTACAGCGAGCTAAAGGTGGGTTTCGTAAACTGGAATAAATTCTCTAAAAGTACCTTTTGGTACTTTAGAAAAAAAATTTTAACCTTAATATTGATTTGAAAAAGTACGAAAAAATGACTTTTTTCCCGTTTTGGGAAATCCACGTCAACTTCGCAAATATTACGAAAATGACAAATGTTTCTCAGTTTTTTTTAGTTCAATATATGCCCAAAGACCTCCCACAATTTAAAATTGCTCGGCTGAACCGTTATTTTTGACTGAAGCGTCAAAGTTTTATCGAAAATCAAAGAAACACTTTTATTGTTCCTTAAATGTCAATTAATCATTATTAAAATTAACGAAAAAATATAACGCTATTTTTTCTCACAGTTTCGCAATAACTTTTCTTTAAATCTTGGAAGACGAAAAAATTCAAAACTTTGAGAAAACAAAATTCTTCAAAATTTAAGGAAAAATCAAATTCGAGAAAAAAATTTACGTTATTTTTTTCACAATTTCTCATGATCGATCTTTCGAATGTTGAATTTTTTTTTTTCAAAATGAAAAAAAAATCTTTCTGATCCAATTTTTTGCCTTCGGCATTAGCATTACCCAAAGCGTACCACGTGGAGGTTGCATTGTTGAATTTACGCTTGGCTGTCTGTCTGTCTGTTTGTCCGTCTGTCTGTGTTTATATGTTCATGCACAATCGTTTAAGAACAAGACCCCGCGGCTCGTCAATTCCGCTGCGTGTATGCGTGCGTACGCTCTCACGCGAGAGTATGTCTGTGTGTGTTTAAAAACGCGTATTTCCACCCCGGGCCCGGATCACTGCGTTCAATCTGTCCGCCATATTGATGCATCTTCTTATCATTGCTTGGGGAATAGTCCTCGAAATTCGCACAAGAGCTCGCTCTACAGAAGCTATGTTTAGCAAATTGGAGTATTCCTGGCGCAAACGACGAACCATATTATCTCAGACATGTTCAATGGGATTTAAATCGGAGGTCATCCCGAGTCGAAATTTTCGAGCCGCTCAACCCACAAAATGAAGGCGAGCAGAAATCGGCGAGAGCGGATTATTGGGTATCTAAAGGAGGGTACAATGTTTGAAAATACCATGCGTTAGAGCCTCTGATGAACCCCCGGCATGGCAAAAAGTAGACTTTTTGACTCAAAGGAGGTCAGTGAGGATCACAATTGAACCTGCGGAACCTCAGGTGGGCCTACTTCGAGCGCTCCCGCAGAACCTACTGCCCCCCTTTCAGCCTACTGTACACTGTTAAACAAAAAAATTAATTTATATAGGATCTATTTAAATCAAATAGGTTTTTTTCTTGTCTCACAGCCTACTACGATCATATTTGTTTCAAAGATATTTATATATGTTGATAAAGATGAGCTTCAAATTAATCTTTATTTGCTTACAATGTACACTGTACTATATGTATAAAATATTTCATAAATCGAAAATAAAATGAATTCCTTAATTGAGAGCTTTACCACAAGGATTCGTCATCGTAATTAGTCATTCCTTGGCCTTTAGAAATGATTTGTTCCGAAGAAAATATTTGCCCTATATGAGAATTGAACCGAGTCCTACCTATTCATAGCTACGCTCTCTGCCCCTATGCTACCGAGTGCTTATAACATTCTGCTCCCTGATATGGCATGAGAAACCAAATGAATACCTATAACTATTTGTTGTATCACATAAGCTATATCAATTAGTTAATATGATTGTGATAATTAGAGAGTTTTATCGAATAACATGCTATAGATTTTTCAAACAAACATATATATATATATATAATTCCTCTCTCTCCACCTTCTTTACTCCCACACCCCTTTGATATGACTGTTGCAATAGAGATGGAAAGATGTAAATTAAAAAAAATTAACTAGATCCATTCAGTGAACTTAACTAAATTGTTTTTTTAAACACATTAAAATGTTGAACTGATGAAACCAAATCACAGATTTATTAGGATCAAATAAAATATATACAGCTATTGGACGATATTAATAGATTGACGATATGACGATTGGACGATATTAATAGATTGATTTGAATAAATAAACATTTTTGAAATCAATAATTTTAACAATGGAATGCAATAGAAAAAAATTGGTTCTATGAAAAATCTAGTTAATTGAAAAAAAATCACATAGACGCGGTCAGTTAATATCATAAAACATAGCGGAAAAAAATAAAAATATGCTTCATACATACACGTGGAAATATTTTTTAAATTTTCGACGTGCTAAAAATGAAAACAAAGAAAAATCAAACATTTTCTTTGAAATCGACGGTAATCGGCCATCGCCATATATCGACTCATTATTGAATGAACAAAAAAAAACAAAAAGAACAAAAACAAAAGGAAAAAATGATGGAAAAATCGAATGAGGTTGAATTCCAAATCGACAATATCAATCTTTTAGAACATGAAATAGACTATAATTAACACCCTAACGTTTCAAATAGATATCAACATTATGTGTTATTTAGATCTACACTGCCAGCCAAAAGTTGCCGGACACTCCCCATAATCGCAAAACTTTTGAGGGCTGGATAATGGCCAAATAATGTTAGAGTAATATAATTCATTTCATTTATTATTTCACGAAGATACTATAAAGGTCTATGCAATTAATTAATTATACAGAGCTTTATAGTATCTTTGTAAAATAATTATTATTCTACCATAAGTTCGCAATTATTTAAAGTGATATTAAGTTTTGCAGTTATCTGAAGTGTCCCAATACTTCTGACTGGTAGTGTATATTCGAATATATTAACGCAACCACATATTTCGAGTATTATATATATATATAGTATTATATAATATATACCGTCGCTCAAAAGTTCGGATACACCAGTCGATATTTCTTGCCGCACTAAAAGTTACATAGCTTCGTAAAAAAAAGTTAACAAAATTTACCGAACAGCGTTTTAACGGGAATAAATTATTCAGCTTTATTTTGCTTTCCTGAAATATTTTTTTATAATTTTTTTTGACCCGGTACGCACTTTTATACGTGACTGTTTTTCGGCTTTTTTTCGACCATCGAGAATTGAGCGCATGACTTATGCAAAGAAAATTTGTTACGTTTATCCATAATAAACTTGAACGGGGTAGCATGAACTCCATTTGCGTTTTTTATAAAGTTTTGTACGATTTTTTTCGCAATGCTATTTCATTTTTTGCTAAAAAAGACTAATTCTAGATAATGCAATGTAACTCAAGAACTAGAGGGTTTAAGAAGAAATGTCAAGGATGAAAAACGTCGCGTAAGCTTATACTGGATAGCCTGGCATTTTTTAAGAATTTTTTCTGTGAGATTTCTTCTCACAGGAAAATTCGTAACTCCCATTAATCCGATAAAATTAGAGTAAGACTGTATATACAAGCATTCTTTTATGAATCGCCTATAAAATAATAATAAATCGAAATTGAGCAAATTTGATTGTTTTCGCATATTAATATTATTATAAGGGGATTCTTATTAATATTAATATAAGGGAATATTATTATAAGGGGATATTATCGCATATTAATAATTTTATAAGGGGACGATGTATTTTTATTAATTGTGTAGTTTTTATTCGTCATCTGATAATGCATATTTGCCTGTACTGTTCTTCGGGTGATAATCAGGGAAAACGTATCATGTTCGTCATCGAACGGGTTATCGATCAGGCCACAATGGAGTGATGAAGGAGGAGATATCGAATTTGGGCCGAAAGCAGGTTAGGTGGGGTCGAGGCAACGGTTTGAGATTGAAAGCAGGTTAAGGAAGCCTGTGTTCTGCACGTTTCACTGGAACTGGGGGTCGAAAGAAGCTTTGGGAGGTCTAACAGAGGCTACACTGGACCAAGAGGAGGTCTCTTCATGGCACTGAACTCGACAAATGGGGTTTCGTCGGTTCAACGGAGGCTGGCGGCTTATGTATTACAAAAGAAATGGGTCCTGTGAGGGTTCAGGGGAGGCTAAAAATTTTGTCTCGGGATTGCTGGATGCCTCAAGACAGTAATGTCATGACGCTCAAGAAATCCTCTTCTAGCAATCGCTGTGTGAGGCCGAGCATTGTCCTGCATCAAAATGAATCCTCTTGAACGTTATCGGATGGGCAATACCATGGGTCGCAGTATCTGATCAATATAGCGTTCAGCATTCAGATTTTCGCGGATGATAATGAGAGGAGTCCTTGAATACCGAGATATCCCTGTCCATACCATCACCGATCCTCCGTTAAATGCAGCAACCGGGCGAACGAAGTTTTGGAAAAAGCGTTCTCCTCGACGGCGATGAACTCATGGCCGTCTGTCGTCATCGTACAGACAAAACCGAGACTCATCGGTGAATAAAACATTATTCCATTGCCTTAGGTTCCAGTGGAGATGTTGTTGGGCATCTCTACACGAGCTCGGCGATGTCTGGCGGTCAACATAGGCACACGAACAGGACGTCTGGCACTTATTCCGGCTTCTCGGAGACGATTTCTAACCGTTTGAACCGAGATGTTCTGTTGCCGTTGTCGTCGACGTCGTTGTGGTTGTTTGTTGTTGTCGTCGTCGTCGTGGTTGTTGTTGTAGCCCGTGCAGAAATGTTACCGGGCATTCCTTACTTTGTGCCCGGCCCTAAGCAGACTTGCCTTGTCTGATTCACTTGACCGGGCCCTCCCATGGATAAATCGAGAAGATCGCGAAACCGTTTTTTCACGGCTTACCCTTTATGTTTGGAAATGACAATCTTCTGGCCGGGATACATCGCAAGCAAGTACACCTTCACGTAATGATCACCCGGCCAGAACGTTGACATATTCTGAAAAGTGGACCCTGTGTCTAAGAACTAGATAAAAGCTACTTGGCTCTTCACCTCATCAAATATATTTATCATTGATTGGGATGAAACTAATACATCTATTGTAATTCTATTCATCATTAAAAGCATTCATTTCATCAATGATAATCGACTAGGATAACAATTCTTATTATAAATACCGGGATTGCAACAACTAATGACTTGAGCATAAAGAATAGACAAATTATTTTATGAGGCAAACAAGTAAAGCAGGTCATTCGTGGTTTTTTGACGCCTTGTCGACATGTTGGGAAATATCAATGTTCTGGCTGGGAAGACCATTACCTGAATGTATTTCCCCAACCATCCGTCAGGTGGCTATAAGCGAAGCGTTTCGCGTAAGCAAGGTACTATCGTACGAGGATAAAAGTTCGGCCTGTGGGTTTCACCACGTACAAAAGTGCTATGCTTACAGTGTGCACTAACGCTTATGATCTTGCGATACTTGCGAAATAACCCTTTGCGCTCTTGGCCTTTTTCGCTCGGATTGTCTTCTGTGTACGTTGTTCTGGCTCTTTGCCTATGGAAATGCGAGAAAGCGTATGTAAACACTCGTATACTACCCTAGCAAGTAGATAACCAACAACCAATATGTTGTCGAAATACAAAATTGAATACACTCCCGATTTTACCTCCTCAATGATTCCAAAAACGTCATTTTTAATTTCCTCGTCTGTTCCTGGTTATTTTCCGATCTATCCCCTACAACTTTCCTGGTCATTTACCGCTTGTTCTCCGGTCCATTCCTGATCAGTTCCCTATAAAGGGAACGGCGGATCGGGACCTAGCCTTAGATCCATTACATTGCGAACCTATTTCAGGGTGGAAGGCCCGACCAGAGCCTGGTATTGTCTAGGTTAGGCAGATCAGGGGCAGTATTTTTTCCCGACTCAAATTTCTACACGGTTGTTGTCGGCGTTGTTGGTGTTGTTGTAGTCGGTGCTGTTGGTGTTGTTGCCGGTGCTGTTGCTGCTGTTGTTGTTGTTAACGACGGTTGAGATAGTCGCGAGCAATGATGTTGGGTGTGGCAAATGGTGCTTGCTGAAAACGCCGAACGATTGCTCGATCGTCCCGAGGAGTCGTAACACGGTGTCGACCTTGTCCTGGTCGGCGACGGTATAAGGTAGATGGCCCAGGAAGCGTCACCTTAAGCAGATCGCTTGACTCTGCAAATTTATATAGCTCAACCAGGAAAGTGAGTAAAAGTTATTTTAAGTCTTTCTTAATCAGTTTTTTATTACGACGAAGACGGTCGTCGTGAAATTCCCGTGCCTGGTACAGGTTTCGAGAAAATATTTCGTAAAGGTTATAAGATGCTATTGTACGAATCATCGTCATGCGGCCATGATAGTTAGTCAGGTAATCGTCATGGGAACGTCCCACTAATCGTCACATGCGTTCCAACTGCTTTGAGGCCTATATACTTTTGAAGAACATTTTTTTTTGTATCGACTTAAATAATGTATAAACATGCCAACAATGTTATGCAAAAGTTATTTTAGGTGAATTTTTTTTTAAGACATCTAGAAAAATGTTTTTAAAATTTTAAACGCGTTTCCCATGAAGAAATTATTTTAAAATCCTACATTTTGTACGTTTGTACTACGTTGGTCCTACATTTTTGGACCGATTGACTTCAAATTTCAACTATAACTCCTCAGATACATTTTATAGCGATGTACACACGATTTTTACAATCGATTAACAATTGCGGTTTTTGGAAAAGAGAAAATGCCGTTGTTTCAGTCGAAAATGCGACTTTCTTAAAAATGGGGCCAGATGTACAAAAATTGATGTTTTTTTTATATTTATTATTACGCACAGGTCTCAAACTTTATGATTTTTATTAAAACATTTGATAAAGAGTGAAACATAAATTTCTCCTTCATACAACTTTATTAATTTCAAAAACAAAACTAATTATTGCCTATTACCTCAGAATTATAATTTTTATTTATTTGTAGTCATAAACAACTATTTTTTCATAAAATAATTTAACGTTTCATTCAATAAGATAACGCAAACTTCCGATAGCCCGGGTCTCCGGTCACCCGCGAGTCTCGCCATAGCGATACATATCTTTGTTCTTTTAATAAACTCTATAAATCGGATGTTCGTTGAATTTCGAATAATTTCTCCATCGAGTTGAGCCAGGACGTAACAATATATATTCATATATTCATATACATTCGTCAGATGCAAAAATGGAATACACCCGAACAAAGTATATACTTAAAAATCAACGTAACAGCACAGCTGATACCGTGTCCGTTAATTAAATAAATGCTTGCAAGTTTGGTCGTTTCATCTTTTTACGTTGAATTAAACCCCCTATTTATGCTTTATTTCCACTTTGATTTCTCCCAAACAAAAAAATTATTTACTTTGATTGTTGTAAGTTGATGACCGCAGTCTCTAAAACTTTCTGCAGTTTCCATCCCTTTCGGCAAAAACCTACAAAAATAGATGATTCTACAAACCTACAAAAATACATCCTTTGTTACCCATTTAGCGGGAACCAAATTTTGATATCCAACATGAAGCTCTTCTTTTGGGCACATAGACGAAGTTCGTAAAAAATATCGCCCATTTTTTCCTCGTACGGCCGAATTAATTAGACAACCGTACGTCACACAGACATAAAAATCATGTATACCCACGAAATTATCTACAAAGTTTGTCTGGAAGTATCCACGTTTGTGCTGTAACAGAAAAAAAGCGTCAAACATGGTCAATGTCGAAAATGTCCTCTTCAGAAGCTGTAAACTTTATTCAGCGATCCTTCCCTTTTCGGAAAAACTTTTTGAATTCAGCTTTGGGAATAGCAAACGGCTCCGTTGTTGCATTTCTTTTTATTTCCTCCACGTCGTCGAAACTTCTTTCCCTGAGAGCGTGCTTTAACTTCAAGAACGGCCAAAAGAAACAGGGAGCCAAATCAGTATTGTACAGGAGCTGACAACGCTGAATAATCCAGTTTTTCACAAGAAATTGCTGGACTAGTTGCGGTCTTCTATCAGCAGCCGTGGAAAGAATTTGCGACCATGTAACCTTATTCTCAAATCTTGGCTTAAATTCCCCAACCATCGTTTTTAGAATCTCGAAACCCTCTAGCTCTCGCACAGTCAAAAGATGATTGTGGTTTATTAAAACTCGAACTCGGTCCACATGTTCAGAAGGTTTTGCTGTTGCGGAACTGCCAGAATGAATCGCCTAAACCACTTTTTAATCGGCGTATAACTTATGGATTCATCGCCAAACACTTTACGAACCCTACGTATGATTTTCCAACAAGAATGGTAAACTTTGACAAAGTTTAATACAAGCGCTTTGTTCGAAACGTTCAATTATTGTGAAATTTGACGTTGACGCAAAAGTGCACTATTGTAGACTGAAGATTTGCAGGACCGGGCTACTCGGCACTTATGAAGGTGCTCTCTAAATGGTGAATTCGCGTTTTTCGACAACAAAACACCTTCTGCGCTAATGTTGTACCTTCCTGGGCGCAAAAGGTCGGACACTTTCCGGACAGACCTCGTACACCTCTCGCGTTATCTCCAACCGCATTTGTACACTGACGTCATATTATTATTGACATTTAAATGGTGTATTTATTATTTTCGTTATTACGCTGAACATTTTATCCAGGAGCATGCAGTTTTGCCACAGGCTGACAAAGTAATATTTAAAAATCGGGACAACTTTTTTACCTTTCCGCATGGAATAATTCATTCAATTATTGTTTACGAGACAGCATCCGCCTTTATCATCAGTAAAAATATAAATAATTAAACGTCATTTTCAGTAAATTGTGGTAGCTCGTCATACTTTTGCTTGTGACAGGAGAAAAGTGAATTTCGAGGCGTTGAACGGGCCATTATCGCGCTAATTAATACCCTAGTCTCCGTATTACTTCTCTAAGTTGACGATGTAGCATTAGATAGTGTCCGGGCAAGAGTCGTCTATCCAGGGCTTTAAAAAAGTACTTTTTCCTGAGAATAAATGTATGACAAGGATTTGGATCTCTTTCGAAACGTTAAATCAGGCCTTTATTTATCCACCCCATTAGTTGTTTTGAACCGCCGATAGAAACTCAGTTACCTCATTTATTTCCATTGATGTTCTCGTTAAAGAAATGCATCTAAAGTAGATGCTTTTAGGATTGGAGAGCATTTTACCATTGCTTGTTATATATTAAGAAAGCCAAAGTGTCGTGCGTAAGAAGTTTAAATACCAAAAAGGAGTCCTTACTGTTTTCCACCCGTTCGTTTAGTACTGCATCCCACACGTCCGACAATCAAGCGTGCTATCCTGTTACGCTGGCGGTCTTGCACGTGTGACAACACGGTGTTCCTCCAATTTTTCACTGACATATTACGTCCGTCTTTCGGTTTATCGTGTACCCGTTGGCAGATACTAGCGTGTTTTGTTCAAAACGATATAGTGAAAAACCATGCGCGAGAATACATTTTTTCAGTTTTATGACCATATTGGACCTAGAAAATGTAAAGTCTGGAGATATAACGAACCTGGTCACCGGTATTTTACAGAAGTGTGGCAAGTAAGGGTTAAGCTATTCGACTGCTTCGATATATCTCTCTCTTTGTAATTCTGTCTGTAATCTCGGTACTGTGTCTTTAGTTTTCACGAAAAATGATCTATGCTACCACATTGTTGACACATTTAAAGCCGCGAGAATTATGTTTTATTGATTAGAAATATTCGATGTTCTCGATGTTTTCGATGTTCTCTGTGTACTGTGTTTTCACGCAAAATGATCTATGCTTCCACATTTAAGGCCGGGAGAATTAGGTTTTATTGATTAGAAATATTCGATGTTCTCGATTGTTTTCGATGATCTCTGAAATGGCTAACAATTACTTGATCAATATTCATGCCGTATTTCTAACAAGGCTGAACTTATCTCATCGCGGTCCCCCTCGCCGACTTGACGAAAATTGGTAAAAATGTTGGGGCCTTCCAGGCCTGAAATATTACGAAGAATCAGTAGACCATATTCCGTTAAACGAAAAAAAAATCGCGATTCATAGTTTATAGAGATCTATTGTACAGGAACGTGTAGTGGCTAAACTCAGTGAGCTAAAAAAAATCAGACAACTGTGGCAAAAATGTGAATGTGAAACAACATTATAATATTAACAAAATAATTGAACTTGTTTTTAATAGCAAAATCCTACCCACGATTATCAATTTTCGGAATTTCACAGTAATTGTAGTAACTAAAAATGTGTAAAATCTCAGTGTTAGCGGGTCTGCACAAGCTTGGAGCACAAAAAAATCGTTCGATTTTTAATCTTTGTTTCTGGTAAGTGTATTCGGATGACTAGGTCAGCACTTTACACACAACTACTACATAGTCTTGTCAACTTTGAGTTTTTTTATACATTGAAAAATATTGATATACAGGCGAGCGATCGTGAAAATTGCGTGTACTTCGCTATAAAACCTATCTAAGAAGCTACAGTTTGAATTTGAAGTCAATCAGTTGAAAATTGTAGGAGCTAAGAGTCCACTTAACTTTGAAAACACGGTTACAAGGAAAACGTCTTTTAAGTTTTAAAACCATTTTTCTTCGGACCATATCATTCTTAGAATATTTATACCTTATGACTTATACCGTTTTATAAAACAATTTCGTGAAAAACGCAAAATAAAAGAGGGTGTATCGTAGCGGGGCAACAGATATCAGCTAAACAAGATTCACATCATTTTCTCTCGTCAATCGCCATATGCACATTAATTTTCACCATACTTTTCATGTATATTAATTAAGATTTAACACGTGTTTTGGCACGACTATACTAAATGAAATTCTGCAAGCCTCCCTTAAGCCGCCGTTTAAAATACTCTGGAACTAGTACATATATACGGATAATATACGAGCCGAAGGCGCTGAGCGGCGGCCTGTAAGACGGACGTAGTCCTCAAGTGCTTCCGGGTTATAACCGAGACTTACATATGAAAAAAAGAGGAAACCTTCAGCAGTTAAGCAGCACCTCTTCTCTCGCTCTTTTAAAAGACGACTGCAAACGGTGTATATGATTGTGATTTTTTTAAAATCAGACTTAATTGTTCCGGGCAACTTCCTGAGTTTGTACTGGGAAACATTCACCCACCCCCGGGGGTTAGGCTCGATCTTAATCTAGACCGGAACAATAATGCTGGGCGGCACGCGACGGTTCCGACACCACTGCGGCTGCCGCCCTGTCTAAAAAAAGCGCAAAATAAAATATTGCTCTGCGATAGCCGCTCCCTTAAGCCGGAGGGTGAGCGGCTTATTATCATTATTATTATTATTATGAGAGGAGAAGTTTCGAAACCCATCGTGCCAAGTGTCTAGAAAATCCGCGAAACATTCGATGACGTTTCTAATCAGTTGCCGGAAGTAACTCGTATTGTAAATTGAAAAAAAAATCGGCTTTAAGACGTTTCCACGTCTCTTGAGCAGTGATAAAAATCCCGGCAATAGAAACAACGATAGAATAATGAACCTCTTCCAGTATAAATTGCATCCTGTAAGTTTTAGATTTTGAATTTAGTTTTCGTAGCTGTTGCTGGAATATCTGTTGTTATTCGAGATTTAGGACAATGAAGCAAGATGAGTGTATGTCCCCCCTGTTCATCAATTGGCAGAAAACAAATGATCTGTTCGATTGCTATAGCGATTGAAGTTAGATGTCTCGAAAAGAACTTGCCCTTCATAGAATTCATTGTGAACTGTAGCCATCCAAGCGATTTAAGAGAAGTAACTCGTACATACTTATTGTCAATATGCCCCAAAAGTATGGCGTGTTTTTTTGTTGACGATGTTGTCTCTGGCAACTCATCCGACTCGTAGCTACGTGAGCTCATACAAACCCGGACCTCACTGTGCTAATTAATATTCTATTATCGACACATAGGCAGTCTTTGTGCCCGAAGTCGTCCTCGAGCAGCTTAGATTTGACTGCGGGCAATGTCCCGCCTTGAAAAAATCTTTACCAGCCGGTTTGCACCATGCTATGATACATACTCGGCATGAGATGTATCCGGTTACACTCGTGATTTTACAAGTTTTTTGCGTGCTTGCTCTTGAACAATATAGCGTTCATCGGGGGATCCGTTTACCAAACCACCATTAAACAATGATTTTCGCGCTTTCAACATACTTTTGTTTGCGTTGACCCCCTGTATTCTCCTTCGCGGAACATATCTGAAAGCTGTCACTCGGATAATTCTCTTGGATTCTACACTGAGAGATTCAGAGAAAATCGGTCTTAACTTAACTTTTCGACAGTGCTTTTATTTCCAAGATGACGATATTATGACGCTTATGAAGTAGAATTGGTTAAAAGTGTGCAGTCTTTTCGTAAATTAACAATTTCATTATCACTCGACCACCTTGAGAATAGTTTGCATGTCATGAATGAAGAATGGGTCGGCAACCAGCGGCCTTGGTGCGGCCTGCAAGATTCTTGCCGCAACGCATGTGACCAGGGTTGGCAGCTCCCGTTTTGTATTTTAGAGGATTTGATAAGATAAAATAAAGGACCAAGGATGACAATAAGGGACATCATGTTGTTTTCAATAAAATGCTCCGTTATGGTATCAGTAGCGACATTTATTAATAAAAAGAGCAATTCTAATACGCAACGTATCGTAGTCGTTAATTAAAGCCAATAGTAAGTACTTAGTTATTTAATAATGAACAAAAGAAAAAATACCGATCTTTAAAACAAATATAAAATTACTTTTTTGACAGTATCCTTGATTTTACTTTTTGCTACTTTAACAGCTTCTTCGTTTTTTATAATGAAATTATAACATTCTTTACATTGCATGTTGAAGTTCGATTTTATTTATAGTTCCGCTTTTACAGAAAAAATCTTGTCGGCCTGGGCGTTAGACCCTGAGATGGAAAATACGTATTGTATTATTTTTAGCAGATCCTTGTTTTCATTTGTTGATTTTAGAATCCGAATCCATTTTTCAAGAACATTTCCACGTTTCTTTTCTTTTGTTATTTTCGTCAAGATATTCTTTGATATACAGAGCTCTTCATACATACGCAGCCGCTGATGAGACTCAACGTACTTGCCATACGCACGCGTTCACTTTTTTCCAAAATAGCGGACGAAGTATTGTCCTCTATTCTCGATTTCAAAATAAGGGACAAGATCCATTTTTGGGTCTGAAAATGGGGACGCCCTTTAAACTGGAGGACGTCTGTCAAATCTGCATGTGACGGACGATATCATACAGTGTATGATATACCTACAATGTAGGTATACTGTTATGACATATGGCCAACGTACGGCCCGCACTAATCCTCATGTAAAATATTTGGCCCTCTTACAATAAAAGGTTGGCGACCCATGCGATACTGTATTTATAATATTTGATCATTGCAATACAAACCTGCTAAAAGCATATGAAAATAATTAACGTCCCCATATTTAATGCAATGGGTTTGCAGGGCATTGGAGTAGATTTTTTCTGCATGGGATATGGATCCCATGCGGAAAAAAATGGATTGGTGGTAGTAACCAGGATCATGTCTGCTGACTGCACTTAGACGATAGGCCTGTTGTGCTTATCGGTAAAGCTAAAGTAGTACAAATTCCTAAATTCGGGTGGAAAACTTCGTTTGCCAGGTTCAACTCTATAAAGAAAATATGAACTGTCAATGTGTCTTTACGACTGAGGATATAACAGGAAATAAACCAATTATCGGTACATACCACCAATGAGCAAGAATTTCTTATCACAGCAACTCTTTATTATTATCGTGTCTTTTAAACGACGTTTATATAAGGTTCGTGTAGACCATTTGTATAATTAAATCATGGCTTATCTCCAGGATGATTAGATCAGTCAACTCCGTCAAATAATATTAGTAGGAGCTGTTCGGTCGTACAAAGTTGAATGTCTTCTCCCGGAACGCGGGCAAGTCTTTCGAGGCTGTGAAGGCAAACCGCTTGAACCACTAAAAGTGCGCATGAGCAGGAGGTCACGAGCGGTGCATATACAGCTTATGTATATCGCAACGGCATTGTTAATGGGTCTAGAGCATAGAATCGTACAGCCAAAAGTGAAAGGCATACGATGCTTGAACATGGATGAAATTGAGTACAAGACCTGGAAAGGGACTTTTCGCCAGTTCGCTAAAGACTCGAAGTATTATTCCGACGTAGCATAACCGGTAGTTGCAATGGCTGCAACTATTGTCGCCATGGCAAATCATGCATTTTATGGTTTACTATGGCGAAAAAATGCAAAAAAGATAATCAAAAAATGCGAAAGCGTCTCGATGCCAAGTGTCGGAAGGCGAGGGCCTACCATGGATTACGTGGAAGTATTCAAAAATACCGGAAGTGACATTTTTCGATGCCTATGTCTTATCAACCATGCGGCAAACCGAATTTTCGTCGACACTTTCATAACAGAATTCAGGAGCGAGCATAATGCTCCTATTTGCACTCGTCAATCCATCAATATCATAGAAAATATTATAAGTTATGTAAATTGTAAATGTAAATTTTATAACTTGCAGGCGTCGCGAAACGACGATCAGAAAATTTGTGTTTGTATTTTGGACATATTGTCTAGTGCAGTCGCACTGAATTTTTAACAGTCTATATTTATTTTATATTTTGTGTATCGAGAAACCTAAAACAAAGTATGTTCTCGCCCGGAATGAAAGCCATGAAAACTTTATATTGTGAGTTATCAAGTCGTCAAATATATTGGTTTTTCTTTGACCTATCCATTGCGATGAAAATTTTAAATCTTGATGTATCAAATTGCGGAAAATATTGGCTTTTCTTGGTCAAAAATATTGGTCAATATATAATATTGGTAAAACTATTGGTCAAAAATGTGGATTTTTCTTGCAACGATTGAAGGAAATGAAAGATGCACTTTTTCAGGAATCGTGAAGTCAACAATTATATCTAAAAGCCCCAAATATGTTTTTTTTTTGTGCGGATCGCTGTCAACAACAACATATTTAAAATGCACCGTTCCGCCGCGCACCACGTGCCAAAAAAATACCCTCATCGACGGGAGTCTACCAGTTATTATTTCGCAAATATACCCCTAGTAAAACTTATCGACGCGAATATTAACAAATGAAAACATCTCAGCTAATTTTAAATGACACTGGTTTCATATTATTCGGTCCTTGATAAAAATCTACAGCCATGGTTCATGTTTTACACTAATCTTCATTTTGTCACTTTCAATGTCCACAAGCAACTAGTCGCTAAATTGCAAAAAGTAGTAAACTACTAAACAATCCTTTAAGACAAAAAGCCTACGCTAAGTACTTAAGAATCAGTCCATCATCAGTTTCGTTAAAACTCTTACAAATGCTTAAAAAGCGTTATTCAGATACATGTGAAATTATAGAAGACGAGTCGCAGTACTGAGATTCGACCGGTTTTTTTGTACCGTAGTTGTCGTAAGTGGTTCATTAAAACAATGGATAGAACAAAGACATTTAGTCAGTACACTAAAGCACAATGTCGCCATTAACCGAGTATATCTGAGGAACAGTAGGGAAAACATCGTGAAAGTATGTAAAAATAAGTAATTACGCAAATACAACAATCAACATTCCAAAATACGTCATAGGACAACCACTCCCACTATTTTCGTTCGAACGACAACCAAGAAGCAATAGCAATGAAATGTAAACCATCAAAAACCTTAATCGAACAAAACAGAAATACCACAATGTTTACAATGTCAAAAGGACGGCCACACTCGGAACTACCGGAACAAGAAACCTGTCGTTTCAACTATCGGAACAAGAACCCTATCACATAAAATGTACAAAAATTATATATAAAACCTTTAAACACCTTTAAACCCGAACAAACACCTACAAATTCACAATTGCTCGTGAGCACGTTAACACGGTGCTAAAAAATATCCATGTTAAACACAGCTGTTTGATACAACAATTCAAAACGAAGAAAAATGAGACCCAATTTTATACCCAAACACACCATGCTACTAGATTCTGGAATAGACATGATGCTAAGCAACGCCCTAAATGACGCTTGCCGAACAAAATGAACGAGGTCGAACAAAATCTGCACCGCTTGACTCGACAGGAACACGTATAATTGACTACAGTAAATGCAAAGCGAGAAGAAAAACCGAACAGTTTGATAAAATGGCAAAAGGTCTAGGAATAACCGAAAAAGCAACAACAGTCTCACGGCGGACCCTCGTGAATATTAACTACGCTTGGAAATCCACGAAAAGACTGAAAAATGTACCAAAAACAATCCCAACAAAAAAAGATCGATAGAGCCTGGGTAATTAAACTAAAGAACAACACGGAACATTCGGTAAATCCTTAGGAACGTCTTCTTTCCACTTGCAATGAGAGCAGGAAAACAAAACTCCATGAATGCTAAAAATACTACTGAGTCCAAGTGAAGTGAATGAACTGACAACCTTTTTCCTAACAACAACAAAACACCAGCCGTTGACCTGACAAGGAGACGGCGCGACCATGGGGTCGGGGATTTGGCCGATTTTTTTTGTGCTGAAAGAGGACCTCTAGCACCTCACGTGGTTAAAGTAGTAGGACGCACTACTCGGAAAATTCCGAGAAAAATCGATTCAAAGTTTCTTAGGCGCCTTATGAGTTTGAAATGTCAGGCACTTGCCGAGCCTCCGTCTAGTCTAGACAGTTAGGGCTCGTTCTTTTGCGCCGGAGGTCTCAGGTTCGATTTCTCCTTCGGATCTTATTTTTTTTTTGTTATCCGAAGAATTATTCAAAACGTTTCTCATCCCTACATTATTTTGGAGAATTTATTTGCATTATTTTTTTTTATTATTTTCATTTTTTTTTAATTGTTACTTTTTTTCCAATAAAACAATTCATAACGGTGGGTTTTTTATGTTTCATTGTGAAGTATATGAGGAGGAACATTGGGTTTTTAATGAGAATAACAAAGTCGATTGGGAAAAATTCAATTTTTATTCATATAATAATTATATACAAAAACCGCATCGTAGAAACAAACAAAGCAATCATTTTTGCGACATCTTGCGCAACATATAAAAGCGGATTTTTTACAATCGCAGGGAGTTTGCAATACATTCGTATAAAAACATGTCCCATTAACATTCATGGAAATGTTTCTAGACAAGACAAATGTTTACTGACAAGTTAAACATTTCATAAAGTGCGTGCAAAATTGCAGCGAATTGTTAGAGCAGAATCGCGAAATTAATTCCCAGGAAAATTGTATAAAAATCCATTTAATAATTCACCATCAATTATCGTCACCAATATTCCGAGACATGATTCAATACGCCTGGTTTGCCTAAAAAATATCAGTTACTAGAAACATTTTCATGAATGTTAATGGGACATGTTTTTGTACGGATGTATTGCAAACTCCCTGCGATTGTAAAAAATCCGCTTTTATATGTTGCGCAAGATGTCGCAAAAATTATTGCTTCGTTTGTTTCTACGATAATTACCACTGCGGTTTTTGTATATAATTATTATATGAATAAAAATTGAATTTTTCCTAATCGACTTTGTTATTCTCATTAAAAACCCAATGTTCCTCCTCATATACTTTACAATGAAGAATAAAAAAACCCACCATTATGAAGTGTTTTATTGGAAAATAAATTAAAATAATAAAAGAATAATGTAAATAAATTATTAAAAAATAATGTAGGGATGAGAAACGTTTTGAATAATTGTTGGGATAACAAAAAAAAAAGATCCGAAGGAGGAATCGAACCCGAGACCTCCGGCGCAAAAGACCGAGCCCTAACCGTCTAGACTAGACGGAGGCTCGGCAAGTGCCTGACATTTCAAACTCATCAGGCGCCTAAGAAACTTTTAATCGATTTTTCTCGGAATTTTTCGAGTAGTGCGTCCTACTACTTTAACCATGTGAGGGGATAAGGGTCCTCTTTCACGACAAAAAAATTCGGTTAAATGCCCGACCCCATGGTCGTGCCGTCTCCTTGTGAGAAAGAACAAATTTAAAATGCATTGCCAACAAAAATGCGACTGTACTAAGAATCCAATACTGCCCAAGCTTCGGGGAAATAATGTCAGCAAGTTATATTTTCAAAACCACTTAAGAACCTCTATGAAGGCGCGTACTATGGTCCAAACAGAACAAAAATTGAACCGTCAAAGCTCATCATAGAAATTTAAAAAATGAGTACCTGATAATCTAGTTGTATGTAGAAACAAATACTTGACCATAGAACAGGTCCTGTCGCACAGTTTTTCAGTGTTAAAAAATGGGATAAAATAAAAAAAGTTCGAATTTCTTTTCAGGAAAATGACCCTACAATATTGTAGGGATGACTTCGCCGCATACTATGCCGAAAGGCCAGAACGGTAAATCTCTATATCTGCTCTCGAGCATCAGCCCGAGTTAACGCTTTCGGAACGACGCACGTCGGACGCAGTCGCTCCGAAATATTTGTAATTATTTCGAAGTGAATAGTTAATGCTTAGTGTGTTCGATTCGAATGTGGCTTCATTGAGAGTATTCCTTAAGGTATGTGGAATTCGAATATAAATTAATCTTTTATTGATTTTTGTTGCATTCTTTCTAAAAATAACGTGAAATACCAACTATTCAAAAAATTTAATTTCCAATCGAGGGGGTCGCAATATCGAGCCACCTTTTTTTAATCCATTTTTACAACTTTGGATTAAAATGTAATATATAGTTTAGACTGTTTTCCATCGAATATTCCAAGAAACCGCTGCTTTGCAATGCCTACCATTTTTATAACCAACTTTATTTCGAGCGATGCGCTCCCGCACACGTACACTCAGAAAAAAGATCTATCGAGGACAAAGAAGTTTATCTCCCGGCGAATAAGTTTTCTTATTCGTATGTCGGCCTACTACGATTTTATTAACAGCTAAGAAAACATTTTATTTAAGTTTATGTTTGATTTACTAGGAATTTTTCTTAACATCTAATAGAATATATAAGTTACAAGAAATAAGTCTTTTATATCCGACAAATAGAGTTTTTCTTAACATCTAATAGGATTCTTCATAATCTCTCAGCTGGTTTTTTTTTCGAGGAATTGTGTCATTTCGTCTGTCATTATTTTCTCACTTTATATTTTTACTCACATTTAAATCATTCCTCACTTTCGAGTTTTTCACTTCCGAAACGCAACACTTACAATTGTGCCAAGCATTGGCATAGGAAGAATCTACATGGTAAGCGTATGCGTGAGCTACATCTGACGAACGGCCTGCTGTCGGGCCCGTCGCGTTGAAGGGCAAAGTGCTCATGCGCACATTAGTCTCATAGTCGCAAAATAAGAGGTTTTCGTGGTTGGAAAGTAGTATTTATTTGATTTGAGGAAATATTTATTTAAATGTTCTATTTCAAATATGGCTTTCAATTTATGTGAAAAATCGGCACGGAAAAAAACATTTTGTGACGCCGAATAAATGCTGTAGTTACAATCACATAAAAACTGTCTCCATACGAGTAAACATTTATTAATTTCTAATAAATTATGTTCTAATGTGCCTATTTATTAGAACATAATAAATCTTTTTTCTGAGTGTAAGCACGCAGCGAGGCAGTTTAAACCCGACCTTCACCGCATGGTTATCTGCATTTCGAATTAAGAGACTCAAATAGTTTTGTGTTTTGTATTGTACCTTTCTATATCCGGACGTATATGCCCGCTCTTCATCGATTGTACTTCAGAAATCAGTTCAATAAAGCCTGACTTTAATTTTCTAAAGCCTGACTTTATAATGACTATAAAGTCTGACTTCAATTTTATCTGATTATAGTATCATTTTGTTTTACACTATTCCAAAAAATTAAAGGAATAGAATATTTCTTTAATTTTTTTAGCGTTTTTGAAGCGCTGTATCTTTGTGGAAAATGGTCGTATCAAGATGAAAAAAGCATTTTGAAGCTTAAAGTTTCTAGTTTCGAGACTTTTTGGCAAAACATTTTTGTATGCTACGGTTATCGCGCTTTTTGCTTTTTTTAAGGGTCCATTGGCACAAGATTTTTTTTTAAAGTCAAATCAATACATCGGTCAGTTAGCTTTCCAGATAGACAGTCATGATCATCACGCCGTGCATACAATTGATAAAGCAAATTTTACAACATATTGACTACATGTCATGATGCAAAGCCGTGAACTCATTTAGTTGTCACGTCCTGAGGGGACGTGGGCATATATATATATATATATGTGGTATCCCTCTTCCTTGCCTACGCCTAGCGCAATAGCACGGGATGAGGGTTAAAAAGGGGACGTGCTGGTGGAAGGGGGAATTTCAAGGGATTCCGTGGATGACCAATTATTGAAATAATGGTTGTGACACTTGTGTTCAATTGACTTGTAGTTTATTAGAATCAACCGTATGGGTTAATCCTATTATTTTTTAGGATACAAATCGGAAACGAAATATAAAAGTATGTTCGCTTATATTGGTGCGCCTTGGTTATGACCCAGTCGCTTGGGTGTCAGGTAGCGGTCGTAAAACTAAGAGCCCTGCGCCGGAGGGCCAGAAGCGCTCGCAGATGGTGTGTGTGTGAGTGAGACGGATACAGATGTTCGACGACACAGATTCTAACATTTGTGAGTTTCACGGATCGAGAACGGTATTTACAATAAAGTAATGCGCGGAATACAACGTCAAGGTTCTTATGATTTTCGCGTAACGTGACAGGTTTCGAAGTACAAGATGTTCCAAGCTTGAATCGTATGACAACGTTCGCGTTACAAAAGAGAACAAAGGTTTAACGCGATGGATATCGGTAAGAGAACTCTAGGCCTGAGCTCGTTGGATTCTAATCGGAGACTGATGCGAGGAGAACTCTTTCGAAGTACCAGAAATCAGGGTGGGATAAATTTTTGGAGGAAGAAATCTTTGGGAGAGTGAAACTTAGGTGACGTGGTTTTTTTGGATTGGTGGTCCGGACATTAAACATGACCTGATTCGTGTGGTTGGCCGGAAAAAGGAAGCGAGAGCGAGTTGTCGGTGTGTTATTGGGTAAGGGCGCATATAATCGAGATCAGCACTGAATTTCCGAGAGCTCAGCGCAGCTTCACTTATCGAGTATATGGAAAACCGAGAGGAGACAAATAGAGCCTTGTTCATGACGGAATGCGTCACGCGAGAGAGAAAGAGCTAGTTGGCCAGCCTGGGAAAGCGCGTGGCTTATGTCATCTAATTTTATTACTGTAAGAGTCAGAGGCCCTTCCTCGGAAGAATGTATTTACGATTACGTCGCAGCATGTGACACCTCCCCACTTTTGGATTGAGGGTCTCGCTCGATCCGATTAATCGGGGGTTGCAATCGGAAAAAAAATACTGGCACGACAGCAGGAATTGGCATCGCTATTAGTCGACTTACAATGCGACTTAAACTTATTCGAAGTTTGCTGTGTAATATGGTGGCATAACTTATGGTCATCCTACTCTTACGAGATACGTATGAATTTGATTATCATCTTACAAGAAAGTGTGTGTGTGTGTGTGTTTTCTATAGATTTTCGTGTGAGTTTTTTTTTAATAGAATGATGTATATACCTTATATTTTACTCGAAGATGCATATGTATGCTTTTTCTCCACTTTCCTTTTCCTTATGAATAGGTGCTTATTTACTTATTTTACCTTATCTCTTACTAGACAAGGCTACAAGAATGAAGACAACAAAAAGTTATTACCGTGATCAGAATTATGGTAAGGCTCCTCGTGCGAACTTAAGGGAAGGAACGCGGTTTCGAGGATTGGTTGCATTCTGGATGATCGGAGATTTCGGGGTATAGATCATGTGTTGCAGCGTTGGTCCTGGCCCTCTCGTTCAGCTGGAGGGGCCGACACGAGTTGATGAAGTTCTTGACCAGTCACTGCATCCGTTGACGTTTCCTTCTTGGATCGTTTAGCCAGGTGCATCAGGAGATACGTAACCGATTCTTGTACTGTACTGATGAGGTAGATCGACCAGCCGTACACAGGGTGTCGGCTGTTTGCATGGATCACCGTATCTATGAGGTCTTTGGTCTTTTTTCACATTTCGGAATCTCGTGCCTATCCATTTTACTAAGTGGTCAATACACTCGCCTTTTACTACCGGAAAAAATATCGGAATGCGCCCCGTATACCTAACCAAACTACTTCGAATATAGCTATAAAACTTTAGAAATTTATTCTCCAATAGTGCTTCTATAGATTTAGCCAAAAAAGCGACAATTTTGACCCTGTAGATGTATCTCCCCCCTTAAGTTATGAACGATCGATCAGTTTTTCGGATAATCATTAATCGACTTTTTCTGATATGACAGTTATGATAGAATTGAGCCACAAACGATACATTTCGATGCTTCATTTGGAAACAAAACGAGATTTTTCTTCATTAAAATGATTAACTGCATCTAAAGGGCGAAATATGAATTTATTCGTTCGAGGACCATCAAGGATAGGACACAAGAGAAATTATTTCACATAGTCGAAAAATCTCTCAATAGCGAAAAGAGAACCAAAATATTTTATTGGTCGTTGTTTAGCTGCATTCGTGGTGACAAAAAACATCGTTGCAGCCCGTTGACTCGCTAAGACAACTATATTTAGGTCATTCATGATTACGAATAATAAATGCAAAACGGATTGTTTATCCTTTTCTAGTTTCATAGCAGTTGTTGGCTTCAAGTTTATTTAGGGGCTTTGCCTGGTGTCGCATCAACTTTATATTCAGTGATTCCAATGCATTTTCTCAAGAAGTTTTGCGAATTAAAGTATAGCAGTTCTTTTTCCCTTTTCTTTCAATTATTTTAATGTACCATGTACGACAGCTATGGCAAAAAAATGGGCACGCCAAGTTTTTGTCATCTCAAACTACTTCAACTTGTCTCCTATTTCATTTTAATAAATCTTTTGAGAGCAATCAACACTGGTGGATAAGCGGTCGGAGTTTGGCTCCTGCGGTACTTCGAATTAAGCAGCATTGTGCATGGTCGATGATCGAAGCGCTGACCGCGTACCTGTGCACCGGCTGGAGCATCAACCATTGAGCGAAAGGCCAATCCTTCTGAGACCTTGGTGTAGATGCTTGACTAAAAGTCTGCGCACCAGAGAATCATAAGAATATGGAGCCGACGATACTGGTATGGGTTTTCCACAGTTGCCCTGTACCCTCGGAAAATGCCATATAGTGCAGCTTAAGACGGCTATAGACGCAACGGAAGTTGGGTTAAATTAACGCAGTCCGGGTTAATTGAGTTCGGGAGTGAAAGGAAAGGGTTCAATTGGGAAGGGTAATACGTAAAAACCCGCAAGGCTATACGTTGGAACTCAGGAAATATAAATCTTTCGAAAACATAAGAAAACAGTAAAGAACGTTTTAAAGAAATGGTTATAAGACTCTTTTTTTTAGGACTCGGCGTCTGTTTCCTGCTTTTATTAATAAAGCTCATACTCTTCATTTTTATTCCAATGATCTTTTGACAGTTTTTATTAAATCGGCAAGGCGCTCGGTTGGCAACCCAGACGATCCGGGCTCGAACCCTGCTCGAAACTTTTATTTATTTATTTGTTTTGATTTTTTTCTCAATCATTCGTGATTTTTATGAAAATTATTGATTGGGCATACTTATCTAATTTTCTAATGAAACTATTTTTACAAACGCATCGAACCATATATTATTCGATACTGTGTAGTTTGTTTAAATAAAATTATGATCACATAAAAAAAAATATATTAATGCTAGAATAAATGGTCAGGAAATAATTAACTATAACATAGTATTCGCTCGTTATTTAATTTACTGCTCGATGTCATTTATTCGCTGTCGCTAGCTTCAAAAGGTGTACAAAATTCCGGATGATAATTATCATAGAAACCCTGAAAGCACAGATTATTGCGACACCATGCGCATCTTATAAGTGCTACCACCTTACAGGCACACGGATTTTTAGCAGCGATACCGGAAAACACTGGTCGTTTAAATTAAAAAAATTGGTCTTCCATCAATTAATTTCGACGCAAACCAGGCATATTTAATCATTGGAATGAATGCTGGCGCGCTGAACTGATGCAACAGTAACGAATGTATTCGTATCGAGTCCTCCCGTGAAGCGATTTCGCGGTTATTTTTTAACAATTCCGGAGCATTTTTTAGTTTTATAATAAATATTTTTACCTGACGGTAAAAATAAATATCGCACGGTTGACAAAGCGGGGTACACTCGGGTGGAATAACTTTAACAGTGCAAGTGCACGCTTTTGTTTCGACGACGAAGATACGATCGTAGAATGCCTGGTCAGTTTGCCCACCCCACGAATTGATAATGGAAAGAAATTTCCGCTACCCACGTACGGCAAAATAAACGATTTTAAAAATTCTTTGTACAGTTGCTTGATGAACTTCCCCGATTTTGTGCAGTCACAATCACGTTTTTGAATTTTTTCAATTCGTCAACTCTTTTTACAACGATTGGACCAAATTTACCCGACGGTTCCTGCATACATAAAAACACAAACGGCAAGATTATTCCTGGTGCAGTAGGCGCATACTGCGCCGTGTAGGAGTGGATGATTTTGTTTAAAACTTTTTTTTTTTAACAAGAACAGTTTTAGTGTTCTGCAAGCGATCTATTATAAGTGGATTGATACTGGCATCCCGTTTGATCGGTATTTATAACGTGATCCACGTCGAAATCAGGGATGATGACTCTCGTTTGCATCTGAAATAGCTTTGTAGCTGCTGACACTTGCTCCATTGTGGCATGCTCTTTTGAGCTGATAAATTTTGTGATTTTCCGCTGCCTGATCCCGTGATGTTTTTTTAAAAGTTCCACCCTCCTCCGGCTGGCTAGGAATGGAAAATTATCCGACAAAAACGGGAACGCAGAATTCACCGCCCACTGTTGCAGAGTCCTCGTCATCACCTTAAAACAAATAAAATGTAATTAGTTGCATATTGGACTAATGGAATCCTTGGGTTTTTGATGCTTATTATAATTTATACTTTTCTTTGATAACTTAATAATTATTTTTCTGCGAAATACCTATACCATAAAATATATTACGTGCTCCAAGTTTTGCCGAGCTTCAAGGAATCGTTCTTATGTTTCCCGATCTATTGTGTTCCATTTATCGATGTGTGTTCCCTCTTTTTTTATGTCGTCTTTCCATCGATAAAGCATTTGCATATGTTTCAAGCGAGAAAATCCGTGCACTTGCAGTGATTTTGAGCTCCATTTTGGATGAGCTGCTGCAAGAGCGACTGCTCTTTCTTTGTACCACGGAATATACTCTTTTGGCACTGGCGCGAATTCTTCGGTAACAAAATCTTCGTCATCTTCTTCTACACCCTTGCACTATAATGTACAGAATTGTTGACTGGTGAGACTTTCAATTTAAAGAAAAAAATGAGAAAATAACGCTCATAAAAATAATACTCACCGCTTCATACGCTTGCAGTTCATCTATCTCGTCGACACCTACAAGCTCCTCAACGTGAATTATTTGTCTCTCTGCTAACTTGTCGAGTATTTCAGGAGAAATCGCTTCGCGAATTGCTGGAGACGTGGAGGAAATCACGCTTCGCGGTGTTATTGTGAGCAGATTCAAATTCCCGAGCAAAGTTTCGGTACGTTTTATGGCGTAAGTGAGTTCACCTTTTGACTGCTCATCACACTCTTCCATTTCTGATGGAGTTTTTTGTGATGGCCCTGCTTCTGTTACAGCACTTTCTTTCTCCATTTTGTACTTATTTTCGCATGTGCACTCCACGGACCACAAGCTACGATTGAATTCCGTTAGGCTCGTCGCACCGGTACGCACAACGTAAGAGGGGATGACAAAAGAAGGGCAGGGACAATAAATGCAGGTAGCAAACGTTGCCCAAATATTACAGATTGAAACTACCGACAGTTTGCTAGCTTCGAAATATTATTTTTCAATCGCCTTGAAAATTTCCTTCGAAAGAAATAACATCGCGCATTAAATTAAATAATGATCGAATACTGTATTATAGTTAATTATATCCTGCCCATTTATTCTAGTGTTAATATTGATTTTTTTGTTTATGTGATCATAGTTTTATTTAAACGAACTACACAGTATCGAATAATATGTTTCGATGCGTTTGTAAAAATAATTTCATTAGAAAATTATATAAGTATGCCCAATCAATCGTTTACATTAAAATCACCAACGATTAAGAAAGAAAAAAATTAATGAAAGTTCCGAGCGGGATTCGAACCCCGGTCGTCTGGGTTGCCAACCGAGCGCCTTGCCGCTGCGCCGCACTCATACGCTTGGCGATGTGCATAATTTACGAGGATAAGAGCGGCGCATGAAACTTTGGCGTCGTTTTTCTCAAAAACCAGGGCGCATTAGAAAGAATCCCTTTAGCGTGGTACTCTGGGGGAGTGCCCTTACAATATAGCTGATAAAGGGAGGCCACGACGTTCGGATCAGGGATTTCCTTCAAACCTTGTATACTTTTAGTAGTCCATTAGGACACTATAATGTGCAAGTAGCAAGGCGTATTACTTAGGGGTTTTCAAGAAAATTGCAAGAGGAGTCTTATGCAACCAATATCTACCGGTGCATAGCGACACTGAGCACGAGACGGCGGCGGTCAAGTGGTTAACATTCAATGTCCGTAATCGCTGGATCGTTGGATCGAGTCCCGCTTATGTGATTTTTGTTTTTCCAACAATGGTCATATTCTTTCATATACAGAGTGTCCCAGAAGTAACGTACGCCCTTCTAGCATCTGGTAGGAAAAATAATTCTGAGACGAAAAGTCCTTCGTCATTTTTTAAACGGACGCATAGATAATTAATTATGAATTAAAATAAATAGCCAATCAGGTGCGCGCTACAGCGGAAAGGCAGCGTAGAGGGGAGGGATAGGGGAATGCGTTGTAATTGCGTGCGCCTGAAAATGTGTGCGGAGGGAAAATTCAGAAAGCATGTGTGCAAGTGCACACACACACACACGCGTGTGCGCACGTACTCACACTAGGACACATACTTGCACACACACACGCAAATACTTAATCACACACGTACACACACTCTCTCAATTACACACACGTATGCACACACACGCACACACACTCTCTCAATTACACACACGTATGCACACACTTGTACACACACACACACGCGCGCGCGCACGCACACGCACGCACGCACGCGTGCACCCACTTGCACACACGCGCACACACTCTCAATTACACACACGTATGCATACACTTGCGCACACACTCGCACACACACACGCGCGCGCATTCGGCACTTTCCCTCCGCACACATTTTCAGGCGCACGCAATTACACCGCATTCCCCTATCCCTCCCCTCTGCGCTGCCTTTCTGCTGTAGCGCGCACCTGATTGGCTATTTATCTTTCTTCATAATTAATTATCTATGCGTCTGATCAAAAAATGACTGAGGACTTTTCGTCTCAAAATGTTTTTCCTACTAGATGCTAGAAGGGCGTACGTTGCTTCTGGGACACTCTGTATATTACAATTGAAAGGTAATATAATGAAAAAATACGTGTATTTGCATGAATCTTTATCGAATTTCCAATGTTATTTGGCTGTTTACTAATTTTTATTATTACAACAGCTATTACATTTATAATTATCGTCAAGTAAACAACCAAACGAATAAAGTTTTCCTCAAAGTGTATGCCTGTCGAGATTTGCGAAATCCCTTATACCTGAAAGCGGGTAACGTACCCGAAACTGTTGTGCACGCTTCGACCTGCAGACACAGATTTGAAAGGATGGGGGGAGGGCCAGGCTTGGGAAGCGCAAGTCAAACTTCGATAAATAAAGGTGTAAATAATTTTATTCAATAATACAATGAGTTACTTAACACAGCTTAATACACTTAATACAACTTAATACAATACATACATACTTAATACAATGAGTTACTTAGCACATCCGACAATTAATCGTCGGATGTGCTTTTCACATTACAAGTTTCAGGATGATATTTTTCATACAGACACGGAAAACATAAATTAAAACGGCATCCGATACATCGAATGAATGCAATTATCCCGCATGCACAAGGAATCTTCAGAGTTTCCATGGAAAAACAAACCTTGTTGACATTTTGAAAAATTCCTCTTTCTTCCGATAATTTGGATGCATACTATGCATAACGCAACATTTTCGTTAATGTCGGTGCTGATAATTGGTGGTGGACGATAGAAAGTATTTTGATAACATCTTCACGAGAAGCAATTTCTCGTTCGTTTTCAATCAAATATGAACAATTTTGAAGGCGCTTGATAAAGTTCTTAACTTGCCTATAGAAATAAATGTCGCACGGTTGGCAAAGCGGAGTACATTTCGGGGGTATGACTATAACCGTGCAAGTTCCAAGACCTGTGTCATTGGTAAAGATTTCATCGTACAAACCATGATTCATTTGACCTTCCCAAGAATCTATTATTAGCAAGACTTTTTCTTTTTCCACATAAGGAAGCATGACACTGGTTAAAAATGAATTATAGAGCAGTGTGGTAAGTTTCTCAGATTTCGAACTTGTTACAACGACATTTGGAAGGTCTTTTGTTAAATTGTCAAGTTTTTTAAGCAATCTTGCAAACACAAAAACACTTGCGGCAATAATTCACCGGACATCGCTATCGCGTATTGTGCCGTGTATGAGTGTGTTACTTTGTTCATATCGCGCCTTTTAACAAACAGTTTTTGAATTTTATTCGGCGAGAGTTCTGTCATAAGTTGACTGGTACTGGCAACCTGTCTGGTATGTATTGATCACAATTTTTTGTCAAAATTTGGGATAATTGCCTTTGTCTAGAGTTGGAATTTCCTTGCGGCTTCTTGTGTTTCTTCCAAAGTCACAGATTCCCTATTACTGTGCCGAATTCTGTGCCGTTGTTTGAATTTCTTAACCCATGAAAGTGATGCTTTAAAGACAAAGCCCTCCGATTGAAATTGGCCTGCAGCAGCCAAAGCCCACTCCCGTAAGTTCCTTGTTGTTACCTGAAACGTAAAATCAAAGTTTCATTTCATTACCATAATTTGTTCTTCAAGGACGGTTGTTGGAGATGCAAAAAAAATTAGATGTCAAGTGATAAAAATGTACACTTACTTGCTGATAATTTTTGTAAGCCTCCACGAAGCGGTCGTTGGTCCACGAATCAATTATTGAATATTTATCAATTGTTCCTCCTCCAGTTTTTATGTTTTCTTCCCATCTCTTCAAATCGTCCTTTCTTTTTAAACTTCGAGATCCTTTTATCTAGAAAGTTTGTAGATTCCACGTGGGGTGTTCTTTTGCCAGACTCACTACTTTTATTTTTGTTCACGAAATAGACCCTCTTCATCTACTTCTTCGAAATGAATGAGGTCCTCGTCAGTAATAAGTACCTTTTCTGATAACATTCCGATAACAGACTGATACAGTTCTTCTCCAATCGCCATTGCATCTTCAGAAATCGTTGCTGATGATTCTGTATCAATAAGGTTCCCTTCTTGAAGAAGACTATCACAGTACACGAACGCATCTTTAAACTGGCGTTTTGCAACTGCATTACGCATTGAATGTTCATGGAATTCATCATTCACAGTACTCGAAGAACCGGGAGTCTTTTCCATTTTTGCAGTAAAAATGTAAATTGTGTGATTTTCAAAAAATTCGTACGTACACTATTCGTTCCTGCTACATTAGCAGGGTCTCACCGCTACGCGAGTTAACTGCCGAATGAGGCCTGTTGTATAGCATCGGCCCTATAGGAACAGAACCCAGGTCCAGGCCTGGCCCTCCCTTTCTCTTTTCAAGCATGTGTCTGCTGGTTGGAGCGCGTCTGCAGGTCGAAGCGTGCACAACAGTTTCGGGTGCGTTACCCGCTTTCAGGTATAAGGGATTTCGCAAAATCTCGACAGGCATACACTTTGAGGAAAACTTTATTTGTTTGGTCGTTTACTTGTCGATAATTATAAATGTAATAGCCGTTGTAATAATAAAAATTAGTAAACAGCCAAATAACATTGGAAATTCGATAAAGATTCATGCAAATACACGTATTTTTTCATTACATTACCTTTGATTTGGAATATATATGAAAGAATATTACCAGTGTTGGGGGGAAAAAAATTACATGAGCGCGACTCGATCCAGCGATCCAGCGATTACGGACATCGAACGTTAACCACTTGACCGCCGCCGTCTCGTGCTCAGTGTCGCTACGCACCGGTAGATATTGGTTGCATAAGATTCTTCTTGCGATTTTCTCGAAAACACCTAAGTAGTACGCCTTGCTACTTGCACATTATGTTGTCCTAATGGACTACTAAAAGTATACAAGGTTTAAAGAAAATCCCTGATCCGAACGTCGTGGCCTCTCCTTGTGAGACCCATCAAAATCCGTTTGTATCATACTTGGCACTCCCCTTGTGAGAGTAAAGTTCGCTATAGTTTATTGACACCGCACTCATAATATCGGTAACACAACTATATGCGGAAAGTATATCTGAACATGCGATTTGCATAGCGTGTTTGACTATCTATCATCCCTGAAGTAATTATTAACTATTGTAAAAGGCTTGACAATATAGATATGGTTAATTCAGAGCTATCACACAATCGGCGCACAAGTACTAATGTTGTATACTGTACGTTAGATGTTGTTCGGTCCAACTTGTACCGTTCTTTTCAAGTTTGTACATATATCATATGGTAAACATTAACGTTTGTTGAGTCTAATTCATTAGGAGACGCTATGAAAGTTGACTATACGAGGAAAAAAAAGTGGTAAAGTTTACTCATAGCGAAAACGTAAATCATTTGCAGTTGGAGCAACCACGGCTTAGTAATATTTAGCACTACGCGTATCTCACAAACTGTTATATTGTATGTTTGTTGCATTGCAGAAATAGGATATCAGTTCAGCAATTCTTCTTGTAGTTCATTTTTTGTTCGGGTGCACTATTATGCATTGCGCAGGTCATACCCTATAATACGGAACAAAACTAATGGTATATGGCTGTATGGTAAAAATATGGGGATAGAAGAAATAATAACTATGATAAGGGAAAGAATGGAAGTGAACAGGATATATGAAAAGGTAAAAAAAGGATCGGGAAACCTAAAAAAGAGAATTTTAGACGAGGAACAGGAAAGAATATGCAAATCATCGTACAATTTTAATTACCAGCATAGAGTGGAAAATGAAGAAAGGCCATGGAAGTATTGGTCTGACTAGGGAGTGAGGGGTAAGGATAGAGAAATGTGGGTGAGATTAAGGTGCGGAAATATAGAAAGAGCGGGAAAAAAGGGGCAAAGGATTAGGGATGTAGAATTTGTAAAGAAGAGAACGAGACACTGGAGCAAACACACCTCCTAATATGCGAAAAAGAATGAAAAGTCGTAACGGAGAACGCAAGAAAGAAAGTCGAGGATTTGGTGCAAGAAGTGGACATTCGGGCGGTAAAGGGAGAAATTATAAATATGTTGAGAGAAAGGATAAAAAAAGGGATTTGTGAATATTTTAGAAAAATGGAGGAAGTATGCAGAAAAGTGTGCAAGAAGGAATGGGGAGAAGTAAAATAAGAAAAAAAAAAGAGAAAGCGTGTCATAGTGGAAAGGGAAGGAGCATGCGGGGTAGAAAATAGAGTTAAGGTAATGGTAAGAAAAAGAGCATTTCGTAAAAAAAATTGTAAAGCAAGTTATGCAAAAAAAAATCGATTGTATTGTATTGTATGGTACAACACCATTGCGATGCGCCAAAAATCCATTGAAGTAGTGACTTAAACACTAGTCACAAAAATTAAGGGATAAAAAAAATTCCAAATTTTTGGATGATTTTTAACAGGCTGTAACTCGAAAGAAAATGTTCGCACAGCAAAAAAAAAGCAAATTGTAGCTCCGTGTCTAGTTTTCGGATCTGGCCATGCCATTTTTTTTATCATGGACGGTTTCGGAGTAATCCTAAGAGAACTAACGAAAAAAAAATTCCCAAACTTTTGCTTCGCTTGAAAAAGGTTTACGGGCTTCAAACATTTTTTTTGACATTCTATCTCAAAGCTCTTTTAGGAAATTTGACGTCCTCAAAAAGTGTGTATGATGATTTGCTGCGGAGATATCGTCGATCAAAGCAAACAAGTCCTTTTTAACTTTGACAATCAATAACTCGGGAAATAATGATCGTACAGGGAATCAAAGTAGGGTTTTGAAAACTGCAAAACTTTCCCTATAAGACTCTAACAGTGGCTTTTGATAAACATTTTTTTTTCGAAGCGATACTTTTGACTGAAAAAACGATGAAAATTCGCCTATTTAAGGATATTTGAATAACTTGGTATCACTTTGGATATAACGGATGAACGAAGGATATCGTCGGTAATTTTTCAACCTTAAAGTGTCCCGGAAAAACCCTGAAAATTTCAAAGCGCTGCGATTTTTTTTTCTTAGTGCCCCGAAGCTTCAAATTGATCATTTTCGCCACAAATCACCATTTTGAGCAATTTTTCGATTCTTATTCATTTTTCTAATAAAAAATTCACTCATATCTCCACCTTCGAGATTAGTCGGTGTGTCCACTTCCCCTTGATAGAGGCATCCCACATCGTCTGCCACTGGTTGAAACTGGTTGCTCTCGCTTCTGTCCTTCCATAACTGGGGTTTCTAGCTCCCTTCTGCTGGTACATCGATCTACGCTCCTCGGCGAGCACCTCAATGGGCAGCATTCCCGCGATAACGTTGATAGCGTCCTCAGAGACAGTGCGAAATGCACAGGCTACCCTCAAGGCGCTGACGCGATACGTTGCTGCAGCCTTCCTGCGGTAATCCTGGATTTTCAGTGCATCAGCCCATATGGGTATGCCATAGGTGAGCACTGAGGTCGTCACTGATGACAGCAGTTTCTTCCTCTTCTGTCTGGGGCCACCGACATTAGGCATGAGTCGCCCCAGTGTGGTAGCCACCCCAGCGGCCTTCCTGCTGATCTGCTCGGTTTGCTCTTTAAAGTGCAGCCTCGCGTCGAGAATCACACCCAGGTATCGAATGCACGGTTGGGATGTGATTTCGACGTTTCCAACCCTGAGCGTCACCGTTTCCATCACCTCCCTGCTGGATACGAGGAGTACTTCTGTTTTGTGGGCTGCAACCTGCAGTCCAATAGAAGACATCCATTCCTTTATCTTGGCGAAAGATTCGCCAAAGAGTGCGGTGATTAGCTCCAGAAATTTGGCGATGACAATCAGCGCCGCGTCATCTACGAACGCTACGATGGACACTCCTTTCGGCAATTGTAATAGCAGTAGATCGTTGTACATGATGATCCACAGAAGCGGTCCAAGTACAGAGCCCCGAGGAACTCCTCCAGTCACCCTGTATGTCTTCGGTCCATCCTCTGTGTCGTACATGAGCCACCTATTACATAGGTAACTCGCCACTATTCTCTGTAGGTACCATGGTACACCTAATGTTTTTCGGGCATCCATGATACACTTCCATATCGCCGATTTGAAAGCGTTTTTGACGTCGAGAGCGACAACTGCGCAGTACTTCTTGGACCCTCTTGTCCATCGTTTCCCCGCAGTCGACTCCTGCGCCTGTTTCACCACTGTGTTAATGGCATCCAGAGTAGAGCGCTCCTTTCTGAAGCCAAACAGGCCCTCCGTCAGTAGAGGGTCCACGACCTTCTCCATCCAGCATACAGAGCGGGCGATAGGATGAAGGTTCGTCCGGTGGCTTCTTCCCTTTTGGGAGGAGCACTAGCTTCTGCCACTGTCCGGGAAGATGCCTTCCTTGAGACTCGCATTGTACATGCCCAGGAATATTGCCGGTGCCAACTTGATCGCTGCCTTGAGTGCGATGTTGGGTATCCCACCCATGCCGGTGGCTTTATTGTTGCCCACCCTGGCAATCGCCGTAAGAAGCTCTTCTTCAGTAATGGCTGGGATGTCCTCATCGACGTCCTCCTCGAGCTGGTAGTTCTCCTCGGGTGGCTCAGGGAACAGATGTGTAACAATCTTTTCCAGCAGGACTGCGTCCACAGGCGATGGCATTGGCTGGCTTTTCAGTCGAGTTATTACTACTTTGTACGGCCTGCCCCAGGGAGCATCTTCCACTTCGCTGAGCAGTTCGCCCCAGCTTTCAGCTTTACTCTGCTTGATAGCCTTTTTAAGCTTCAAGCGTGCCTTCCTGTGCTGTTCTTCCAAATCGGGGAACGTGCGTTTGCCTCGAGCACGTTGCGCTAGGCGGCGAGTTCGATAAAACTCCCTTCGGAGGCCGGCAATTTGTTCGCTCCACCAGTGTACCGCCGGTCGGAAGTCGACGTCACGTTTCTGTGGCATTGTGGCATCGCATGCTTCGGTGACCCTCTGCATGACCACCTCGACCTTCTCGGTTGCACTTTCCGCTGCGCGGGGGCTGGCGTCGAAAGTTTCACGGAACAAGTCCGCGTCAAACATTTTCGCTTTCCATCCCTTCCCGTTTGGCTTCGGTGCCTTCGCTGTTCTGCTGGAGTCTGCGCGAATCTCCCAGAGAATCGCTTGAGTGTAGAGTGAGTGTAGATATCGCTGACTACTGTGAGTGTAGATATTGCTGACTACCCAGTGGCACTGGTTTTTTGTGGCCAGGCTACTACTCACAAAAGTGAGGTCCACTATAAAGGAGCCTTCACCTTTAACAAAAGTGGGCTTTGTACCTGCATTAAGTAGTACTACATCCAATAAGGACATAGCCTCAAGCAAGGCTTGGCCCTTTCTGTTCGTCACTTTACTACCCCATTCCACAGCCCACGCGTTGTAATCTCCGGCCATGGCTACCGGGAAGCGTTGTTTAGCGTCTGCGACTAAGTTGTCGAGAAAATTCTCAAACTCATCAGTCCTCAGGCTAGGCGGTGCGTAACAACTGTAGAAATGAACTCCTTTGGCTTTTATTCTCACAAAACCAGTTTCCATCCGACTCGCAAGATCCTGAAATGAAAGCTTTCCGCAGGACCTAATTGCGGCCTTCCCACTTACGTCAGATTCCCAGAGTTGCGTGTCTAGATATCTATATGGTTCCGAGAGTATCGCCAAGTCAGGCTTCAGCTCGCGCACAGTCTGCATGAGCAGGTCCTGAGCGGCTTCACAATGGTCGAGGTTGAGCTGGAGTACTCTCATTTGCATCGTTTTTGGAGTGCCTGGAGAGCCTGGAGAGCCCGCATATACGCAGGACATCGGCTGCTACCTGCGATGTGGGCTGTGGGTGCCCCATCTCCCACTTCTGCACATATGACACACTTTGCGCTGTGTGTGTGTGTGTGTGTGTGTGTGTGTGTGTGTGTGTGTGTGTGTGTGTGCGTGCGTGCGTGCGTGCGTGCGCGCGTGTGTGTGTGTGTGTGTGCGTGCGTGTGTGTCTGTGTGTGTGTCTGTGTGCCTGTGTGTCTGTCTGTCTGTCTGTCCGGCTCTCCCGCATGTTAATGCATCGCCGAATGTTACGCTGCGAAATCCCTTACCAACATCGTAACAACGCCTGAGTCAATTGTTGCAAATTATGCAGTTGCGGATAGTCTCGCCTCAATCGACGCCCAAGCATGTCCCAAACATGCTCAATTAGGTTCAAATCGGGACTCATAGCTGGATGATTCAGCGTTAGCACGTTGTTGACACGAAGAAAATTTCGCGTACGGATTGCGGTATGAGGACGAGCATTATCCTGCATCAAAATGAACCGTCTTGCTCCCATTCGTCCGCGCATAGGCAGAGCGTGTGGTTCCAGAATTTCGTTGACGTACCTTTCGGCAGTCAACGTCCCACGAACGATTACCAACCGGGTTCTGGTATTGACGGATACGCCTGCCCATACCATTGCCGATCCACCATTGTACGCTACAACCGATCTCGTAAAACGATCGTGATCTCGTTCCCCACGACGACGCCAAACAAGAGATCGCCGATCGTTGCCATGAAGACAAAATCGGGATTCATCAGTAAATAACATGCTGGTCCATTGTCTGTGACCCCAATGGTGATGATGACGCGCATAGGCCAATTGGGCGCGACGATGTCTCGGAGTAAGCATAGGCACGCGATTTGGGCATCGAGCACGTAGTCCTTGCTGTCGAAAGGGATTTCGAACTGTTGAAGCCGAAATGTGTTGCTGGGAAGGACGTTGTCGGTGATTACGGAACTGATGAGCGATCGTATGTGCATGCGCAGTAGGGTTTCGACGAGCTTCTCGAATGATAGCTCGATCATCACGGTCGGTAGAGATTCGTTGTCTACCTTGAACCGGTCGACGATTGTAGCTTTGAGTCTCTGCTGAGATAACGGACTGACTCACTCCCATTCTAGCGGCTACTTCCATCTGATTGTAACCCTCTTGAAAAAGAGTAACAATGCGAGCCACATCTATGGCAGATAAATGTCGACGGGGCATGTCAAAAGGTAAGTATCGAAAGAAACTGTTTTTCGCTGTACAGAAAGCTTACGTTAAAAATTCAGGCTTGAAGAAGACAAGAAAATTCGAGTTTTGTGTGAAGAAAAGCAGGAATCCGTGGGGGGTATACCGATTTTTTTAAATAAATGTTTGAATCGACATTTAAAACTAAAGCAGTTGCAGTAGTAAAAAAATCATATGATTTTTTTTATAATAATAAAGCATTGTGAAGACGTTGACGAACAAAATGGAAAAAACAAATTCCAGATTTTTCCAATAATTAATCTTTTTGTTTGAAAAAATAAAGATTATCGCCTAAATTTTTGTATGATTGGAAAACGAATAAGAATCGAAAAATCGCTCAAAATGGTGATTTTTTGCGAAAACGATAAATTTGAAGCTTCGGGGCACTAAGAAAAAAAAATCGCAGCGCTTTGACATTTTCAGGGTTTTTTCGGGACACTTTAAGGTTGAAAACTTACCGCCGATATCTTTCGTTCATCCATTATATCCAAAGTTATACCAAGTTATTCAAATATCCTTAAATAGGCGAATTTTGATAGTTTTTTCAGTCAAAAGTATCGCTTCGAAAAAAAAAATTCATCAAAAGCCACTGTTAGGGTCTTGTAGGGAATGTTTTGCACTTTTCAAAACCCTATTTTGATTCCCTGTACGATCATTATTGCCCGAGTTATTGCTTGTCAAAGTTAAAAAGGACTTTTTTGCTTCGATCGACGATATCTTCGCAGCAAATCATCGAACACACTTTTTGAGGACGTCAAATTAAAGGGCATTAAATTTCCTAGAAGAGCTTTGCGGTGGAATTAAGAAAAAAAAATTTGAAGCTCGTAGACCTTTTTGCAGAGAAGCTAAAATTTGGAAAGAAATGTTTTCGGAAGTTGTCTTACAAGGAGACGGCATGATCGTGGGGTCGGGGATTTGGCTAAATTTTTTTGTGGTGAAAGAAGACTCCTAGCACCTCACGTGGTTAGAGTAGTAGGACGCACTACTCGGAAAATCCAGAGAAAATCGATTGAAAGTATCTTAGGCGCCTTATAAGTTTATAATGTCATGCATTTGTCGAGCCGCCGTCTAGTCTAGACGGTTAGGGCTCGGTCTTTTGCGCCGGAGGTCTCGGGTTTGATTCCTCCTTCGGATCTTTTTTTTTTATCCTAACAATTATTCCAAACGTTTCTCATCCATACATTATTTATTTTTATTTTTTTTCGTTTTTTAAATATATTTTCTTTTTTTTTCAATAAAACAATTCATAACGGTGGGTTTTTTATTTTTCATTGTAAAGTATATGAGGAGGAACATTGGGTTTTTAATGAGAATAACTAAGTCGATTAGGAAAAATTCAATTTTTATTTTTATAATAATTATATACAAAAACCGCAGTGGTAATTATCGTAGAAACAAACAAAGCAATAATTTTTGCGACTTCGTGCGCAACATATAAAAGCTGATTTTTTATAATCGCAGGGAGTTTGCAATACATTCGTACAAAAACATGTCCCATTAACATTCATCAAGGAGTTTCTAGTAACTGATCATTTTGAGGCAAACCAGGCGTATTGAATCATGTCTTGGAATATTGGTGACGATAATTGATGGTGAATTATCGAATGGATTTTTATACAATTGGATTTTTATACAAGCAGAATCGTGAAATTAATTCCCGGGAAGATTGTATAAACATCCAGTCAATAATTCACCATCAATTATCGTCACCAATATTCCGAGACATGATTCAATACGCCTGGTTTGCCTCAAAATTATCAGTTACTAGAAACATTTTCATGAATGTTAATGGGACGTGTTTTTGTACGGATGTATTGCAAACTCCCTGCGATCGTGAAAAATCCGCTTTTATATGTTGCGCAAGATGTCGCAAAAATGATTGCTTTGTTTGTTTCTACGATAATTACCACTGCGGTTTTTGTATGTAATTATTATACGAATGAAAATTGAATTTTTCCTAATCGATTTTGTTATTCTCATTAAAAACCCAATGTTCCTCCTCATATACTTTCCAATGAAAAATAAAAAAAACTCACCGGTATAAATTGTTTTATTGGAAAAAAAAGAAAATAATTTTTAAAAATAATGTAAATAAATTTTAAAAAATAATGTAGGGATGAGTAACGTTTTGAATAATTGTTGAGATGACAAAAAAATAAGATCCGAAGGAGGAATCGAACCCGAGACCTCCGGCGCAAAAGAACGAGCCCTAACTGTCTAGACTAGACGGAGGCTCGGCAAGTGCCTGACATTTTTAACTCATAAGGCGCCTAAGAAACTTTGAATCGATTTTTCTCGGAATTTTCCGAGTAGTGCGTCCTACTACTTTAACCACGTGAGGTGATAGAGGTCTTCTTTCACCACAAAAAAATTCCCCCAAATCCCCGACCCCACGGTCGTGCCGTCTCCTGGTTAGGATTACTCTGAAACCGTCCACGATAAAAATGTTCATGGCCAGATCTGAAAACTAGACACTTGGAGCTACAATTTGCTTTTTTTTGCTGTGCGACCATTTTCTTCCGAGTTATAGCCTGTTGGAAATCACCCAAAAATTTTGAATTCTTTTTATCCCTAAATTTTTGTGACTAGTGTATTATGCAAAAAAAGATCTGTGAAAAAGTTTACCTAAACCGGAGGTAACAGCTATTTGGGAGTACAGCCGAAATTAATTTGATCTTTTATGCCATATCGGCGATCCGGAGACCACAAACATGTTCGATTCCATGTGTAGGCGAAATATTTTCTTCGTAATAAATTATTACGGGAGGTCCGGGAATTACGAATTATAATAAACATAAATAAAATAAAACATTTATTTTGTTTTGGATTTATGAAATATGCTATGTATTTAGTAAACGGGCTTCGATATCTTGAACCAACACTTAAATAACACACCAAATACACATATAGCAGGTCGCATCTTACGATATGGTACAAATCACTATAAACATCGTCGCAAATCACAGGCAATATTTCATTCCTGTTCACTTTAGGATTTTGGGGAAGTACATTTCTCATAGTGTCAGGGAATATCCATTTTATAAAGCCTTATTATATCATATAGAAATGAACAAAAAACGTATGCTTGTATGATTGTTGGTTACGGTTAACACATGTGCATAATTCATGCAACTGCTAAAATATTAATAAGCAGTATTATACTTTTGGCAGTTACTATGGCTATAAAATATTATTATCCTCAGCGATATACAAAATATAGTTAGAATGTGGTTGAAAACACCATACATTCCTCTCACTGTACGAACGGAATTTCTATAACTCACTGTAAACACTACTACGTTTCAGGTTAGACGTAACGCGATATGAGATATTTTTGTACTCTCTAAACTTTGACACGAGCTAATAGTTGAATTCCCCCCCCCCCCCCCCCCCCCAAAGCTCTTGAAAATATCCACAGTACACACGGCACACCAAATATTCACGTACCTACGTTTATAAAATATGGACTGAAAAATGTAAGTTAAAAATATAACATTCAAAATCATTTTTTAATAAGCCTTCTTCCGCATAGACGTGTCTGTGCGCTACGCTTTCTCGAGCAGGTGGCCGGTAGTCTATAGTCTACAGACCTCGTGCCATAATGATTTTACAAATAATGGGACGGCAAGTTGCAATATGTCAGCCTAGACTGAACAGATTGTAAATAGGCTCATCGTGTCAAAAATTATGTCGGATTAGTTCTGTTGAAGTGTCGTCAAAAATGCGATATATTGCATCTTTACCAAGATATAGGTATACAACAATTCCACTTCCGGCATTCTCGCGTAAACGCACTTGATAGCCTCTCACCTTTTAAGTCCTTCGCGACGACACGCTCCCGCGTCGCTTGATAGCCTCTCGCCTTTCAAGTCCTTGGTCGAGACACCATGGCATTTCACAAAAAGTTACAGCATATTTTTCAACGTGATTGAGAGCAGAGAAACTGTAAATCCTATGGTTGATGTTTTCTGTTCAGAACAAACTAGAAAAGTCAACTATGCGTGCGATGATTTTTTTTTCATCGATAATTATATCCCTTCATAAACATTATCGCTTGTTTTACCTTATAAGAACAGTCTGATTTACCTTATAATTATTTTTCATTTTAATTCAAGTAATGGTCTTAGTCTTTTTTTTTAATTAATCAAATGTACAGAAAACGGTGAAAACCTTTTATCAACTAGCCAAGCCAGTTTACTACAAATGTTGTACACGAAATTGTTTAACCTTAAGAATACTATTTTATTTTCATTGGAATAAAACCATATTAGGGGGCGTACACAAATTACGCAATGCAAAATTTCCCAATTTTTACCCCTCCCCTCCCCACACGTACGTAGACCGTAACGCCTGGCCGACCCCCCCAATTGCGTTACATAATTTGCGTACGGCCACTTAACTATTATAACATGAAATTGATATCACCATTATACAACAGTACAACGTATGCAGTGGCGGATTAAAGGGGGGGAGGCGGAGGGGGCGGTCCGCCCCGGGCCTCTGGTCCTGGGAGGCCTCCACATCTCGAGAAGTCATTTTTAGTCATATTCCAACCGAGGCCGAAATATGTTCAGTAAGGGGCAGTTTGAGGTTGGAAGACCCGTACGTATGCTACATATAAACATAGGTAGGTCGGTACAAATTCACTTGCTATCAGGTCATAATAGCAATTGTCAATATAGCATAAAGCTCTACCTATTTATAGCCAAAACATACTTTTTCAAGCAAATTGAACTCGATTCAATTACTATACCCTATAATATGTATTATTAATTTGTTTACACGTTAGTGGTTGAATATCTTGCTCACCACTAACGAAAATCACCAGCCACTAAAAACAAATTTTATGCATTGAAAGGGATGTCTAAACCACCAGTTTACGTGAAAAATCCACTAAGTTGGCAACACTGTTAGCCGCTGCGGGACTTTCCTGACACACGGTCTTACATACAGGTCTGGAAACGAAGCCACATTTCAATGATGCCGTGAGGCACCGTTACAAGATCCACTTTTTATTCTGCTTGCCGCCACATGCGTCGCTCCTATCGGAGGATATCCCCCCACCCACGGTCTTCTGTGATCTCACCCTACGCCCCCACTTATCATTTTCGTGTTGTCATGTGAATGATAATCTCGGTCCGTGTGTCATCTCATGCTCTTAAGGCATTTCTTTCACGAACTCGAATATTTAACACATCATTGATTTTCGTCTATAATCAAGTAAAAATACATCCCCGTATACTGGTAAAATTGCAACCCAATGTACCGAACTTTTAACGAAAAATGACGACTAAAAAGGTCTCATTTATACGGCGTTTTATGGAGATAACGCGCTGGCCACATTTCTATGTAATAATTTAAACACTAAATAACTCTAGATGCCAGATATAAGATGCTCACACGAGTAAATTATTGTAAAGATTTCGTAACGACAATAAAAACAGCCGGTTACCGATTGTTTAGAGAAAATATTCAGGATTAAACTTAGAAAAATGTGAGTGTGACTTTTCAGAGAATTTCAGAGAATGGGTCTATCAATCAGTTTACTTAGTCTTCAGTAAGCGTATTATTTGTTCATTTGGTTTTTTATTCGTATCCTCATCAAATATTCGGGGTGAAGGTCGACGGCGCATGCGCCTCGATCTAGAGAGTGGGAGAGACAGACAGAAGATATTCTGTCCATGTCACACACGTACCCATAAACAGCAATGTCACGTAGTGGCGAAAAATGTAGAGAAAAGTAGATCGGCTTAGCGCGCCTAAGATATCGTGCTCGTTTCCAAACCTGTATCAAATCTGTATTATTATTAAATGGGATTTCAGTGAATCTTTCCCCTGTTTATCCCTTATAATCCAATACTTCTTGACCATTTGTGTCTCGGTCGTATCATGCGAGAGAAGTTTTTCTAAACTGAAATTTAAAAAAAATTATCGCCGATCTACGGTGAACCAAGAACGCCTAGCGATCTGTCCATTCTATCAATTGAAAGGAAAGATTCAAGGAAAATAGATTTCAACGACGTTATTGAGAAGTTCAGTTAAATGAAAGCACGAAAACATGTAAAATAGTTACAAAGCAAAAGCTTTGTTTTTAAACATATAAGCACAATGAAAGTTACTTTCTTATTAGTCTTCATTATTTCTTTGCACTTTACCTGCTAGGTGCTGTGCTGAATGCTGATCCATATTCTAACTTTTTTTACTCGTATCATAAGTAGGGCATATAGTAAAATTACATATCACCAATAATACATCCATTTTTTTAGCAGACCGGGAGCCTCATTAATATGCCGCCCCGGGCCTCCGATGGGCTTAGTCCGCCACTGAACGTATGTGCCACACAAGTAAATTGGGGATGCTGTGCAACGACTCGGCGTGCATGGTTAAGAAAAAAAAGCTCGGGAAGACAAAGTTTCCCGTTCCTACCGCCTACATAAATGGCTTTTGCGACAGTATATATATTATTTTAAATGTAAAGCCACTCACGTCACGCCACGCTTCTGGAGCTACGTTTTACCCTCTGCCAATAAATATTTGACTGTATTCCTTTTAAACTATTGAGCACGGTAGATGTCAACAGTGAAATGGAGATATATATTTTTTTCGCTAGCAAGACGGCGGCCAAGTTTATGTATCTAAGACTATATCTATTTCGTGCAACCCGAGTAGAAATCATGCTCCGACTACAGAAAAGACCTGATCAGGCATTCTGATTTTTTTTTTCATGCCTTGATCAGGATTTTTTATCAAACCCTGATCATCTGTGTGACACTTTCCCTGATTTCGGTCTGGTCAGGATAAAAAATCAAGCTCTGACCAGGGTGAAAAATCAATGCCTGATCAGGGTGAAAAGTGAAGGCCTGACATGCAACCCAAAGAGAAAAGTTCGCTGTTGCTTCGGTAACCATCATCGGTAACAACCACAATCACATTCTTCATTGCACTGTTAAAAAAAAAATTGAAATAGGATTTATCCAAATCAAATAGGTTTTTTAAAACTACGATCCGATTTGTTTCAGATACAATATGTTTTTAGAATACTCAATAAAACCTTTCATAAACCCAAAATAAATTAAAATACTTGATGTAGAGTTACCACAATTACTTTGTATCATAATTCGTCATTCCCTGGCCTTCTAAATAGATTTTTTCGAAGAAAATGTTCTGCATCCACATGGGATCGAACCTGGAACCCACCTACCTATAGCTACGCACGCTGCGCCTATGCTACCGAGTGTTTGCAGAATTTGGGTGACATAAGAGACCACATGAATTCCAATAAATATTTGTTGTATCAGATAAACTATATTAATAAGTTAATATCATTGTGATAATTAGAGAATCTTATCGAATATCATGCTATAAATTTTCCAAACATGACATATATATATATATATAACTCCGCTCTCTCTTTCCGCCCCTCTCTACCTGAAGCCAGCTGAACCAGGCAACTCGAGAAAACAGTACATCCAATTGACTGACTATCACTTGACACGAACGGGATCAGGCAAATTGATGCATACCTTAAGTAAGCCCTCCGTACTACAACGTGATCAGACGCGGATCAAATATCAGGCCAGCCTGACAATATTTTTATTCAGGAATGTGTAATTGTTATGCGATCAAGTTTACATTTTTAAATAACTTTATAAATTGTGTCTACAAAACAAGATTTCAAGTACCGTATGTTTTAGGAGTAAATCACTGATTTGATCCCTACTTTGCAAAATCACAAATTTCATATGCACTTGCATAACAAGGTGACGGTAACAAAGGGAACATCTAAGAAAATTAGAGGTAATATTCTTCTTTGGAACCCAATCATGCAAAATACCCTTCTGTAAAATGCATTTTCTAGCACGATCAAATTGTGACGATCCATATAATATATAGAATTACTACTATCTGATCAACTCGTATTCCTAAGATCGGAACATGGGATAATTTAATATTTTTTTAACTTTAGTCTTGACTTGTGGAGAGGACACGATCCTTCGCCGAGTTTTTTTTCTAAACCACGCACGCCAAGTCGTTGCACAGCATTCCCAGTGTACTTGTGTGGTACATGCGTTGTACTATTGTATAATAGTGATATTAATTTTATGTTATAATCGTAATATGATTTTTTTCAATGAAAATAAATGCATATTCTTAAGGTTTAACAATTTTGTGTACAACGTTTATAGTAAACTGCCTTGCTTAGTTTAAAAAATGTTATCTCCCTTTTTTGTACATTTTATTAATTAAAAGTAGATTAAAACCATTTCTTGAATTGAAATAAAAATGAATTATTATATAAAAAAAATATAATTACGGCATGACACATTTTTGGAGAAAAAAAAACGCTTGCAAATTCGGTCTAAAATTACGAGATTCCGAGATTGAGTGAACGAATCGAAAAATGTCTTGAACCAAACGATGGAAAATCACATTGCACTTGTCAAATGTCATCAGATTTTCGATTCGGCGTTTTTTCGGTTTCTTTTTTATCACTCGGCGTCAAGCCGCTTCCGCGTCTCTTCATATTATATACATATATACAGGGTGTCCTGCTTATGTCTGCCACCCGAAATAACTCGGTAATTATCGATGTCACAAAAAAATGTTCCAGACAAAAGTTGTACGGTGTGAGGCGCTTCGAAATGAGGCGAATTTCGGTGGAGGCGCTGTCGCACAGTGAAGGTCACCTCCACTTTTTAAAATGGAATAGTACACTTTTTCAACCATCTTGTGCAGCACCTCTAGCCGTATAAAAATATCAGGGGGTCGAATTCGTACAAGGTCAATCAAGGTCAGTATCGATGATACAAATCTAAAGATCTCGGATCACTACCAAATATTTGGTAGTGATTCGAGATATTGAGATTTGTATGTCATTTTAATAAGTGACCTTGAATGACCTTGAATGACTTTGACCCCTCGATGTTTTTTATGCCGCTTGAGGTGCTCCACAAGATGGTTGAAAAAAACATACCATTTCATTTTAAAAAGTGGAGGTGACCTTCATTGAGCGTCAGCGCCTCCACCGAAATAAAAAATGGGTCGCATTGGATGGCCCCTTTCACACCATACAACTTTTGTCTGGAACATTTTTTTGTGACGTCGATAATTACCGAGTTATTTCGGGTGGCAGAGATAAGGGGGACACCCTGTATAATGTAATGCTGCATTACGAATATCGAGACCATCCGAGAAAGATGTGGCAAGCGGGCTGGCGTAGCTCAGTAGCCAGAGCTGTCAACCGGCAATCGAAAGGTCCCGGGTGCGAAACCCGGCCTAGAAGCGCATCCCATTCTTTTCGGATAGTTCTCTTGGAGTTTCTCGGGGTTACAATATACATATAATATTATTATTGTATATTATATGTTATTACATATGATATAACAAGCTTTCGCCCGCGACTTCGTCCGCGTAGATCTCGAAATTTTTGGTGACATATTTTCCAACCCATTAAGGGATTATTTTTACGAGAAATATGTTATTCTAAATTTATAACCAATATGCTGAGCAGAAATTTTAATGGTTCTTACTTGAACAAACGAGGGAACTCCCATACAAAATTGCACTCCCCCACCTCAAGGGTTAATTTTCCAAAAACGCTGAAACACGTCATTGTTCATTTTCAACCAAAAGCCTAAATACGACGTTTCATCGGTTAACTTTAAAAATAACGGATTCAGTACAAACATACATCCTTTATTTTACCCTCTTTAGGGAAGAATTTCATATACACACCTTCACCGAGAGACACTCCATCTATTGGTGAAAACTTAAATAAAATCCGTTCAGCACCTTTTAGCTTACCGCTTTCAAACAGACGCAGGCTCTTGCAAACCTCGATACGCTTGGCAGTGCTACGCACCACTTCTCGCAAGACTGACGCTCACTGGGGCCCATTGAGTTTTTTCGTTCGAAAGTAACTATTTTTAATCAATTTCTTTTTTATATTACTCCGTTGATATAACAGTTTGCCTATTGGGTGATTTTCTGAATAATTATTGAACTTTGGAGCTTAGTAAACAATAGGGGTGTGCGGGTACTCAATTCACTCGGGTACCCGATGTTCGAGTCGGGTCGGGTACCCGACGGGTCACGTTTTTGCATTACTCGCCACTATCGGGTACCTGAATTTGGTCATCAGCTACTCTTTAATTTCGGGTACTCATAAACGTCGAGTATTCGTGAACTTCGGGTATTCGTAAACTTCGAGTATTCGCAAACGACTCGGACATCCGCATCTATTATTTATGTTTATGTTTATTAATTATCTGGGTGTATCAATCGAAAATGGGAGAAAACGCAAACTCGAAGAAGGCGATAAAACGAATAAATGATAATACTGTTAAGATCTTTTCTCGTCTCACTTTTCTATTCTGTGTGTGTGCGCGCGAGCGTGTGTGTGTTAGAGCGGAGTGAAAAAGGTCAATTTTGGTGGATTGTATCGTAATAGTGCGGGAAAGTTGCGTTTTGGCATCACGAAAAAGTGTGCGAAAGGAAAAAATGTACAATAAATATCTTCTGTACCGGCAAACGTCTTAAAATTTTTAATTTTTTTTACGTGGGTTTTAAATGGAGAAAACCCCTAAACCTGGGTGGGTCAATTTCAACGCCCTGCGTTTATTCGAAGCAAGAAGAATGTAGCTTCCATTGGGCGTTTTAAAATTAAGAATATCGTGATTAGTTTCAGAGATATAGGCGTTTGAAGAACAAGTTTTTGTTGGGAAAAAAATTAAAAATAACAAAAAAATTGAATTAAGAACAAAGAATTGCCGAAATTACCAGTTAGCACTAGAAATATTGAATGATAATTCGATAAAGAATCTTGCATTTAATCAGTTTTTCGATATTCAAATATATCGATATTTCCTTGAAAAAGTTTGACGGAAAAAAATGGTAGATATATACATAACAAAAATATCGAAATTATTAAATCAATTACTTTTATTTCTTGTAATCTCCAATCTATCGGCGAAAGGTAGAGAACATAAAGCTGGGGTCCATTTCGTCCGTTTTAGGACGTTTTCGTGGCGCTATTTATGAGGTTATTTGAAATCTCTGGTTTATGTCGATCGACCACGGACCATAGCACACCTCAAGAACAACATTCGCGACGCCATTGCCAACATACCGATTGATATGCTGCAAAGAGTGGATACGAATTTCAAAAATCGACTTCATCAGTGTATGCGCAATGGGGGTCGCCATTTATCCGATGTCATTTTCAAGACTGCATGAAAAAAAAATTGGGATATTGTATGCTCAAAAAAAAAAAATTTTAAACAATAATTGAAGTACTTTTGTTTTTATTGATCTTTCAAATAAGTAAGTTTCTCTGGCGCACCCTGTACTATGAATCGAAATTTTTGAAATTTTATTCGGGCAACACGGCTTATCGAGTACCCGATGTGAGAGGATTACTCGAAAAACTCGGGTACTCGATAAGGTATACGTGTCCGACCACGTGTACTCGAAAAATTCGAATACTCGATCCGAATCATAGACTAATTACTCGACCCAACCCGACCAATTCTGCTACCCGCACACCCCTAGTAAACAAGCAACTGTGTATTATAGGTTGCGTTTGATGATCATTGCGATAGTTTTATTGCCAGAAGGGCGGGGGGGGGGGGTACGATTGTAACGATGTTCATTGGTTGGTACGGTTGTAACATTATAAACGTTCTTATTCTTTACATTTTAGATGCCAAGGTCAATCCTGGTCTCACTTGGAGTGTACTGACGATAGTCGCCATCATATTTACCATAATTGCGACTAATCTCATTAAGTTTTTTTTGGGAATTCTAATTCGTTTTGATTTTAAGAGATCATCAAACGGTAAAACTTTTTTTTTATCGATTTTTGTTGCATTTTCCGATAGTATAGACGGTTATAAACATCGACCGGGCATCGCCGATTGATCGTAAGTAGACAATTTATGTGAAATTTCCGCACTCGAAACTTTAAACGCGTTTTTCTCGATATGCCGTTTTTCATAACCGTGTACACTCTCAAAGGAAGAGTTTTCAAGCTATCCGTCTCAAATTTTGACACAACATTCTTCACGCCATTCTTTATCTTGCTATGGAAGCTTTTTTTTAATGTTCATGTTTTTTAACGAAAAACTCGAACAAGAGGCTAAATTCGATACTTTTTTATTCAAACCGTCGCCATTTTGTCAATTTTCTTTTTTAAAAAACCTCCATAGCAAGATAGCGGCTTTCATACTGATTAATAACCGTTTTACAAATTTTGTTTCAGGTAATATTTATGGCCACAACCGTGTACACCGTGAGGACTCCTTTTTCAAACATTTCCAACCGTTGAAAAAAATGTTAAACAATAAAAACAAACGTTTAAAAAATGATTTTCTGTTCTTAATGAGTGATTTGATTTGGCGGTAAAAATTCAGACTGATAAACGTATTTTAAACAACGAAAAAAATCGTGAAAATCAACTATTTCTCGACCCATTACACTGTAATGATCTCTTGAATAGTTCAAGAAGCGTTTCGTTGATGATAGAATAAACAATTATCTTCATCAATTGATAGGTTTCTTCCTATTAAATGGTAGTTTAAAATAAATAAAAAAATATGTCAACGTTGATCTCATTAATGTTGTAGACTGATTATATAGGACTATACAAATTTCACCTAAATAATAATAAACAGTGCCATACTAGAGTAAAGTAATTTGAAAGTACCTCAATATGTGTTTCAAATTTAAAACGTGATGACAATGCATGCACTGTGTGTTATCTGGATGTATTATAACTGACCCCCAGCCCTGTTACAACCGCCCCTGGTACGGTCGTAACAGTGGCACATGTTTTACAAAACGAGCTTTATGTCATATTCTTTAAGAGATGGGCACCTAATTGTGGCTTCGATTTAAAGGCAGATGTCCAGTCTTTGATATAAAGCATTTTATTTGCACGTCTTGTACCATAAGTGCAACGTTATGGGCGATGAACGGAAAACTGTTACATCCATACCTAGTCTACTCTACATCAGGCCGAGAACTTTTCAGCCTTCCCTCGTAAGTCATAAATCGTACAAATGCGCCAAATAAATCAGAATACAATGGGAAATGTTTTTGTCCTTAACCTAGATATTTAGGAATTATCTAAAAAATGATATAAATCGCACAACTGCGCGACAAAAAATCTAGTTTTTTATCGACATAGAAGGCACAACATTCCTGAAGTTTATCGTTTTCGATTTCGGTTGTGTGCACTCACGCATTTTGTTCTTAAGGCCATGTAGCACATGCACGGACCGCTTCGAAATTTCGATTTCCCTTTTCTCTCAAACGATACAACCCGAGTAGAAATTGTGCTAGCCTGTCTAAGTTACGACCTAGTAACTGGCTCCTCCAATTGAGCTCATACGAACTGACCAATGGTTGGCTCGCTATGAGCTAGTAATATTGTGAATGTTTTGTTATCCAGCCCTTTGGCTAGTCACTGCCCAGCCGATCTTGGTCACAAATGACAAAGTGTGGTCATGTGACTACGTGCAATTCCATCGAGCGACTGGCTCATTGTTGGTTGAGCAACCTGAGTTACCGATGACGTTACCAATGATTAAAATCCTAAAGTCGGTATCTCGCGATGATCTAGCCAACACTTCACACTGCGGCCGCACTAGCCGGAATAAATTGAGACGGAACTTTTTTTACAATAAATTTTCCTCACCTGACGCGGCCTGGGTCAAGGCTGCCAGGGCTCATATCGCGTTATGTTTAGTGGTAAATTTAATTTGTTCGGCGCCAGTCAGTGCAATGCTGACAAAATTTTAGGATGGGGAGCAAGAGAAGTGGATTCTCAACTAGAGACCCAATGGAGCCGGAAAGGTGATGACTCTCGAGACAGAAATGAAAGCTCTTCCGACTTACTTGTTTAGTGATCCCTTTTATTTGTTTCTCCGCCAGATAACCGCTATGCTCGCACTCGCACTCGATTAATTATTACAAAATATTTCTGAATTAATTTTATATCTACTAAATACAACGACTTTTCCAGTTAACGAGGTTACAAAACTTTCGGATTAGAACAACGCCTAATCAACTCGCCGTCTTGTATCGAAGTCCTCTCCTCTCCTTGATCTTCTATGATCGAGCCCCCATGGGGGGGGGGGGGGGGGGGGCGTCGCAAGCTCTATCGCTGCCTGTCGGTGTTCGGCAAAGCTCAGTCGTCGAGAACCTCCAAATTTAAACTTTCCCGTGACAATTTCCTTCCTCAAAACTTGACGACGCAAGCGACACGTTATCTTAAAAGTTACCTTGTCGGTTAGATCCATTCATTTCCTTCTCGAGCACAAGATTGAGTACTGTGGACAAATAAATACACACATTTCACGGCTTCCAAAGGGCAGGAGATAATACTATATAAACTTACGAGGATTTTGTTTAGAAATTGGCGATTAGTACTGTTACGGTTTAGGAAGATATAATATTGAGGACTTAATAATATTGAGGGCAAACAGAAAACAAATTATTATTATTTTTGACAATTATGAGGTGAGTATAAGTATTACGTAACAGTGTTTTGGAACATAGAAGCGGAGAGACAAATTAATTACCCGATTTTACTCGGCCATTCGATGGCGACTAACTTATTAATAGTATATTATACTTCTATCTCTAGATTACGTTTGGAATTTCGTGGCATTGACTTTTATTCTAGATTTACTTTTATTTTGACTTTATAATACATGCGTTGAACAAAAATGTTGTCTTCTCTTCTTTTTCCCTTCGTAATCGTTGAGCAGAGTATCCTCGCCTTGTACCAGCTTGGAGATTCGGCAGCCATTCAAGGTTGACATAATTCCCTGGTGGGACTTTAGAGTTTTCAAAACATACACAGCGTTCGACAGGGTGTTTAGATGGTGTTCACCTTTGCCGATTAACAGAGAAAAATGAAGGAGTCCCCACACGTGTTCAGCCTCAGTTTTCCGGGTTGAAAATCACGGAGATCGCAGCCCGAAAATTTTCCAAATTGTCTAAGAGAGAATCGGATTTTGGAAACAATCGATGGACCCGAGGGTCCCGCCAAGGCTCGTTTTGAAGATGGAACAAGTTTTGGATGAACATTCAAATATTGAACGTGTTTTTTCCCGTAGTGCCATAGTGGTCGACGGAAGTCGATAAATGGTTCCTTAAACGGCCTGGCCAAGAGTCCCATCGTGACGCTGTCGGGTGTAGTATTGAGATTCAAAATTTCGTTCGTGTTGAATTTAGAGCTCTCTTCTCGATGTATTTCTCGAATTTCCTCTCGCCGAATTTAGCAATAGAACCCTTCGCGCTTAACATTAATTGCCAATTGTTCTTCGATACAACGTGAGCATTGGCCCCTTGTCCTCTTTCGTGCGTTGAAAAGGCTTTCCAATGTTCGGAGGGACCGTTGTTGTTTTGTCGGTTATCAATTGCGGAGCGTAGCATCTTATCGTCGATCTTGTTTCAACCACGTCTCGGTTCTTCAAGGCTTGGAGTCTTGGGGATGTTGCGTCCGGCCGGAGGTTCTCTTGCGCTCGCAGTTATAAATTACAATTTTCGCAGGCTTCTTCGGGGAAATTTTAAGTCTCTTAGATAGTATTTTCCTACAGTTTTACCTTCTTTATCCGCTAACTCGACGACCATGGGACCGACTATTTTTTTCACTATTGCAGGGCTTATGTATCTGTGTCCGAGTTTTGCGATATAACCTTCGGTTTTTTTGCTAAGTTTTTTGTTCGGGTAATAAACTTCCATTCCCACTTTATTTCCACTTCTTGAGTATTCTTGGGATTGGCCTTGGCTAAACCTTTGTCTGACTGTTTTTTTTTAATTTTCTTCCACTTTATGGCGTAATTCGTCAAATTAATTTAGTCACTTGACCCAATCTCTCTTCGATTAACTCTTTCGACAATACTGGGTTTTTGTCCGAAAAATCTCTTCTGGGGTTAACCTGCGTTTCGCGCGCATGATTTAAAAAGAATGGGGAGACTGTGCTGCCGGCATGCGGGACAGTATTGTATGCGAGTTGTAACTTTGGCAAATTCTCATCCCATTCGTTGTGATTGTCCTTTATAAACGCCGCGATCATCGGTTTTATCGTTCGATTTACCCGTTCTACGGGGTTCGCTTGAGGGTGCGCGAGGGGCGTGGTTATTTGTCGAATTTTTCTAAGGGCAAGGAAGGTTTCTACTATTTTATTTACGTGCCCCGTTCCGTTATCAGCGATAATCGATTCAAGAATAAAACCCCAACGATGGAATATGGTCTCTAGGACTTTTACCACAGTTTTACCGGTTTGGTTACGAAAGGGAAATAATTCGATGTACTTCGTGTACGTATCTTGCACTACAACAATATACACGTTGCCCTTTTTCGATCTAGTTAGGGGCCCTACCGTATCGACAGATAATTAAGCCCATGGTTTTAGTAGGGGCCTCGATGAGAGGGAGGATTTACTCGGATTTTGATTGTATTTTACTCGGACGCAAATTTCGCATTCGTTAACGAACGCTTTTATGTTTTGCGACATTCCCGGCCAGTAGGAATGTTGTCGAATACTTTCATATGTATTATGACGAGCCAAATGTCCCGCGTGAGGGGTTTCGTGATTTTCTCGGAGGATTCTTCCTCCGGTTTGACTACACGTTTCCATGGATTTTCGTTATCGGTTAAAGTTTTTGTGTAATTAGGACGGTAATAAAATAATTCGTTATCCTCAATTTCCATGCGGGGAACCTATTGGGTTGTTTTATTACCAGTCCGCGTTTAGTATCGTGCCAATTTGCGTCGCGAATCGTCGATAAGTTATTTCGGTTTTCCGTTAGTTCTTTAACTAGTTTTTCCCACCCGAAAGGATCGACGTCGACGTCGTGCATTTCCGAGAGGGTCTCCCGGGTGCCGCGTTGGTCGTTCCACGCCTATATTCGACTGTCATCGAGTGTTGGAGAAGAAAAATTGCCCATCTTGTCAAGCGACCGGAGGGGTTTTTTAAACTGTAGAGCCACAACAACGCTTGGTGGTCTGTGACGACTTTAAACGTCATGCCCTCTAAGTAACAACGCACTTTCCCTACCGCCCACACGACTGCTAAGCATTCCTTCTCTGTAGTCGTGTAGTGGATTTCTGCGCCTCTCAATGGCCGACTGAGTATCTATAGAAGATTTTCTTTTCCCTTGGGAGAGTCTTGCTGTACCAGGATTGCTCCGAGTCCAAAGTCGCTTGCGTCCGTATACAGAACAAAAAGAAGTCCCGGGATTGGTGTGTAAAGTCTGGGAGCATTAATTAATGCCGTTTTGACTTCGACAAAGGAATTTTGTTCTGTTTCTGTCCATTTCTACGGAACTCTCGGACTTGTAGTTTGTTGAGAGAGCCCTGGATTCGTGCTATATTTTTTAAATGGCGGTGATACCAATTCATTAAGCCATTGAATCGTCGGAGTTGCCTACGATCTTTTGGGACGGGAAAATCGATAATCGGTTGGATTTTTTCAGTGTTCGATCTCATCCCTAGTTCGTCGACTATGTATCCGAGAAATTTCACCTCTCTACAGGCGAAACTGTTTTTTTCCTGGTTGATTTTTAATTTCGCTTCTCGTTACACTTCGAACACGCGGGCCAAGAGGGTTGTTAAGGGGAGATATTCGTTGAAATTTTGGCTTACGATAATCCAGTCGTCAAGATACGCGAAGATTTATTCCGACCATCGATTCGGCAATTTTTTCTCGACAATAAATTCCTGAATTTTTCGTTTTAGCTTATCCATAAGACTGAAAAGTCGAGGGGGCTCCTGTCAACCCGTAAGGCATACTCAACCACTCGAGTAAACCTTTCCCTTCAACGACGAAAGCCGTGTATCTTCGACTCTCGGCGTTCATGGGGATTTGGTGGAACGCTTCGCTAATGTCTAATGTTGAGATAATTTTTCGCGTGGTGTAACTCCGATAGGATAGACTTCATGTTTTGGAGGGGGTACGCTGGTTTGCGCCTTTGACGGTTTACCGGCCGGTAGTCTAAACAAAAGCGTAATCCGCCGTTAGCTTTCGGGGCAACTACTGGAGAATACGCCCAATCGCTATTACTCCATTGTACGTAACCCTTCTCTAACAGTCGATCGACTTCTTTATCAATAAAATCACGGATAACTTGGCTACGCGCGTAACGTTTTTGCCTATGCGGAGTATTGTCCAATAATTCGATTTGATGTTCGATGAGATCTGTTAGTCCGGTGGATTCTTGGTCTGACTTTGCGAATTCTGAATCCAAAAATTGTGTGAGCGCGTCCTCCTGCTCGATGTTTAATGTTTTTAATTCTGCGCGAGTAATTTGGCGTTGTGCCATCGGGTAAGAGAACTTACTCCCGTCTAAAGACCAGGTTTCTGACTGCGGATCAGTTCTCACCTTAAACTTTAGCCAGAAATCCATCCCTAAAATAACGTCGTTTGATAAGTTCGAGAAGATGCTGAACCACTGAGGCCCATATATATCACCTACATCTATAACGAAGCAGGTGCCGCCCTTCGTTTTAACAACGGATTTATCTCCTAAGCGAACTCCGTACCGGGACGTTGAATCTGCTGTTAAATTTTTACTTTGACAATCTTTTACTCTATTATATGTGATTCCGCTTAAATGTGATCGCTCGCTTCCGCTGTCTAAGATCCCGTGCACCGTTTCGCCGAAAATTGAAATTTCTATCGGTATTTGTCTTAGGTAAATTGGGGGGTAGCCAAACTCTTAAATTCTCCGTTTCGAGACACGCCAAAACATTTTCGTCGTCACCCTGATCGAGATCTCCGATAGACAATGTCGTGAGTTGTAGCGTACTCTCAAATTTTTCCCCGATACCGGTCGCTTCTGTCAACCCGTTTTCTTTATCCGAGTATTCTGAGAAACTTGACTCGTTATCCGTGACGGTTATTTTCATTGACAAAATATTGTTAGTGTTTAATTCGGAGTTTTTTGATAGTTCATACACGTTTAGTTCATCGCTTTCCTTATCAACAGATTTAACCTACTCGATATTAATTCGCGGTCTATCGGGTGATTTATTTGCCTGGTTCCCGCCCTTCGCGACAGTATTGTGAGGCTCGCTCACTGTCGGGCTTCACCGTTTCCCGAAAATTTTGGACAGTCTCTGTTCACCTGTCCTCTCGATCTACAGGCATGACACACCTCCTGTCTCCTGGCAAAACATAAGCGCGAAGTGTGTCCCTACTCACCGCAATTATGGCAACAAATTTTCTTCGCATCTGTCGCGGACGATTCCTTCGTGTTTTGGGAGTCGTTCGTCGAATTTTCCGGCGCGGTTTTGTTATTTTTCTCAAAACGGAGCAAATTATTTTCCAATCTCTTTTTATTCATGCTTTTTGAACCGTTTTTCGCGGAATTTTCCCGGTGGGTTATTTGTTGAATTGCCTGTAAATTCGACTCGGATTTTTCGTCATCGCTCTGGGACCCTTGCGCGTTGTTCTCGTTCTCGCTAGTTTCCTGTAGAAAAGTTAATTTTGCTTTCGATGATCTGTTGCGTGAATCTTTGCTTAAATCTGTTGAACAACGATAGAGGTAACTCCTCTCGTTAATACAATGGAGGAAATCGTCGTAATTCTCGATTGGCAGATTCAAAATCTCGCAAGCTAAACGCGGGTTGAATTTAACGAGAATTTGTTTGATTTGTTCTCGGAAAGGAGGTGGTCTTTGCATTCTTTCGTATATCAAGCGTGCTCTACATGCGAATTCTGCTAAAGTCTCTCCCCTTTCGAGACTAAGGTCGCGTACTTCAAGGAAAAAACTATGATCCTCCTTTTTACCCCCCATTGAAAGCGGAAGGCGTGAGTGAAGTCTTTTAACGTACGCCACCTGCATTTATTTAGTAAATACCAAGCTCTGTAAGGACCTTCGAAGATGTTTGAGAGATAGGGATAAATAAATTCTTATCTTTGAGGTTGGGCAGAAACTGTTCCGGATCTTTCTCGGCTTTAGGGAACGTGATTTTCCAATTATTAACCACGCGACCGATTTTTGACAACGATTCAAGTCCGCGATCGTAAGTTATTGGCGAGTATCTTTCCCCTACTCTTTGTCTGTTTGAAGGGGGTGATTCGCGGTGCGATCTCAATTCGTGTTCATATTCGAGTTCGCTTTCGCTAGTTCCGCTGCTCTGCCATGATAAAACTCCCCTTGGCAATAATCCCGTTCTGTCTCGACGATGGCGAGAATTTGGGGCGTTATTGACTCGATTTGCCCATCCGATATCTTGTGATAAATGTTGAAACTCTTCGACCGGAAGACTATTCTCCTCGGTTATCAATTAGCCCTCGGGCGTTACGCGCGTAACTGTGACCTTGACCGATCGATCCGGTATTTCTCCCAATCGTCGATTAAATCTTTCTATAGCCGGGTTAGTTATATTTGACAATTCTGATAAATTTTGTCGTCTATTCGTGTTGTCGTTTTCCTCGCGAAACCGTACTCTACGCGATTCTTCACCGAGGTTACGCTGTCCCTGATAGGGCACGTTATTAGGGTTGTTTTCGGAAATGTTTGTCTCGATACGATCGGGGTTAATTCCCGAGCAATTTTCTGATTCACGACTTCTTCCACGCGAGTTTAACGAAAATGAGACAGTTCCCTCTGTCGGGCGAGATAATTCGAGTTGTCGTCTCGCCTCGGACGGGTGAGACGGCGCTGTATTATTATTTGTCGATTGGCCGACAGACGTGCCCGCCTGACAATTAATATGAGAGCCCGAGCTAGATTCTCGTGGGACTCTTGAATTTGTTGGCCGATTGCTTTCTCGCAGAGTTGCGTCAGTGAGGGAGCATGTTCCCTTTCCCCAAGCAATAATTCGGAAATTTCATCGTCCGTATCCGATGACACGGTATTTGGCGTTTGTCTTACGTCGCACACGCCGGCGTTCCCCCCTCCTCCCTCAGACGCGGGGTTAGGTTGAGAACGACTTTTATTAGTTAAATCTTCGATATTTAAATTTCGGCCCTTACAAACATAATACATGTTTGTAAGGGCCGACATTTTATTCTCGAGTGACTCTAATCGCGTTATTCTATCACCGAAATCATCCAATTTTCTCGAAATATTGTCAAGCGTTCTATCAGGTGTTGGCATTGTTGAGCTTCCAGGTACCGCGGGGGTGGTCGGACGTGAGCCTGATCCCCTTCCCATAGGCAGTGTTCCCTGAACAGACGCGGGAACGTTCCCCGGGATACCTACGTCGGATACCGGTTGGTTCATGACTGGTGGAAGGGTCACCTCTTCTACTGTAGGATTTTCTGCTATACCTAACTGTCGAGGATCTATTGACTTCCCACCGGACGCCCCCTCTCGCCCCCTAGATTGGGTCAAGAGAGATTCCTTTCCCGACAGAATCGTATCTATGGCGTTTGACGAATTCGCCGACTTTTGACTTTGTTTTTTATTAGATCGCGTCACTCTACCTGGTGGCGTGGTAAACATTCTATTTTAAATTTTCGAGTGTGCGCTTTACTTGAGACAAAGCTTTTTCCAAGTTTAATTTTATTACTCTTTTAGACGGAAATAATTAATAAATAATTAATTAATAAATAATTACGAAATTACGATTTAACAAATTATTTCGGATACAGAAAAACAGACGTTACATCCTGTATTACAAAAATTGACATTTTAATTGTGTCAGTAATCTCGAGAATCCTCTTTCTAAGAATACAGAGTTACTCGCTGGTCGAAATTTCTTCGAAATAAATTCAAAATGATTTGTTATCTTTCCGATAGTTGTCGTATAATGATACGCAGTATTATTGTGCCTACAGCTATAGAAGACAAATTTCTTGATTAAATAGAGTCGATCGAAGAAGAGGAGTAAATAGAAAAGCAAGCTTGGTCTTAATCTTTGCTATCAATTTTGTTTACATTCGCATGATATCGGTTTAAAATTCTTCTTGTCTTCGACGCCTATACAATTTCGAATTTATAGTGATATAATATTCGACAAAATTTTGTAATTTAAACATTGAGAAGTTAACGAAATTTTCTCAATAATTAAAACAGAAGTGGTTTTACAATGACACTAAGATTTTTTTATTTAATAATTTTCTAGTTTTTCCCCACGTTGGGCGCCAAATGAGACGGAACTTTTTTTACAATAAATTTTCCTCACCTGATGCGGCCTGGGTCAAGGCTGCCAGGGCTCATATGGCGTTATGTTTAGTGGTAAATTTAATTTTTTGGGCGCCAGTCAGTGCAATGCTGACAGAATTTTAGGATGGGGAGCAAGAGAAGTGGATTCTCAACTAGAAACCCAATGGAGCCGGAAATGCGATGACTCTCGAGACAGAAATGAAAGCTCTTCCGACTTACTTGTATAGTTATCCCGTTTATTTGTTTCTCCGCTAGATAACCGCTATGCTCGCACTCGTACTCGATTAATTATTACAAAATATTTCTGAATTAATTTTACATCTACTAAATACAACTTTTCCAGTTAACGAGGGTATAATAATTTCGGATTTGAACAACGCTTAAACGACTCGAGCTCTCGTATCGAAGTCCTTTCCTCTCCTCGATCTTCTATGATCGAGCCTCCATGGTGGGGGTCGCAAGCCCTACCGCTGCCTGTCGGTGTTCGGCAAAGCTCAGTCGTCGAGGACCGCCAAATTTAAACTTTCCCATGACAAAATGATCAGGCAAATACAATTCAAGGTTATGTAATTCTATGCGATTATCGCTCTCAATGCGAACGCAATTGAGTCATTGATCCGATAATGTTATTTAAACTTATTAATTCACCCATTTTTTCAATAATCTGATATTGTGAAGTGTAACATATGTAGACGATAAGAAAATTCAGAAATTAAACAAGTAGAACTGGCGCAGTGGACAACGTCACAACTCATCACCCAGAGGTCCCGGGATCGAAACCACGTTACGGCGTAAGCGTTTGCCTGAGATAATTTAAAATTGAACCATTAATATATTTACAGCGCAAATATCATAACCCTAATTAGTAAACAATGGAGAATATCATAAAAGGGTCCAATGATGTAAATATCCGAGTCGAAATATTCAGCCTATTTTAAAAGCCTTTGATCTTATGTCAGCCTCACTTGAGTCTGTTTACTGCTAGAAGTCCCACTATGGGTCTTATCATGCTCTTCGTTTGCTGCTTACCACTTGCAGAGGCCCTTATACTCCTATCTAACCCAGCTGAAATCGTTGCAGCTCCTCTTTTGATTGCGTTTGGCTCTATCGCGCATTTGGCTGTTTCGACGAAACGAGGGTGGGGATGGTCGCATTCGAAAGAGGGGGTCTGATAGTTTTCAGTAACCATCATGCGTTGGACTAGGTAGGACCGCGCGTTCGACATAGAGGCGTACTTTTCGAATGGCCTTTCCATTATCTCCACCCATCGAACCTTTCGCATTCGCTTCAAACTTGCCCCTGCAGCTCCAGCAACTCTCCAAAGTGGAAGAAATGGAGCTTGGGCAAACAGTTACAATATTCTTGATAGGAATTGCCCTCACGTATGCATGTATACGCGGATCCCTATAGCAGGCACGCATGCATACGTGTGTTGGTGTATGCTCAGGCGTGTATGTGTTCGGGTATATACGTGTGTCCACGCATGCGCGTATTCAGGCATATGTATCTCTATATGCATAATAGAGTGTATGCGTGTGCGTGTATACGTGTGCCAATCGACGTTCTCCTTAGCGCCTGCAAGTGGAGAAAAGGGAAGTTCGTTCCGGTTCTAGGCCCTAAGTAGGAGCTCATTTTATATTGAATACGAAGCTACTTCACTGCCTTTATCTCCTACCACTGTGAGGATCTGGAGGGGTAAAATAGGCTGAAAATTTCGACTCGGGTAATGTGAAAAAAAAATCACCAAAATATAAATATATTGTCGCAGATTTTTTTAATCTAGTCACCATCTAATTTTTTGTATTCAGTAACTGGAGGCCCGAAGCGTTACAAGGCTGGGTAGTCAATCGCTAAAACGGCTAACTAATGGCGATTCAAAACATCACTTTACTAGCTTGTGGCTAGACGGTGTTGAGAGGGAATGATACCAAAGCAAACGTTCGACGCAGCCCCGGCTCGAGTCGGTAGGGCAGCGCTGGCACGAGCTACTGCTCCCTACCGCTAGATATCACAGCGCGCGTTCATCCCGAACGCGTGTTCGTTCCAAACACACGCTCCGACGGGGCCGCGCGCCTCCTTGCGTCGAGGCATAACAATGTATGCTTCGACGCAACGTGTGTGTGCGCGTGTGTCTGTGTGCGTTCGTTACGTTGGGCGCACGCGGTTGAAGATTGTTTTTTTCCCGCATGCTGTCCCTTCGCAGCGAGTACACACTTCGTGTGGGTATATACACGTATATACCACACGCTGACCCACGGTCGGTGTGGACAAAGAATTTTGTTTTCTTCGTCAACGCCGACTTCGCACGAAATTCGAGATAATCGAGAATCTCTATTTCGCAGCAAGAGTTCTTGCTGGCGGCCGGCCCTGTTCTGCAGCGAGATAATTGTTAACAATTAATTATTTTTAACAATTGACACATTAACAAATGTGCGGTACTTTCTGTACCTCTTAGCAAATATAGATTGCTGCTTACGCGCTGCAAAAAACAACGGTGCAAAAATAATTATTTAAACAATTATTTTTGCATTTATTCTCGATCACGAGTATGATCGATAGATACGGTACTTTCTATACCTCTCAGCAAATATGATTTCTGCTTACGCGCTGCAAAAAACCACGGTAAAAATTACACAAATATAATTGTTAAAAAAAATATTTTCGCATTTATTCTCGATCTCGGGTATGATCGGTAGATACAGTACTTTCTGTACCTCTTAGCAAATATAGATTGCTGCTTACGCGCTGCAAAAAACGATGGTGTAAAAATTTCGCAAAAATAATCATTTTAACAATTATTTTTGCATTTATTCTTGATCACGGGTATGATCGGTAGATACGGTACTTTCTATACCTCTCAGCAAATATGATTGCTGCTTACGCGCTGCAAAAAACCATGGTAAAAATTACGCAAAAAGAATTGTTTAAAAAAGTATTTTTTTGCATTTATTCTCGATCTCGGGTATGATCGGTATATACGGTACTTTCTGTACCTCTCAGCAAATATCGATTGCTGCTTACGCGCTGCAAAAAACAACGGTGTAAACATTTCGCAAAAAGAATCATTTAAACAATAATTTTTGCATTTATTCTCGATCATGGATATGATCGGTAGATACGGTACTTTCTGTACTTCTCAGCAAATATAGATTGCTGCTTATGCACTGCGAAAACAACGGTGCAAAAATTTCGCAAAAATAATTATTCAAACAATTATTTTTTAATTTATTCTCGATCACGGGTATGATTGGTAGATACGGTACTTTCTAAACCTCTCAGCAAATATGATTGCTGCTTGCGCGCTGCAAAAACAACGCTGCAAAAAACAACAAATAATTGTTTAAACAATTAGTTTTGTACCTCTCTTTCTGTATCTCTCAGCAAATATACATTGCTGCTTACGCGCTGCAAAAAACAACGGTGTAAAAATTACGTAAGAAATAATCATTTAAACAATTATTTTTGCATTTATTCTCGATCACGGGTATGATCGGTAGATACGGTACTTTCTATACCTCACAGCACTTATAATTGCTGCTTACGCGCTGAAAAAACAAACGGTAAACACAATTTTTTAAACAATTGGTTTTGCATTAATTCTCGATGACGGGTATGATCGGTAGATGCGGTACTTTCTGTACCTCTCAGCACATATAGATGGCTGCTTACGCGCTGCAAAAAAACGACGGTGTAAAAATAACGTAAAAATAATTGTTTAAACAATTATTTTTGCATTTATTCTCGATCACGGGTATGATCGGTAGATATGGTACATTCTGTATCTCTCCGTAAATAAAGATTGCTGCTTACGCGTTACAAAAAACGACGGTAAAGTAAAAATTTAGCAAAAATAATTATTTAAACAATTGTTTTTGCAGTTGTTTTCGACCACGCTTGTGAACGGTAGGTGCGAAGAGCTTCGCACCGCTCAGCAAGTCTTTGCTGGTGACGCACTGCGAACGACAGCGCTCATACGAAGATATTAGCGCTCTCGTTCCATCTAGTTTTATACTACAGATTCAATCATCTAAAAAATGGATGGCATTTTCTTTTCGAACGGAGCCCGTCGCCAAATATTGACGTAAATCATGACACACCGTGAGTGCTCGCTGGCGGCTTGCTGCAAAATGCAGTGACAATATTTGCAATCAATCATTTAAATAACGGACTTTTATCTCGACCACGCTTGTGATCGCTAGGTGCGAAGGTCTTCGCACCGCTCAGCAAGTCTTTGATGGTAACGCACTGCGAATGACAGCGCTCATATGAAGATATTAGCGCTCTCGCTCGATCTAGTTTTATACTACAGATTCAATTATGTAAATAATTGATGGCATCTTCTTCTCGAATGGAGCCTGTCGCCAAATATTGACGTAAATCATGACACACCATGAGTGTTCGCCGGCGGCTCACTGCAAAATGCAGTGACAATATTTGCAATCAATCATTTAAACAATGGACTTTTATCTCGACCACGCTTGTGATCGATAGGTGCGAAGAGCTTCGCACTGCTCAGCAAGTCTTTGCTGGTGACGCACTGCGAATGACAGCGCTGATATGAAGATATCAGCGCTCTCGCTCGATTGAGTTTTATACTACAGATTCAATTATGTAAATAATTGATGGCATTTTCTTCTCGAATGGAGCCTGTCGCCAAATATTGACGTAAATCATGACACACTGTGAGTGTTCGCCGGCGCCTCGCTGCAAAATGCAGTGACAATATTTGCAATCAATCATTTAAAAAATGGACTTTTATCTCGACCACGCTCGTGATCGGTAGGTGCGAAGAGCTTTGCACCGCTCAGCAAGTCTTTGCTGGTGACGCACTGCGAACGACAGCGCTCATATGAAGATATGAGCGCTTCCGTTCGATCTAGTTTTACATTACACATTCAATTATCTAAATAATTGATTGCGTTTTCTTCTCGAGTATAGCCCGTCGCCAAATATTGACGTAAATCATGACACACCGTGTGTGTTCGCCGGCTGGCAGAAAAATTCAGTGACGAAATTTGCAATCAATCATTTAAACAATGGACTCTTTCCTCGACCACGCTTGTGATCGGTAGGTGCGAAGAGCTTCGCACCGCTCAGCAAGTATTTGCTGCTGACGCGCTGCGAACGACAGCGCTCATATGAAGATATGAGCGCTTCCGTTCGATCTAGTTTTACATTACACATTCAATTATCTAAATAATTGATTGCATTTTCTTCTCGAGTATAGCCCGTCGTCAAATATTGACGTAAATCATGACACACCGTGAGTGTTCGCCGGCGGCTGGCAGAAAAATGCAGTGACGAAATTTGCAATCAATCATTTAAACAATAAACTCTTTTCTCGGCCACGCTTGTGATCGCTAGGTGCGAAGAGCTTCGCACCGCTCAGCAAGTCTTTGCATGTGACGCGCTGCGAACGACAGCGCTCATATGAAGATATTAGCGCTTCCGGTCGATCTAGTTTTACAGTACGCATTCAATTATCTAATTAATTAATTGCATTTTCTTCTCGAGTATAGCGCGTCGCCAAATATTGACGTAAATGATGACACACCGTGAGTGTTCGCCGGCGGCTGGCAGAAAAATGCAGTGACGAAATTTGCAATCAATCCCTTAAGGCAGAACACCACTGTGACTCCCTGTTTTTTTGCCATTTTTCCAGAATTTTTTTTTTTGTGGGAAAAAAAAGAGATATTCGTATTTTGTTTTGTTCGTTGTTTATTGAGGATACATAAAAAAAAAAATTTCAAATTTTTCACGCCCCACGGTGACGGCTGGGGAAGCTCCCGCGTCAGGTACTGTTGCCTCTGCAGTGGTTCGCGGCACGCAGCAGAACTCTCTTCAAAGTCGATCTGAAAAAAAATACCGAGTGTTTTCGTTAATAATATGATATTTTGAAGAGAAGTACACAGGGATTAGAAAAAATATTGATTTTTTAAAAATAGGCACGCTTTTGAAATTAAAGGACGATTTTCGAGCAAAATTTCTCGTCGAAAATAGGCCATAACTTTTTTTATTATTGAGATATCGAAAAAATCCTATGTACTTCTTTAGATAATCTAGTTTTATTGATGCAGTCCAAATTTGAAGTCGATCGGATAAAAATTGCTCGAGTTCTGTTGCGTGCCGCTCTCAAAAAAGTGGTTTTGAGAAAAACGCGTTCAAAGTTTTAGGTTTGTTAATTTATGCGATAAATTGGTAAAAAAAAAGTTTACCTTTAGTCAGCGATGACGACACCATATAGCTGGCCTTCAAGAAGCAAATCATTGTCCCTAGCATATTTTTCCAAACTTGTAGAGGCTCTTCTTGCCTCTTTTGCAGCGTCTGTGAGCGAGCGCTCCGCCAGCTCGATCCGCGCTGCGTCGGTTTCAACGCAAAAATTGAAACAATTTGGGCCGATAGTTATCTCCAACGTCTCCAAAACTTTCATGAGGCTTCTCAGGCCATTATTGAATAATAATACCGCGATAGCAGCTGCAATATCGACGATTTTTTTGCTCCCGGACTGACACTTGGGGGCTATTGCCCAAACTGATTTGTTGTAGCTTTCGTTGCTGTTTTGCGTGAAGCCGCTCAAACAACGCTGCAGCAAATCTTCTCCGCTCAAATTTTCGAAGACTGACGTAATGGCCTCCAATACTTCCTCAGGAAGAGGCGGCTCATGGCGATATTCAGAAATATTACCGCTTGCGACCGCTTGCGACCGCTTGCGACCGCTCGCTGCCACGAACACCACGACTCGGCTCCCTCTGGGCAATCGTCATGTTGTGGCTCATTATCTGTGGATATTTTATGTTTGATAGTTGCCCAAATTGCCTTCCTCATTTTTTCAACATCATCGCTGTTCCTCCGAATAGCCAAGCCGTAATATGTGCTCAACTCGTCAATCAATTTTCCGGTGAGCTTTCCTCTGCCAGACAATCCTTTTTGTTTTTTCACGATTTCGCGGAGGCGCGTCCCCATACGTTTTTGGACATGATCGATGCACTCTTTTTTTATCTCGAAACCGTCGTATGGATCGCTATTCGATATGCCCAGAAACGTTTTAGAATCGCCGTCACCAATATAATATTTATATTTTATGCTATAGAGCTCTTCAGACCGTTGAAACATTTCGACAGCTGAGTCGACTTCCATGTTTCCGGAGGAGCCGATATGGTTCGCCTGGCACTCATCGTCGTGGGTACTTTTCCATTCCCAGTACTCCGCGGTGCTTTCTTTTTTTTCCCAATGCTCGCAAGCTTTGCAATATTTCGATTTCACCATAACGTCGATCACTTTTTTAGTGTACCAGCCGATTAGCGATGTTATGCCGAAAAGCGAGCTGAAACCGTGCTTACGCCACAATCCGTCGCCTGAAACGATAATTCCGTCCTCCACCCCATTTTCCAACGAAATTGTCTCCTCCTCAAGTGCAGCCTTTTGTTTGCTCACTGTGCTCACAGCTTTAGTATCAATCGAAATCGAATTTAAGATTCGATCGTAGAAAGACTGAAATATGGGGCGCGGTAGGTCCATAAATGCACAAAACTTCATCAGGCCATTCAAACCGACGCCAAGAAGACGCATACTGAATACGATCCGACGATTTATTTCGTATGCATTGTCAATCATAGGACACGAATTGATTTGCACTTTTTCACAATGGCCGCAATCGACCTCGATTTTGAATCCGAGTCCGCGCAAACTTTTTTCAGTAAACTTTATATCGCGATCACACCCTTTGCACTTCACTAACGTCATATAATGTTCAATGCATGGACGAGGTGTACTATACGATAACCGAAATCGTTAGTAACACCGACCTCTAAATCGTCCGACGATTTTAACTTTTTCGCCGACGTGCTCACATACTCTGCAGAACTATTTTCGGAGCTATAACGGTTCGGAGGTTTTCGATTCGAAATTTTCGTTCGACTCTGAGGCGCGCAGCTGCGCGGGACCACGAGTGTCACGGAGCGCTGCACCGCTCCACAAAATATTCAATATCTCCGGAAATAATTATTTTTTCGACCTGGGTCCAACGGCATCGTAATCTTAAATGTATTTTAGATTTTTCTAGATGGTTTTCAAAAAATCGATTTTTTCAACCCGTCACAGTGGTGTTGTCCCTTAAACAATGGACTCTTTTCTCGACTGCGCTTGTGATCGGTAGGTGCGAAGAGCTTCGCACCGCTCAGCAAGTCTTTGCTGGTGATGCGCTGCGACCGACAGCGCTCATATGAAGATATTAGCGCTTCCGTTCGATCTAGTTTTACATTACACATTTGAAATAATCATATCGTAGTGATTTTCTTGTCGTACGAAAAAATGTACTCTACAAAAAAAGTAGCGTTTTTCTATGAACTGTTTTGAAAAAAAAATTTAACATTTGTCAAGTACTACAACTCTAAAAAAAGAGAAATCCTTCACTTTTTAATTTTTTTACCCCAATCACTAGGTTGATCTTGCTGAAATTTACACTGAATTTTCTTTTATTAGTGGAAAACAATATGTGTAAGATTTATTCGGGGCTGGGTTTGCGTTCAGTTGATATCGTCTTAAATTTAATGGAAAATTATTATTGTTGAATAACTCGGCGATTTACAATTTTTAAGTAAAAATGATAATGACTAAACTTGTAGGAAATCGAGCGCTTTACAACTTTGGTCATTACACTTTTCTCTCTACCATCGATATTTTTTTAATTAAACCTGAAAAAAGCGGCTGTTGCATTATCTCGTTAATTTTTTTACTTTAGGGCATAAACGAACATGAACAAACTTTTAGATAATGAAATTTGGGACAATTTTTGTTCCCACCTTTTTTTTTGGAATCAATATTTAAGATCGTACGCCAACGGTAAAAGAAAATATTTTTACGCTTCTCGTTTTTTTACCGTTGGCATACGCCGTTACATATTGACTCTAGGAAAAAAAAGGTGAAGACCAAAATTGTCGAGAATTTCATTCTCTACAAGTTTGATTATGTTCGTTTATGACCTAAAGTTCAACATGAACGAGATAATGCAATAGCTGCTTTTTCAGGTTTAATTCGAAAAATATCGATGGTAGAGAAAAAACTGCAATGACCAAAGTTTTAAAGCAGTCGATTTCCTACAAGTTTAGTCATTGCCTTTTCTACTTAAAAATTGTAAATCACCGAGTTATTCAACAAAAACAGTTTCCCCTTAAATTTAAGACGACGGTATTAATTGAACGCAAGCCCAGCCAAGAATGAAACGTACACATGTTATTTTACACTAATGAAAGAAATATCAGTGTAAATTTCAGCAGGATCAACCTAGTTATTGGGGTTAAAAAATTAAAAAATGAAATTTCTTTTTTTATTGTTGTAGTACTTGAAAATTTTTGATTTTTTTTGAAAATAGTTCATAGAAGAACGCATCTTTTTTTGTAGAGGACATTTTTTCGTACGACGAGAAGATCGCTACGATACGATCATTTGAAATTTTATCACGTGTAAAATCTTATGTCCGAGTTAGCCGATTTAGCAAGCCGATAAAAATCTGAAAAAAATGCCACGTACTCAAAATATATGATACAAAAACATCACCAATTTTAAAAAAGATTGAAAAAGGTCAGGCTTTTAGGCCGTTCAAAAACCTTTGGAATACCTCATATATAAACAACATAATCATTGTTATTTAATCTCAATGCTGTAGCCGTCGCACTGCTCGGTCGCATACATGATTCCGGTAAGTAGATTCATCTAAAGTCAAAAATGGAAAAATATACTTTTAGTACAATGGTAAAGCTACAGACCCACCGGATACATTTTCGAAATTAAAAAAATTGCACAAATACCACTGTTTTAAAAGAAAAGGTCGATTTTCGACAAAAAATTAACGATTTTAAACGTTTATCCGGTCAGTCGATTGAATATGTTATAAAATGTGTCTAATCCAAATTTAAAGTAATTCGAACTATTAGATTCTGACATATGATGTGCGTCATATTGCAAAGTATACTTTCGAAATAAACCCAAGCGAAGAAAACGTCCTAAATCCACTTTTTCCGTATACCATTTGCGTATAAATGTTTAGGTCTGCTCAATATCTTCGGTGGTCCTTTATGGTTTCGGGTACGGGCAATACGAATAGGACATTTATTTTGTTCTAGAATCGTTTTTTTCCCGTTATAAACAATTTAATCGTTATAATGACGATTGTGGCGAAAAGTGCATTTTGTAGAAAAAAGTGTGAAATTAAAGATGTTTCTTTTTGGATTGACAACAAAAAATGTCTCATTTTTTTTCGCTACCTCCATTGGTAATGGAGATATGAGCAAGAAACGTTTTTATGGAAAAGACGGAACGATGAGTAAAAGGGACGAAACGTTGAGTGTGAGGTGATGTGATTAATTTTCGTCGCTTATATCCCCTTTACTAATAGCTCTATTAGTATATAAACAAAATTGAACCCCTTTTATTTAAGGCGTTACCCCCACTTGAAGCGCAAAAAAAGGCCTTATTCATGAATTTTTTTAAAGAAAACTACAAACTTTTTTAATCGATCAATATACCATCTTAAAGAACACATCTTCAAGAACTTGCAGTAATTTTTTTATTGAAAAATATTACATTGTTTAGTGGCAAATGGCCGTCAATGAAATAATGTTTTTATATACACGGTTTGCGGTGACCAACATTGCGGCAAAGTGGATCATCTGAAGAAAAAAATGCGGATGGATTTAGTCAAATATAAGTATAAACTAGTCTTTAATCGAAGGATTTTAAAAAATATTCATTTTTCACAAAATCGCGGACAGTCAAAGTTAATGGTTCGATTTTAACGAAAAAAAAAACGGCCGTTTTTTGGCTATAAAACGGCCATTTTTTTTCGAAAAAAAAATCGAACGATTAAAGACTACATTTGTATGTATTAAATAAACCTGCAACATTTCAAGAAGATCGGTTCATTAGTGTTCGAATAATCTTGGTCACCGTCTTCAGAAATGCCATTTTGAGAAAAACGCGTTTAAAGTTTCTCTTTCAACGCTCTTTCAACGCTCATATCTCAGTCAATTTTGTTCGGATCGACTTGAAATTTTCAGGACATATTCTCAAATACTTATACTTCAAAAAAATGCAATAAAAAAAATCGATTTTTTCAAAATCGCAAGTGGGGGTAACCCCTTAAAATGTCTACCTATGAAATGGACTCTTTCGTCCCAATCGTTATTTGAAAAATTGAATCGTAAGAAAATGCCTTGGTGTATGGCCTACTTGCGCGCGATAAAATCACAATGATTTTTCGTACCTTCAATCTGCAATTCCTGCACCGTACAACAATCAAACAGCCGGATTGGACAAAGTCATATCAATGGCCTTAGAAACCACGTCCAATGCACCGCGCAGCGCTAGAGCCGTAACGCAACGGGACGTTCTGACCTGCTTCACTAAAATCGTCATAACGCGGGAAATTTTTGGAATTTTTGCGAAATCTTTGAACCAAATCAAAGTCAAGACTCTACCTACTAGGAAAATAAAATAAACCAAAAATAGATTTTTTGAAAGTCCAAGGTTATGCATATCCCTTAAAGACATAAAGAAAGAAGTGGCGATGGAGGAATACTAGGCAAACAGAAAGATGAGGGCAGCAATTAACGAAAGTTGGGTATAGATTAAATTCTTGAGTGTGGAGAGGAAAAAGGGGAAGGAATTCAGAAACACATGATGTACAGTGTGCACCAGAGGAAAGGACAGCCTGGCACATATAGGGGGGTGCGAGAAGTTGAAAGCACAAATGGAAGAGGCTGCGCTGAAGAAATTTAGATAATGGACCGAATAACAAAACAACCACACAAAAAGATGGCTGAAGGCTGCAAAAAGAAGAAAAAACAGAGGAAATCTGTAAAATAGTAAGGCAGGTCGACAGGATAGCGACAAGAAAAACTGCGGTGATAGGGGGAGACAGAGAAGGCGGACGTAGCTCCGATTTTGTTAATATATTATTAGAATTATGAAAGTTGAGATGAGCGAACGCAAAAGCCTGAAAGGGCATATGTGTGGAAATAAAATAATGTTCTGTTACATTGTGCTGTAAGAAAAATCATTTTCCTACAGGGGAGGTTAATGCTTAGAAATCCGATAGATATTATCTCAGCATAAATTGCTGCTACTACATTTTAAAAGCAAATTAATAGAAAATCCCGCCAACAATAATAACAATTAAAAAATATATATAACAGGGTGGGGGGGTTTCAGGCAATGGCAAAAAAGTATCGATATAAAGGTAAAATATGCGAGCAAAAAAATGGGCAACAAGTAGAAAGCTAATAAAACCCGAAAAGCAAATAACAAGAAACAATAAACACAGCAAAAAATAAAAGAACATGGTATAGAATGGATTAATGACAGAAAGTACGAAGTATGAACGGAATGAAAGAGAAAAAGAAGATAGAAGTGCGTAAAAAGTGAAAAGCAAGCGCGCATGAAGAAAAATGAAAAATTATTGCAGAAAATGAAAGAAAGATAACAATTTCGAAATTTTGAAGGCTGTAATTGCTTTAATTTTTTATGTTTTTTTCTGAATATTTGTATGAATATCTCAAAATGAATATTTCATACAAACATTCTGACAATAAAATATGTAATCAATAGAAGAACGTACCAAAAATAATAATATAAAAATAACAATATAACAGAGTGGGCGAAAGTGTCAGACAATGGGAAAAAGAGTTTCGATATAAAGGCTAAATATTCGAGCACGGAAAAGTGGAATCCAAGTAAAAATATAATAAAGCCCAAAAACTTATATAAGGAAACAATAAACATAGCAGAAAACAAAACAATGTGCGATGAAATGGATGAACGACAGAGAATACAGAGTATGAAAGGAATGAAAGAAAAAAGGAGAAAAATGCGTAAAAAGTTGAAAGCAAGCTTTTTTTCTGCAAGCAGAAAAACTGTTGCAGAATATGAAGAAAGGATAACAAATCTACAAGAGGAAAAGAGTGGGTCTCAATAAGGATAAGTGGGGGGCGCAATTGAGTCGAAAGCAAGAATGTTAATTGAAAATTACAAACTATTGTAAAACGGAGAAAATATTAAAAATGTACAAAAAAGGCCAGTTGCATAAATTCTTTGAAAACTTTAGATTTTCGGGCTGGAATTGCTTCATTTGTTTGAGCTTATTTCAAAACATGGCCCGCATTAAATATTTTATGGGCAGAATGTATTATTTTATCGGGCCAAATGAAATATTTTATCGGCGGAATATCTGTATGAACATTTTAGAATATTTGTGTGGATATTGCATACAAACATTCTGCAGATAAAATATTTTATTTGAGTCATGTTTCGAAATGAACTAAAAAAATCGAAGCATTTTCAGCAAACTGGTCGTCTTCCTTTTGTAGTCTTGCTTTTGACCTTTTACGCACTTCTATCTTCTTTTGCCTTTCATTTCTTTAATACTTCGTATTCTCTGTCGTTTATCGAATCCATTGTACATTCGTTTATTTCCCGCCAGGTCTTTTGTTTTCTCTTATTTGCTTTTTGAGTTTTATTGGCGTTCTACATGTTCCCACTTTTTTCTTGTTCGCATATTTTGCCTTCATATTAATACTTTTCTTCTCATTTTCTGACCCTTCCGCCGGCTTGATTATATTTCTTATATTTATATTATTATTTTTCACGCGAAATGTACAGAAAATATTGATGCGAGAAGAATATTTTGAAATAGTGAACTAAGTGATGGAAATAAAAATAATAAGAATACGTATTTTAATCGGAAAGCATATTTGCGCCACAACCGAGCGGTCATAGATGCATCTTCGCAAGCACTATAGACAGAAAACTGTGATTCGCAGAGAACCATCAATGCAATATCATTTGAAGCTCATTTCTATCCCTTTGTGCCTGTGAAGACTTTCTATTCGGTGCAATATGCCTGCGACAATCGAGTACAAAGATGCCTGCGAAGGTCTTGTGTCTCTTTGCGAACTCTGCGGTATGCCTGTGAAAATCTTACTGCGAAGCACAAGTACAATACATAGAGCATGAATACAAGTCACATTTTCATGCGTTACGCCATGTACATGGGCTTTGCAGCTAGATCTTCCGGAGCATCTTCGTGGAAGATCTTTGCAAGCATATTGGACAGGAAACTGTGGTCCGCAAAGAGCAACGGAGACAATATCACTGCAAGCTCATTTGCAGCCCTTCGTGCCTGCGAAGATTCTCTTTTCGATGCAATATGCCTGTGACAATCCAGCACAAAGATGCTTGCGGAGATCTTGTGTCTCATTGCGAACCATAGCGTTCTCTGCGTTATGCCTGTAACAACCTCGCTGCGAAGCACAACTACATTGCATAGGGCATGAATACACATAACAGTTTCATGCGTTATCCGGTGTACATGGGCTTTGCAGCAAGATCTTCCGGAGCATTTTCGTGGAAGGTCTTCGCAAGCATATTGGACAGGAAACTGTGGTTCGCAAAGAGCAACGGATACAATATCATTGCAAGCTCATCTGTAGCCCTTCGTACCTGTGAAGTTTTTTTTATCGATGCAATATGCCTGTGACAATCCAGCACAAAGATGCTTGCGGAGGCGTTGTGTCTCTTTGTGAACCGTAGCGTTCTCTGCGCTATGCCTGTAAATATTTTGCTGCAAAGCACAAGTACATTACATAGCGCACGAATACACGTAACAGTTTCATGCGTTATGCCATTTACTTGGGCTTTACAATAAGAATGTCGCACGTTCATCTTTGTGAAGGACCGTAGCAGGCATACTGCATCGGAAGGAGAATCTTCGCAAGACAAAGCGATATAAGTGTCGCTGCGATGATATTGCTTTTGTTGCTTTGTACAAACCAAACCTTATGCAATGGGCCTGTGAGGATTCTGCTGCAAAGCACAAGTACATTGTATTGTGCATGATACTGTGCTTCGCAGAGAGCACGCATGGTCTCTTGCAGCAAATTTTAGTTTGCTGCAAGAGCTATGCTTATGTGCATATGAACAGGGCCATTGCAGGCTTTTTTTGTACTATAACACGTTTTCACTTACCTTCAATTACTGCAACATTCTTCACCTTATGAGATTTGTTGCCCTGAGCTTCGACGTAATTCTGAATGACAGCGTCAGTGGTTCTTCCATGTTCCTCCGCAGTCCTTCGCCAATGGAATGCACTTCTTTTCCTGTCCATCATCATCATTAAGTTCGATGGCATGAACACAAATGACATACAGAATCTGAAAAAAAGTTATAATTTATTGCTCAAAGTTTTCTCTCTCGCAGTACTCTGGAGAAAGTATATCTTAACCTCACATTCATTTGTGAGATTTCGCACATACTTTATCGCGAGTAGAACTACCGGTAAAAAAAAACGTAAACAAAAAGAATAAATAAAAAGACGGGAAGCACAAATAGATGTAGAGGCAATTCCACGAAATAATTCTCCGAAAAACAGAGAGAGAAAAATGAGTACATACCTCCACGTCGCTCGCAGTTCACCCGGTAAATGGCACGATACAATTTTTTTTGTAATATCGTCGCACGTAATACATCACAAAACTTGTTTTTAACACTTTGCTGCTTCGAAAAGCAACAATTAGATTTTTGAGCGAGTTCGCACATCGCCATATTTGAACTGTCAAATTCTCGGTGCACGCCAATCGGCCATGGGGGCCTCGGCGGAATTCACGGGAACTCAGTTCCCAAATGTCGAGCGAGAATTCCTCGGAATCATCAACAATTACCTACTATTTACGACTTTCCATGGATTTCCTGAAATATGCGAAGGGATGAAATGATTGAGGTGCCAAAATACGTGTTTTCAACGTGGCTACACGGCTTTTCTTCTTTCCAAGTCGTGGCTTTAGCCAAACTTTTTATTTTTCATCATGTCCATCGCGAGTTCAGCATGGTAATACAATCTACTTTTTTTTTCTTCGATTCAAGAAATCTAATGTGAAGATCGCCGTTCGTTTATCAATTTGACATTGTCTGGTCAAATTTCATGAGATTCTGAAGAGCCGTTTCGGAAATCCGTGGGTATCTACTATCGCGATCTGCCATACCGACCGCGATTAGGTACCATTCCCTCTTCATATAATTTTGCAATTATCCAAAGTGATCGCAAGTTTCGCAATTATCTGAAGTGTCCGGAAAGTTTTGGCCGGTAGTGTACTTTCGAGAATTATAAAAAACAAAAAAATGTTTTTCCAATTTTGTTTGGGGGAAGTAGGAAAGCCCCTGTGCAATTTTTTGCACAGTGGCAAAGAACATATATTACATGGGAGCACAGGTCTTGTGTTGATATTTGACAGAGGAAATGTAGTATATATTTCCGTCTGTTGACTGCGCGCGACGTATCGGTGTGCCACACACAATCAACGAACATATATTCTTTGAATGTGTTCGTGCACATCGATACAGGCAGCGCTTTAGGTGGCTGGGGTGGGATAACTAAGCATCGCCCCAAGAAATCGTAGCAACGCCTGTGCTTCCATGTAATATATGTTCTTTGACAGTGGTTTTCCCCCTCAACTGACATTTTGTATGGAAAGCTGTCAGCTCTCTGCGGTAAAATTGCCCGCGAGTTTTAAATTTTAAACTTGAACATGCAGAAATTTTACTATTTCTGGCAGTTCTAAAATTGTGACGTAACGCAAACCTTGCCTCCCTGCGTACGTAGGACCGTAACGCCTGGCCGGACTTCCTCCCCGCCAATTTGGGTTACGGAATTTGCGTACGCCCCCCAAGCCATGTCGTTTGTTTGCATTCTGGTAGCTACAACTACGCTGACTGGCATAAAACGTCCTAATTTAAACTTTATTTGTATAATACTCATTTTTCTTGCCAAGAAAGCAATAAATGGGGCATAGGGGACGCAAAGAGAGCAAAGATAGGCGACCTGCGGGTAAGGCTAAGCATAACAGAAACGATAGCAAGAAGCGGACTGCTATACGGGGTAGAGGTCTGGGGATGGAAATGGAGGGAGAAAATAAAGAGGATGCAGGCAAGATACACCAAGATGGCGATGGGACTACGGAGGAACACGCCCGACTACACCTGGAAAATGGAAGCAGGATGCAAGGGAATAGAAATTGTGATGAAAAAAAAGAGCGGCGGATTATATAGGGCAGATTATGGGAATGGAAGGGGAGAGTTGGCGTAAGAAATGTCTGAGAGTGGAGGCGAAAGGCATGCAGAACGGAAACACGACCAAATGGGTGCGAGAAATGGAAGGAGCCATGAACCAGGCAGGAGAGGGACAAATAAGAGACACATTAACGAGGAGTAACAAATAGGAATGGGCTATGAAGATAGGAAGGGCAATGCAAAACATGACGGACCCGGAATTATAAAGAAACTGGGAGAAAATAGGAAGGTCACGATACTGCATTGAATATTATAAAGACACGAAGAAGAAAGAGGTAGGGATGGAGGAGTACTGGGAGAAAGGAAATGTGAGGGAAGAAATCAGAGAAATATGAGCAAGTATGAGGTGTGAAAGTGTGAGGAAGGAGAAGGGATTCAGGAACACGAGGTACAGAGTGTGCAGGAGGGAAGAAGAAACCTTGGCGCAAATATGGGAATGTGAGGAAGCAATATTACAAAGTGAGGACGACGCGGCAAAGAAATTCCAATGATGTGCGGAACAACAGGAGGACCGTATAGCAACGGTATGAAATGTGTGATGCAGTAAGACAGTTTGAGAAGCTAGCGAGGAAGAAGGTAGAGAAGCGAGGGAGAGAAGACTAGTAGCAATACGAAATAAAAATATTATAATTCAAAAAGGAACCGAAGAACAGATGGGAGGTTGTACAAACTCGCAAGGTTATACATGTGGAATAAACTATTACTACTACTAGTTATTTCTCTTGCATATAAGTTCCTAATTTTTGTTTATTTATTTTATGTTGTGTTGAATATATTTAAGTAGTTGTAGTTGTTAATAAGTTCTGTTGTTTTATTTAGCTATACACTATTATTTCTACAACTTCCATCTTTACTTTCAACCTTCTAACGGTTTATATCAAGGTTCCACAGAAATATCGGAAAATATCGAAATACCGGAACATCATAATTTTCTTGTGATATACCTTTCACAATTTTCTTAGGTGTTCTGGATGTCTTATTCCGTTTTCGAAGTCGGTCGTGTTGAGCTGCAGCTGTTTTTGATAAAGCCTTTTTTTATAAATAAGTGGAAAGATTGTTGGGAGATAAAACGGAACACTCTGGATTGGTAATTTTTTGCCACCAACAAAATGGGGTTGTTATCTTCAGTACTAGAAAATCATTTTGTGAGGAATAACGAACGAAAAAACTAATGTTAATTTTTCGATTGCATACTGTCCTATATGTGACTTTCATAAATAAATAAGGTATTGTATAGAATTTACTTACACTAGTCTGACAGCTTATAGCCACTTTTTTCGGTTAATTTTATTTTTTCAGAGAGTAATATGTTAGTTCAGGACTATTTTGTTCGGAGTTGTTACACCTAATTACAAAATATCTTTTTGCGGGCATGATCTTTGGATTTATTTGAATTCTTCAACAAATAAAACTTTGGATTTACGAGCGAACATCTTTTATAGAAAATGTTTTCCATTCGACTTCACCTTTGCGATCGGTTTGCGCTTTACTACGGTTTACTGCCGATCTCATCCCAGCATTATTTTCTTCTGGTCGCTCGTTTCTCAGGGAAAACAGCCTGGAAGACTGTGTCTACATTTGTCTGTGACGCTCGATCACGCTCTGTTTCATCCCAGAGCGGGTGAACCGGTGCGCGACTTCGAGCCTCGCTGATCAAGCCAAAGCAGAGACTCGAAAATATGTTATTTTTATTTTTGCAGATAAGAGTACCCCTGAGAGTAAACTTTGCAGCACGATCGAAGGATGTCTCTGTAACGATATCGAAGAAGCACTTGACCTGCGGTGTTAAAAGTCAGCCACCGATAGTAGATGGCGAATTTCCTTACGAAATCAAACTCGACGAATCCACCTGGGTTATTGAAGATGGCAAAACGCTTTTGATCAATTTGGAAAAGGTAAATAACACACGTTATTGCATTCACGTGATCCGTAGTAGCGATGAGATTGTCCGAAATGATGATGACAAATGAAGCCATGCTGATGCCTTCATCAATTGCATATCATGTTAACGCGGTCCTCTAGTTTCTCGGCTGTTTTTTTTACGGCTTTTTCAATAATTTTTTACGGGCAAAGCATCGAAATAATCAATCTCATTGTTTTTGCACAATCTTTATTAATATTTAAATAAGCTTTACAAATTTTCTGAAGTCAAAATATATAATAGAATAAACGTTATAGTGGTTGACAGGAAGACATCAAGTAAAAGAGGTGCTTGACGGTGACCAAGATTGCGGCTGTTCTGCTGATCTGAAATCAAAAAACCAAACGGCATTTTAATCTTCCTATTTAAGACTAGAGATTGAACTAGAGTGAATTCCAAATTACAAAAATTGACTTTTTTATACACTTTTGAAAATTACATTCTATTTTTTACTCATTTTTTCTTAAGTTTTTCGCTCGTACAAAAAAAAACTATAGAAGCAATCATGATAATCCTGGTTCAATCGCTGGCTTATAACATATTAAAGATGCTGTATAAATTTGAAGAAGATCGGTGCAGTAGTTTCTGAACTATCGTGGTCACCGTTTCGAAAAATGGTGTTTCGAGAAAAATGCGTTTGAAAGTTCGCGCTCCCGGCGCGCGCTCCGTATACCTGCTCCGTTCCAGGGCCGTAACTTGTGAATCACTTCGAATATCGAAAAATCCTTTGGCCCACATTTTCTACACATGTTATAGATGTGCTTTATGAAAAAAAAAATCGATTTTTTCGACCCGAGAAACTAGAGGACCGCCTTAACGGGTCTGCGTAAGCCTGGGCGGAAAAAACAGGTCGATTTGCAATATTTTTCTCGATAAGATTATTGGAATGACGCGGTCGAGATTTTACACACAATTGATACAGTCTTGCCAAGCTTGAGTTTTTTCCTTTGCAAAATATTGATAAAAAACGAAGTTATTATTTAAAAGACGTGCCGCCGTTGCTATTTGGCCAATCGGTGTAGGTGATTCTGGCAACTAGGGTCATCTGAAATAAAAAATTAAAAGTGTACCGTTAATATAATCTTGAAACTGTCGTATGATCGGTCTTTCTGTTAATTTAGTCAATTACAAAAATGGTTACTTTTGACAATTACAAAAACGCTGTAGAAAAAAGGTCGATTTACGACAAAAAAAACGACTGATCTTCTTTTCGTTACCAAATGGCCTACATATCAGAAGATCATTTCGTCATACGATAGGAAAACTTTTAAACTATGCTGTGTCCGAATTGAAATAAATCGGGCGAATATATTTTGAGATACGACTTACACCGCTTCATAAAACATAGCTTCGAGGCAAACGCAAAAGAAAAAAAGGTCACGGCAGACCGGCTCGCCGTCACGCAGTGGACGATTTAACCCTTCACAAAAATCGTTATAAATCGGTCAATTTCTAGTCATTTTACAAAACCTTTGTTGCAAATTGAAATTGAGACCCTACGCCATAAAACTGTGCAATAAAAAAAGTATTTTAAAAATTTCGAGCTTATGGAGGCTTCTTAAAAGATGAATTTGTGGGATGTTGGTGTTACTGGAATAAAAAAATGTATCTTCAGGTCAATAAAATGCAATGGTGGGCTCATGTGATAACGAGTGATCCAGAGATTAGCACCAAAAAGGTTAACCCAGAACCGAGTAAGCTTTCCGATCTCGATGGTGAGACTCGAGGCTTAGTCGAGAAAATGATGTACGATCAGCGGCAAAAGGAACTCGGTCTACCCACTTCCGAAGAGCAAAAGAAACAAGATGTCATAAAAAAGTAAGATAAACGTGTTCATTCATTTTTAACAGAATGCCATTAACACTATGTTTATTTTTACCCATTATCGGCATGAGCATTTGCAGGCATAGTTTGTTTCATGACGATGTCGACTCATTAGCAGTCGATATCGATACGGATGACTCGTGGTTCAAATCGGTTTTGTCAAACGAAACTTTTCTCTATGATATCAAGTTCGTTTCCGGAAAGATCGTTTGTAAGGCCATGCATCACACGCTTCAAACCTTCGAACCGCAATTTCAACCAAACAATACGATCAACTGCGATTAAATTTAACATGTATATGCAATATTGTTGCAAAATGAGCCTGACGGTCGCCATTCCGCCAAATTTTGAAACAAATTTACAGATTTAAGTTACCATAGAATGAATTGTAAAGTACTAACTGACCCTCCGAATTTATGCACATTCATAGACCGTTGGGTTCTGGTCACTGGAAAAACAAACGTTTTCAGCGTTGTTTCAATGGGTTTTATGAAAAAAATGGAATTACATTTTTTTTAAAATTGGTTGGATCTTGTTCCCGTCCGTTTTTTGCTTAAAATACGCACTTATTTGAATGATAAAATGAATTAATACATTAATCAAAATATTGTCCATTGCTAGCCACTACTTTTCCCCATCTTTTTGATAATTTATGAATTCCGTCGCGGAAGAAGCGTCCATCTTTTGAAGCCAAGAATGAATCGAGTCAATTTTTTATACCCTGTTGTGACGTGAAGCGTATTCCAGTCAAAGCGGTCTGCATCGATCGAAACAAATGATAGTCGGAAGGGGCAAAGTCTGGGCTATAAGGCGGGTGAGCCAGAATTTCCCACCTGCTATTTACCAAATAGTTTTTAACCACAATAGCAGCGTGAGGCCGAGCGCTGTCATGTTGAAAGATTAGGGACTCGTGTCTGGTCGCCTATTCTGGACGTTTTTCGGCTATCGCTCGCTTTAAACGGATCAATTGTTGCCTGTAGAACCCTCCCCTCCCTGAAGCCCACCGAATTCCCACAAGCATTCGGTGGGCTTCAGCTACACTTTTCTTCCAATTGAAATAGAAAATCAACACTTCTCGCAAATGGTGCTTATTTGGGACGAAATTCGCCATTTTCACCGCAGTCAAAATTAGACTTGATGCGCAAAACTCAAAGGCCTGTAAACAATATTTGGTTAAGAGATGTTGATACTTCACGATACAGTAAAAATCAGCTGTTGCCGTCAACCATTTACAGCACCTAGAGCCATCTTTTGAAAACGGACCGAACTAGGTTGTACACCTAATAGAACTAGCAAAATTGTGGTAACGAAGCTCAAAATATTATAGACAATCCTGAAAATGCGCATCAGTTTTCCCACCGGGGCGGTCCCATATGGCGAACGTGCATGAATTCACACAAGGACTCGCAGCAATCGTCGCCTAATGGGCCTCGACTCTTTGCTGTAGCTGAGTAGTAGACGGTTGCTACTCAGCTACACCGTCACTACAGCTCAGGTCACCGTCGTGACCACGTCAATATTTCGCAGCGTGTGTGATACATGTTCTCAAACCCGAAAAGAAATTCAGCAAGAAATCGTGCCTATGCATGAAGCATGCAATTACCCCAAAATGATTAACAACAGTGCATGAGGATGATATGTGTACAATACCTCTGTGGTGATTTAATTTTTTGGTCTTTCCAGGTTCATGGAACAGCATCCTGAAATGGATTTTTCCAAGTGTAAATTCAACTGAAGCGCAGTAGATCATGCGTCGAAGGATTTTCTCAGCAGGGCGGATGAACTCAAATTGAGACGTAAAATCAAGTGAGTGGCTCGGTGCAGCGTCGCAGAGCCGCCTTAGATATACACTTTTTTATATTGAGTTACGTCACTGAAACAATAACTGTGCACATATTCATTTTTTTAATTATAATGTTGATTGTAACGCGAGTATTGGAGAGCTTCAAATGCGGATGTACCATTATGTACATTTGGAAATAAACTGTTCACATCAACAAACCATAATACAAAACCAATCAACGAGAATGAATCACCCGATTGTGCCGTTAAAAACAGTGCTTGCGGACCAATGCATCCTCCGGTAGAAAAAAATTAAAGCCAAATCAATAAAGTTTTCGGCTAAACTCAATGCACATTCTTTGTTCGTTGCACGCGGTCATCACTAAATCGGACATGCTATTTGCGATGCTTACTCAACATGCTTAATCAACAAGCGTACTGCTGTCGACTTTAGATTTGCAGGACCGTACTACCTGGCTGGAGCACTCAAAGGGTTGGCACGGTAAATGGTGAATACCTGTATTTTACGATAGAACATCAGGGTACAATGTTAGAGCACATGGTTGGCTACTTTCGGGATAGACCTCGTCTCCACGACTTGCTACAAGTCCTTCGCATCTCCTCCTCGCGTAAAAATCTCTTAAGGTTTCCCCGATCATGATCAGGTCATGTTTAGCGTGTGTTACGCGTAACCCTTATTATGGGCATCCTGATTTCGCCGTGACCAAGCCGGGCTTATTGAGGCACGAAATCAGGCAATTGTTGAATGGCCTTACTAGGGCTTGGCCTGCTAAGGCCGTATCGGGTCTGCCTTATAAAGGCTAAATGCTTCAGCATTCCATGTGCGCACATAACCCCCTATATTTCACGTAGAAATTTTAATTCTGCAGCCAGCATGCTACAGTCGAACCTCGATATAACGAAATCCTCAATATAACGAAGATTTGTCCATTCCCTTCCGATAAACACCCGAAACCTTTATACAACAACATAATAATATGCATTGTGCCCTAATTGCTAATTACTTGTAGAAATTGCACTAATTTGAACCTATCTTTCTTTAAAAAATATCCCTACATTGATACCACCATTTTTTTTAAAGTACATTTTAAACAACATGATCTCGATGTAACGAAACCTCGATATAACGAAAACTCGATATAACGAACTTCCCTAGAGATTCGTTATATCGAGTTTCGACTGTAGCTTCTATGTTTTTGCATATTTTTATTTCATCAAAAAGGGTATTATGGATCGTGACGAATGTTACATCCGTATCGTATTTTCAATAGGTTAATCTTAATACGTGTACAAACTATACATTACGTTCAAAAATCACTCATTCCTCTAACTTGCGACACCTCACATTGCGGAACCCAGAGTTTTTAGGGCAATCGGAATTCCTATTTCCCCGCAATGCTGACGACTTATTCAGTAACTTGCAACGCGAACGAACTCCAGCGAGGACACGGGAACCCGCTCAGCCGGACTCATTTCGAAATTCGTCACTTAAAGACAAGCAAAATTGCTTATTAGCACCAAAATTTAGAGGGAACCCACCGTCGAGTTGCAATAATTTACGTCAGTCTTTCGCGAATCTGAGGATTGAGCGGAGCTCCGCAGAGTGTATCGAGTCCGTCCCGTGTCCTTGTAAGTTCATTCCCGAGCATGCGACTTCGATCTTTCGCGATCAAGTATCACTGCCTGAGGGATAGTCCGGCACCGAGGTGCAGCGGCTCATCGCTTACAAGAAAACTGAAGGAACTCAATAACTAAATCGAATAAAAGTCATTGTTTTCGTTACGTAAATCTCTAAACAAAACCAGCTTGATTTATATTTTCGAGTCTACCGAGCGTTTTGAGTTCGTGAGTGTGTCGGCATCGACGCCCGATACCTACTGTCTTCGAGGAGACCAAACGCGCAGCGTAAGCACGTTTCATATTTCCAGCGGGGCACTCACCTGTGAGACACTAACCCACTTCCATAATATTCTATGTCACGTTTGTATTCTATAAGAAAGAAGTAGTTGCCTGCGAGAGGACCAAAATTGTAACGTTTTTATATCCAAATATATACCGGGAGTATCGCAAAAAGAACTGGTGCTCATTCATTCTTCTTAACCTTATTTGCCCTGGACCAGATAGGTGTGCCAAGCACTTTAATAGCATACCCAATCAATTATTAAATAGTTGGAAACGGAGGTTCGCAATCCCGAATGTTTGGATGCGTTGTGAAACCCTTGGTCGAGCCTCAACTACAAGGTTCGGCTATAACAAATGTAGTGGCAGCGGTGGGATGCTATCACTATCTTGGTCAAATGTTTTGATTGAAAATGTCTCTATAAAATTTCAATGCGATTATAGTAAATTCATGTCAGTTTCAACGTGCACTCAATTCGATTTACCTCCTTACATCATCATATTTATATTCAATTTATAATTTTTATCATGCCCTCTGACTCAACCATGCCTCAAGGCAATAACACCGCTCAAAATCACAACATGGTAGATAATTCCGTATACTTAGATTATCTCACAGTTAAGGATGCTTTAGATCAAATTCCCGATATGACGGTAAGAATTGGAAATTCTCCGACTATGAAACGGAAATAAAAGCTTTACAACAAGGTCTTCCTGCAGGATCGGAAATCAGACTTATTAACGGGATCTTAGCGAAGCTCAGAGGCGGGGCCCGAGCCCATGCAGAAGGGAAATCATTTGATTACTTTAAACAGATACTCAAGTGCCTTAAAGGAAAATTCTCTCCTGACAAGGAAATATGATTATTATCGCAGTCGACGCCTTGATGCACGCATGAGAAATGACGAAGACGTGTCGGATTTTCGTTCATGCCTTCAGCGTTACATTCGACGAGTAATCAGTGGAGTCGACGAGAATGAGGGCAACGAAAATGCCCAATTGACAAAGAAAAGACTAGAAGCTAGGGCACTCGATGTTTATATTGACGGCTTGCCCGACGCTATAAGGGCTAACGTTCATAGTCGCGATCCCGACACCTTGCAGGCTGCTTTCAAACTCGCGTACAAAGACGATAAACGGCTACGGCGTTCGCAGAATCGAGTAAATTCATTCCATGATTACGCAGACCCGCGACAAACGTATTATCGCAGGGATGACTCTTCCGAAGACGAATGCCGATCCTACTCTCGATGAAAGTCTCATCGTCGGCAAGGATCGCGTCACCGCCATTTTAGAACTACTAAAACTGGAGTATCTCAGCGACGACGAGACAGAACATGTTCGTTTATTTGAAGCAACCTTTCCTGATCGTTTCCACCTTCCGGGGGATAAATTAGGCCACTCGACATTGATGACTTGCACAATTCCTACTACCGATGACCTACCAGTGAACACACAGCAATATCGGTATCCTATGGTCTACAAGGAGAAAATCAAACGCCAGCTGGACAAACTCCTCCACGAAGGAAAGTTACAACCGAGTATTTCACCCTACAACTCACCACTTTGGATAGTACCTAAAAAGGCAGACGTTAATGGTAATCGAAAATGGCGAGTCGATATCGATTACATCGAATATATCGACATCACCGGACGCGTATCCGCTCCTAAACATTACAGATATACTGGACCAACTGGGACGTGCCGAACATTACAGCGTTTTCGACTTGGCCAGCGGCTTTCACCAGATCGCAATTGATCCGAAAGATTGTCCGAAGACCGTCTTTTCCACTCCTGAGAGCCATTACGAATTTGCAGTGCTCCCTTTCGGTTTGTGAAACGGCCCCCCGGTATTCCAATGTCACATGAACGTGGCTCTGACGGGACTCAACGGTTGCGAATTATTCGTATACCTTGATGACAACATTATCTACGCCCCCACTCTAGAGGAGCACGGAAGACGGCTGAGCAATCTCTTCCTCCGTCTACGGCAGTACAACCTGACGCTCCAAACAGAGAAGTGCCAGTTTCTTCGCACGAACGTAACCTATCTGGGCCACATTATTTCTCGCGATGGTGTCCGACCAGGCCCGATGAAGATCGAGGCAATCCGGAAGTACCCCTACCAACGTAAAAGGTACAGCCATTTCATGGATTCGCCAACTATTATCGACGTTTCATGGACTTCGCAAGCAAGGCCAGACCGTTACGCGACTTTTTGAGAAAAGACAAAAAATTCGTCTGGACCAAATCGGAGCAGAAAAGCTTCGATGAAATCCGTGAAGCTCTGTACGAAACCAGTCCTTCAATACCCGGACTTCAGTCAGCCCTTCGTCCTCGCCACCAACGCTGCAGATGGGGGACTCGGCGCGGTTCTGAGTCAAGTAACTGACGGCCAAGAACGACCGATAGCCTACGCTTCACGGACGTTAAACCCAGCTGAAAAGAAATATCATAGTAACGACAAGGAATGCTTAGCGGCTACCTGGAAAGTCAACACCAATTTTTGCCACAACCCACGCCACTACTACCGGTTAGTAAGTCAAAACAGTACGAACTTACAAGGGGAGTGCCAAGTATGATACAAACGGATTTTGATGGGTCTCAGCTATATGGTGAGGGCACTACCCCAGAGTACCACGCTAAAGGAATTCTTTCTAATGCGCTCTGGTTTTTTAAAAAAACGACGCCAAAGTTGCATGCGCCACTCTTATCCCCGTAAATTATGCATACCGCCAAGTGTATGAGTGTGGCGCTCGGTTGGCAACCCAGACGACCGGGGTTCGAATCCCGCTCGGAACATTTTTTTTCTCAATCGTTTGCGATTTTAATGAAAATGATTGATTGGGCATATTTATCTAATTTTCTAATGAAATTATTTTTACAACCGCATCGAAACATATATTATTCTATACTGTGTAGTTCGTTTAAATAAAATTATAATCACATAAACAAATAAATCAATATTAACGCTAGAATAAATGGTCAGGAAATAATTAACTATAACACAGTATTCGCTCATTATTTAATTTACTGCGCCATGTTATTTTTTTCGAAGCAAACTTTCAAGGCGATTGAAAAATAATATTTCGAAGCTAGCAAACCGTCTGTAGTTTCAATCTGTAATATTTGGGCAACGTTTGCTACCTGTATTTATTGTCCCTGCTCTTCTTTTGTCCTCCCCTCTTACCTGTGCGTTCTCGTCCGACGAGTTCTAACGGAATTCAATCGTAGCTTGTCGTCCATGGAGTGTACATGCGAAAAGAAGTACAAAATGGAGAAAGCAAGTGCTGTAACAGAAGCAGGGCCATTACAAAAAACTCCATCAGAAATGGAAGAGCGTAACAAGCAGTCAAAGAGTGAACTCACTAACGCCGTAAAACATACCGAAACTTTGCTCGGCAATTTGAATATGCTCATAAAAACACCGCCAAGCGTGATTTCCTCCACGACCCTCGCAATGGGCAAAGCGATTTCTTCTGAAATACTCGACATGTTTGGCAAAGAGACAAATAATTCTCGTTGAGGAGCTTATAGGTTTCGACGAGATAGATGAACTGCAAGAGTTTTAAGCGGTGAGTATTATTTTTATGAGCGTGATTTTCTTATTTTTTTTAAATTGAAAGTCCAAACAGTCAACAATTCTGTACATTATAGTGTAAGAGTGTGGAAGAAGATGACGAAGGTTTTGTTGCCGACTAATTCGCGCCAGTGCCAAAAGAGTATATTCCTTTGTGGTACAAAGAAAGAGCAGTCGCTCTTGCAGCAGCTCATCCAAAATGGAGCTTAAAATCATTGCAAGTGCACGGATGTTCTCGCTTGAAACATAAGCAATTGCTTTATCGATGGAAAGACGAGTCAAAAAAGGGGGAACACACATCGATAAATGGAACACAATAGATCGGGAAACATACGAACGATTCCTCGAAACTCGGCAAAACTTGGAGCAGGTAATATATTTTATGGTAAAGGTATTTGGCAGAAAAATCCTTATTGAGTCATCAAAAACCCAAGGATTCCATGAGTCCAATATGCAACTAATTACATTTTATTCGTGTTGAGGTGACGACGAGGACTCTGCAACAGTGGGCGATGAATTCTGCGTTCCCGTTTTTGTCGGATAATTTTCAATTCCTAGCCAGCCGGAGGTGGATGTAACATTTCAAAAAATATCACCGGATCAGGCAGCGGAAAATCACAAAATTTATCAGCTCAAAAGAGCACGCCACTATGGAGGAAGTGTCAGCAGCTGCAGAGCTATTCCAGATGCAAAGCCAGTATCAATCCACTTATAATAGATCGCTTGCGGAACAAAGGGATAAAACTGTTCTTGTTAAAAAAAAAAGATTTAAACGAAATCAGCCACTCTTACACGGCGTAGTATGCGTTAACTGCCTCAAGAAAAATCTTGCCTTTCGTGTTTTTATGTATGCAGGAACCGTCGGGTTAATTTAGTCCAATCGTTGCAAAAAGAGTTGACTAGATGAAAAAAAATTCAAAAACGTGATTGTGACTTGCACAAAATCGGAGAAGTTCACCAAGCAACTGTACGAAGAATTCTTTAAATCTTTTATTTTGCCGTACGTGAGTGAACGGAAATTTCTTTTCATTATCAATTAGTGGGGTGGGCAAACTGACCAGACATTCTACGATCGTATATTCGTTGATGAAACAAAAGCGTGCACTTGCACTGTTAAAGTTATTCCACCCGAGTGTACCCCGCTTTGTCAACCCAGCGATGTTTATTTTTACCGTCAGGTAAAAATATTAATTAAGAAACTACAAAGTGCTCCGCAATTGTTAAAAAATAACCGCGAAATCGCTTCACGGGAGGACTTGATACGCATACATTCGTTACTGTTGCATCAGTTCAGCGCGCCAGTATTCATTCTAATGATTAAATATGCCTGGTTTACGTCGAAATTAATTGATAAAAGACAATTTTTTATTTATTTAAACGACCAGTGTTTTCCGGTATCGCTGCTAAAAAATCCGTGTGCCGGTAAAGAGGTAGCATTTATTAGATGTGCATGGTGCCACAACGATCTGTGCTTTCAGTGTTCCTATGATAATTATCATCCGGAATCTGGTACGCCTTCTAAAGCTAGCGGCAGCGAATAAATGACATCGCGCAATAAATAAAATAATGAGCGAATACTGTGTTATAGTTAATTATATCCTGACTATTTATTATAGCGTTAATATTGATTTTTTGTTTATGTGATCATAATTTTATTTAAACGAACTACACAGTATCGAATAATATATGTTTCGATGCGTTTGTAAAAATAATTTCATTAGAAAATTAGATAAGTATGCCCAATGAATCGTTTTCATTAAAATCACGGACGAATGAGATTTTTTTTTAATTAATAAAAGTTCTGAGCGGGATTCGAACCCCGGTCGTCTGGGTTGCCAACCGAGCACCTTGCCGCTGCGCCACACTCATACGTTTGGCGATATGCATAACGTACGGGGATAAGAGCGGCGCATGAAACTTTGGCGTCGTTTTTCTCAAAAACCAGGGCGCATTAGAACGAATTCCTTTAGCGCCGTACTTTGGGGGAGTGGACTCACAATATAGCTGAAACCCATAAAAAATCCGCTTGTATCATACTTGGTACTCCCCTTGTTAGAAGCTCTCTCACTCTCTACCTCTATGTGAATTCAGAAGAATCCGGAGAAGCTCAGTCAGACACCGATACTTGTAGAACCAACATCACGAATAAGATCACCGACTGTATTGTCAAACTTTGTCGAGAGGATTTGACCTACGACAAGGATAATGTAGCCCACTTTATCAGCGTTGACTGCAGCTCTCTAAACACCATCGGAAAGTTTCTCTCCGTTCTCATAAAAATCGAAATAGAAAATTTCCGTAGTCAAAACCTCATAATGGGACACATTGTCATAACATCGAAAGGAACGTTTAAAGTCCTGAGCGCCGTCAGCAAACCACATTTTGACAAACCCAGCTTTGCGGATATCGCAATGGTAATGCAGAATTTACGCATTGCCGTTGAGCTCTACTCGATCCGTTCGTTACGTTCTCACATCCTGGCGATGACCTCGAAGCTTTCCCTATGACACGCTTAAGGCGCTGTTAGAGTGTACTTTTCATGGTGTACCTATCACCATCTATATTTGCACCAGTCTCGTTATACCCGAATCCCCGCAAGAACAGCGGGGAGATATTATCCGAGAGGCCCATGAAAGCCTACCCGGGGGACACAAAGGCATCATCAAGACATATCGGCGGCTAAGAGAACGTTACCAATGGAAGGGAATGAAAGAGGAAACCGAAAGCTTCGTTCGCCAATGCAAAGTTTGTCAGAAGGAAAAATTGGTGCGAATAAAAACTCGGGAACCAATGTTGATCACGGACACCTCATCAGAACCGTTTGAAAAAATCGCTCTTGACACCGTTGGCCCGCTTAAAATTTCAATTAATGGTAACCGACATATTCTCCCTTTCCAAGACAATTTCTCAAAATTCTGTGCGGCTATACCCGACCCTAATATCAAAGCCGAAACGTTGGCGCTGGCGCTTTCTAAAAACTGGATCGCCCTGTACGGCCCTCCCAAGAGCATTCTTACTGATCGTGACACCGCATTCACGAGTAACCTTTTTGAACAATTAGCCAAGATTTTTCAAATTCAAAGAGTGACCACTACCGCTTACCGCTCTCAATCAAACGGATGGCCTGAACGTGCTCACGGCCTCCTAGCTGAGTATCTGAGAGCTTTCCACAACCGTTTCGACGACTGGGACGAATTGTTGCCCTTCGCAATGCATACGTACAACACCTCGGTGCATGCCGGAACCAACTTTAGACCTTATGAGCTATTATATACAGGAACATTTTGCAACCGATGTCCGCATTCCCGCCTGTCGAAAGAATCGATACGTACCCAGGTTACATGACTGACTTTACAACACGACTTGAAGAAATACGGCGAATCGCGACGACCAATATCGACCTGGCTAATCGACGTTCGAAAGAACGATATGATCGTTCTTCGAACGTCGCGTAAGAGTAAATTGGACTCGCAGTACCATGGCCCTTACGAGGTTGGTGAAATCACCGAAAAAGAAAACGTCGTATTTATAAACAGTCGTGACGAGGCCAAAATGAAATATCCTAACAAACACAAATTGGCCTATTAATAACCGATAGCACGGGCCCCTCTGTTTCCGGTTGACATTTCCATCATTGGCCACCTTAGAACCCAATATCACCATGGTCAACTTATCGTGGGCTTGACGATACCGCTTCTGAAGGTTGAACCCATTCAGCTATACCGCTGTACCTGTGATTAAAACCGCGAGATCACCTTGGAACCTCGACGGGTGCCGCTTACATTGAACCTCGGCAACCTTATATTGCCCTGTCCAACGAACAAGGCAAATATTGAGCCTTTGATGAAGAATATCACAAGGGTTGCTACCATTTCCCTGGTCACCATGCCTGCGTCCTCAAGGCCGCCCTCTTAAATGTGCATGATACCAACACATGCGAAGCACACCTTATATCAACCACGGCAGAAGCCTTGAAAGATTGTCACATCCGACTAACGCGGGATCATCAACCCCAGTGAACCCCAGCTTCGAAGTTATCCGGATCCAATGCCGAGATGGGGCCCGGAACACCGTCACCGTTCAAGGAACAGGGATCCTACAATTAAACCCAGGATGTACCGCATACACGTTACACGCCACATTGCCACCTTCAGACTCCGTGTCGACATCCATCCACCACCTCTATCTACCACCCACGGCACTGAACATCAGCCAGCTTGCTCCCGAGGTCTCAGAAAGGCATGAGAAAGTAGCGCCATTATTTCTTTCCGCGAGCAAATACTCGCTCAAGGGGCAACTTCGACAATCCAATGTGAGTTTGAATTCCGTCCAAACCCATCTTCAGGATCTAATCCAGGAGAAAAAGGCGAAAAGGTGGTACCATGACACCAGGGTTGCAAATAATGCATTACTTTTTGTAATGCATTACCGTTTTCATTACCCATTACTTTACATTTTGTAATGTAAACAAATTCCATTACCCATTAATTTGGATTTTGTAATGTAAATATTTCCATTACCCATTACTTTACATTTTGTAATGTAAAAAATTTCCATTACTCATTACATTGGATTTCGTAATGTAAAAAATTTCCATTACTCATTACATTGGATTTGGTAATGTAAAAAATTTCATTACCCATTACATTGGATTTTGTAATGTAAAAAATTCCATTCCTCATTACATTATATTTTGTAATGTGAAACATTTTCATTGCTCATTACAATGTAATGGGTAATGGAATTTTTTAACATTACAAAATCCAATGTAATGAGTAATGGGATTTTTTACATTACAAAATTCAATGTAATGAGTAATAGAATTTTTTTACATTACAAAATATAAAGTGATGAGTAATGGAATTTTTACATTACTTTTTCGCGTTGACAAGGGGGGGGGGAGAGAGAGAGAGAGAGAGAGAGAGAGAGAGAGAGAGAGTGAGAGAGAGATTGATTGATACTGTTTATTATGCCCAAGCACGCTAAAGGGCAAAGTGATCAAATCGTTTCATGACAATGAGTGTTCTTAATGTGGAGCATATAGCATGATTTCCAGACCTGGATTTACAAGAAACATAAAAACTAACGAACTTAAGAACTAGCGAACTTAAAACTAACGAACTTAAAAACTAACGAACTTAACAACTAATAAATGGTTACAAGAACTCCATTTAATAAAAGTATGCGCAGGGCGGAGCTAGATGCAGCTAGCACGACGGAGATCATGCAGAAAACATGACGACTTAGTTATAGGGAGACACAATCACAACTCAGCTTCTGATTGAAAAAGGTGCGCGTAGAGGCGATTTTTGAATATAGAGAGGGATGGCGAAGAGGATACATGACTGGGTAGTGAATGCCAGAAGTAAGCGACCGATAGATGAAAGGATTTGTGAAAGGTGGATGTACGGTGGATGGGAATATGGAAAATAGGAGTAGTCAGAGAGGAAACAAGTAAGCGTTGGGATCGTCGGATTTCCGGATTGATAAGCGGAACGAGTTGAGGAAGATAAGTAGGGGAGTCAAGATGCAAAATACGAAAAATGGTGATGCCTAGAAAATAAAGCCGACGGTTTTTGACGGAAAGCCACCGTAGTCTGCGGCGATATGGAGTGATAGGTTCATCACGTCTTAGATTAAATACAAATCGGATACAACAATTTAGGAGTCGTTGAAGCTTAGTGTTGAGTTCATCGGTTAAATCGTGAAAAACAAGACAACAGTAGTCGAAATGTGGAAGGATGAGAGTAGAGATTAATTTAGCTCGAAGTTGGATAGAGAAGGAATTTTTGTGAAACTTAAGCTTGTGAAGAGAAGCGTGGATTTTCTGTGAGATAAGAGAGACATGTTTGGACCAAGAGAGGTTAGAGGAGAGGTAGACGCCGAGATTTACTGTCTCATTGACATATGGTATAATAGTGGAGTTTGTGAGAATTGGCGGACAGGTTACTAGGTTTAGGTTGTGGATATTGGCATTACTACCGATAATCATGGCCTTCGACTTACCGGCATTCAATGCCAAGCCGTTTATGCAAGCATAATCGGCTATAACACTGACGTCGTGTGTAATCATGGCGATTGCGGCGTTAAGCTCAGAGGGGTGGCAGTGGAGGTAAATCTGAGTGTCGTCAGCAAAGATCATTTTCTTGGAGAACCTCAAGTTGGCGCCGATGTCGTTAAGATAAAGTAAAAAGAGCAGGGGCCCCAGGACAGAGCCCTGGGGGACACCTCTGGAGGTAGGAAGCCAACTCGAGGCACCTCCAAGTCCATCCACCACCGCCTGAGAGCGACCAACAAGGTAAGTGAAAAACCACTCGAGTGTAGGGTCAGAAAAACCCAGGGCCTTGAGTTTAATCAGAAGAAGTAGGTGAGGAACGGTGTCAAAAGCCTTGCTGAAGTCAAAAAGCACCAGAATTGTCAGTTTTTTGTTATCGATGGCAAGTCGAATATCATCAGTAACTTTAAGGAGAGCAGATTGGGTACTGTATGTTTTACGGAAACCAGACTGATATGGGTCGAGTAAATTATGAGCGTTGATAAAATCGATAATTTGGTTGTAAATTAGTCTTTCAAAGAGTTTGGAAATTTCGGGTAAATTTGCTATTGGCCTAGTATCTGATGGGGATTTAGGTTTGCTGATTTTGGATAGTGGGCGGATAAAAGCTCGCTTCCATTCATCAGGGAAATGCGAGAGGTTGATTGAAGAGTTGAATATTAGGACTAATGATGGGATAATAGCGGTGGCGGCTTTTGTTATGCAAAAGGGAGAAATGCCATCCGGCCCACTGCTGAGGGAAGAAGAGGTAGATGTTTGGATAACTTTGCGGACAGCATCTTCGGTTATTGGAGCGAGTGAAAAAACGATAGTAGGTTTGTTGATTTGGGAGATGGAGGAAGAGAATACTTTAAAGGTTAAGGGGGAATCAGAACTAGAAATGGATACAAAGTACGAGTTGAGTTGATCGAGTGAAAAGAAGTGAGTGGGTGAGGAAAGCGCGGGTCGGACTAGCCCGAGGTGTGACAGTTCCTTCCAGAGACGCGCAGGATCCGATATAGATTGCAATCGGTCCATCAGAAAAACCTCCTTAGCTCGCCGCAACTCGACTGTTAAACGGTCCCTAGCGCGTCGGTAGATAGTGAAACCAAGGGGGCTGTTTGTACGCTTAGCATGCTTATAAAGTGTGTTACGCTCTTTGAGGAGATTCATATGCTCTGGGGTGAGCCAAGGCATAGGAGGTTTACGAGCAGTAAAAGTACGCAAAGGAGCATGTAAGTCAAACGTAGTGTTGATTGAGCACGAAAGACTGATGACTTGTTCCTCAAGGGAACTTATTGAATTAGGTACCATGACTGGTAATGCTACAAGGGACGACTGTAAAGATGCGCAGAAACTTAGGTCATCAAAGTACTTAATAGAACGGCGGCGTAGCGTACGCGACTCAAGTGGAGATGAGGTAAGGTTAAAGGTGAGTGTAATGCTATCGTGCCCAGCGATGAAGGGAACATATGACTTAGAGTAGTTTACAAGTTTTGCCTTATCATCTATTATGACTACATCTAGCCAAGAGTCGCTGTGGCTTGTATGGAACGTAGCTTCGGAAGGAACGAGATATAGCGCTTGTGAGGATATAAGGTCTTTCAGGGCGAGAGATTCCGAGTTTTCTGAGAGGAGATTACAATTTAGATCGCCAAGGATGATGATATTGTCATACGCGTGCGCAAATCGGTTGAAGCTACGAGCAAATTCGCTGAACAGTTTCGCCTTCGGCCGACGATACATTATAGTGAGTAATAAAGAGTGACTGGCTGGAGACGCAGGTGAGATATCTAATATCATGTATTCGGGCGCATTGCTAAAAATACTCGGTGAGCAGTCGAGGATGCGGGTTTTAAGGGTGGTGTGAATGTAGCATACAACCCCACCCCCAGTTTTGCCTTCACGGTCGTTTCTAAGGACATAGTAGTCTTTGATGGCCACAAGTGAATCATGAATACCAGGATGCAGCCAGGACTCCGTAATAGCGATGACATGAAAAAAGTGTGAATTTAGGTAAGAGTTGATATAGTCCAGATGGCCAAGCAAGGAATTTGAGTTGAAATAGAAGATTTTGAGGTCATTTGGGATCGGAGGACAGGACGGCAAGTACTGGGGACAAGAGCCTGGAGTGAGTCGATAGAGGGGAATCGCCTGAGGGAGTCAGACAAGTTTTT